>CM068385.1:39052660-39672557 GCA_034770075.1 Aralia elata
GGTAGGTGATCAGCCTCACCAATATCCTAGGAGTATGCATATCATCCTACCACATTTTTGGTCAATTTAAGTTAATTGTCAATTTTGGTCAATTCATTTAATTGCCAATTTAAACCTTATTTGAAGGTTTGTCGGACCACCTTCCATCCACGGTGTCCCTTTTACTCAGTATAGATGTCATACCAAAACAATTTGGCTTGACACAATAATTTTAAGCTCAAACAATCAATAAATGATTTCATTTCTTAAGTTATGCTGAACAAGTAGCAATAACTTCACAATAATTGATAGCAAGACATAAATGAATTGCTTAATATAAGTTGAGAAAAGTTAGGACACTTGCTTATGCGTAGCACGTTAAGTTTACGCTGTTTATCAACGTTGGGTAGTTTATTTATGTCTATTCATATCAATAATAAATATTAGAATCTATAATAATACTTATCTAATTAAACTAGACAAGTTACACGAAGGTTCGACGTCGATTCGGTATCTCGGTCGCGTCATTAGATAGCTAAACACATAGGTTTATCAATAAAACTTCATTTGGAAGCTTAAATATTAGTCTAGATAATTTAATTATCATTTATAACATTTTTAGAAGCTTAATATAATTTTTTATAAGCTTAGAAATATTTTTAAATAATTTTACAAGCTTGGGAATATTTTTAAATGATTTAGTTATCACTTAAAATAATTTTTAAAACATTAATATGTTATTTAAATAATTTATTTGTCATTTAGAATATTTTTTGACACCTAAAATATTATTTAAATAATTTATTTATCATTTATAATATTTTTAGAAAGATAGAATATTATTTAAATGATTTATTTTATCATTAATAATATTTTTATAATTTATTTTATCATTATAATAATTTAATTATTACTTATAATAATTTCTAAAGCTTAATTTAATATTTAAATGATTTAATTATCATTTAGAATATTTTTAAAACATTTAATATGATATTCAAATGATTTATTTATCATTTAGAATAATTTTAGATACTTAAAATATTATTTAAATGATTTATTTATCATTTATAATATTTTTAGAATTTATTTATCATTTAAATGATGTAATTATTATTTATAATAATTTTTAAAACTTAGTTTAATATTTAAATGATTTATTTATCATTTATAATATTATTAAATATTTAATATTTTATTTTAAATAATTTATTTATTATTTAAAATAATTTTGGAAAGTTGGTAATATTTTTAAATGAATTAATTATCATTTAAAATATTTTAAATACATTAATATCATTTTTAAATCATTTATTTAAAATATTTATTAAATAATTTAATATTTAATTAAATTAAATAATTATATAAAAATATTTATCAGAATATATAAAAATAATAAATATAATTAAAAATGAATTTTTTAATATTTATTATTAATTAATATGAATTTTTAATATTTATTTATAATTTTATATAATTTATTTAATTACTTTTATTAATTTTTATTAAAAACCGTCGCAAAACGCCTTTAGCGACGGACTGCGTATAAACTTAGTGTTCTGGGTTTGGGAAGGAGAGTGTCGCTAAAGGTGTTTTCATTGAAGAACAGCCGGTCATGGTCGAGTAGGGACTTTTGACCGCAAATTAATTCCAGTTGGTTAATGTTTTGGGTTGGATTTTTGTTTGTTGTTATAAGTAGGCATGACAAGGTATAACGACATATGAAATTTAAGCATAAACAACATCAATTGATGCTAGATAATTCATGGTCAAACTAGCATGTTCATGCTGTTCTTGAGGTTTCTGGGTTGCCCAGAAACATGCTGGTGATAGTCGGTCAACCATGTTTGACCGTTAATAACTTTCATGGTTGTTATTTGTTATGTGGTTTAATGCTTCCAAGATGTAGTATACATGACATAGAACATAGTTAAGCCACGAAATAACATTTACAAACATCATATAAGCAAGATTAAAGGTGGTCAAATCTTGTCAGACGGCTGTCAGTTATACTTAGAATTTTCTGGGTTGCCCAGAATCAGTCATCCGTGAGTGGTCAACGGGTTTTGACCATTAATATCTTCAATCCTAGACATATTTTTACTATTCTACCAATTGGATATTATAGTTAACATGACATACTACATATACAAACTTTAAAACAGATCAAATGACCAATTTAAGCCGATCAAAAACTCTGACAAAAAGCCTTGTCAGACTGTTCTTGACTGCCAAGAACAGTTCATGTTTTTCATCAATTTTGACCATTTAAATGTTATGGATCCTTGTTTAACCAACCCAGATCACTAAATAACATATTATTACATATCCTTAAACATTAAAACATAACATCTAACAAAGCTTTAAAGATCTAGTATAAAATTAGGGTTTTTGCACCTTTTTGAGCTTCTTTTGATTTCTGATCTTTGATTCTGTTCTTGTAGCTATTGAGGCTTATTATGGCTGGTAATATAAGTGTTTAGGCTTCAAAATTTCGTGGCTCACATGATCAGAATGGTTGCCTATTTATAGAACTTGCATATTAGGGTTTTTAGGTCATTTTTCCACATTTTGCCTCCATAAATATCTTGGCATTGTTACTTGTGTTGCTTGCAATCTGATCTTGGCCTCATGCTTGTGCTGGAGTGTGTCAAAGTGTGTTGGACACATGCTAGCACACTCCTTCAAATTTTCCAATTGGTTAGTTTACTAACCTAGGTTTAATTCATCTTAATTTTGATTAGGGTTTGATAATTAATAATTAGGGTAACTTAATTAGGTTAGTAATAACTTAATTAAGCTTAAGTTTCATTTTTAAGATTTAGAAACTCAAAATTTTATAATTAGGGTTTACTAATTAGGGTTAGGGCTTTCTAATTCATAGATTAGGTTTTAATCTAGATTAAATGATTCATAGTTAATGTTATAATTTATTACTTAGAATCTAATTATCTCAATTAGGATTCTTGTGTAATAGTTAGGATTTTGATTTACCAATTCGGACAACTTTTATTAATTAGGGTTTTCAAATTTAGGGTTTCTATTTTAGTTTAACATTTTAAACCCTAGTTAACTTATTTTAGATTTTTATCAGTTAATATAATATTATATTAACTCCAAAGCACGACAAATTACTTCGTCATTTCCAAGCACGACACAGCAGCTTACAAAAATAATTTGCCGAGACGCTTCTCGGTGAATTCGCCGGAAGCACGACAAATCATTTTGTCCGATTAAGCACGACACAGCTGCTTGGCGAAAAAATTTTATTTGACCTAATTGTTTAATAAACATACACAATCACATAATACAAAGTCAGATCATGAAAATTTCATTTATTAAACACATAATTTACATATACAAATCTTATTAAGGGTCTGGAATATTACACACATTCATACTAGCTCCATCGTCACATAGAGCCTCGCCTAAGAAATGACTACCAAGTGGACACGGTATTGCAAAACTGCCCGAATCCTTGAGCTTTGGTGGAGAAGGTGTACGAGGCACTATCAAAATTGGCTCATCAGCATTGGAGCTCAAGGCTAGATCTTCCTCGGCCTCCATTTCTTGCTCCTCACATGTCTTCTCCCCCATAGATTCCTCGAAAATCAGCTCGGGAACTCCATCAGTTTCTGGAACCGAGTCATTGGGCCATGCTTCTTGATAGTTATTATTTAAGGCAATGACAAGCTGTCCCACCTGGTTCTCGAGATTTCGAATCGACATCTCCTGACTTTTCAACATCTCCTCATTCGAAGCCATGATCTTGGACACAAGTTCCTCAAATTTTGACATTCCTTCTTCTTGAGTAGGAGCTTGATTCTGAGATTCAAAGGTGTATGATGGGCTTGGCGCATAACATTGATCATCATAATTGTAGCTCCATGTAGTATCCGGGTGATACCCCCAATCTTGGTGATAATCGGGATAATCATAGTTGTTGAGGTAATCACCACCGTATTGTACCGGTCCAAAACTGACGGTGCATTGATGACTCGAATGATTGTCAGCACAATAATCACAAGTAACTGTTATACCTTGAGTGCTCTCTACTACTAAAGCATCCAACTTCCTTGATAGTGTTTCAAATTGTGCTAACAATGCAGAAAATGCATTGAGTCCATCAATCCCAGTTTCCATTGGTTGAGTCATACTTGTGTACGACTATTGATCAACAAAGTCATCCATGGTGTACCTTGCAAAGAAGATAGCATTAAAACAGAAAAATAAATGATAAAATAAACTAAAAGCAAATTTATATACAAGTTTAAATTAAGACTAGTTTGATTATGACTAATATTGGAAAAACACTAGAAAAATAATTCCCCGGCAACGGCGCTAAAAACTTGTTGTCCGATTTATATAATGACAAATACGCGCAAGTCTACGCGGTCAACAAGTAATAAAGAGTAAGTAGAGTATCGATCCCACGAGGAATTGTTATTAGTCTTTTCCAAGTATTAACATTTTATCATCTCAATCTTATTTAAACAAACGATAATTGTTTTTGTTGTTTTGCAATAATGAAGATAACAAATAATCAAAGAACTATGAAAAGCTTTAATATAATGAAATCAAATAATAACAAGTCTAAGATTGTAATTTTCCCCAACACTTCATTTGAATGTCCTAACTCTCTCTTTTCAACTAGTTAAATCACAAGGATTGTTACCCGAGAAATCACAAGTATGTCTAAGCCTCTCTCGATGGTCAAATATGTATTCTCCATTACGGTGTATAGATATATCTCTATTCTACACACTAGGAATATTCTCATATCAAGAACAATTAGTAAGGTGTATGTCACAAAACCTCATTAACTACTCCATCAATTACCAACTTTCGCAATAGAAATCATTAAGCATGGATTCTCCAATGGATACATGTGGTATTTAGGTATATGTCTATCCTAAATACAATCAAATTATCCATTCATGAGGGTAATAAATAAAACACACGTCACTTAATTTCATAAATTACCCATTGTAGACACCCAAATTTTGCACTTCGTATACTAACCTTGACAGGAGTGGGCCAAAAAAGAATTCGTTCATAATTGGATTCGGCGCCCTTTTCCGCAACTGATCTCGAGCAAAAGATAGGAACAACGTACGGAAACAACTAGACATCCGACGCCACCATGATAATTTTGCATAGCCGGGAAAAATCGAACATGATAGCAGGGCTTATCCGGAAAAAATTTGGCATTCCCGGAAGGGTGTGGCTGGCGGCTTCTCAAATGATTCTCGGAACTGTTAAAGCACGAGGCCTTATCAGCCGAGGAAGAAAAACGAGGAAAAAAAACGACGTTGCGGGTACCGAAAAAATCGAGGCGGTGAACTACTGGAAAAATCGAGAGAAAGTCAAGCCCGCCAGCCGCGGATTATAGATCTGCGGCCAAGTGGAGTGCGCCCAGCCACGGGAAAAAACCGGGGGAAAATATTCAGGGGGCCAAACTCAGCAGCTGAGAGTGGCGGATGGGAGGGCGTTGCCAGCTTGGCCAGCCGGCAGTATCTATCTGCGGTCCAGCGCAGATAGATTCTGCGGCTGGCTCTGGCCATCCTTAAATTTTAAGGCAGCTTCCCCGGCAGGCATAACAGGGGGGTTTGGAGCAGTTTTTTTTGGGAAAGAAGGAAGGGAAAATTCCAGCAAGCCAAAACGAAAGGCACCCGGAAATAGAGAGAAATAGTGAGATTTTTGCTACAATAAATTAGGGAGAGAAAGGAGAGAAGAAAAGAGAGAATTCGAAATCCTTTGTTAATTTTGATTGTCATCAAATACACTTCTTATCCCTATTTCAAATTTACACCAAGGTTTCTATATCCATTTGAGTATCAATTGCAAGGTGGAACAATTTCTATTATTGTTCTAGCGAATTCATGTCATATTTGATTGGGGTAGTTAAATTAGATGCTAACTTTCATTGTATCTTGTTGAAAAAATGAATTAGGGATTATGAGTGAAGTTTCCATCGGAATAAAACTCTTCCTAATAACCCTGATGATGATATATCAGTTCATTAAGTTTCTTTGTTTGTTTTTTAAGGTGTTATGTTTGGTATCCATTTCTTCTAAATCGTTTATTTTAGGAGTGTTGTCTTCGGTATTTGTTAGGTATTATCCGGGGTTGGTTTATTTTTCCTTGTAATATATCGATTTTGTTTGTGTGATGGGATTACTTTGGTTGTGAGCCTAGGGGAAAAGCGACCCCGGGGTCCCGATCCGATGATGGACATATCTTGATGTAAGAAGTAGAGGATGACGTAGGTTCTCAATTTGTAAAATAAAAAAAAAAGATGTAATCGTTGGGCCTTAAAAAACCGACGCTAAGGCTAGAAGGAATCGTGCTTAAGGCCCTCGAAAATAGTGGGTAGGAATTTGTGATTGTTGGCGTGTCGGGGATATTTTGATGGCTTACCATGCCCATGACTAGCCCGACGCGTGTTTCTGCTCGGCTTGAATTATGACACGAAATTGATTTCAAAGCTAAATGTTAAGATTTTCATAAAAGCAATCAAAGTAGGATATTAGAATCACGAGGTTAAAATTTGAGAAACGTTAATGAAATGTCGATTCATTATCTAACGAGAAAGCTAAAGAAAAATCGTTTTCCAAAACAACACACAAAATGATTTTATAAGTAATTGACGTTTCATTAAATCTTTGTGCATAGGGTGAAAGAGATCTAGAAATTGCCCATCATTTTATGAAAGCAAACGTATAGATCTCGATTCCTATTTTGACGAAGGTTTAAAACTCTTGTTTTGTTTAAAAACGACACTTAACGAAAATCTCATAGTTTTGATAATTAAAATCAAACCTTTCTCATAAAGCTTTCTCGTGTATGCCGAAAAGACATTCCGAAGCATTCTCAAAGTAAAACACGATTTTCCCTAAAATCCAAATGACTCTTTCATACAAACTCACCACGACATTCACATAGACACACACCCACACACAAGCGCGCGCACACACACATTTCATGAATTAAAGGATAGGAAAGCATCAAGGATTTGCGGTAAACCGTGTTTCACGGAAGTCGAGGGGTGCCTAACACCTTCCCCCTCACTTAAGCAAGCCCCCGAACTCTATGAATCTCGATTCGCAGACCAATTAATTCGGAGTCACATATGAGCCAGCGATTCATAAAACACGAAAATCCGGATGAGTTGGTTACATCCATTTCAAATATACAAACTGGCGACTCTGGTTAATTGGCTCATCATAAAAACGATCTTTCAAAACCCCGTCGACATCAATGCCGACCTTGTCCAAACGTCATCTAAATCAAAAGGCTAAAATTGGAAGAGACGAGAACGAGAAAACCCGGCGTCGACAGCTGGCGACTCTGCTGGGGAATATTAGAGGGCTTAAGCCACATTAAAAATCTTGATGCTATTCTATCCTTTAAAAAATTCATGAATATGTGTGTGCATGCGATATTTTGATCTTTTGTGTTTTTGTTGTCGTGAATGCGGTGTTTTGTCCAAATGAATGAATGATTGAATGGAATGGCTTTACTTTAAAGAAAATCATTTGCATACGGTGAGGACGATGAATGTGAATGTATGTTGAGATTGTACCTCCTCCTGAGGCGAACCCGTCGGTTGCTTATTACTGGACTCGATGGGGCTGCTCCCCGGAGATGGCTCAGGAAACGCACCACTCAAATCCGCTCCAATCGAAAGGGCTCAAACGAGTAGATTGCGAAGATTTTGGGAAACCTTCATGCCGATAAAAGCCCGTGAGGGGGAGTAAACCCCTTAGGAGTAAGGTCATCCTCCAGGAATAAACCCCAACGCAGGGAAAAAGTCTCTTCATACCTTTTTACGTTTATATGTACTAAATTGTTCATGATTCTCATTTCAATATTCATAACATCCCTTTTCTATGTCGAAAAGAAGGATTACTAACCGCTTTTTATGTTGAATTGCCAGGGGAATAGGTTGGTGGGAGCATAATAAAGCCATGTTTAGCATTGGTTATGGCTACTTAAAAGGACTACTAACATTTTTCTCCTGTTTGTTCTGCAGGGGAAAAGCATTTAAAGAACCACCACAAAAACACAAAAAATTTATAGCTTTTAGGCATGCATCCATGTTTTCAGGTTTCCCCATGAACTAAAACTTCGCAACCCTTTGTTCTCTGTAGGATTGCTTCCTCAAAACCCAGTTCGCAGTCTAAAGGAAAAGCCCAGGTCCTCTTACATCTTGAATAATGGACTGATCTTCACTTTCCTAACCATAATTCCATATTCTCGGGCGAGGAGTTTTGATGATTTTAAGAGACAGATGATGGAAATGGCCACAATGTTAAAGGAACAGTTCTTTGATCAGGACAGGGATCCGGTAAATCAGGCTGATCGCATTAATACCTCCGACCACCAAGGGGTATGATCAGAATCCTCCTAAAAAATTGGTACAAACTTGCTTTTAACGAGGGGGACACAACCCGGACTCAAGGACGAGCCAGTCATCCCTAAAAGCCCGTACCTTCATTACCTAGCAGGACAGTGATTTACTATCCCAGAAGGGGGGGGGGATAATTGACGACCTTCGTGGAGGGGGGAAGAAAATGATGAAACACATGGAGGAAAACCATCCAATCTCTAAAGGGCTAATAGGCTCCCTGGGCAGGGTTAAATTACTCAGACCTTGTCGTTGTTTTCCCCGGGGCCAGATATCCCAGAAGAATGTTTCAAAAGTTCCCGACGTTTGAAAAATACAATGGAAAGGGAAGACCCCTATTACACCACTTGAAAATCTACTATTGGAGAAACTCGGGGTCTTATTGCCGAAGGACGACGGGTTGAGGGATGTTTTACAGCGATTCCAGAAAAGCTTTTAACGATGGGGAGGCAAAGGAATCTGGTTATGCCCGCCTTGGACCAATTGCCCGAGGAATCCACAACTTGGGAGGAGTTGGTCCCATACCTTCTTAACTCAATACAGCTTTCAGGCCCAGATGGCCCCTGATTAGATATCAAATGCACAAAAATCAAGAACGCAACCAAAAAGAATCTTTCAGGGACTGATGCACAACCGATGGAGGGGTATGGCTTGCACAGAGTGAATCCCCGTGATTGAGACGAGGCAGGAAATGGTAATGACCTTTGTGGACATTCAGGAGGCGCCCTATTATGAGCGTGGGTGATTTATCGGGGGGGGATTGGGGAAGACCTTTTGACCCGAGATGATAAAACATGGAGACAATGGTGGGACTTGGGGTTTAAAAGTCTGGTAAGATCCGGGGAGCCTCACAGGCTCTGGAAGTGGTTGCAGAGGCAAAATCCCAGACGAGTGGAAAAACTAACAAAACTGGCTAGACTGTTCCACCGCAGGATCCAACAGGAAAAAAAAAAAAAAAAGGAAGGAAGATGTTTCCCTCATCCTGCCAGGGATCATTTAGAAAACGTAGAGAGAGAAACAATCCTCCAGTGCAAAATACGAAAGGAAAAAAAATTCGTGGCCACCCCCGAACAACCTTAATTTCAATTATCAAAGGTCGGATCATCGGATGAAACAAAGGAAGAATTTGAGACAGCAAGGATGATCGGGGTTGTGGGTATTCAACCCGCCCCCGCTTGCCCCCCTGGGAGCCTCTCCGAGCAGGAGAGGAATTTTGGCTGGGGTTATTAATAGCACCAGGGTAAGGATACGCGATTTTGGCACCCCCCCAATTGACCCGCAAAGGGGAGAGGATTATGAGTCCAAAGGTAAAGAAGCGTAGTGGCGTTAACCATTTCACTTTCTCACCTGGTCTATATGATACTCAGGATAATGCTAGGGGGCTCTGAAGCACAAAATTCAGTAATATGGATCGGGGATAAGCGGGAAGGATCGTGGTTTGTTTTATGTTTAGAGCAGCCATGGAGGTTATGAAGGAAGGACCCATGAGTAGGATGCCAGTTGTTGTCCCTTATTTTAAAAATTTTGCATGATTATGTTTATTTTGTCCATGTGTGTCTTAAAGATGATCATTGCAGGGAAAATGCCTTATATATATGACAAAACATTTTGTTTCATGTTCAGGGTGTGATTACCAATTTGAGTGGCTCTGTTGCCTTAACAAAACGATTTTTTCAAATTCGGAAAAGTTGACTACGATTTTGGATATTGGGCTGGATTTCGATAATATATAATGGGCCATTGAGCAAGATTGAGACAGAGTAATGACGGCACGCCTTGACGGAGGAATCAAAAGAAGGATGCTGGTCGGAAGACAAACCCCAAACCCAACTCAGAAAACCAAACCTGATCACCATAAAAAATTGTGGAAACCCCCCTGACAAACCTCAGATGAGACTCAAAAATAGGAACAGATCTGACCCCTAGCCAGGAAAAACACGAGCTGTTAAAGCCAAGTTGTAAATGGAGATAATCATTTGACCGATATGAGGGCAAACCTGAGGCCTTTAGTCTCCGACCATATCCCAAAATTTTTGAGCCAAAAGTTACCCTCATGAAGAAATTATGATGACCAGCTTCAAGATACGAAACACCTCAATGCTGGTCATTTCGCCGTCGTCTAAGATGAATGGTGGCGTAAGTGGAAGGAGTTTTGCGAATAAGGAATCATCCAAGAAGATCATGGCTGAGAATGTCTCTAAAACACCTTCGGGGTATGGCCGGATCTGCTACCTTTCACCCTGCTGGCGTACCCCGGAAAAGATGCGGTTGTCGTTATTTCTACAGGGGCAGAACCCCTTACACTCTGGTAAATACGGAATAGAGGTTAGTTCTGGCCATTTGAGGGTTGAGATGCTCAGGATAAACGAGTGGAGGGTTTTTGGGAATGCCAACGGTTCCGATACGACCAATTGGCCCTAATTGATGAGAAAGGGGTGGCTTGCTATTCCAACTGCGGCCAGTTGTTATCAGCAAAGAATCCTCTCGATCTTATCGAACCAAAAAGATAGAGGACCTCAGAAGAAAAGTTCAAAAGAAAAATGACCTAGTTGCTAAAGAAAGGCATTGCTTCTCTAAAAAAAAAAAAAAAAGAAAAAAAAAAAAAAAAAAAAAAAAAAAAAAAAGAAAAAAAAAACCAAAAAAGCGAAGCCAAAGGGTAACGCTATTGCCCCGAACTTGAGAGGGGCGCCTTTCGTGAATTAAGAAGGTGATATCCGGAGGAGGCCCTCAATATTGCAAGAGATAGGGGATGGGAGAGGTTGAGAGGTTAGTTCCATAAAACCCCTTCAAATTCCGGACTCGGTTTGTTTTTTTGAGAAGCCCGGTGGTTCCATTAAAAAAAAAAAAAAAAAAAAAAAAAAAAAAAAAAAAAAAAAAAAAAAAAAAAAAAAAAAAAAAAAAAAAAAAAAAAAAATAAAAAAAAAAAAAAAAAAAAACAAAAAAAAAAAAAAAAAAAAAAAAAAAAAAAAAAACAAAAAAAAAAATTAAAAAAAAAAAAGATAAAGATACAATAAAAAATTAAAAAAAAAAAAAAAAACCAATTCCCAACAACCAGGAAAAAAAGGCCTTTGAAAGTACTCCATCGAATCATCCATCATTTTCTCGTCGTTCTTTGAGAAGAACGAACTACGTAGGACCGGATCTCCCTGTACTTGTGGGAGATGGGGGTACGTAGGGCAGCCATCGTTTGGCGAACGGTCCCAAATTCCTTACAAAAATAATACTTTCTTCTTGCCAAAACAACACAATTCCCAACAACCAGGATAAAGCCTTTCCTATACCCTCAAACACCTTCCCGAAGTCAGCCACCCATGATCAGCTTCATCTCAAGTGGACATTAAACCCGAGACCCATACCCAACCAAAACACTTAGGTCAAAAAAAAAATCTAAGGGACTCAGGTCCGATGAATATCAACAGGGTGTGCGGTTAGTTATCTGTTCAAACTTCTCCATCAAGACACTTGAGAGGGGAAAAAAGAGGGCGAAAGATATCGATAAAAATCGTGGTTGACTGGATAATTAAAAATGAGATCCGAATGATAAGGCACCATAACCGATACGAAAAAAAAAAAAAAAAAAAAAAAAAAAAAGGGGAGGGGAAAGGGAAGACGGGGGTGGGGGAATAATGACTGAATATATAATGCATTATGGATCTAATATATATAAAAGTCATTTCGTTACAAGATTTCCTTTTCGATAACAGATGAAAACTGACATTAATCTATGCAGGAGAATAAAAATGAAATCTTACAGATCTGTATAAAACTAACTTAAGCAGGATGGATAAAGTGGTGGATAGGTCTGAATAGCATCGGCGTCCCCTTGGCCAATCTACTGCCCCATCATGTCGATACGATCCAATAAAGAAATGGCTCGGGCTAACTGGTAAGTAATTCAAGGGGCCCAGTCGGATTTCCGGCCATCCTCAGCGGAACCCGAATGAGGGGCAGCAAAATCAGCTGATGAGATGGAATCATATCTGGAGGACCATATCCGTTAGACTGGGGGGGGGGGGAAATAAATACCTCTGGGGCGGTTGGGTGGGTGGGGGTAACTTTGGGTCATCAGTGAAAATCACTCGAAGAGTCATCATAATACTCCAAACTGACTCAAAACCCACCATGGCAAATAGTCTCGGTTGCAAAACCATTGCACATAAGCAGATGTCCGAATGGGGCAAAATCTCACTTCGCCCGACTATGAACTGAACAAAGCAGCGGAAAAGCCTGCCAAATGACCCTGGGGAAGGGCTGATATCCAAGCAAACCACGACAAGATGGTGAGCACCCTGGGAAGGGCTGATATCCAAGCAAACCACGACAAGTTGGTGAGCAACCTGGGAAAGGCATCCAAGCAAACCACGACAAGATGGTGAGCACCCTGGGAAGGGCTGATATCCAAGCAAACCACGACAAAGTTGGTAAGCAACCTGGGGAAGGCATCCAAGCAAACCACGACAAGATGGTGAGCACCCTGGGAAGGGCTGATATCCAAGCAAACCACGACAAGTTGGTGAGCAACCTGGGAAGGCATCCAAGCAAACCACGACAAGATGGTGAGCACCCTGGGAAGGGCTGATATCCAAGCAAACCAAGACAAGTTGGTGAGCAACCTTGGAAGGCAACCAAGCAAACCACGACAAGATGGTGAGCACCCTGGGAAAGCCTGATATCCAATCAAACCACTACAAGAAGGTAAGCAACCTTGGAAGGCATCCAAAGCAAACCACGACAAGTTGGTAAGCAACCTGGGAAGGCATCCAAGCAAACCACGACAAGATGGTGAGCACCCTGGGAAGGGCTGATATCCAAGCAAAACCACGACAAGTTGGTAAGCAACCTGGGAAGGCATCCAAGCAAACCACGGACAAGATGGTGAGCACCCTGGGAAGGGCTGATATCCAAGCAAACCCCACGACAAGTTGGTGAGAAACCTGGGAAAGGCATCCAAGCAAACCACGACAAGATGGTGAGCACCCTTGGAAGGGCTGAGATCCAAACAAAACCAACCACAAGGTGGTGAGCAAACCTGAGAAGGCATCCAAGCAAACCACGACAAGATGGTGAGCACCCTTGGAAGGGCTGAGATCCAAACAAACCACCACAAGGTGGTGAGCAACCTGGGAGGGCATCCAAGCGAACCACTACAAGTGATGACATCTGTAGAACAGTATCAAAAGACTGTACAGGAGTCATTTTTTCTCAATTTACATGTTGGGTCACATGCATGAATAGATGATAATTTTGTTTGTGATCCATGAAATGAAAAAAAATCGAGCAGGTTAGGTGTCAAGGTCCTAGCCTATCAGAGTCAAAAGTGATGGCGGCCAAGAACGATGTACAAGGACGAACTCCAAGGATGCCTCTCAAACTAGTCAGGAGGATAACGTCCTTTGATGACAATGCGATGGGATAAGGTGATCGCGAGACGAGCGACCGGCGACGATACCCGGGCCCCGACGAGACGATCGACCGGCGACGATAAACCCGGCGATCATGAGATGGATGTCCGGCGACGAAAACCGGCTCCGACAAGATAACTAACCGGTGGACGATAACCGGGGGGTTACGAGATGGGTGACCCAGCGACGATACCCGACCCCGAACGAGACGATAGATTGAGAGAGTGAACCCAACGACTAACAAACACGGTCAAGGGGTTTAAAACATCGACACTCTTGCGGATGTTTTTTTGCATGCATTACATCTTGTGTTGCATCATAAATCATATGTGTTGCATCATGTATGTATTGTCAATTCTTATGCACTGTCATTCATGTATGTATTGTCCAATTCTTATGCACTGTCATTCATGCATCGAGTGTCTATTCTTTATCCTGTTTATTTCATTTAACATTTCATAAACATGATAAAGAGGGGCAAGCTGTAGACACCCAAATTTTGCACTTCGTATACTAACCTTGACAGGAGGGCAAATTCGTCAAATGGATCGGCCTGCGAGAGCAAAAGATAGGAAAAGTACGGACACTCGACGCCACCATGATAATTTGCAGCCGAAATCGACAATGATAGCAGGGCTATCAGAATTTGGCATTCCCGGAAGGTGTGGCGCGCTTCTCAATGATTCTCGGACTGTAAAGCACGAGCCTATCAGCGGAAACCGACGTTGCGGTACGAAAATCGAGGCGTGACACGAAAATCGAGAAAGTCAAGCCCGCCAGCCGCGGATAGATCTGGCGGGCCAAGTGAGTGCGCCAGCACGAAAACCCGGGAAATCTGCACTCAGCAGCTGAGTGCGATGGGAGGCGTGCCAGCTGGCCAGCCGCAGATCTATCTGCGGCCCAGCCGCAGATAGATCTGCGGCTGGCTCTGGCCAGCCTATTTAAGGCAGCTTCGGCAGCATACAGGGGGTGGAGCGGTTGTGGGAAGAAGAAGGAAATTCCAGCAGCAAAAGAGCACGGAAAATAGAGAGAAAATAGTGAGATTTTGCTACAAAAATAGGAGAGAAAGGAAGAGAAAAAAGAGGAGAATTCAATCCTTTTAATTTTGATTGTAACAAATACACTTCTTATCCTATTCAAATACACAAGTTCATATCCATTTGAGATCAATTGCAAGGTGAAAATTTCTATTTGTTCTAGCAATTCATGTCCATATTGATTGGGGTAAATTAGATGTAACTTTCATGTATCTTGTTGAAAAATGAATTAGGGATTATGAGTGAAGTTTCCATCGGAATAAAACTCTTCCCTAATAACCCGATGATATTCGTTCATTAATTTCTTTGTTTGTTTTAAGGTGTTATGTTTGGTATCATTTCCTTTAAATCGTTTATTTTAGGATGTCTTGGTATTGTTAGATTATCCGGGTTGGTTTATTTTCTTGTAATATCCGATTGTTTGTGTGTGGATACTTGGTTGTGAGCCTAGGAAAGCGACCCCGGGGTCCCGATCCGATGATGGACATTATCTTGATGTAAGAAGTAGAGATGACGTAGTTCTCATTGTAAATATGTAATCGTTGGGCCTTAAAACGACGCTTAAGGCGAGAATCGTGCTTAAGGCCCCGAAATAGTGGAATTTTGTGATTGTTGGCGTTCGGGGATATTTTGATGGCTTACATGCCCATGAATAGCCCGACGCGTGTTTATGCTCGTACTTGAATTATGACACGAAATTGATTTCAAAGCTAAATGATAAGATTTTCATAAAATCAATCAAAGTAGGATATTAGAATCACGAGGCTAAAATTTGAGAAACGTTAATGAAATGTCGATTCATATCTAACGAGAAAGCTAAAGAAAAATCGTTTTCCAAAACAACTACACAAAATGATTTTATAAGTAATATGACGTTTCATTTAAAATCTTTGTGCATAGGGTGAAAGAGATCCTAGAAATTGCCCATCATTTTATGAAAGCAACGTATAGATCTCGATTCCTATTTTGACGAAGGTTTAAAACTCTTGTTTTTGTTAAAACGACACTTAACGAAAATCTCATAGTTTTGATAATTAAAATCAAACCTTTCTCATAAAGCTTTCTCGTGTACGCCGAAAAGACATTCCGAAGCATTCTCAAAGTAAAACACGATTTTCCCTAAAATCCAAATGACTCTTTCATACAAACTCACCACATCATTCACATAGACACACACCCACACACAAGCGCGCGCACACACACATTCGTGAATTAAAGGATAGGAAAGCCATCAAGATTGCGGTAACCGTGTTTCACGGAAGTCGAGGGGTGCCTAACACCTTCCCCTCACTTAAGCAAGCCCCCGAACTCTATGAATCTCGATTCGCAGACCAATTAATTCGGAGTCACATATGAGCCAGCGATTCATAAAACACGAAAATCCGGATGAGTTGGTACATCCATTTCAAATATACCAACTGGCGACTCTGGTTAATTGGCTCATCATAAAAACGATCTTTCAAAACCCCGTCGACATCAATGCCGACCTTTTCCAAACGTCATCTAAATCAAAAGGCTAAAATTGGAAGAGAAGAGAACGAGAAAACCCGGCGTCGACAATGGCCCTGTTCCATGACATGATGCACAAGGAGATAGAGGTCTACGTGGATGACATTATCGTGAAATCGAGGGTAGAATCTGATCATACAACCCATCTCAAAAAGCTATTCGATCGGCTTAGAAAATATAATTTGAAGCTCAATCCGGCAAAGTGTGCTTTCGGGGTGCAGTCGGGCAAGCTCTTGGGATTCCTGGTTAGTAATCGGGGCATTGAGTTGGATCCGGCAAAGATCAAGGCCATTGTGGATATGCCGGCACCTCGCACAGAAAAGGAGATAAAAGGATTTCTGGAAAGAATAAACTTCATCAACCGCTTCATATCCCACTTGACAACTACATGCGAGCCGATTTTTAAACTGTTAAGGAAAGATGTCTCCCAAGAGTGGAATGGGCAATGCCAGAAAGCCTTTCAGACCATTAAGAAACAGCTGACAGAAGCACCGGTGTTGGTACCCCCAAAGGATGGGATCCCTCTGTTTATGTATATATCGGTCAATGCCATTGCGATGGGATGTATGCTGGGACAGAAGAATGAATCAGGCAAAGAGCAGACCATCTATTACCTCAGCAAGAGATTTAGCCGATGTGAACAGAATTACACCCCCATCGAAAGGACCTGTTGTGCTTTGGCGTGGGCTGCAGTAAGATTACAACACTATCTCCATGGGCACACTACGTACCTGATATCGAGAATGGATCCCATGAAGTATATCTTTGAAAGGCCCATGCTGAACTGTCGATTGTCTAGGTGGCAGTTAATCTTACAGCAATTCGACATCGTATACGTAACTCAGAAAGCCATGAAAGGGCAGGGAATTGCAGATCAGTTGTCAGAAATGCCAGCAGGGGGGATGGAACCTTTAGAAACTCCTTTGCCGGGCGAAGATGTATTCTGGGTCTTACACACGAGATGTGATGACGAGGGACAGTTCTGGAAGTTGTATTTTGATGGTGCCATGAATACTGAAGGGGCAGGAGCCGGAGTAGTCCTGATCTCTATCACCAGAGAGCAATACCCCGTGGCCACTAAATTGCAGTTCAGTAATTCGAATAACACAGCTGAGTATGAGGGATGTATATTGGGACTCTGTTTTGCCCGCGATATGGGAGTAAAGAGACTAGCGGTGTTCGGGGATTCAGAGCTGGTAATCAGACAGGCGATCGAGGTGTATAGCACTAAGGAGCTCTGGTTACTTCCATACCACCGATGTGTTATCCAATTGATGCGAGAGTTTGAAGATATCGCTTTCCGACATATCCCCCGGGGACGGAATGATTTTGCCGATGCATTGGCAACTATGGCTTCCTTAATCCACATAATCAAAAGCAGGAACATTCCACAAATTGAAATAGCGGTACAGGATGCCCCGACATACGAGGAGCATGTGGCAGTATTATCGGAGGAGGTGGTTCTGCCAAAGCAGCCTTGGTATCACAACATAAGGGAGTATCTGAGGGATAGATCCATCCCCAACCAAGCAAGCCGAGCTGAGAGGTTGAGAATCCAAAAGATGGCAATGAAGTTTTATCTGAGCGGGGATTCATTGTACAAGAGGGATGCTGATTTGGGATTGTTGCGATGTGTAAATGAAACGCAGGCCTAAAAGATTATGGACGGAATACATGGTGGATTGTGTGGGCCACACATGAGTGGACCGATGCTGGCCAAAAAGATTTTGAGAACGGGGCATTACTGGTTAACACTGAAAGCCGACTGCGATGATCATGTCAAACGATGTTACCAATGCCAGGCGCACGACAATATAATCCATGCGCCTCCCAATAAACTGCATTGTATGACCTCCCCTTGGCCATTCTCAATGTGGGGTATGGATGTAATCGGACCAGTAGAGCCCAAAGCAAGCAATGAACACCGATTTATCTTCGTCATGATCGATTACTTCACTAAATGGGTAAAAGCAGCTTCTTTCCCCAAAGTAACTCAGGAGATCATCGTCCGTTTCATCAGGAATAATGTCATTTGCCGATACGGGCAACCTGAGGTCTTAGTCTCCGACACTGCCAAGAATTTGAATAATGCCCTCATGAGGGAATTATGTGACCAGTTTAAGATCAAACACCTCAATTCTGTGATTTACCGCCCTAAGATGAATGGGGCAGTGGAGGCTGCCAATAAGAATATCAAGAAGATCATGGCGAGAATGTTTGCCAATCATCGGGGATGGCCGGATCTACTACCTCTCACCCTGCTGGCGTACAGAACATCGGTGCGTACTTCTACAGGGGCAACCCCTTACGCTTTGGTATACAGAATGGAGGCTGTTCTGCCAGTTGAGGTTGAGATGGCGTCCCTCAGAATCTTGATTGATGCTCAGATAAACGAGGAAGATTGGATGCAAAGTTGGTACGACCAATTGGCCCTAATTGATGAAAGGAGGGTGGCTGCTGTTTTGCACGGTCAGTTATATCAGCAAAGAATCTCTCGATCGTACAACAAAAAGATAAGACCTTGGAAGTTCAAGGAAAATGACCTAGTGCTAAAGAGAGTCATACCTTATCAAGACGAAGCCAAATGGAAGTTTGCCCCGAGCTGGGAAGGACCTTTTGTGATTAAGAAAGTGCTGTTCGGAGGAGCCCTCATATTGCAAGAGATGGACGGTGAGGTGTTTCCACAACCCATTAATTCTGACTCGGTGAAGCGGTTCTACGCTTAAAATCATCATTCTCTCCTCTTTCTTTGAAGAACGAACTACGTAGGACCTGATCTCCCGACTTGTGGGAGTACGTAGACAGCCATCAGGGCACGGTCCATTTCGTTACAAAATAATACTTTCTCTAACCAAAACCGATTCCCAACAGCCAGAAAAACATGCCTATACCTTCGAAACCTTCCCGAAACCAGCCACCTAATCAGCTTCATCTCAAATGACATGACCCTAACCCAACCAAACAGTTAGCCAAAATCTAAGACTCATCCGATGAAATCAACAGGGTGTGCGGCAATATCTGTCAAATCTCCATCAAAACTTGAGAAGAGAAAGAAGGCGAAATGTCAAAATCATGGTTAGCTGGATAAAATGAGGATCCAATAAAAGGCAACGATACGACAAAAAAGGGAAAATGACTAAATTTAAATGCATGTCTATATATATAAGTCATTTTGTTACAAGATTTCTCTTTCGATAATCGATGAAACTGACATAGTCTATGCAGGAAATAAAATGATCTACAAATCTGAAACTAACTGAAGCAGGATGGATAAGGTAGTGGATAGATCTGAAGCATCGGCATCCCCTGCAATCTGCTGCCCCATAATGTCGATGCGATCCAATAAAACAGTGGCTCGGCTAACAGTCTCAGAGTGAGCATCTATAAATGCCCTAGTCTGCAATACAATGGTGTCTCTGTCAGTGAGGGCAGCATCTCTGGCCAGAATAGCAGCATCTCTCTCGACAAGAGCAGCGTCCCTCTCAGCCTCATTAGTAATCAAGGCCGGTCGGATCCGGCTATCCTCAGTAACCCGATTAGGGGCAGGGTCAGCTGAATGGAATAAGGAATATGGGCGGGAGTAGAGAAGCCTTCAAAATCATATCTGGACATCGTCTTTGTAAACTCAGGAGGAATAAATACCTCTGGGGTGGTATCATCTGTGAAAATCACTCGAGAGTCATCAAATACTCTAGTCTGATTCAAACCAACCATATCCGAGTCTCCATGCAACCATTGCACATAAGCAAATGTCTGAATGGGGCAACTCTCACTATACTCGGCAAAGATCCTGTGAGACCAAAGATCATATACCCGCGGTAGATCTCTCTCTGTCTGGGGTGATATAAGGAATCAGTAATCGGTTGCGCCCGTGAAAGGGTGAAAATCCTGTATCTGATCAAACTGCCCCATAACCGCCAAGGGATGATAAGTCGTCACGCCCCTCAAGCCAGAAATAGGGATGAAATCCAAGGTGGGCACATGAGTCGAGAAGCTCATGAAGGAGCAATAACCCGAATAGATCAAGAGATGAAAGGGCTCCTCAATAGCCGATAAGAATTCTATCCAGGAAGCCGCATCAATACAACTCATGGGACGGAATGAAAATTGCATGGCTATGTCGTGGCTGAAGCAAAACCCATGGCGACGGAAATGACCGATGGGGCTGAGATGACTCATAAACCATACATACAACAAAACAGAGCTCCCTCTGAATACTCTGCCTCAGAAAGACTGACAATATGAGACTGACATGTAGGTGTCTGCTAGTATCATGGGAATAATGGTGTGATCCTCCTGAAGGGCTCTAGTGGCCGCAATAACTCGCATGTCCAACAGATCGGATTCGGCTGGCAGATACAAAACTGAGATAATACAAGCCATCAAAACATCTACTCTCAAAGCGCCCCAACGCTCCTCGGATACGGAAAAATCACCAGAGAATAGATGAAAACTGTCAGGTGAGCCGAATCGGTCAATCAGGAAATGAAGGGGAACTAGATGGTCTGATGTGATCACCGATAACAGAACTGTCCTCCGCAACCCAGTAAAAGTCAAGAACTGACGGCGCATGGGACCAGCGGTGACCCTGGCACAGGGACCATCCAAAGACAAGCCGGTAAAGCGGGCATACTCCTCGAGAGTAGGGGTCAGCTCCACTGTCCCTAATCTGAACACCTGACGGGCAGGGGCCCAATAGCTCAGAATACCCTCCACAAAGCCCGCCGGCACCTGAAAGGATAATAAGGACCAGGAATGTCCCAGAAGACCATCTACAATAACCCTGTCGCCCGGCGACAAACTGTCCAACCAGCGGAAAAGCCTGCCAACCAACCCTGTGGGAGGACCGAGATCCAAACGTACCACGGCGTCTGGTGACGACATCTGTGAAAAACAGTATCAAAAAGACTGTACAGGGGTCATTATCCATCCATGAATAAAAAAGCATGCATCATACAGTCAATAATGGGGTAATTGAATTGTCATAATGATAAAACTGTGCATAAATAAATAAAGGAGTTCAATACATAGTGTATGAAATGGAAAAAGAAATCGAACAGGTTCAAGTACAAAAAAAGGCCCTATCCTATCATGATCTAATCAAAAGTGATATCATCTATGAAATCGGGGTTCTCAAACTGATCCCCCGGAGTAGAAGTCGAAGTCGAAGCCCCGAAGTTAATATCGGGGATATATGGGTGCACTGGGGCATCAGATGAACTCGGGCCTGCATTGAAACCCGCACTGTCCAGGTCATACGCATAAGCATCCTCTGGGGTCCGGCCTAACACCCGAAGATATAAGGATAGCTGGTCCACCTGGCGGGTCAGAGTAGCAATCTGCTCAGCATGGGTAGGAGCCCGAACACAGGTAGCCCAGTCAGTCATCATCACCGATCCAGAGACCATATCTCCAAGGAAAAATGTGGCCCGAGTCTGAGGACCGATAGTGCGGGGCACCCACCAGGTACGGAAGGCCTCACTCGTGCTGGGACCTGAAGAAAGTGTCAGGCCATCCTCTCCCTCTAACATAATCTCTGAGGGCTGGGAGTCCATCGGCCAGAATGTAGTGAAGGGGAGGGAGTGCGGAATACGGATCTCTCCAGTTACGCATCTGAATGCGCTCTCTCCCAAATACATCACCCATCCTCCAACACTCTGCAAAGTAAGGCGACGGGTGGAAAGTGCGAACTCTGGGCCGGAGGGATATCCATCTGTAAAACCCACAGTCAGATGCTCAGAGAGATAAGGAGTCCAGACGACCTCAGCAGCGGTGATCAACTCCAACTGAATATGGCAGTGAGCGAAACTGCCAGACACTGGGACCTCCTCCAAAGTATTGTACGAGAGTCATGACGGGCCTCAGGCATGGGAGTCGCTCGTACGCTCAGAACTGTGAACAGAGACAAGAAACGACATAAGTAACCGACAGATGCGGAGAAAGAAAATGAAATGATAGGAATTGCGGTAAGAAAGGATGGCTTACTAGCAGAAAATGGTAAAACCCAAGCCAGGCGTCTGTTTGCCCCTCTGAGCGAAGACGGAGACCATGGAGGAAATAAGCGAAAGTGAAGGACCCCCAGTCATAATCATCGATCCGATCCACGTCCCTGATGGCTCCGACAACGCTGAAATGAATGGTAGAAGAGTTGTTCCCTAGGAAACAACCCCTCATGATAGTCAGGAACAGACGCCGGAGCAGAATGTCACGAGTAGCTCGGTCTGCTGGGAAGGGCGTCGCATAGATACCTCCAACAGCGTCAACTGCCAGTGCTCCCGACCGAATGTTGCGGGCCTTGAAGACCCGGTCCTCGGCAGTAAAACCCAGTAGAGATCAGACCTCCGCTGGGGTAATATCGAGATCTAAGGGAACACGGGCTCCGGTGAACTCGATGCCGGTAATGTACCTCCAATCCCAAGGAGTCAACACAACCTCGCAGTCCAAAAGATGAAGGGACTGGGTCTGGTGGAACCATCGCTCAGACAAAGCCCTCATATAACCCCATGGGAACTGACGGGGAATGATGGTGAAGAAAGAACGGAAACCCCAGGAGTCCACCACCATGCGGTAATCGGCGTGCAGTGCTGTGTAGAGGGAATAGATGTTAAACTAGTTGCCCCTCGGCTGAGTGAACTCGGGCACCTGTGACAACCACTAATGGATCAGTCCAGATATGAACAGAGATTGGGAATGAATTCAGAGGAGTAATGAGTATACCTCATTAGCGACAAGAAATGCTGAGGGGTGACGACTGAGATCTCGACCCAACAGATCGGGCACCTGAACAGAGGCACCAGGTAGAACGCGGCGAGTAGAGGGAGCAGGTGTGCCGGAGGGCGGCCCCTCTGCCTCAATGTCCGGAAGAACGACCTCATCAACCTCAGGATGGTCAGGCCGGATGACAGCCTCTGCCAGTCGGTGAGCCTGGCGAGTCCGAGTCAAAACCGGGGCAGGTGTAACCCTACGACGGCGAACACCCGAGGTACGAGGTGCAGTGGAGCTACTGGGAGCGTCAGGATCCATAACTGGAACGACACAATAGAAGAGAGAGGTACATTATATTTCGAATTATATCACAAACATTTTATTTGCCTATCTTCATCGTAGAATTAATGCAGCATGATGCATGGTTACTATATATGCATAAATTAGATTTTAGTGGGACTCCAGTTTTTTTTTTTTTAAAAAAATTAATTAAATAAAATTTCGGCAGAGTTTCGTCTATAAAATGAGCATCCCATGCACAGCCGGGCATGTTTTCAATTAACCCAAGCCACAACAGATCAAAATTGCATTTTATATGGTTAATTACGACATCGAGATGACCATAATGCATGCTCTCTTTCAAAAAAATGACAAGTATGTATGACCCGCATCATGAACATAGAATATGACTCACACAGTTGAGACATAACATATACATGCAATAATACATGGCATATCATTTCAAAGCATACATTTCTATCTCTAAACATCCAAAATAGCAAATATATAGCGAAACATTGACGAGATAAGAAAACAATCGGTCAAAATGTTACCCGTAGCGTGTAGATCGATCTAACCGGAGCGGTTTTTGTGAAAAGGTTGAAAAAATCGGCAAAAGAGACGTATGAAGGTGCAAAATCGCGAAAAGGAACGATGGGTAAAGGCTGAAAATGACAGATCTGGGAAGGGGCAAACGGATTAAAAAAGCCGATCTTGGCCGCAGATCAATCTGCGGCTGGCCGCAGATCAATCTGCGGTTGGGTCCGATGCTTGCTCCTTTTTCTCCTTTGCAAAATTGATCAATTTTAAAATCCATTTGACTTGGTATGTGAGAATAAAAAATACGAGATTTCGACCAATCGGGTGTGGAACACGACGAATCAATTTGTCGGGGCGGGACCTGGCAGGAACGAGGTGATTTACGAAACGATCAACCGGAAACGAGACCCGGTGCCGACGAAACGATCAACCGGAAACGAGACCCGGTGCAGACGAGTCGACTAATCGGAGACGAGAACTGATATAGACGAGTCGATCAACCGGAAACGAGACCCGGTGCCGACGAGACGATCAACCAGAAACGAGACCCGGTGCCGACGAGATGACCAACCGGAAACGAGACCCGGTGCCGACGAGACGACCAATCGGAGATGAGAACCGATACAGACGAGTCGATCAACCGGAAACGAGACCCGGTGCCGACGAGACAATCAACCGGAAACGAGACCCGGTGCCGACGAGACCACCAACCGGAAACAAGACCCTGTGCCGACGAGACGATCAACCGGAGACGAGACCCGATGCCGACGAGATGACCAACCAGAAACGAGACCCGGTGCCGACGAGGCGAACAATCGGAGACGAGAACTGATACAGACGAGTCGATCAACCGGAAACGAGACCCGGTGCCGACGAGACGATCAACCGGAAACGAGACCCGGTGCCGACGAGACGATCAACCGGAGACGAGACCCGGTGCCGACGAGACGATCGACCGAAAACGAGACCCGGTGCAGACGAGTTGACCAATCGGAGACGAGAACCAATACAGATGAGTCGACCAATCAGAGACGAGAACCGATACAGGCGAGTCGACCAACCGGGAACGAGACCCGGTGCCGACGAGACGATCAACCGGAAATAAGACCCGGTGTAGACGAGTCGACCAATCGGAGACGAGAACCGATACAGGCGAGTCGACCAATCAGAGACGAGAACCGATACAGGCGAGTCGACCAATCGGAAACAAGAACCGATACAGACGAGACGACCCATCGGAGACCAGACCCTACATCTACGAGACGATCGATCGGATACCAGACCCGACAGTTATGAGACAACGGCGATACCAAGATGATGACAATTACGAGACGGAGCACGACATCTGCGATAACGATTATAGCAACGACCTGTCAGAGACGGAACCCGACAACAACGATGCGATCAGCAATTGAGTCCTGTTGAGATCGATACTCACAATAAATTTACGATTGCATGATGCATTGACACCTTTACGAATGTTTGCATGCCTTGCATCTTGTGTTGCATCATAAGCTATATGTGTTGCATCATGTATGTACTGTCATTCTTATGCACCGTTATTCATGCATCAGGTGTCTATTTCTTTATCATGTTCATTTCATTTAACATTTCATAAACATGATAAAGAGGGGCAGCTATAGACACCCAAATTTTTCACTTCGTATACTAACCCTGACAGGAGGGCAAAATCGTCAATTAACCCAGCCTACGAGAACGAAAGGTGGACATAAGTACGAACACTCAAAGCCACCACAACGACTTGCGATCAAAGCCGACACAAAAACGAACGGATATCAGGAATCGACTAATGGCCAATACGCTTACCTGCTCGCCGATGAGCTAGTGGGGTCGGGGGGGGGGGGGGCAGTGCCCCCTGAAAACCAAGCTCCAAATACAAATCCTGTGTCATGTCGCAGCCATTCGAAACGAGCATTCCTGAATGACATGGCACGTTTCCCAGCGGTTCCCGGACTGCAAAATACAAGCCTTTTAGCGAAAACTAACAGTACGACATGAGAATCGAGGTGCGGTATGATAATTGAGAAAATCAGCCCAGCCAGCCGCGGATTGATCTGCGGCCAATGATGGAAAAACTGAAGTGCGCAGCGGGCTGAAGTGCGCGGCGGGCGCGGAGAAACCGAGGCTAGCCGCGGATCAATCTGCGGCCAGCCGCGGATCAATCTGCGGCTGCCTCTGACAGCCTTTATCAAATGCAGTTCTTCATTTTCATCAGTATACAAGGAGTGAGAGAGGAGTTTTGAAAGAAAAAAAAGAAGCAGCAGTATGCAGCAGCGGGAGAGGAGAGAAAAGAGAGAAAAGTGAGGATTTATACCCCTTTTGTTAGATTGTATCACATACACTTTCTACTCTATTTAATCTACGAGTTTATACGAATCGTGGTGTCATTTGCAAGGTGAAAAGCCCTTTTTTATAGCATTTTTGTTATATCATTTTGTTAAACTTTTTGTCTTTCGGACTATATTAAATGTAGTTTTCTTGTATATTATTGATGATCCATGGATTAAGGACTATTAGTGAGGGTTGCAACGGAACGAAATTCTTCCTAATGGCCCGATGATATCCATTTGGTGAATTTTTTAGCTCGTTATGGTAATGTATTATGCGTAGTGTATTTGAATTGCTATTTTAGGATATTGTGGTGTGTTAGGCAATCCGTGTTGTTTATTTTTGGTAGTATCCATTTTGTGGGTATAGCAATTTTGGATGTGAGCCTAGGAACGCGACCCCGTGGTCCAAATCCAATGATGGACATTTTTGGGTGTATGTAGTAGGGTCGATGCACCCTTTATTGTAAATATGTAATTGTCGGGCCTTAAAACGATATCAAGTCGAAAATCCGGTTTAAGGCCCCGTAATAGTGAAATATGTGCTTGTGGGCGTTTGAGGTTATTTTGATGGCTCACATGCCCATGAATAGCCCCCACGCATTTTAATGCTTGATTTGATTTACGACACAAAAATCGATTTCAAAGTTAAACGATGAAGATTTCCATAAAATCAATCAAATTAGGCTATTAGTACCACGAGGCTTAAAATTGGAAGTGCTAATGAATGTTGATTCCTATTTAAACGAGAAGGTTAAAGAAAAAATCGTTTTCAAACATCACAAAAAATGATTTTATAAAAAATAAATGACGTTTTATTAAACCGTTTTGCATAGGGTTAAAGAGATCCTAGAAGTTGTCCGTCATCTTATTTACGAAAGCAACGTATGGGTCTCGATTCCTATTTTGACGAAGGTTTAAAAACTCTTTTGCCAAAACGACTCCTAATGAAAATCTCACAGCTTTTGACAATTAAAATCAAACTTTTCTCATAATAAAAATAAAGTTTTCTCGTATAGGCCAAAAGACATTCTAAAGCATTCTCAAATTAAAACACGAGTTTTCATAAAAAAACAAATGGCTTTTTCATGCAAACTCACCACAACATTCACATAGGCACACACGCGCGCACACACATATTTTAAGAATTAAAGGATAGGAAAAGCATCGAGATTGCGGTAACCGTGTTTCACGGAAGTCGGGGGGTGCCTAACACCTTCCCCTCGCTTAAGCAAGCCCCCGAACTCTATGAATCTCGGTTTGCAGACCAATTAATTCGGAGTCACATATGAGCCAGCGATTTACGAAAACGAAGCTCGGATGAGTTGGTACATCCATTTTCAAATATACCAACTGGCGACTCTGGTCAATTGGCTCATCATAAAAAATGATCTTTCAAAACCCCGTCGACATTTGTGCCGACCTTTTCCAAAAAATCATCTAATAAAAAAGCTAAAATTGGAAAGGGTAATAATTAGCGTAAGAAGCGATTCTCCCGGCGTCGACATTGACCATCTAGCACTTTAAATTAACCTAGGTTGAGTTTAAATGATCATCCATGACTTTTGGGGTGTTAGGCATTTAATTTCTCAACCACTTGCAAGACTTAATGCCCAAGCTTCCCAAGGAAGCTTGGTTGGCCGGGTATCCCCCCTTAGGGCCCTCCTTCACTTGCTTGGGTCACCCATTAGCCTATCCATTTGCTCCATGGTTGACCCATCTTGACCCACTTGGATTTTCTTTTAGTTTGGACTTGATTTATTAATAGTTTGGCTAATCTTTGGGCCTCCTAACCATTTTACTTGGGCCTTGATTAAAAAATATCTTGGGCCTCCGACATTGTGACAAACGAGAATCTTGTAACTTAATTTGAATATTTATTGATTGAATAAATATTTTTCGATGATTTGATTGTTGAATTAATTGATTAATTGATGAATTTATGGTAGATTAATTTAATTATATGTGTTACATTAGTAAAATTGACATGAAGAATTTTTATTTTTAAAGTATGTGTTTAATTGAATTTATTCGATTAAATATATTATTTAAATAAGTATAATGTTATTTCTAATTAATTCAATATTAATTAGAGATTTAATAATTTATCATATTTAATAAATGAGAATTTTATTTATGTGATTTAATGTGGTATTATTTTATTTTATTTAATCGATTTAAATGAGATTATTTAATTGATTAATATGTGACATTAAACTATATAATAAGTAAGTTATTAAAATAAACTAGAAAGGAGGAATAAGTGTGCTAACCAAACAAAGCCCTAAGGGGAGTTGGAGCCAGTTAACCCATTATGGGATTAACTGACATTCATGTTGCGTCAGTTCTTTATTACGTGCCTTACTTCATTAGTTTCTAAAATCAAGCCAGAGAGAAAACTTGAGAGAAAAAGGAGAGAATTTTGAGAAATTGGAGGATTGAGAAAAAATCTTGTCATTATCTTGCATAATCTAGCATATTATCAAAGGTAATCCTTAAATTAAAGTCGCTGATTATGTTCTTCTTTAATTTCTCCATGATTGTACATTTTGAGTTTCTGTAAAAGACTAACTTGGTGATTAACGCATGATATGATTATATGTATGTTATTAGATGATTATAACATGTTTGATACTATGTAGACATGATTTAAAGCGACTAAATCCATGTAATTATGCTCAATTGAGTTTTCAAAAGTTACAGTGTATGAAAGTTGTATATTTGGCCCTTATGTACAAATTGTACGCTTCAAATTGTTTATTTAACTTAAAATTGATGACTAATTATGTTTATGCATGTAAAAACGAAGAAAACAAGAGTTTAACGGATTAATTTGGTTAATAAACGAATTCACAGTGAGTAATTGCGTTAACTGTATCAATATGTAAATACAGAGTATGAACAGTTAAATTTTTAGCCTTTAATTAGTTGTTTAGATTGTCTGTGATGTCAAAATCACTGTGTATGTACTGGGTTTTGATTTCATAACATATATGATGAATGGGTAGTAATTTAATCGGTTAATTGTGAAAACTTTGGCCAAATTTGGCATTTTCCTGTGTTCTTCGCGAACTGCAGGAACTGACGTTTTGGTCCACCGCCCCGGCGGTGGAAATGTACTAGAAGTAGCGCCCCGGCGGCAGGCTCGCACTGGCGGTAGAAATGAACTACATTTCCCGCCCCGGCGGTAGTCTCGCCCCGACGGTAGAAATGTATTACATTTCCCGCCCCGGCGGTAAGCTCGCCCCGACGAGGATTTTGTGAAGAAACCCACCGCTCCGGCGGTGGAACAAAAAACAAAAAGAGTAAAAAGACGAGGGTAAATATTTTATTCTTTCTTTGTGATCATGTTATGATATCGTAGACATACCTAAAGCTGAGGCTAATGTATAAAATAAATGTTAAGGTACTGTGATGGGTGGTAAGCATATACCCATTGATTGTTCGGTGTCAACTGAGTTATTAAAATGAAAACTTGGATGAGAATGAATCCTGAAGTGTTTATAATACTGTAACTAATTATTGTTACTGCTTTATAAACCGAATGTATTGGTTGATTAAAGAACGTGAGTCTTAAATTTATAGTCTACGCACGAGGCAAGTATCTTATCCTTACTTTTACGTTTACGCAAGTTTTCTACCTTGATTTCAATCACGCAAGTTCCTGAACTTAATTCTCTTATCATATATGTTTCATAATGTCATTACTTACTCGAGCAAGTTATTATTTCTATTCCATTCAGTTTCATGGATTCAATGAGACGTTTTAATTTCTTCTTTGTAATGCTTTAGTTATATAGAACTTATTCAATTGTACCTTTTGTGAGATTTAGTTTTGATTCTCGAATTACACCTTTTGAACCTTGATCGACTAGCGAACCCTTATTGATTTGACTAGTCCATAGTTGATGAGCGTTCTAAAAACGTTATTGAAGTAAATCCAAACCAAACTTCCTTTGGTGCGGACTCTGATGTCAAACTGAGATGAACAACCCTTATACAGGGGATTTTATTTACGCGTTAGCGTTAAGATGTTGTGCACATACATGGTACAAAGGGCTGATCCCCCTAAGTACGAGAAGTAAGGTCCATATAGTCTTACGACTGTTAAAGGTTTAAAGTAGAAATACTTAATAACCTAGGACATAGTTCGTGGTCTTAAGACCCTCAGACGTTCTTTTGAATCTTGTCTTATATTCTTGACTCAAAAGCTGAATCTTCGATTATTCAATATCCGTTGATTATTTCGTATGTTATTATTATTGTCGTTGTTGTATTTGCTGGGCAATCATTGCTCACCCTTGCATAATAACATTGTAGCTAAAGTTGAAAGAGTTGACGAGTAGTCCACTAGTAAGGGTAAAGGAAAAGAAAACAAGTGATGAAGACTTGTTATGTTTGTTTAAATGATGTTTATGTAATAGACTTAAGTATATTTTTTGCATTGATGTTATGTTAAGGTTAGATGACCTGGGATTATTTATGAATGATGTTGTAACCCTTTAATGGGAGATTCTTATTTTAATTAATAGTATTTCCATTATGATTGTATGGGTAGTTAAATGTGATGTGATGTATATGGATAGTGAACACTAAATCCTGAGGAAACGAAGTACCCGGATTTGAGGGTGTCACAGGTTGGTATCAGAGCTGTAGGTTATGAACCTTAGGTGGGGGAAACCTTAGGGTAGTAGCCTTTTAAGAGTCAGACAATATAGTGGTGATAAACTCTCATCGAGTTCTAAGGAATGAATTAAGAAAATTCATTAAAGATAATAAAAGACTTTATGTGCTATGTGCTTATGTGTTAACAATCTATGTATTGTGACTAGTACCGAGTATTAATTAAAACTTAAGCTTTGTTGTCAGGATGTCGGATGTTGGAGGATTCAGTCAGCCTAGGGATATTGAGCCCCGAGTGGCTGGAGAGGAGGAGCCCCGTGATATCCATGTTATCCGGGAGCAGTTGATACACAGAGAGCCATCTCCATTGATCACAGTTGTGGGTCAGGAGTATGAGCCTGAGTCTGATCCAGAGGAGGATCCTGAGGAGACAAAGGCTGAGGAGGATGATGAGGATCCCGAGGAGATACCCCTTGCCTCTGTTGATGTTGAGATGTACGATGCCTTGTATGATCATACCATAGAGTTGCAGGACAGAGTCAGAGATTGGGAGAGACTGGAAAATATACGCCAGACTTTTATAGAACAGAAGGATGAGAAGATTGAGGATCTTGAGATATGTCTTGGAGATGTAGAATGAAAGTTAGTTCAGGCAGAGAGTCAAAAAGAAGACTTATTGGCTGAGAATGAAAAGATGAAACTTGAGATTCAGAAATTAAAGGATGATTTGAGTGAGGAGTCAACAGAACGTGCTAGAGCAGAGGATGCTTGGATGAATAACGCTCGACGTGCAGAAATTTCCGAAGAAGGTGAACGAGCAAAGAAGGCTAAGATTGAGGAGACAAACTATACTTTCCAGACAGCGATTGATAGGGCCCAGGATCGAGTTCTCCACTATCCAGTTCAGTTCGAGGACTTGCCATGGTACATGTTGGATCGCAGGACGATGTGTCGTATCATGGAGGAAGAACGTAGACAGGCAATTCGACGCCTTAGTAGGCCGTGATAGGAGAAGTTTTTGAATTATGTGTAAATATTTATGGTAGTTAATGATGTAAATTACAGCGTGATTATATACAATGGAATATGACTATTTAATCCTAAAGATTGTTTGATCTTGGGATAGTTGATGTAAATAGCAGTGATGTTATCTTTCTATGTTTAAGACTTTTGAATTAATTAAATATCAGTTTTATTTGAAGATGTTATATGTTAAATGTTTAACCTGAATTGTTTGAGTTAAATGTTGAACACTTAAGAAATTGAGCGATGATCTAATAAGTGAAAGTAGTATGCACACAACCCAATCATATTTGATATGATGGAGCATATACTTTGTAATCTTATTCATTTATTAATAAAAGAATTGATTTTCTTAAAAGGCATTTTATATTATCTATATGGTGTTGTTATATTAAATGTGATAATCTCATAGTTTTGAGCAATGCTTTTAGAATCATGATGGTGATCATGCTAATGAGATCTAAATTCTAGATAGCTCACAAACTAAAATTGTTCCTAATCGTTGGATTACTAAAAAGGGGATTAGTGAATCCGGATAGATTAGTACATACATTGCTTGCTCTTAGGAAGAGGATGATTGATCTCATAATTATTTGTGTGGAGACACTAAAGTAAGTATGTAGGTGTTTATTGGAGAATAAGTTCACTGAACGTGGCTCGCTAAGGAATACCTAATGGAGTTTTACTCGCCTGTCAATAGGAATTCCTATAGTGATAGTAGTACAAGTGATCCTTGGACTTGAGATCATCATAGTATCTTGTGTATGATGAGTTATACTTTGACATGTCCCTTAAGATCTTTAGGGTATATCAAAAGGTATGATTGGGTATAATAAGTTGTACATGGAGATAGGTGAATGATCAACAAAGAATCTATCACGTATAGTAAAAGATGTGAATGTCCTATGTGATTCGATAAATGACAACTCAGTAGTCCTTGGCCAAGGCAGAATGAAATTAGAAAGGAGTTTCTAATTTGCATTATTTAGAGTTGTGCATTTGGGAATCGAAATACATATAATTAAATAAAATAAGACTTGACAGTAAATCCATGTCTTATATTTAATTGGGACATTGTATGGTAGAAGAATTGAATTGTACAGTAACTATTCACTGAAAGGTTCTTTTGTGATTAATGTTGAAATCTATATTATCTGGAAAGTCGTTGATCGCTAAGGGGGCTTACCCTTATTGTAGAATAAATATTATTTATTTAAATGAATTAAATAGTTTAATTTATTTATTTAAATAAAATTATAATTGTTCTAATTGGTTTATTCACAACCGGTTTAATATGGAGAACCTAAAGGGTCACACCGCAAAAGAAAAATATTTATTTAAGAAGTAAATGGCATAATTGCAATAATAAGTTGAGTGTATTTAATTTAATCTATGGAGATAGAATAAATTAAATAGCTTAATATTTATTATTTAATATTTTGAAAATATTAAATATAAATTAATAAGAGGAGTCTTATTATTATTATTATTACTATTATTTAATTCCTAATAGGGATTGAGAATTAATTAATAGAAGTACTCTCCCACGAATTCCTAATTGGATTAGGAGCATAATTAATTAAAGGAGTTTAATTATAATAGAAACCCTAATCCTAAATAATTTAGGGAAGGGTTATTCCTACATCTATAAATAAGAGGAGTCTTATCATAGATTGGGGTTACACACTCTTGCATTAGATTGTGGAGAGTACGTGCAATTTCTATAGAGATAGAAACTAGGGTTTTGCCAATACCCAACTTCTTGAATACCTATTCTTCCTTGGTGGATCACCTCTAGAGGCCAAACACTTGGGTGGCTAACGTTGATTAAAGGAAGGAATCTCATCGGTGGAATTCGAGGAGAACACGAAGGACTAGGAGTTAAACTGTACCCGAGGAAGCTTTGATCTACGAGGGTATAATTCTTATTCTCTTTCCCTTTCGTTTAATTGATAATTGAACACAAGTATAGATCATGGTGATGGTTTGTATGAAAATTTTAAAATCCGTTTTATCACACTTCCTCCCTATTTGTGTAATTTGATTGCATGCTTGCGTTATATACAAACCTAACACAAGGTACCTACCAAATCCGTCCCAAAGACCCCATATGAGATATGAACAGGGAAGAAACCAAATCTTAAGCATGTTAAGACTTGGGGTTGTCCAGCTTATGTCAAAAGGTTTGAGCATGATAAGCTGAAGACTAGATCCGACAAATGTAGATTCGTGGGATACCCTAAAGAAACATCAGGGTATTATTTCTATCATCCTACTGATCAAAAGGTGTTTGTTGCGAAACACGCTGCCTTCTTGGAAAAGGAGTTTATCCTTGAAGGGGTCAGTGGGAGTAAGATATATCTTGAAGAAGTTCAAGAACCACAAAATACTACGGATCAAAGTCAGGTACCTGATCAAGTAGAAGAGCCTACTGTACCACTACCTATTCGTAAATCTGGAAGAGTACCGAAGATACCTGATAGGTATGGATTCATCATAGAGGATGATGATGAGGTACGCATCATAAATGATGATGATCCATTGACTTACGAAAAGGCTATGAGTAGTGAAGACTCAGAGAAATGGCTAGAAGCCATGAAATTCGAGATGGACTCCATGTATGAAAATCAAGTATGGACTTTGGTTTCACCACCTGAGGGCATTAAGCCTATTGGGTGTAAATGGGTCTTTAAGAGAAAGACTAGAGCAGATGGCAAGGTAGAGACCTATAAGGCCTGACTGGTTGCAAAAGGTTTCAAACAAAGACAAGGAGTTGACTATGATGAAACCTTCTCACCAGTAGCTATGCTCAAGTCCATTCGGATTTTGCTTGCAATTGTAGCTTATTATGACTACGAGATCTGGAAAATGGACGTAAAAACGGCCTTCCTCAATGGAGAGCTTGAGGAGAATGTATATATGATACAGCCAGAGGGTTTTGTTTCAACGGTTGGAATAAACCAAGTCTGTAAGCTACAACGATCCATTTATGGATTGAAGCAAGCTTCTCGAAGATGGAACATCCGTTTTGATGAGATAATCAAAAGGTTTGATTTTATCAAAAATGAGGATGAACTTTGTGTGTACAAGAAGGTTAGTGGGAGCGCTGTTTCATTCCTTGTATTATATGTTGATGATATATTACTGATAGGGAATGATGTTCCTATGCTACAGTCGATCAAAATATGGTTATCTCAGCACTTCTCCATGAAGGACTTGGGTGAGACATCCTATATTTTGGGGATAAAGATCTATAGAGATAGATCTAAAAGGATATTGGGCTTAACCCAAGGAAAGTACATTGACTCGATGCTAAAGAAGTTTAGCATGGAAGATTCCAAGAGAGGTCTCATGCCGATGAGCCATGGAATACATCTCTCCAAGAAATAGACCCCAAAGACACCTGAGGAGAGAGACCGTATGAGTAAGATTCCTTATGCTTCTGCAATAGGATCTATCATGTACGGTATGATATGTACTAGACCAGATGTCGCTCATGCACTTAGTGTAACGAGCAGATATCAGTCGAATCTAGGAGAAGAGCACTGGAAGGCAGTGAAAAATATCCAAAAGTACTTGAGAAGAACTAAGGATGTATTTCTTGTCTACGGTGGGTCTGAATTGAAACTAGAGGGCTATACAGACTCAAGTTTTCAAACGGACCAAGATGACAGTAAATCCGTTTCAGGATATGTGTTTACCTTAAATGGTGGCGCGGTGAGTTGGAAAAGTTCCAAGCAGCAAACAGTTGCTGATTCAGTGACAGAGGCAGAGTACATAGCTGCGAGTGAAGCTGCAAAGGAAGCTGTTTGGATAAAGAAGTTCGTAACTGAACTTGGAGTGGTTCCTAGCATTAGAGGAGCCATACCTTTATTCTGTGATAACACCGGAGCTGTTGCACAGGCTAAGGAACCCAGGTCTCATCAGAAATCCAAACATTTGTTGCGGCGGTTTCATTTGATTAGAGAGATCATTGAAAGAGGAGATGTCACCTTGAATCCTGTGGACTCTCAAGACAACATTGCAGATCCATTTACTAAAGCTTTAACACAAAAGCAGTTTGATCGTCACTTAGAGAAGATGGGTATTAGATACCATGGCAATTAGCTTTAGTGCAAGTGGGAGATTAAAAGTAGTATGCACACAAGCCAATCATATTTGATATGATGTAGCATATACTTTATAATCTTATTCATTTATTAATAAAAGAATTGATTTTCTTAAAAGGCATTTTATATTATCTACATGGTGCTGTTATATTAAATGTGATAATCCCATAGTTTTGAGCAATGCTTTTAGAATCATGACGGTGATCATGCTAATGAGATCTAAATTCTAGATAGCTCACAAACTAAAATTGTTACTAATCGTTGGATTACTAAAAAGGGGATTAGTGAATCCGGATAGATTAGTACATACGTTGCTTGCTCTTAAGAAGAGGATGATTGATCTCATAATCATTTGTGTAGAGACACTAAAGCAAGTATGTAGGTTCTTATTGGAGAATAAGTTCACTGAACGTGGCTCGCTAAGGAATACTTAATGGAGTTTTACTCGCCTGTCAATAGGAATTCCTATAATGATAGTAGTACAAGTGATCCTTGGACTTGAAATCATCATAGTATCTTGTGTATGATGAGTTATACTTTGACATGTCCCTTAAGACCTTTAGGGTATATCAAAGGGTATGATTGGGTATAATAAGTTGTACATCGAGATAGGTGAATGATCAACAAAGAATCTACCACGTCTAGTAAAAGATGTGAATGTCCTATGTGATTCGATAAATGACAACTCAATAGTCCTTGGCCAAGGCAGAATGAAATTAGAAAGGAGTTTCTAATTTGCATTATTTAGAGTTGTGCATTTGGAAATCGAAATACATATAATTAAATAAAATAAGACTTGACAGTAAATCCATGTCTTATATTTAATTGGGACATTGTATGGTAGAAGGATTGAATTGTACAGTAACTATTCACTGAAAGGTTCTTTTGTGATTAATGTTGAAATCTATATTATCTGGAAAGTCGTTGATCGCTAAGGGGGGCTTACCCTTATTGTAGAATAAATATTATTTATTTAAATTAATTAAATAGTTTAATTTATTTATTTAAATAAAATTAGAATTGTTCTAATTGATTTATTCACAACCGATTTAATATGGAGAACCTAAAGGGTCACACCACAAAAGTAAATTTTATTTAAGAAGTAAATGACATAATTGTAATAATAAGTTAAGTGTATTTAATTTAATCTATGGAGATAGAATAAATTAAATAGCTTATTATTTATTATTTAATATTTTGGAAATATTAAATATAAATTAATAAGAGGAGTCTTATTATTATTATTATTACTATTATTTAATTCCTAATAGGGATTGGAAATTAATTAATAGAAGTACTCTCCCATGAATTTTTAATTGGATTAGGAGCATAATTAATTAAAGGAGTTTAATTATAATAGAAACCCTAATCCTAAATAATTTAGGAAAGGGTTATTCCTACATCTATAAATAAGAGGATTTTATCATAGATTGGGGTTACACACTCTTGCATTAGATTGTGGAGAGTACTTGCAATTTTTATAGAGATAGAAACTATGGTTTTGCCAATACCCAACTTCTTGAATACCTATTATTCTTTGGTGGATCACCTCTATAGGCCAAACACTTGGGTGTCTAATGTTAATCAAAGGAAGGAATCTCATCGGTGGAATTCGAGGAGAACGCGAAAGACTAGGAGTTGAACTTGTACACGAGAAAGCTTTGATCTATGAGGGTATAATTCTTATTCTCTTTCCCTTTCGTTTAATTGATAATTGAACACAAGGATAGATCATGGTGATGGTTTGTACGAAAATTTTAAAATCCGTTTTATCACGCTTCCGCCCTATTTGTGTAATTTGATTTCATGCTTGTGTAATACACAAACCTAACAATAAGCGCATATTCTTGAACAGAAAATGCCACCGAGACGCCAACCACGTCAACATGCTCAGGAGAGCTCTACCAATAACAACAACGATGCCAATGCTAATCCTGTTCAGCAGTTGGTGAACCTTTTGGCTGGAGCACTTGCGAATCAGCCGCAAGCTCCACCAATAACGTCATTTAAGGATTTCAAAGCGGTAGGACCGCCAGAGTTTAGGGGTTCCTTGAACCCGATCGAAGCCCAAACTTGGGTGATGGAAATGGAGAAAGTATTTGACGTTGCTAGGGTTAGTGAGGACCAAAAGACTGCCTTTGCAACGTTCATTGTGACACCCCCAAATCCGGGTACTTCGTTTCCTTAGGATTTGGTGTTCACTATCCATATACATCACATCACATCTAACTACCCATTCAATCATAATGGAAATACTATTAATTAAAAATAGAAATCTCCCATTAAAGGGTTACAACATCATTCATAAACAAATCCCAGGTCATCTAACCTTAATAAACATCAATGCGGAAATATAAATCAAGTCTATTATATCAACATCATTTAATCAAATAAAACAAGTCTTCATCATTTGTTTGCTTTTCCTTTGCCCTTACTAGTGGATGACTCATCAGTTCTTTCAACTTTAGCTGCAATGTTATTATGCAAGGGTGAGCAATGATTGCCCAGCAAGTATAACAACAACAGTAATAATAACATGCGAAATAATTAATGGATATTGAATAGTCAAAGATTTAGCTTTTGAGTCAAGAATGTAAGACAAGATTCAAAAGAACGTCTGAGGGTCTTAAGACCACGAACTATGTCGCAGGTTATCAAGTATTTCTACTTTAAACCTTTAACAGTCGTAAGACTATATGGACCTTGCTTCTCGTACTCAGGGGGATCAACCCTTTGTACCATGTATGTGCACAACATCTTAACGCTAACGCGTAATAAAATCTCCTGTATAAGGGTTGTTCATCTCAGTTTGACATCGGAGTCCGCACCAAAGAAAGTTTGGTTTGGATTTACTTCAATAACGTTTCTAGAATTTAGAACGCTCATCAACTATGGACTAGTCGAATCAATAAGGGTTCGCTAGTCGATCAAGGTTTAAAAGGTGTAATTCGAGAATCAAAACTAAATCTCACAAAAGGTACAATTGAATAAATTCTATATAACTGAAGCATTACAAAGAGGAAATTAAAGCGTCTCATTGAATCCATGAAATTGAATGGAATAGAAACAACAACTTGCTCGAGTAAGTAATAGCATTAAGAAACAGATATGATAAGAGAATTACGTTCAGGAACTTGCGTGATTGAAATCAAGGTAGAAAACTTGCGTAAATGTAAAAGTAGGGATAAGATACTTGCCTCGTGCGTAGACTATAAATTTAAGACTCACGTTCTCTAATCAACCTATACATTCCGTTATAAAACAGTAACAATAATTAGTTACCGTATTATAAACACTTCAGAACTCATTCTCATCCAATTTCATTTTAATAACTCAGTTGACACCGAACAATCAATGGGTTTATGCTTACTACCCATCACAGTACCTTAACATTCATTTTATACCTTAGCCTAAGCTTTAGGTATGTCTACGATATCATAACATGATCTCAAAGAAAGAAGAAAACTTTTACTCTCGTCTTTTTACTCTTTTTTTTTAATTCCCGCCGGGGCGAGAAAATCCTTCACAAACTCTCGCCGGGGCGAGCTCCTGCCGGGGCGAGGAATTCCTCAACCAAATTCTCGCCGGGGCGAGCTCCCGCCGGGGCGAGAAACTCCTTCACAAACTCTCGCCGGGGCGAGGAATTCCTTCACAAAATTCTCGTCGGGGCGAGGAATTACTTCACAAAATTCTCGCCGGGGCGAGCTCCCTCCGGGGCGAGAAACTCCTTCACAAAATTCTCGCCGGGGCGAGAATCACGAATTCCAGTTTCTACAGTTCGCGAAGAACGCAGAAACAGACCAAAAATTTCCAATTTTGTTATTCTTATGTCAAATCAAACATACCCAGACACTATAATTCATATATAATCGTTATTCAAGCCTTCTAGCATGATTTTAACAACTTAAATCACATAAACTATGAATCTAAGAATCAAAATTGGGGTTTTTATCATTTTATTAAAGCTTCTACGAAATCAATAAAATTACACATAACAGGTTCGTTAAAACACCAAATTGAACCGTTTAAATCTTGTTTCCTTCATTTATACATGCATAATCAAAAATAAGTTATTAATTTAACCAATTAACATGCAAAACAAGTATTAATTTTATACATTCAAACCATGTTCGTACACTGTACTACTCTGTAACTTTCAGAATTCTCATATAAACATAATTTCACGGATTAAATTACTCCAAATCATATTTAAATCATATAAAACACATAAATACATGCTTACTAACATCTAACATCAAATTATTTAAAGATTTAACCATAAAATTTGGTTTACAGAGAACTCAGAACATGCATTCATGGAGAAAATTAAGAAAACGTAATTTAAAGGTTAAAATCAAGAATTACCTCTGATTAATGGTTTAGACTTTGTAAGGAAATGAAAAAAACTCTTTGATTCTCCAAATTCCTTTTTCAATCTCAAGATTTTAACAAATTTTCTCTCTGTATTGCTCTAACTTAATTTCTAAGAACTGATAATAATAATACGTAATGAACCAACTGGCTTAATCATGGGTGTCAGTTGATCCCATAATGGGTTAACTGACACCAACCTCCCCTAAGGCCTTATTTGGCTAGTCTTTTAAAGCTCTTCTTTTGGTTTATTTTAATAAACTACTTATTATATAGTTCATGTAACATATTTAAATTAATAAAATAATCTTACTAAAATCAATTAAATAAATTAGAATAATACTACATTAAATCACATAGTCACATAAATAAAATTCTCATATATAAAAAATGACAAAATATTAAATCTCTAATTAATATTAAATTAATTAGAAATTACATTATACTTATTTAAATAATGTATTTAATCAAATAAATTCAATTAAACACATACTTTAAATATAAAAATTCTCTACATTAATTTAATTAATGTAACACATATAATTAAATTAATCTACCACAATTTCATCAATTAATCAATTAATTCAACAATCAAATCATCGAAAAATATTTATTCAATCAATAAATATTCAAATTAAGTTACAAAATTCTCGTTTGTCACATCTTTCCCCCCTTAAAGGATTCTGTCCCCAGAATCACGACTCAATTAACTCGTACCGTTACATTCTCCCTGTGACGCCCCCAAATCCGTGCATCATCAAACACCGGATGTGGTGCATCACGGTACAACAAACACCATCATCTAACTAAATAAACTTTATAGATAATAATAATAATAATAATAACAATAGTATTCGGTAATAATTCCAAATATAAAACCAAACATAATCCCCAAGTTTCAAAACCTTAAACATCTTAGACTTAGCGTTCACCGCTACATTACATCAATGCGGAAGATCTAAACTTATTACAAAGAAATAAGCTTTCATCATTTCATCTTAGCCTTTCCCTTGTCCTTGCCCGAGCCCTCGGCCTTCTCACCCTTAACTGAAAGGTTTAAGCAAGAATGAGCACAATTTGCCCAGTAAGTATAACAAGTAATTTGATAATAAATACCAAGGATAGATATATCTGAATAGGCATTTCTCAACAATTGAAAGAGTATTGAAGAGGTAAATACGAATTAGAGTTAAGAGTTAAGAATTTTCAATAGTGTACTAAGGGGTGTTGATACCCTGAACATTGTTTTGTTTCATCGAAAACCATCAGAAGCTTTTATCAATCAGATAGATTATAAAACCTTCTCTGCAAGTACTCCAGGTGATCAGCCTTTCGTACCCTACATTGTGCACATGTATGAAATTTAAACGCGTAAGCGTAAATGGGACTATATGCCCGACATCTGTTTGCCCGTTATTCGGGTTGTTCATCTTAGTATCATGCGAGACCGCACCAAAGCAATTTGGATTGGTAAACTTTAATAGCTACAATGAATTTGAATTGTTCAAACAATATAACATTACGCACCAATAATATCTAGCCGGAACAAAAGGCCAGAAAAGCATACTTGAAAGCAGTTCGTAATAGTTAAGAACTTTAAAACATAACAATTGTAATAACAATTGAGTAATCATCAATAAAGCTTGTACAATGGATTTGTATAGCTTACGACATAAGAAACTCACGATCATTGAATAAGTGAATAATGATAGAATATTTGTTCAATGGAAATAATAAACTCTAGAAGTTTGCTCAATAAAAAGTAGAGTCAAGAAACTTGCGTAAATGAGAAGTAGGGTTTAAGAACTTGCCTGATAAGTCTTCTATATTTAAAGTTATCTATTAGTTCTTCACGTAACCTATTCACATGTGTCACGTTAAGTAATTTGATCCTCGAACACCACTTTGAAGTGTAATGGTTCCCTTTTATTTTAATAAAATGATTAAACTCACACGTATTCAAATACAATTCAATTACATAACATGTTGCTATGAATAGGCCACGTGGTTAAATAAAAGAAACTGGGGGGAAAACATAAATTTGTGACATTTTTCGGACCAAAAATCTGCATAAAAATATGCTTAAGGGTCTCAAGTCGGAAAAATCTCATTTTCCATAATTATGACATCCCATATATAATTAAATTCATTTTCCCATATAACATCATTTATATGAAAAATACCAAATCAATCTCAAAAATATTTCCTTTATGTAATTTTGTAGAATATAGTCCCACATTGAACATATATTTTTCCCGGAATTAATAAAATTCATCTATTATTTTTAAATAGTCCATAATAGCCAAATATTCTCAGATTTTTCATAAATCGAGATTAGCTCCAAATATTCTGAAATTTTCAGGGTTATCTCCTACTATACACATGAACTTCCAGTAAAAATGTTGTAATTTTTGGACTTATACACAGAGAGTTATTCAGGTATCGTTTCAAATAATGACCTTAGCCGTAAAATCCATAACTCTCAAACCGTATGGCCAAAAATTCTCAAATTTTTACAGGACCTTCATATATTCTTATAGTAATACTACAAATATTTCCAGAATTTTTAATGTACAAAACAGTGGACGAAAATGTCCCCGAAACAGACTGACCCAAACAGTTACAAGAAAGACATCAAATGTTTTTTGTTTTATGCAGCCATTTTTGCGATTTTATTCCAACTAATCTAAAGATGATATGACCATGCTACTTGGACACAATAAACTTCATACAGCAAGGTATTTTTAAAAAATATAACATTCATAAAAATAGCATGCTAAGACCACAAACCAACTGCATAGAAAAACGTTGCCAGCACTTGTTCCATACCTAGAAAAATTCTGGAAATTTCCAGAATTCTGCAGATTTTTATTGCCAACATGCATGATTACGAGTTTTATTACTTGCTCAAACTAACTCCTTTCCTTATGAAATTTGGACAGGTTGGACCTCACGCTACATACTATTTTATAAAATTATTACATTCACTAATCGGATCATAAAAACGGTGAATCCAAGACTCCGAAAAACCCGAAAAATCACAGATTACACTTTTAAACCAACTTTGACAAAATCATGATTTTGATTCTCGAATGCATGGATTCGATTCCTACTGTCCAGATCTCATTTTCTAACATATATGAACATGTTACAACAAACAAACTCACTAACTCACCATGATTTGAACAAATTAGCAACTAAGAGACACTTATCAAATACATAACATGCATATACAAATTCAATGATTCTTAATGTAATTGAAACATGTTAAACCAAAATATTATTTTTTTTTAAACCATACATATATCATCCACTAACCGTAGCATGACAACCACACCCAAAACAAACCATCTACTAAGCTTATATTTGCATTTTCTAGCTATTTCCTTGAAAACATATAAAGGTTCATGAGTTACTTACTTGATGTGAATTTCTTCTTGTTTAATTTTTTGGGAATCCTCCTCACTTGCTTGTTTAGACTCCCCAAATCTTCAGAATGCTATCACACTAACTACTATTCTCAATTTCTCTCCATGTTTACTAACTTGGTGGAATTTTCTTAAAAGAAAAAAAAATGCTTTAGTGAGGTGTATATATGTATAGCTTGATGGAGTCTTTTGATTCCCATAACCCCCAACTCTAAATATATATTAATAACATTACTAAACAATGCACTAATTTAATTAATTAATGTGAAGAATGTGGGAGTTAGAGAAAATGAAAGGATTTTGGTTTTAAGGAGTAAAATGAAGTACTCCCTCCTTAGCTATTATGTAATATACGTATACCCCCTTCCCTTGTCCCAATTTGTGAGTCACAAGGGTCCCACCAGCTGTTGACTTGTTTAAATAAATAAATAAAAACATTATGATAATCAATTAATCAATTAATAAATTACTTTGACCATTTTGCCCTTCGTAGTCGAACGTTGCGAAACTTATATCGATTCCTACTAAAGTCGATGTTCCGAACGTCATGGGACTATCTGTTTGGTCAAATTCATCTCTGAAATTCGTAGTTGACTTTTTCCTCAAAAAATCAACCGGTTGACTTTGACCAAAAAGTCAACCCGTGACACTTTTTCGTGGCTACAGTCTATCCTGACTAATTTCGACGTTCCGGACTCGAATACGCAGTCCACGTCTCTAAATTCCGATCCGAACTCCAACTCATGATTTAATACCAACCCACGTAATAAAAAGAATTAATTCCCCACTTAATCAATTTAAATAGTTAAATAAAACTAAACCAACCATATAAATACATCTCATCACATATATATCTAATAAAGGAAATCACACAAGAGTTTCGCATAAAATTCAATTCATTAAATACATTACGATGTATATTAATCTCGGGCATTACATTCACCCTCCCTTATTAGGATTCTGTCCCCGGAATCATCACAAAGTTAAACAAACAAGTTAGGATAATTTTCCATCATCTTCTCCTCGAGTTCCCACGTAGCTTCGTCAGCATTGTGGTTCCTCCATATTACCTTTACAGAAGGTATTATCTTATTTCTTAGAACTTGCTCTTTCCTATCAATAATTTGTACAGGGATTTCTTCATAAGTTAAATCTTTCTCAAACTGAATGGGTTCATATTCTATGACATGCTTGTAATCCTGCTTGTAAGGTCGTAAAACTGACACATGAAACACATTGTGTACATGCTCCAACTCTGGAGGTAAAGCTATTTCATAAGCTACCTCACCTACTCGTCTCAACACTTCAAAGGGTCCTATAAATCTCGGACTCAGTTTTCCCTTCTTTCCAAATCTCATCTTCCCTTTCCAGGGAGATACTTTCAGAAACACATAACTACCGACGTCAAAGTCGCGTTGTTGCCTATGTTGATCAGCATATTTCTTCTGTCGATCTTGAGCCGCCACTAATCTTGCTCGTATCGTTTTGACAACATCTGCAGTCGGTTGTACTAATTCCGGCCCTAGCAGTTGACGTTCACCTACTTCATCCCAGCACAATGGTGTTCTGCACTTTCTACCATACAGAGCTTCATAAGGTGGCATACCGATACTCGCGTGGTAACTGTTGTTGTAAGCAAACTCCACCAAAGGTAGATGATCATCCCAACTTCCCTTGAAATCCATAACGCATGCCCTCAACATGTCCTCTAAAGTTTGAATTGTTCGCTCGCTCTGTCCGTCTGTCTGAGGATGATATGTAGTGCTCAACCTCAGTTGCGTTCCCATTCGCCCTTGAAAACTTTTCCAGAAATTTGCTGTGAATCGCGGGTCGCGATCTGACACAATTGATACTGGCACACCGTGCCTGGAGACGATTTCTTTGATGTATAGTTTGGCCAATTGATCCAAGTTGAATCTGATCTTGATCGGTAAGAAGTGCGCTGACTTAGTTAATCGATCAACGATCACCCATACTGCATCATAACCTTTTTGTGTAGTTGGAAGTCCTACCACAAAGTCCATCGTAATATGCTCCCACTTCCATTCTGGAATTTCTAAAGGTTGAAGTAACCCGCTCGGTTTCTGATGTTCAGCCTTGACTCTCTGGCATGTTAAGCATCTGCTAACGCACTCTGCGACCTCTTTCTTCAAATTGGGCCACCAATAATGTTGATGAAGATCCCGATACATCTTTGTGCTTCCCGGATGAATCGAGTAACTTGAACTATGAGCTTCTTGTAAAATTTCTTCCTTTAACTCGGATACCGCTGGCACCCAAATTCTCCCTTCAAATCTTAACAGTCCATCACCATCCACACTGAACTTAAGCTTTTCCCCATCTGAAATTCTTTTTCTCACCTTTTCACATTCTTCATCGCTGTCTTGTGCTTCCTTTATTTTGTCCAATAGAGTCGGACGAGCATCCATTGCGAATAATTTCTCATCTGACTCCCTCGGACACTTTACTTCTAGCTCCAATCTTTCCATTTCCTTAATTAACTCTTCTTGAGCTGTTAACATTACCAATTTACCACTACCCTTTCTGCTTAGCGCATCTGCTACCACGTTAGCTTTTCCTGGATGATATAAGATTTCGCAGTCATAGTCCTTTATCAGCTCCAACCATCTCCTCTGACGCATATTCAGCTCCTTTTGCGTGAAAATATACTTCAGACTTTTATGGTCCGTGTATATTTCACACTTTGCACCATATAAATAGTGCCTCCATATCTTCAGGGCAAATACTACCGCTGCCAATTCCAGGTCATGGGTAGGATATCCCTTTTCGTAATCTTTTAACTGCCTTGACGCGTACGCAATAACTTTACCATGTTGCATAAGCACACAACCAAGTCCTTTGTGAGACGCATCACTGTAAACTACGAAGTCACCCGTATCGTTAGGTAAAGACAACACTGGTGCTTCACTCAACCTTTTCTTCAGCTCCTGAAAACTTTCTTCACACTTTTCCGTCCAGACAAATTTTACCGACTTCCTTGTTAAATTAGTCAGAGTTCCTGCGATCTTGGAGAAATCTTGAATGAATCTTCTGTAATAGCCTGCCAATCCCAAGAAACTTCTTACTTCTGCTGGTGTCTTCGGCTGCTCCCAATTAATTACTGCTTCCACCTTTGCTGGATCCACAAAGATTCCGTCCTTGTCAATCACGTGACCCAGAAATTGAACCCTTTCCAACCAGAATTCACACTTTGAGAATTTTGCGTATAATTTCTCCTTTCTCAACGCTTCTAACACCATCCTTAAATGTTCTGTATGATCTTCTGGAGTCTTAGAATAGATCAGAATATCATCTATGAACACAACTACAAACTTATCCAAGTATTGCTTGAATACCCGATTCATCATGTCCATAAATGTTGCTGGCGCATTCGTTAACCCGAATGACATTACCAGGAACTCGTAATGGCCATAACGAGTCCTGAATGTCGTCTTAGGTACATCTTCCTTCCTCACCTTCAACTGGTGATAACCCGTCCTTAAGTCGATTTTGGAAAAATATTTCGCTCCCTTCAACTGATCAAACAAATCATCTATCCTAGGTAGTGGGTATTTGTTTTTGATCGTTACTTTGTTCAACTCCCGATAATCGATACAAAGTCTCATCGACCCGTCCTTTTTCACAAATAAAACTGGTGCTCCCCAAGGAGACACACTCGGCTGGATATACTTCTTATCTAACAACTCCTGCAACTGTACCATCAGCTCCTTCATCTCCACCGGTGCCATTCTGTATGGAGCTTTCGAAATCGGTGCCGTTCCAGGTACTAGATCTATAACGAATTCGATCTCCCTATCTGGTGGTAGACCTGGCAAATCCTTCGGAAACACATCGGGAAACTCACTTACAACAGGTATTTGTCCCATCTCTGTCTCTACTTTCTGGGTATCAACAATATGGGCCAAATAACCTATACAACCTTTTCTCAACAATTTCCTAGCTTGCATCATCGTCAGGCAACTCGAGTGCCTGGGCGATTTACTACCATAGAACACTACCTTAGACTGATTTGGAGTCTGAAGGTTTATACACTTCTTCTGGCAATCTATCATTGCCCCATGGTAAAATAACCAGTCCATACCTAGAATTACATCAAATTCTCCTAGTTGAATTGGAATTAGATCCACAGGTAACTTATACCCCCTTATATCGACAAGACAATTCCTATGCATATGGCTAACGGGAATTATTTCCTTATTCGCCACTTCTATGTTCATAGGATGCTCTAATTCTTCCTGAGGTAAATTTAATCGTTGAGAGAATTCATGTGATACAAAGGAACAAGTAGCACCCGAATCAAATAATATATATGCAGATATATCATTGACCGAAATGATACCTGAAACCACGTCCTTAGATGCGACCGCATCTTGAACTGTCATGTTGAAAGTCCTTGCTGTTGGTCGATTCTGAGTTGGTGGTCCAGAAATTGTAAGATTTCCACCGCTATTTCCCCTTCCTCCATTTCCTCCACTTGAGTTCTTCTTTGGGCAATTCCTAGCCTGATGATCCAATGCTCCGCAGTTGAAGCATCCATTCCTCTTTGGTGTGGGACAGTTGGGAGAGATGTGCCCCTCCTGTCCGCAATTAAAGCATACATTCTTTCCCTTTAGGCAAGTGCCTGAGTGACTCTTTCCACACTCCTTGCAAGCCTCTGTTCTTTTCTTCAAATCACCAGATTTACCCCCAAAACTTGTTGGGTTGCTGTTTTTATTGTTGTTGTTCCACTTCCTTTTGCTACCACCTTCCCCTCTATTTCCTCCTTCAATCTTCTTCTTCTTTTCCTTGTTGAATTTCATCAGGGCTTCACTTCCGCCCTCAGCAATTATGGCCTTCTCTAGAAGAGTAGCGAAGCTGTTCGTCTGTAGCACCGAAAGTCTGCTATACAACCATGGCTTGAGGCCCTGCTCGAACCTCCTTGTCTTTCTTTCCTCAGTGTCGACCTGATGAGGTGCAAACCTCGCCAGTTCATTAAACTTTGCGGCGTACTGGGGTACCGTCATGTCATCTTGCTTCAGCTCCAAAAATCGCATCTCCATGCGACTCTGCATACTCACAGGAAAATAATTTTCGAAAAAAACTTCTTTAAACCTCTCCCAAGATATCACACCTTCCCCAGCCCTGTTCTGGTTCGCCTCCCACCAGTAGTTAGCTTCACCTTTCAGCATGTACGTGGCGAAGATCGTTTTCTGCTCATCTCCTACTCGGGCGATTGCAAACGCCTTTTCGATTTCTTTGATCCATGACTGGGCTTCGATGGGTTCGGTGGTCCCTTTGAATTCAGGGGGTCCCACACTTTTGAAGTCCTTAAAGGTTGCCACTTGGGCCGTCGGAGGATTATTATTATTATTCGGGGTCCGATTCTGTAATGCCCCAACTAATAGGTCTACAAATTATTGCATGGGGTTCGGTTGATCCCCAGCATTACTGACTGACTCCTCAGGTGTCTGTTGACGACGTCTTCCCCTTGGCATTTCTGAACAATAAAATTTACATGTTATCATCCCATAACTTAATCTTATAACATTTAAAGCTTATAATTAAGTTTAATCATCACATCACACATATCAATAAACACATATTATTAATATGAAAAACCATGAAACCAAGGTACTTAACATCTTATGGCTATATGCCACTTACATCTCTTAACTTAGAACTTAAATTTAAATATTTACATCAATAGATAAGTATTCAATACGATACTACTATAATAATTCATAGCAATATAAACTCAAAAACTTCTCCTCATAGCATCTTCATACTCCTCGTTTGCCATGTCCAGAACTAGCCCTCGACTTATAGCGTGTCTAGACCGGTGCTCCTCACGCGGAAAATGATACACCCTATGCTGGAACCTGCCATGCGCTGAGCTAAACGCGTACTGCATCCTGTCCATCCTAACCTTCTTATTTCTAACCTCATGCTCTAACTCATCCCTCTGGTTTTGAGCCCTAACACGACCTTTCATTTCATCCCTCCAGTAGGTAGTAATCAACTGTTTGTCAGTTTGAAGACCCTGAACTCTCGCCTCCAAACCGTTTATCGTGTTACCCAAGTGAGATCGGATGGCCTCCTTTTCGACCCCCAACCTATCTGCCTTCTGGTCTGACGCACGCAGCTTGTCAGCCAGATCTGCGTTCCTAACCATCAGATGATGCACCAATGCCCCGAGTAGTGCCACCGCCCCCTTCTCCTCCTGGTACTGCTCCTCCAATTCATGGACTCGATCATCCAACTCCGTGTTTCTGTCCATCAACTCATCTAGCAGTCTATCCTCCGGTGCCTCCTCCGAGTCCTCCTCGGGCTCCTCTTCCTCGGGATCCTCCTCAGAATCCTCCTCAGGGTCCTCATCTGGGTCTGAATCAGCTGTTGCCTCAGCTATGGGCGGAGGTACAGCTGCTACTAACTGCTCACTAACCACATGGATATCTCTAACCTCCTCTTCTCCTGACATCCTACAATCAAAACAAACAACTAAATTAGTGTATTAAAAAAAATAAACATTTTTTTTTAAAAGTAACTAGACTCAACACTTTAAACTCTATGTGAGTTCATCTCTTTCTATCTCCACTAATTTTCTTTACGGCTATAATCTAAGGTTCTCCCACCTAAGGTTTATAACCTACAACTTTGATACCAACCTGTGTCGCCCCCAAATCCGTGCATCATCAAACACCGGATGTGGTGCATCACGGTACAACAAACACCATCATCTAACTAAATAAACTTTATAGATAATAATAATAATAATAACAATAGTATTCGGTAATAATTCCAAATATAAAACCAAACATAATCCCCAAGTTTCAAAACCTTAAACATCTTAGACTTAGCGTTCACCGCTACAATACATCAATGCGGAAGATCTAAACTTATTACAAAGAAATAAGCTTTCATCATTTCATCTTAGCCTTTCCCTTGTCCTTGCCCGAGCCCTCGGCCTTCTCACCCTTAACTGAAAGGTTTAAGCAAGAATGAGCACAATTTGCCCAGCAAGTATAACAAGTAATTTGATAATAAATACCAAGGATAGATATATCTGAATAGGCATTTCTCAACAATTGAAAGAGTATTGAAGAGGTAAATACGAATTAGAGTTAAGAGTTAAGAATTTTCAATAGTGTACTAAGGGGTGTTGATACCCTGAACATTGTTTTGTTTCATCGAAAACCATCAGAAGCTTTTATCAATCAGATAGATTATAAAACCTTTTCTGCAAGTACTCCAGGTGATCAGCCTTTCGTACCCTACATTGTGCACATGTATGAAATTTAAACGTGTAAGCGTAAATGGGACTATATGCCCGACATCTGTTTGCCCGTTATTCGGGTTGTTCATCTTAGTATCATGCGAGACCGCACCAAAGCAATTTGGATTGGTAAACTTTAATAGCTACAATGAATTTGAATTGTTCAAACAATATAACATTACGCACCAATAATATCTAGCCGGAACAAAAGGCCAGAAAAGCATACTTGAAAGCAGTTCGTAATAGTTAAGAACTTTAAAACATAACAATTGTAATAACAATTGAGTAATCATCAATAAAGCTTGTACAATGGATTTGTATAGCTTACGACATAAGAAACTCACGATCATTGAATAATTGAATAATGATAGAATATTTGTTCAATGGAAATAATAAACTCTAGAAGTTTGCTCAATAAAAAGTAGAGTCAAGAAACTTGCGTAAATGAGAAGTAGGGTTTAAGAACTTGCCTGATAAGTCTTCTATATTTAAAGTTATCTATTAGTTCTTCACGTAACCTATTCACATGTGTCACGTTAAGTAATTTGATCCTCGAACACCACTTTGAAGTGTAATGGTTCCCTTTTATTTTAATAAAATGATTAAACTCACACGTATTCAAATACAATTCAATTACATAACATGTTGCTATGAATAGGCCACGTGGTTAAATAAAAGAAACTGGGAAACATAAATTTGTGACATTTTTCGGACCAAAAATCTGCATAAAATATGCTTAAGGGTCTCAAGTCGGAAAAATCTCATTTTCCATAATTATGACATCCCATATATAATTAAATTCATTTTCCCATATAACATCATTTATATGAAAAATACCAAATCAATCTCAAAAATATTTCCTTTATGTAATTTTGTAGAATATAGTCCCACATTGAACATATATTTTTCCCGGAATTAATAAAATTCATCTATTATTTTTAAATAGTCCATAATAGCCAAATATTCTCAGATTTTTCATAAATCGAGATTAGCTCCAAATATTCTGAAATTTTCAGGGTTATCTTCTACTATACACATGAACTTCCAGTAAAACTTTTGTAATTTTTGGACTTATACACAGAGAGTTATTCAGGTATCGTTTCAAATAATGACCTTAGCCGTAAAATCCATAACTCTCAAACCGTATGGCCAAAAATTCTCAAATTTTTACAGGACCTTCATATATTCTTATAGTAATACTACAAATATTTCCAGAATTTTTAATGTACAAAACGGTGGACGAAAATGTCCCCGAAACAGACTGATCCAAACAGTTACAAGAAAGACATCAAATGTTTTTTGTTTCATGCAGCCATTTTTGCGATTTTATTCCAACTAATCTAAAGATGATATGACCATGCTACTTGGACACAATAAACTTCATACAGCAAGGTATTTTTAAAAAATATAACATTCATAAAAATAGCATGCTAAGACCACAAACCAACTGCATAGAAAAACGTTGCCAGCACTTGTTCCATACCTAGAAAAATTCTGGAAATTTCCAGAATTCTGCAGATTTTTATTGCCAACATGCATGATTACGAGTTTTATTACTTGCTCAAACTAACTCCTTTCCTTATGAAATTTGGACAGGTTGGACCTCACGCTACATACTATTTTATAAAATTATTACATTCACTAATCGGATCATAAAAACGGTGAATCCAAGACTCCGAAAAACCCGAAAAATCACAGATTACACTTTTAAACCAACTTTGACAAAATCATGATTTTGATTCTCGAATGCATGGATTCGATTCCTACTGTCCAGATCTCATTTTCTAACATATATGAACATGTTACAACAAACAAACTCACTAACTCACCATGATTTGAACAAATTAGCAACTAAGAGACACTTATCAAATACATAACATGCATATACAAATTCAATGATTCTTAATGTAATTGAAACATGTTAAACCAAAATATTATTTTTTTTAAACCATACATATATCATCCACTAACCGTAGCATGACAACCACACCCAAAACAAACCATCTACTAAGCTTATATTTGCATTTTCTAGCTATTTCCTTGAAAACATATAAAGGTTCATGAGTTACTTACTTGATGTGAATTTCTTCTTGTTTAATTTTTTGGGAATCCTCCTCACTTGCTTGTTTAGACTCCCCAAATCTTCAGAATGCTATCACACTAACTACTATTCTCAATTTCTCTCCATGTTTACTAACTTGGTGAAATTTTCTTAAAAGAAAAAAAAAATGCTTTAGTGAGGTGTATATATGTATAGCTTGATGGAGTCTTTTGATTCCCATAACCCCCAACTCTAAATATATATTAATAACATTACTAAACAATGCACTAATTTAATTAATTAATGTGAAGAATGTGGGAGTTAGAGAAAATGAAAGGATTTTGGTTTTAAGGAGTAAAATGAAGTACTCCCTCCTTAGCTATTATGTAATATACGTATACCCCCTTCCCTTGTCCCAATTTGTGAGTCACAAGGGTCCCACCAGCTGTTGACTTGTTTAAATAAATAAATAAAAACATTATGATAATCAATTAATCAATTAATAAATTACTTTGACCATTTTGCCCTTCGTAGTCGAACGTTGCGAAACTTATATCGATTCCTACTAAAGTCGATGTTCCGAACGTCATGGGACTATCTGTTTGGTCAAATTCATCTCTGAAATTCGTAGTTGACTTTTTCCTCAAAAAATCAATCGGTTGACTTTGACCAAAAAGTCAACCCGTGACACTTTTTCGTGGCTACAGTCTATCCTGACTAATTTCGACATTCCGGACTCGAATACGCAGTCCGCGTCTCTAAATTCCGATCCGAACTCAAACTCATGATTTAATACCAACCCACGTAATAAAAAGAATTAATTCCCCACTTAATCAATTTAAATAGTTAAATAAAACTAAACCAACCATATAAATACATCTCATCACATATATATCTAATAAAGGAAATCACACAAGAGTTTCGCATAAAATTCAATTCATTAAATACATTACGATGTATATTAATCTCGGGCATTACACTCCCCCCTTACAAAGATTCTGTCCCTAGAATCGCTACACATAGATTAAACAAATAACTGAGGATAATTTCTCATTATCTGATCTTCGAATTCCCACGTTGCTTCTTCAGCGTTGTGGTTCCTCCAGATCACCTTAACAGAAGGTATAATTTTATTTCGTAGCACTTGCTCTTTCCTGTCAACTATCTGAACAGGCTCTTATTCGTAAGATAAATCTTTCTCAACTTGCAGGGGTTTATACTCTATTACATGTTTGTAGTCGGGTTTGTATGGTCGTAACACCGAGACATGAAAGACATTGTGGATGTGTTCCAGCGCTGGAGGTAAAACTACCTCATATGCGACCTCACCAACTCGTCTTAACACTTCAAAGGGTCCAATGAACCTCGGGCTCAGTTTTTCCTTCTTACCAAAACGAATCTTCCCTTTCCAGGGAGATACTTTCAAGAAAACATAGCTACCAGACTCAAATTCTCGATCCTTACGATGTTGATCGGCATATTTCTTCTGTCTATCCTGAGCTGTTATCAATCTTGATCTGATCACTTTGACGATTTCTGCGGTTTGTTGTACCAGTTCTGGTCCTAGCAATTGCCGTTCGCCAACTTCATCCCAACATAATGGTGTTCTACACTTTCTGCCGTACAACGCTTCGTAAGGCGGCATGCCAATACTCGCGTGGTAACTATTATTGTAAGCAAATTCAACCAATGGTAGATGATCATCCCAATTTCCTTTGAAGTCCATAATGCAAGCTCGTAACATGTCTTCCAATGTCTGAATCGTTCTTTCGCTCTGTCCGTCGGTCTGTGGATGATATGCTGTACTCATACGTAACTGCGTTCCTAAGCATTCCTGTAGTCGTTTCCAAAAGTTCGATGTGAAGCGCAGATCCCTATCTGAGACAATAGATATTGGAACACCGTGCCTCGAAACAATCTCCTTGACATACAACTTTGCCAATTGATCTAGATTGAATCTGATCTTGATCGGTAGAAAATGTGCTGATTTCGTCAGTCGATCCACGATAACCCATACTGCGTCGAAACCCTTCTGAGTCGTCGGAAGACCTACTACGAAATCCATGGTGATGTGCTCCCATTTTCATTCTGGGATTTCTAATGGTTGTAACAGCCCACTTGGTCTCTGATGTTCGGCTTTAACTTTCTGACATGTCAAACACTTGGCCACACAATCGGCAACATCTCTCTTCATATTCGGCCACCAAAAATGTTGTCGGAAATCTTGGTACATCTTCGTACTACCCGAATGAATCGAATATGTTGAATTATGAGCCTCACTCAAAATTTCCTCCTTAACCCCTTGTACTGGCGGAACCCAAATTCTTCCCTCGAATCTTAATAGTCCCTCGTTATCTACTTTGAATTTCACTTCATCACTTCCAAATATTCTTTTCCTGATTTTCTTACATTCTTCGTCCTGCATTTGTGCTTCATTAACCTTATCCACCAAAGTTGAATCGATTCTCAATTGAAATAATTTTTCATCACACTCTTCTGGAAATTTCACCTCCAACTCCATTTTCGCCATTGCTGTAATTAGTTCCTCTTGAGCGATAATCATGAACAATTTCTCCCATCCCTTTCTGCTTAAGGCGTCGACCACCACGTTCGCTTTACCCGGATGGTATAAAATTTCCCAGTCATAATCTTTTATCAATTCCAACCATCTTCTCTGTCGCATGTTCAGATCCTTTTGTGTAAAAATATATTTCAGACTTTTGTGGTCTGTATATATTTCACACTTCTCCCCGTAAAGATAGTGCCTCCATGTCTTCAAAGCAAACACCACCGCGGCTAACTCCAAATCATGGGTAGGATACCCTTTCTCATAGTCCTTTAATTATCGTGACGCATACGCAATGACCTTACCGTTCTGCATAAGCACACAGCCTAGTCCTTTATGCGATACATCACTATACACCACAAAATTTCCTGTGCTATCCGGTAGAGACAACACAAGTGCCGTACTCAACCTCTTCTTTAATTCTTGAAAACTTTCCTCACACTTCTCCATCCAAACGAACTTCACCGTCTTCCTAGTCAAATTAGTTAACAGGGTCGCGATTTTGGAAAAATCCTGAATGAATCTCCGGTAGTAACCTTCTAATCCGAGGAAACTCCTTACTTCCGATGGAGTTTTCGGCTGATCCCAGTTAAGCACTGCTTCAACCTTTGACGGATCCACCGAAATCCCATCCTTATCAATTACATGTCCAAGAAATTGCACTCGCTCTATCCAGAATTCACACTTTGAAAATTTAGCGTACAACTTCTCTCTTCTTAACGTTTCCAATGTCAACTTCAAATGTTCTGCATGCTCTTCCTTGGTTTTGGAATAAATTAGAATATCGTCAATGAATACTACTACGAACTTGTCCAAAAACGGCTTAAACACCCTGTTCATTAGGTCCATAAATGCTGCAGGAGCATTTGTTAGACCAAATGACATCACCAGAAACTCGTAATGACCATAACGAGTTTTGAACGCTGTCTTCAGTACATCTTCCTTCCTTACCTTCAACTGATGATACCCACTCCTCAAATCTATCTTCGAGAAATATCTAGCTCCTTTCAACTGATCAAACAAGTCGTCGATTCTTGGTAACGGGTATTTATTCTTAATCGTGACCTTGTTCAACTCCCTATAATCAATGCAAAGTCGCATCGATCCGTCCTTCTTCTTAACAAATAATATCGGCGCTCCCCACGGTGATACGCTCGGCTGAATATATTACTTATCTAAAAGTTCTTGTAACTGTACCATCAATTCTTTCATTTCTATTGGGGTCATACGGTATGGAGCTTTCGATATAGGGGCAGTTCCTGGCGCAAAATCGATTACAAACTCAACTTCCCTGTCTGGCGGAAGTCCTGGCAAATCGTCGGGAAAGACGTCTACAAAGTTCCTTACAACAGGTATTTCTTCTAATTTCGGACTCTCTTTTCGAGTATCAACTATGTAGGCTAAGTATCCCACACAGCCTTGTCTTAACAACGTCTTGGCCTGCATCATCGTCAGATAACTTGCTTGTCTAGGCGATTTGCTGCCGTAAAATACTACCTTTGACGGAGTCATAAGGTTAATACGTTTCTTTTGGCAATCAATTATCGCTCCATAATTGAATAACCTTTGGGAATGGATTGACTATTCAATTATGGAGCGATAATTGATTGCCAAAAAAAACGTATTTGTTAGGTTTGTATAACGCGAACATGCAATCAAATTACATAAATAAAGCGGAAGCGCGATAAAATCAAATTTTAAAATTTTATACAAACCATCACCATGGTCTTTCTTTATGCACAATTATTAATTAAACGAAAGAGATGGAGAATAAGAATTATACCCTTGTAGAATTCTAGCTTCCTCAGGTACAAGTTCACCTCCAATTCCTTCGCGTTCTCCTTGAATTTCACCGATTAAATTCCTTCCTTTGATCAACGTTAGCCACCCAAGTGTTTGGCCTCTAGAGGTGATCCACCAAGGAATAATACTTGTTCAAGAAGATGGGTGTTGGCAAAACCCTAGTTTCTATCTCTATAGAAATTGTAAGTACTCTCCACAATTCTTATGCAAGAGTGTGTAACCCTAATCTATGATAAGACTTGTCTTATTTATAGATGTAGGAAAACCCTTCCCTAAACTATTTAGGATTAGGGTTTCTATTCTAATTAAACTCCTTTAATTAAATTAAACTCCTAATCCAATTAGGAATTCATGTGAGAGTACTTCTATTAATTAATTCTCAATCCCTATTAGGAATTAAATAATAGTAATAGTAATAATAATAATAAGACTCCTCTTATTAATTTATATTTAATATTTCTAAAATATTAAAGAATAAATATTAAGCTATTTAATTTATTCTATCTCCATAGACTACATTAAATACACTTAACTTATTATTACAATTATGTCATTTACTTCTTAAATAAATATTTTCCTTTTGCGGTGTGACCCTTTAGGTTCTCCATATTAAACCGGTTGTGAATAAATCAATTAGAACAATTCTAATCTTATTTAAATAAATAAATTAAACTATTTAATTCATTTAAATAAATAATATTTATTCTACAATAAGGGTAAGCCCCCTTAGCGATCAACGACTTTCCAGATAATATAGATTTCAACATTAATCATAAAAGAACCTTTCAGTGCATAGTTACCGTACAATTCAATCCTTCTACCATACAATGTCCCAATAAAATATAAGACATGGAATTACTGTCAAGTCTTATTTTATTTAATTATATGTATTTCGATTCTCAAATACACAACTCTAAATAATGCAAATTAGAAACTCTTTTCTAATTTCATTCTGCCTTGGCCAAGGACTACTGAGTTGTCATTTATCGAATCACATAGGACATTCACATCTTTTACTAGACGTGGTAGATTCTTTGTTAATCATTCACCTATCTCCATGTACAACTTATTTTACCCAATCATACCCTTTGTTATACCCTAAAGGTCTTAAGGGACATGTCAAAGTATAACTCATCATACACAAGATACTATGATGATCTCAAGTCCAAGGATCACTTATACTACTATCACTAGAGGAATTCCTATTGACAGGCAAGTAAAACTCCATTAGGTATTCCTTAGCGAGCCACGTTTAGTGAACTTATTCTCTAATAAGCACCTACATACTTGCTTTAGTGTCTCCACACAAATGATTATGAGATCAATCATCCTCTTCTTAAGAGCAAGCAACGTATGTACTAATCTATCCGGATTCACTAATCCCCTTTTTAGTAATCCAACGATTAGGAACGATTTTAGTTTGTGAGCTATCTTGAATTTAGATCTCATTAGCATGATCACCATCATAATTCTAAAAGCATTGCTCAAAACTATGGGTTTATCACATTTAATATAACATCACTATGTAGATAATATAAAATGCCTTTAATAACCGAATAAGATTACAAAGTATATGCTACATCATATCAAATATGATTGGCTTGTGTGCATACTACTTTCAATCTCCCACTTGCACTAAAGCCAATCGTCATGGTATCTAATACCCTTCTTCTCAAAGTGACGATCATCCTGCCGTTTGGATAAAGCTTCAGTAAATGGATATGCAATATTGTTCTTGAGAGTCCACTATCTCTATAGTGACTTTTCTTCTTTCAATGATTTATCTAATCAAATGAAAGTGCCGCAACACATGTTTGAATCCAAGATGAGACTTAGGAACTATTCCTAGTTCTGTGATGAACTTTTCATCCAAACAATCAACTTGCAGCTTCACTTACAGTTATATACTTTGTCTTTGTCACTAAATCAGCAACTCTTTGCTATTTTGGAACCTTTCCAATTCACTGCACCACCATTCAAGGTAACAATTTGCCCTAAAGTGGATTTGTTATCGTCTTGGTCAGTCTGAAAAACTTGAGTCTGTTTAGCCCTCTAGTTTTAATTCAGACCTACTATGAATCATGATCACATCTTCAATACCGGTTAAGTACTTAAGATGTTTATCACTGTCTTATAGTGATCTTCTCCAGAATATGACTGATCAACATCAGGCCTTGTATATTCATTGCATACATGATAGTAACTTATGCGATCTCTCTTTAAATTGGAGACAATTTTATAGAGATTCACTCCATGGCTCATCATCATGAGACCTCTCTTGGAGTTTGCCATGCTAAACGCCTTTAGCATCGAATGAATATACGTTCATTGGGTCAAGCCGAACATCCTTTTAAATCTATCTATATAGATTTATATCCCCAATTTATAGGATGCTCCTCCCAAGTTATTCATGGAGGAATGTTTAGACAATTTTATCTTTACTGATTGTAGCATTAGTGTGTCATTCCTTATCAGTAATATATCAACATATAATACTAGGAATATCACAGTGCTCCCACTAACCCTTTTGTACATACTAGGTTCATTCTCATATTTGATAAAATCAAACTCTTTTGATTTTCTCATCAAAATGAATGTTCCATCTTTGAGAAGCTTGCTTCATTCCATCAATGGATCATTGTAGCTTAAAACATGATTTGCTTCAACCTTTGAAACAAATTCCTCTGGTTGTATCATACATACATTCTCCTCAAGTCTTCATTGAGGAAGGATGTCTCTACATCCATTTTGCCAGATTTCGTAATAAGCTGCAATCACAAGCAAAATCCAAATGGACTTGAGCATTACCTGGTAATAAGGTTTTATCACAGTCAACTCCTTGACTTTATTTGAAACCTTTTAAACAGGTCAGGTCTCATAGGTCTCTACCTTGCCAATTGCCCTAGTCTTTCTCTTAAAGACCCATTTACACCCTCTAGGCACTATGCCTTTTGGTGGAGTAACCAGAGTCTATACTTGGTTCTCATACATGGAGTCCATTTCGGATTTTATAGCCATCTGCCATTTCTCTGAATGTTTTCTACTCACAGCCTCATCGTATATAACTGGATCATCATCCTCTATGATGTGTACCTCATCATCATCCTCTATGATGAATCCATACCTCCTAGGTATCTTCGGTGCTTTTCCAGATTTACGATTCGGTTGTGGTACAATAGGTCTATCTACAGGTCCCTCAGTTTGACTAAAAGTGCTTTGTGGTTCTTGAACTCTTTCAAGATCTATTACCCTCCCACTAGCTCCTTCAATGATAAACACTTTTATCCAAGAAGGCAGCTTATCCAAGAAGGCAGCGTGTAGGATTATAGTAATAATACCCTAAACTTTCTTTAGGATATCCCACAACTCTGCACTTGTCAGATTTTGTCCCAAACTTATCTTTTGAAACCTTTTCACATAAGTTGGACAACCCCTTATCTTAACATACTTAAGATTAGGAATCCTCCCAATCCATAACTTTTATGGAATCTTGGGGCCGAATTTTGAGGTTACCTTATTTTGTAGATATGCAGCCGTTTCTAGGGTATAACCCCAGAAGGATACTAGAATGTCGATAAAAATCATTATGGACCGCACCATATTCTACATGGTACAATTTTTCTTTTTAGATACACCAATCAATTATTGCGTATCATGAAACATCTATTGTAGACACCCAAATTTTGCGTTCCCTGTACTAACCATGACAGGAGGGCAAAATCGTCAATTGAACCGGCTTGCGGGAGCGAATGAGTGGGCACCAATGCGAACATTCAACATCACCGCAATGTTTGGCGACCAAGGCTGACGTGACAATAAGGCCATCCGAAAACAGGCATCCCCGAATGAGGTGGCACGTCTCCCGAAAATTCCCGGGCTGCAGATTACGGGCCTGACAGCGAAAACCGACGTCACGGCACAGAAATTGAGGCGTGGCACGAAAAACGAGAAAGTCAAACCGTCCAGCCGCGGATTGATCTGCGGCCAAATAGTGCGCCTTTTGAAAACACGGAACTCGAAACACGAAACTCGGAAATCGGGGTGAGTGGAAGGCAGGCGGCTGGCTCTGGCCAGCCTATTTCAGCTCATTTTCGTTGCAGCATACAGAGAGTTGAGAGTTGAAAGAATTGGAAGGAAGAAGGAGAATTCAGCATAGCAACCAAGCACGGAAATTGAGAGAAAATAGCTAGAATTTGCAACAAAAATAGGAAGAAAAGAGAGAAAAAAAGAGAGGAACTCTATTCCTTTGATTTTGATTGTATTAAATATATCTCTTATCCTATTCAAGTATACAAGTTTACCTCCATTTGAGATCATTTTGCAAGGTAAAAATTCCTTTGTTATAGCAATTTATATCACATTATTTGGTTAGATTAGATGTAGTTTTCATATATGTTGTTGAACAATCATGGATTAGGGATTATTAGTGAAGGTCCCATCGGGACGAAATTCTTCCTAATAACCCGAGGATATCCAATTGATGAAATTTCTAGCTTGTTTATGGTGATTCGTTGGGGGTAATTTATTGAGATTGTCATTTCCGGGCATCATGGTGTGTTAGATAAATCCGGGTTGGTTCGTTATGTAGTCTTCATTTTGTGGGCATGTAGTAACCTCGTGTGAGCCTAGGAATGCGACCCCGTGGTTCAAATCCGATGATGGACTTTTTTGATGTATGTAATAGATTCAAGGTGCTCGTTTTTGTAACATGTAATCATCGGGCCTTAAAACGACGCTAAGGCGAGAATCGGGTTTAAGGCCCCGTAGTAGTGGAACATGTGATTGTTGGCGTTCGGGGATGTTTTGATGGCTTACATGCCCATGAATAGCCCCGACGCGCGTTTATGCTTGATTAGATCTTGTGACACAAAAATGATTTTAAGGATTAAACGATGAAGGTTTTTTTTTATTAAAATCAAACAAGCTAGGTTATTTAGAATCACGAGGTTAAAAAATTGGAAGTGTTAACAAATGTCGATTCCTATTAAACGAGAAGGCCAAAGGAAATCATTTTCAAACATCACCAAAAATGGCTTTTATGAATGAACGAAACGTTTTACTAAACCTTGATATATAGGGTGAAAGAGATCCTAGAAATTGCCCATCATTTATGAGAGCAACGTATAAATCTCGATTCCTATTTTTGGCTAAGGTTTAATAAGTTCATGCTCTACCAAAACAACACTTAACGAAAAAATCCCATAGCTTTTGTCAATTAAAATCAAATCTTTCTCATAAAGAAATAAAGCTTTCTCGTATATACCGAAAAGATATTTTGAAGCATTCTCAAATTAAAGCACGATTTTTTCCGCAAAATCCAAATGATTCTTTCATACAAACTCACCACAATATTCGCGTAGGCATACACACACACACACGCACACATACACATTTCATGAATTAAGGGATAGGAAAACATCAAGGTTGCGGTAACCGTGTTTCACGGAAGTCGGGGGGTGCCTAACACCTTCCCCTCGCTTAAGCAAGCCCCCGAACTCTATGAATCTCGGTTTGCAGACCAATTAATTCGGAGTCACATATGAGCCAGCGATTTATAAAAAATAGAAACTCGGATGAGTTGGTACATCCATTTCGAATATACCAACTGGCGACTCTGGTTAATTGTCTCATCATAAAAACGATCTTTCAAAAACCCCGTCGACATTAATGCCGATCTTTTCCAAAAATCATTTAATCAAGAGGCTAAAATTGGAAAAGACTAAAAGGGACACGTAGAGAAAAAACCGGCGTCGACAGCTGGCGACTCTGCTGCGGAACATTTAGAGGGCTTAAGCCGCTTTCAAATCTTGATGTTATCCTATCCTTTAAAATTCATGAATATGTGTGTGCGTGCAATATTTTGATTTTATTTACCTTTGGTTGTGTGAATGTGTGTTTAGTCAAGTAAATGAATGTTTTGAATGGGATGATTTTACTTTAAAGCAATCATTTGCATACGGTGAGGACGATGAATGTGAATGTATGTTGAGAGTGTACCTCCTCCTGAGGCGAACCTGTCGGTTGCTTATTACTGGACTCGAAGGGGCTGCTCCCCGGAGATGGCTCAGGAAACGCACCACCCAAATCCGCTCCAATCGAAAGGGTTCAGACGAGTAGATTGCGAAGATTTGGGGACCTTCATGCCGAAAAGCCCGCGAGAGTAACCCTAGGGTAGGTCAGCCTCTGATAAACCTAACGGAAGGGAAGCTTCTTCATGCCCTTTTATCGTTCAGTCAAATAAATAAATGTCATGTAAATGGCATACAACTGTCATACCATCATCATCATAATAAATATGTCCTGTATCATGTGATTACATCACCTGCACATATAAAGAGAATACTGACTTGGTTTTGCAGGAAGGCCATCCATACCACGTACCAAGGTTTTCTAAAAACTTCTGAATACTATCCTGTCATCAAACACTGACCTTGTTTTGCAGGATAAGATTAGAGAACCGAAAAAAAAAAGAATAATAATCAGGCATCAGTGTTGACATGCATCTGCCAACTTGTAACTGGCACAGTACTAAACTCCGGCCCTTATTTGTTTTGTGAGATTGCCCCTAGGACCCAACTGAGAGGCCGCAAAGTCCATACTCCATCCATCCAAATGGCAGAAGCCGGTAGCCATGAAACACACTGGTTTCCCTAATTCACACATCATGGTACGAGATGAGCTTTAAGGGGGAAATTGCGGTACAGACTTGTCCGGCCTATGAGGATCAGATCGGAGAGATCTCCCATAGTGACGCCCCTCCTAAATGGGCTTGGTATCAAAACATTAAAGAGTTCCTCCAAGACAGCTCCTCTCCCGAAAATACAGATCTGACCGAGGAAAGAGAATCCAAAGATGGGCAGTGGAATTCTTCCTAAGCGGAGATGATTTGCATAAATGGGACCTAGCTAAGGGACTGCTGGGATATCTGGAAGCCGAAGAAGCCCACTGATTAATGAACGAAGTACATGGCGATGCGTGCGGAGCCCATATGAGCGGAACGTTTTTGGCAAAGAAAATCATGCGAACGGGTCACTACTGGCTAACCACGAAAACTGACTGCGGTACTCATGTCAAGAAGTGCCATCAATGCCAGATCCATGCCAATGCTATCCATGCACCCCCTAATGAGCTCCATTGCTTGACCTCACCGTGGTCGGTTGGACCGTGCAACAGGTGATATCCAGGAAGGGGTAAATCCAGGATGATAGCAGTGAATCCCGACCAATAGAAGATCAATGGGTTTTAAAATTCTGAGTTTTATTTCAAATCCCTGCACGCTCATGTCACTTTGTCATGTTATCCAAAAAGAAGATCATGTGATATGACAAGCATTTCTGTTTTATTTTAGGCACCCCGAGTTGAGGCATTCTAGCCTGATAAGCAATAGGCCAAATTTGAAGGAGGATCACGATTTGGGTATAGAGCTAGATTTCAATCTGATGGGGATTGAGCAGGGCGAGACAGATATCGATAATACGTCTGACGAGATCAAAGGATGGGTCGAAGACAAACCCAAACCCGACTTAGACCAAACCATCACCGTCAAACATCAGAGCCCCTAACGATCACAAAGAACCCGGAGTAGGGGCAAATTCGACCACCAAAAAAAAAAAAAAAAAAAAAAAAAAACCCCCAAACCTTTCAACAAGTCAAAGGACCGGATCTTCTGTTAGCCCAGCGAGGTACCGATGCAACCAGTACGAGGGAGATCACAAGAAAAGCAACTTAACACTGGGGCATTTGTCAATTACCCAGGAAATGATGACTTGCAAATTGGCACCCATGCAACAATCCCATCAACATGCACCATCATCATCAAATGCTACCTCATGTCAATTCAATCTTTAACGGTACGATCATCTGGCATTTGTCAAGCATAGTTTTCCCGGGATACGATGATCCGCGTGAAAGGGGCTTTTATTTGGCTTGATAGGAATCGGATTAATTCTGACAAGCAACCGTGGAGCACGATCGTGAGTATGATTAGACGAAGAAGGCTATTCAACCTTTTGATCGGGTACAAAGCCTTAATTCAAAGCAACGTTTGCGACAGAATCGACCTCATGTGACAACCTTCATTTGCACAAACTTTCAGTTATAGGGTATAAAACTATGACGACGTTGATGTCCATTAACACGTAGTCAGGCAGTCAATAATTATCAATATCAAGAAGTCAGACGATAAATAATTATCAAGCTAATGTCTCGAATCGTGGCCTGGGTTATTCGAGTAATTAAGCCCGAGGGGTGTCTCTACACCTGGTGCCCTAAAGCCATCTGGTTTGGGAGTCGCTGGCCCAACACTCGTTACATGGGTAACTCAGAGCCTAAGAAAACGAGCATTACAGTAGAGGAGGCCCGAGCAGATTCGAATCGTGGCATGGGCTACTCGAGTAATTAAGCCTAAGGGGTGTCTCTGCATCTGGTGCCCTAAAGCCGTCTGGTTTGGGAGTCACCGGCCTAACACTCGCTACATGGGTGACTCAAGCCTAAGAAAACGAATCTTGCGCAAGGTCAAGCAAATAATGAATGGGGCAGACCACCAGCTTGTCTCGAACCGTGGCCTTTGTTGCTCGAGTAAATAAATCCGAAGGGGTGTCTGTACACCTAATGCCCCAAAACCGTCTGGTTCGGGAGTCATTGGTCCAAAACTCGTTAAATGGGTAACTTTGAAAAGCCTAAGAAAACGAGACAAGTGAAGTGGGCTAATAAAAAGAAGAGATAATACGAAAAAACTCTCAGCCTTAAACAAGAAGTCATAGAAGAGAAACCCCTACTGAGTGCTGCATCGCACAGTGCGTTTGTCATATGACGTCAATCCTGCTAAGAACGTTGTCGAGAATGGAGACAGGATACCTTTGACGAGGGAAGGTAGTTCTTTTGAATTCGACCTTACTCACGTACAATGACCATGAATGCTTGAAGGTGTTCTTACGATTTCATAACTCGTCAAATGGAAAATCATCAACTCGCGAAGGATTGAAAAATAATAATAATAATAATAATAAAAAAAATAAAAAAAATAAAAAAAAATTTCCAATCTAGTACATTCACGGTTCACAACTTGCTAGATTGTGCGATCAACAGATATTCTATTTCATGTGCTTTAACTGCATTTTTGTCAAGATTATAATATCTTTGTGTTGAACTAACACTAACGGCCCGAGCTCTCAAGTTTTGGCATTTGTTAGTCATCTGATATGCAGGATCTTGCAGAGCTGTGGATAACTCAGCATAGTCAGCATCGCAAGTTTTCGATAGAAATTCTTGGTAACAACATGCGCCAAGGCTGGGGTAGTTAAGAATCGTGAAATGGAAGGAAGATGAGGCTGCACAGAACTTCTCGTCATTGGACCTCTCCCCAATCCTGACTATCACTGCCTCGACATCCAATTGATCCACATGCATGAGCATATACAAGGATGATATAATGCAGGACGACAGCATATCGGCCAGCAGAAATGATCAAAAGGCTAAGGAGCCCAACATAGCTGTCGATCATCACTGAGAGCGAAACAGACTGCCTCAACTCGATGAAATAAAGACGACCCAGAACAAGCAGAGTACCAAACCATGCTGAAGTCTAGAAAATACACTTCACGACAAGACGTGATCCAATCAAATGTTGGCAAACAATGACGACGGTCGAATCGTATCATTTGACTGAACAGGGGCCATTTCTATCGAAACATATATGGTGCACATGCATCTGTCCATAACATATCTGCCAGATCATGCATAACATTTTTTTTTCATGCATACAGGTACGATCAAAATGAAAATCTTCAGGAAAGTACAAGCACGTCGCTTTCCACCTCACGAATGATCAGACTGTGATGGCTTTTGCGGCATGGTACGTGGACGATGTTTGTGGGAGATCCAGGACATGAAGCCGATCACACATCCCATTTCAAAAAAAAAAAAAAAAAAAAAATCATCAATGACCCCTGGGAAGGGCTGGTATCCAAACGACAGATGACCCCTGGGAAGGGCTGGTATCCAAGCAATCATCGACCCCTGGGAAGGGCTGGTATCCAAGCAATCATCGACCCCTGGGAAGGGCTGGTATCCAAAAATCAATGATCCCTGGGAAGGGCTGGTATCCAAACAAGAAGTGAACCGGGGAAGGCATCCAAGCAAACCACAACAAAGTGGTGAGCAAACCTGGGAAGGCATCCAAGCAAACCACAACAAAGTGGTGAGCAAGCCTGGGAAGGCATCCAAGCAAACCGCAACAAGGTGGTGAGCAAACCTGGGAAGACATCCAAGCAAACCACAACAAAGTGGTGAGCAAACCTGGGAAGGCATCCAAGCAAACCGCAACAAGGTGGTGAGCAAACCTGGGAAGGCATCCAAGCAAACCACAACAAGATGGTGAGCACCCTGGGAAGGGCTGAGATCCAAACCACTAACACCCTGGGAAGGGCTGACATCCAAACACTAACACCCTGGGAAGGGCTGAGATCCAAACCACTAACACCCTGGGAAGGGCTGATATCCAAACACTAACACCTTGGGAAGGGCTGCTATCCAAACCACTGACACCCTGGGAAGGGATGATATCCAAACCACTAACACCTTGGGAAGGGCTGATATCCAAACAACTAACACCCTGGGAAGGGCTGAGATCCAAACGATCGACCGGCAACGATAACCGGCGATTACGAGATGGATGTCCGGCGACGAAAACCGGCTCCGACAAGATAACCGACCGGCGACGATAACCGGGGGTTACGAGATGGGTGTCCGGCGACGAAAACCGGCCCCGACAAGACAATTGACCGGCGACGATAACCGGTGATTACGAGATGGATGTCCGGCGACGAAAACCGGCTCCGACAAGATAACCAACCGGCGACGATAACCGGGGGTTACGAGATGGGTGTCCGGCGACGAAAACCGGCCCCGACAAGACAATCGACCGGCGACGATAACCGGCGATTACGGGATGGATGTCCGGCGACGAAAACTGGCTCCGACAAGATAACCAACCGGCGACGATAACCTGGGGTTACGAGATGGGTGTCCGGCGACCAAAACCGGCCCCGACAAGACAATCGACCGGCGACGATAACCGGCGATTACGAGATGGATGTCCGACAACAAAAACCGGCTCCGACAAGATAACCAACCAGCGACGATAACCGGGGGTTACGAGATGGGTGTCCGGCGACGAAAACCGACCCCGACAAGACAATCGACCGGCGACGATAACCGGCGATTACGAGATGGATGTCCGGCGACGAAAACCGGCTCCGACAAGATAACCGACCGGCGACGATAACCGGGGGTTACGAGATGGGTGTCCGGTGACGAAAACCGGCCCCGACAAGACAATCGACCGGCGACGATAACCGGCGATTACGAGATGGATGTCCGGCGACGAAAACCGGCTCCGACGAGATAACCAACCGGCGACGATAACCGGGGGTTACGAGATGGGTGACCGGCAACGATACTCGGCCCCGACGAGACAATCGACCGGCGACGATAACCGGTGATCAACGAGATGGATGTCCGGCGACGAGAACCGGCTCCGGCAAGATAACCAACCGGCGACGATAACCGGGGGTTACGAGATGGGTGACCAGCGACGATACCCGGCCCCGATAAGGCGATCGACCGGCGATGATAACCGGCGATCAACGAATCCCTAGGAAGGGTTGGTATCCAAACAATCAACGACCCCTGGGAAGGGCTGAGATCCAAGCAAACCCCGACAAACGGTGACACCTGTGGAACCGTATGAAAAGACTGTACAGGGGTCATTTTCATCAAATTTACATTTTAAATGTTGTGTCACATGCATTGAATAAATGATAATTCTGTACGTGATCCATGCAGGTTAGGTGTCAAGGTCTTAGCCTATCAGAGTCAAAAGCGTTGGTTGCCAAGAACGATGTACGAGGACGAACTCCAAGGATGCCCTTCAAAGCTAGTCAGGAGAATAACTTCCTTTGATGACAATGGGATGGAATAAGGTGATTACGAGAGGGGTGACCGGCTATGAGACCCGGCATTCACAGGACAATCGACCGGATACGAGACCCGGCGATTACGAGACGAGCGACAGGTTAGGGATTGATGCATTGACACCTTTACGAATGTGTTGCATGCCTTACATCTTGCGTTGCATCATAAGTTGTATGTGTTGCATCATGTATGCACTGTCATTCTTATGCACTGTCATTCATGCATCGTGTGTCGACTTCTTTATCATGTTCATTTCATTTAACATTTCATAAACATGATAAAGAGGGGCAGCTGTAGACACCCAAATTTTGCGTTCCCTGTACTAACCATGACAGGAGGGCAAAATCGTCAATTGAACCGGCTTGCGGGAGCGAATGAGTGGGCACCAATGCGAACATTCAACATCACCGCAATGTTTGGCGACCAAGGCTGACGTGACAATAAAGCCATCCGAAAACAGGCATCCCCGAATGAGGTGGCACGTCTCCCGAAAATTCCCGGACTGCAGATTACGGGCCTGACAGCGAAAACCGACGTCACGGCACAGAAATCGAGGCGTGGCACGAAAAACGAGAAAGTCAAACCGTCCAGCCGCGGATTGATCTGCGGCCAAATAGTGCGCCTTTTGAAAACACGGAACTCGAAACACGGAACTCGGAAATCGGGGTGAGTGGAAGGTAGGCGGCCAGCCGCAGATTGATCTGCGGCCAGCCACAGATCAATCTGCGGCTGGCTCTGGCCAGCCTATTTCAGCTCATTTTCGTTGCAGCATACAGAGAGTTGAGAGTTGAAAGAATTGGAAGGAAGAAGGAGAATTCAGCATAGCAACCAAGCACGGAAATTGAGAGAAAATAGCTAGAATTTGCAACAAAAATAGGAAGAAAAGAGAGAAAAAAAGAGGGGAACTCTATTCCTTTGATTTTGATTGTATTAAATATATCTCTTATCGTATTCAAGTATACAAGTTTACCTCCATTTGAGATCATTTTGCAAGGTAAAAATTCCTTTGTTATAGCAATTTATATCACATTATTTGGTTAGATTAGATGTAGTTTTCATATATGTTGTTGAACAATCATGGATTAGGGATTATTAGTGAAGGTCCCATCGGGACGAAATTCTTCCTAATAACCCGAGGATATCCAATTGATGAAATTTCTAGCTTGTTTATGGTGATTCGTTGGGGGTAATTTATTGAGATTGTCATTTCCGGGCATCATGGTTTGTTAGATAAATCCGGGTTGGTTCGTTATGTAGTCTTCATTTTGTGGGCATGTAGTAACCTCGTGTGAGCCTAGGAATGCGACCCCGTGGTTCAAATCCGATGATGGACTTTTTTGATGTATGTAATAGATTCAAGGTGCTCGTTTTTGTAACATGTAATCATCGGGCCTTAAAACGACGCTAAGGCGAGAATCGGGTTTAAGGCCCCGTAGTAGTGGAACATGTGATTGTTGGCGTTCGGGGATGTTTTGATGGCTTACATGCCCATGAATAGCCCCGACGCGCGTTTATGCTTGATTAGATCTTGTGACACAAAAATGATTTCAAGGATTAAACGATGAAGGTTTTTTTTATTAAAATCAAACAAGCTAGGTTATTTAGAATCACGAGGTTAAAAAATTGGAAGTGTTAACAAATGTCGATTCCTATTAAACGAGAAGGCCAAAGGAAATCATTTTCAAACATCACCAAAAATGGCTTTTATGAATGAACGAAACGTTTTACTAAACCTTGATATATAGGGTGAAAGAGATCCTAGAAATTGCCCATCATTTATGAGAGCAACGTATAAATCTCGATTCCTATTTTTGGCTAAGGTTTAATAAGTTCATGCTCTACCAAAACAACACTTAACGAAAAAATCCCATAGCTTTTGTCAATTAAAATCAAATCTTTCTCATAAAGAAATAAAGCTTTCTCGTATATACCGAAAAGATATTTTGAAGCATTCTCAAATTAAAGCACGATTTTTCCGCAAAATCCAAATGATTCTTTCATACAAACTCACCACAATATTCGCGTAGGCATACACACACACACACGCACACATACACATTTCATGAATTAAGGGATAGGAAAACATCAAGGTTGCGGTAACCGTGTTTCACGGAAGTCGGGGGGTGCCTAACACCTTCCCCTCGCTTAAGCAAGCCCCCGAACTCTATGAATCTCGGTTTGCAGACCAATTAATTCAGAGTCACATATGAGCCAGCGATTTATAAAAAACAGAAACTCGGATGAGTTGGTACATCCATTTCAAATATACCAACTGGCGACTCTGGTTAATTGGCTCATCATAAAAACGATCTTTCAAAAACCCCGTCGACATTAATGCCGATCTTTTCCAAAAATCATTTAATCAAGAGGCTAAAATTGGAAAAGACTAAAAGGGACACGTAGAGAAAAAACCGGCGTCGACATCCATTATGAGAAAAATATCATTTTGAGATGATCTAGAAACTTATTGCACAAGTATTCCTTCCTCGATCTGATCAAAGAATCTTAATACTTTGTCAATTTGTTTCACTTCTGAATTCTTTGAACCTTTCAAATGATTCAGACTTGTATTTCATCAAATACATATATTCAACTATTTGAATGATCATTTCCTTTTCTTTTACTAGTTTCTTCAATTTGCAAAATTATTTTTCATGTAAGTCAAGTTTACAAAGTCCATCAAATGATCTTCCAGTTTCAAACAAAACATTGTCATTATAAATAGAACAACAATTGTTCTATACCAGAACCTTCCTTGTCCAACAACGGAAGTAATAATGTTTCTTAAGAGAACTGGAACATAATAACAAATTATTAACTTAACAGACTTGCCCGTAGGCAACACTAAACTATAAGTTCCTACGGCTAATGTAGCAACCATTACTCCATTCTCCGCACGTAAGATTACTTACTCTTTATTTAGCTTTCTACTTCTGCTTAGTCTCTGTATTGGATTGCATACGTGAGAACTATAGCCGGTATCCAATACCCAAGTAGAACCTTGACTTACAGAAAGATTTATTTCAATGATGAACAAACCTATATCTGTAACCGAAGCTTCACTAAGCTTCTTCTGGTTAGCCTCTGCAAGATGCTCCTTACAGTTTCCTTTCCAATATCCAGGCTTATTGCAGTGGAAGCAAACTCCTTTGCTATCTGCATCAGTTTTGTTAGACTCCTTAGTTATTGCCTTTCCTTATACCTTCTTTGAATTGTTCTTCTTTTAAGAAGATCCTTTGGCCCTCTTCTGCTTCCTGGAAGAATCATCTACTAGTAAGACTTGGTCTTTCTTGGTTGAAAAGTGACTCTTTACAGTTTTCAACGTGTTTAAGCAACTCATGCAGGTTAACCTATAGGTTGTTCACGTGGAAAATTCACAACAAATTGTGAGAAAGAGTCCGGGAGTGATTGCAAGATCAAATCTTGGATCAACTCTCCATCCAATACAAAACCAAGTTGTCCCAATTGTTCAATCAGATTGATCATTTTTAGGACATTTGTCTATACTGTAGTGCCATCGATTATTCTAGATTGGAAGAGCTCTTTAGATATCTAATATCTAGCAGTCCTACTTTCCTCACCATTCAACTCCTTGAAGGTGCAGGAGTACAGTAAGAGCATCCATAGTTTCATGCTGACCCTGAAGCTCGTTACTCATGGATGCGAGCATGATGCATTGAGCCAACTGTACATCATCTTGCCACTTTCTAAAAGTAGCAATCTATTCCTCAGAGGCATTGTCTGCAACTATTGCAGGGATAGGCATATTAAGGATATAAGATAGCTTTTTAGCCTTGAGAACTATTCTCAGATTCCTTAACCAGTCCGTGTAATTCGGTCCGGTTAATTAGCATCTAATATGCTACGCAGTGATAGTGAATTAGACATTGTAAAATTCTGTAAAATGAATTTGTAATTTAACAATATTTTAGCATACATTCATTTAATTAATTACCAAAATAAATTAGGTCTTTATTTTAAATTGGTATCTCCCACTATTTTCATCAAACTATATTATCCTCAATATATAGTTCGACAAATCTAATTAAAGGTCTGCTAGTGAGAATAAGGATCCCATTTCAAATGTATATAGCCTTGTGGTACCACAACAAACGATATATAAATAAATAGGTAGACAACTATTGTCAATTACATCTCTATGTAATTCCTTGTATTTTGCCTCTTAGATTATTTTGATCAAATGGTGACACATCCGAATCAAAATTATCCAAGTTAAGTCCATCCTAGCACTTCCATATATTCGAAAGAAAAACATTGTCCTTGTGGTGACACAACAAAACAGCATCGTTCAGTCTATTTATAAGCATCAAATGTGGTAAGATAATATCTTAAATATTTAATACTTGCCTTGTAGTGACACAACAAACTCATATTAAATATTTAATACTCTATTGTTTTACCATGCTAGAAGGCGACGTTCGATATTCCAAATATCTTTGAACGCTTAGGACTTAATATGATTTCTTGAGGGATTTATTATTATTAGTCTCATCTTGTTTAGCGCGCATGCACATATATATATAAAATACACGTCATATTATTTTACATGCGAAGTATGTTGGATAATATAATATATATATATATATATAGTAAGCATGCACATATAGAATACTATATTCTACCCGGATTGATTATGGACTTTTATTCTAGTTTGGTTCACTAGAGCCACCAAGTGAACCAAAAGGTCAAACCTAGGGTGTAAGAATTAAATTTAAATATAACTATTACATTTAAACCCGGGCTCCATTACAAACGGGTCTTCAAGCGCTCTTTGCTCCTTTGTCTCCAATTCTTCAAAATTAATTCTAACTATTCCTATTACAAAAACTATTTACAATAAATAGAAACCCTGATCAGCAGTCAAGGGGAAGTACATAGGAGGGAGATAGAATTTACATTAAGAAAAAAAAATTAGAGAAGACGAGGTACGTAGACCCCATTTATAAAACCCATACATTCAAGCATCCTCTAAAATAATTTCAATCACACATTGGTCAATAGTCCATAATAAATCCCTATTTATTATCATACATATCTCTATATGTATCAATAAATAACATTCATCCCATGAATAATAAAACCATTCCATATATGCATTGATATCATTTAATGGGCAATATTAGTTAGTATAAAATCCAATTTCAACTCCAATTAGTTATCATGGAATCCAATTCCAACTCTAATTAGTTATCATGAAATCCAATTTTAATTAAAATAAACTTCTTTATTTTAATCATATTCCAAATCAAAATAAACTCTTTTATTTTAATTTATCCAATTTTGAATAAAATAAACTCCTTTATTTTTAATCAAATCCCAAATCACAATAAACTTCTTTATTTTAATTTATCCAATTTTTTTTATTTTTTATTTTTATTTTTTTGAATAAAAATAAACTCCATTATTTTTAATCAAATTTCAAATCAAAATAAACTTCTTTATTTTAATTTACACAAATAAAAAAAAAATAAAAAATTTTACACAAACAATTATGCCCAATTAAATTGTTCTAAACACATATCAATGTATATACAGAATCAAAACAATTAATAATTCGCATAAAGTTTGGCTCTTGATACCACTGTTAGGTTTGTATAACGCGAACATGCAATCAAATTACATAAATAAAGCGGAAGCCCGATAAAATCAAATTTTAAAATTTTATACAAACCATCACCATGATCTTTCTTTATGCACAATTATTAATTAAACGAAAGAGATGGAGAATAAGAATTATACCTTTATAGAATTCTAGCTTCCTCAGGTTAAAGTTCACCTCCAATTCCTTCGCGTTCTCCTTGAATTTCACCGATTAAATTCCTTCCTTTGATCAACGTTAGCCACCCAAGTGTTTGGCCTCTAGAGGTGATCCACCAAGGAATAATACTTGTTCAAGAAGATGGGTGTTGGCAAAACCCTAGTTTCTATCTCTATAGAAATTGTAAGTACTCTCCACAATTCTTATGCAAGAGTGTGTAACCCTAATCTATGATAAGACTTGTCTTATTTATAGATGTAGGAAAACCCTTCCCTAAACTATTTAGGATTAGGGTTTCTATTCTAATTAAACTCCTTTAATTAAATTAAACTCCTAATCCAATTAGGAATTCATGTGAGAGTACTTCTATTAATTAATTCCCAATCCCTATTAGGAATTAAATAATAGTAATAGTAATAATAATAATAAGACTCCTCTTATTAATTTATATTTAATATTTCTAAAATATTAAAGAATAAATATTAAGCTATTTAATTTATTCTATCTCCATAGACTAAATTAAATGCACTTAACTTATTATTACAATTATGCCATTTACTTCTTAAATAAATATTTTCCTTTTGCGGTGTGACCCTTTAGGTTCTCCATATTAAACCGGTTGTGAATATATCAATTAGAACAATTCTAATCTTATTTAAATAAATAAATTAAACTATTTAATTCATTTAAATAAATAATATTTATTCTACAATAAGGGTAAGCCCCCTTAGCGATCAACGACTTTCCAGATAATATAGATTTCAACATTAATAATAAAAGAACCTTTTAGTGCATAGTTACCGTACAATTCAATCCTTCTACCATACAATGTCCCAATTAAAAATAAGACATGGAATTACTGTCAAGTCTTATTTTATTTAATTATATGTATTTCGATTCTCAAATACACAACTCTAAATAATGCAAATTAGAAACTCTTTTCTAATTTCATTCTGCCTTGGCCAAGGACTACTGAGTTGTCATTTATCGAATCACATAGGAAATTCACATCTTTTACTAGACGTGGTAGATTCTTTGTTGATCATTCACCTATCTCCATGTACAACTTATTATACCCAATCATACCCTTTGTTATACCCTAAAGGTCTTAAGAGATATGTCAAAGTATAACTCATCATACACAAGATACTATGATGATCTCAAGTCCAAGGATCACTTATACTACTATCACTAGAGGAATTCCTATTGACATGCGAGTAAAACTCCATTAGGTATTCCTTAGCGAGCCATGTTCAGTGAACTTATTCTCTAATAAGCACCTACATACTTGTTTTAGTGTCTCCACACAAATGATTATGAGATCAATCATCCTCTTCTTAAGAGCAAGCAATGTATGTACTAATCTATCCGGATTCACTAATCCCCTTTTTAGTAATCCAACGATTAGGAACGATTTTAGTTTGTGAGCTATCTTGAATTTAGATCTCATTAGCATGATCACCATCATGATTCTAAAAGCATTGCTCAAAACTATGGGTTTATCACATTTAATATAACAACACTATATAGATAATATAAAATGCCTTTAATAACCGAATAAGATTACAAAGTATATGCTACATCATATCAAATATGATTGGCTTGTGTGCATACTACTTTCAGTATTAACCTTATGACTCTGTCAAAGGTAGTATTTTACGGCAGCAAATCGCCTAGACAAGCGAGTTATCTGACGATGATGCAGGCCAAGAAGTTGTTAAGACAAGGCTGTGTGGGATACTTAGCCTACATAGTTGATACTCGAAAAGAGAGTCCGAAATTAGAAGAAATACCTGTTGTAAGGAACTTTGTAGACGTCTTTCCCGACGATTTGCCAGGACTTCCGCCAGACAGGGAAGTTAAGTTTGTAATCGATTTGGCACCAGGAACTGCCCCTATATCGAAAGCTCCGTACCGTATGGCCCCAGTAGAAATGAAAGAATTGATGGTACAGTTACAAGAACTTTTAGATAAGAAATATATTCAGCCGAGCGTATCACCGTGGGGAGCGCCGATATTATTTCTTAAGAAGAAGAACGGATCGATGCGACTTTGCATTGATTATAGGGAGTTGAACAAGGTCACGATTAAGAATAAATACCCGTTACCAAGAATCGACGACTTGTTTGATCAGTTGAAAGGAGCTAGATATTTCTCGAAGATAGATTTGAGGAGTGGGTATCATCAGTTGAAGGTAAGGAAGGAAGATGTACCGAAGACAGCGTTCAGAACTCGTTATGGTCATTACGAGTTTCTGGTGATGTCATTTGGTCTAACAAATGCTCCTGCAGCATTGATGGACCTAATGAAGAGGGTGTTTAAGCCGTTTTTGGACAAGTTCGTAGTAGTATTCATTGACGATATTCTAATTTATTCCAAAACCAAGGAAGAGCATGCAGAACATTTGAAGTTTACATTGGAAACGTTAAGAAGAGAGAAGTTGTATGCTAAATTTTCAAAGTGTGAATTTTGGATAGAGCGAGTGCAATTTCTTGGACATGTAATTGATAAGGATGGGATTTCGGTGGATCCGTCAAAGGTTGAAGCAGTGCTTAACTGGGATCAGCCGAAAACGCCATCGGAAGTAAGGAGTTTCCTCGGATTAGCAGGTTACTACCGGAGATTCATTCAGGATTTTTCCAAATTCGCGACCCTGTTAACTAATTTGACTAGGAAGATGGTGAAGTTCTTTTGGATGGAGAAGTGTGAGGAAAGTTTTCAAGAATTAAAGAAGAGGTTGAGTACGACACTTGTGTTGTCTCTACCGGATAGCACATGAAATTTTGTGGTGTACAGTGATGCATCGCATAAAGGACTAGGCTGTGTGCTTATGCAGAATGGTAAGGTCATTGCGTATGCGTCACGATAATTAAAGGACTATGAGAAAGGGTATCCTACCCATGATCTGGAATTGGTCGCGGTGGTGTTTGCTTTGAAGATATGGATGCACTATCATTACGGGGAGAAGTGTGAAATATATACAGACCACAAGAGTCTGAAATATATTTTTACACAGAAGGATCTGAACATGCGACAGAGGAGATGGTTGAAATTAATAAAAGATTACGACTGCGAGATTTTATACCATCCGGGTAAAGCGAACGTTGTGGCCGATGCCTTAAGCAGAAAGGGACGGGAGAAACTGTTTATGTTAACCGCTTAGAAGGAGTTAATTACAGCAATGGCGAAATTGGAATTGGAGGTGAAATTTCTGGAGGAGAGTGATGAAAAATTATTTCAATTGAGAATCGGTTCAACTTTGGTGGATAAGGTTAAGGAAGTACAAATTCAGGACGAAGAATGTGATAGAATCAAGAAAAGAATATCTGGAGGTGATAAAGCAAAATTCAAAATGGATAACGAGGGAGTATTAAGATTCGAGGGAAGAATTTGGGTTCCGTCAGTACAAGAGGTTAAGGAGAAAATTTTGAGCGAGACTCATAATTCAAGATATTCGATTCATTCGGGCAGTACAAAAATGTACCAAGACCTTCGACAGCATTTTTGGTGGCCGAAAATGAAGAGAGACGTTGCCGATTGTGTGGCCAAGTGTTTGACATGTTAGAAAGTTAAAGCCGAACATCAGAGACCAAGTGGGCTATTACAACCGTTAGAAATCCTAGAATGGAAATGGGAGCACATCACCATGGATTTTGTAGTAGGTCTTCCGACAACTCAGAAAGGTTTCGACGCAGTATGGGTTATCGTAGATCGACTGACGAAATCAACACATTTTCTACCGATCAAGATTAGATTCAACCTAGATCAGCTAGCGAAGTTGTATGTGAAGGAGATTGTTTCGAGGCACGGTGTTCTAATATCTATTGTCTCAGATAGGGATCTGCGCTTCACATCGAACTTCTGGAAACGACTACAGGAATGCATGGGAACGCAGTTACGTATGAGTACGGCATATCATCCACAAACTGACGGACAGAGCGAAAGGACAATTCAAACATTGGAAGATATGTTACGATCTTGCATTATGGACTTCAAAGGAAATTGGGACGATCATCTACTGTTGGTGGAATTTGCTTACAATAACAGTTACCACGCAAGTATTGGCATGCCGCCTTAGGAAGCATTGTACGGCAGAAAGTATAGAACTCTATTATGTTGGGATGAAGTTGGCGAACGACAATTGCTAGGACCAGAACTGGTACAACAGACTGCAGAAATTGTCAAAGTGATCAGAGCAAGATTGATAGCAGCTCAGGATAGACAGAAGAAAAATGCCGATCAACATCGTAAGGATTGAGAATTTGAGTCTGGTAACTATGTTTTCTTGAAAGTATCTCCCTGGAAAGGGAAGATTTATTTTGGTAAGAAGGGAAAACTGTGCCCGAGGTTCATTGGACCCTTTGAAGTGTTAAGACGAGTTGGTGAGGTCGCATATGAGGTAGCTTTACCTCCAGCGCTGGAACACATTCACAATGTCTTTCATGTCTCAGTGTTACGACCATATAAACCCGACTACAAGCATGTTATAGATTATGAACCCCTACAAGTTGAGAAAGATTTATCTTATGAAGAAGACCCTGTTCAGATAGTTGACAGGAAAGAGAAAATGCTAAGAAATAAAATTATACCTTCTGTTAAGGTGGTCTGGAGGAACCACAACGCTGAAGAAGCAACGTGAGAACTCGAAGATCAGATGATGAGAAATTATCCTCAGTTATTTGCTTAATCTATGTGTAGCGATTCTGGGGACAGAATCTTTGTAAGGGGGGGAGAATGTAACGGGATGAGTTAATTGAGTCGTGATTCTGGGGACAGAATCCTTTTAAGGGGGGAAAAATGTGACAAACGAGAATCTTGTAACTTAATTTGAATATTTATTGATTGAATAAATATTTTTTGATGATTTGATTGTTGAATTAATTGATTAATTGATGAATTTGTGGTAGATTAATTTAATTATATGTGTTACATTAGTAAAATTGACATGAAGAATTTTTATATTTAAAGTATGTGTTTAATTGAATTTATTCGATTAAATGCATTATTTAAATAAGTATAATGTTATTTCTAATTAATTCAATATTAATTAGAGATTTAATAATTTATCATATTTAATAAATGAGAATTTTATTTATGTGATTTAATGTGGTATTATTTTATTTTATTTAATCGATTTAAATGAGATTATTTAATTGATTAATATGTGACATTAAACTATATAATAAGTAAGTTATTAAAATAAACTAGAAAGGAGGAATAAGTGTGCTAACCAAACAAAGCCCTAAGGGGAGTTGAAGCCAGTTAACCCATTATGGGATTAACTGACATTCATGTTGCGTTAGTTCTTTATTACGTGCCTTACTTCATTAGTTTCTAAAATCAAGCAAGAGAGAAAACTTGAGAGAAAAAGGAGAGAATTTTGAGAAATTGGAGGATTGAGAAGAAATCTTGTCATTATCTTGCATAATCTAGTATATTATCAAAGGTAATCCTTAAATTAAAGTCTCTGATTATGTTCTTCTTTAATTTCTCCATGATTGTACATTTTGAGTTTTCTGTAAAAGACTAACTTGGTGATTAACGTATGATATGATTATATGTATGTTATTAGATGATTATAACATGTTTGATACCATGTAGACATGATTTAAAGTGACTAAATCCATGTAATTGTGCTCAATTGAGTTTTCAAGAGTTATAGAGTATGAAAGTTGTATATCTGGCCCTTATGTACAAAATTGTATGCTTCAAATTGTTTAAACTTAAAATTGATGACTAATTATGTTTATGCATGTAAAAACGAAGAAAACAAGAGTTTAACAGATTAATTTGGTTAATAAACGAATTCACAGTGAGTAATTGTGTTAACTGTATCAATATGTAAATACAGAGTATGAACAGTTAAATTTTTAGCCTTTAATTAGTTGTTTAGATTGTCTATGATGTCAAAATCACTGTGTATGTACTGGGTTTTGATTTCATAACATATGTGATGAATGGGTAGTAATTTAATCAGTTAATTGTGAAAACTTTGGCCAAATTTGGCATTTTCCTGTATTCTTCGCGAACTGCAGGAACTGACGTTTTGGTCCACCGCCCCGGCGGTGGAAATGTACTAGAAGTAGTGCCCCGGCGGCAGGCTCGCCCCGGCGGTAGAAATGAACTACATTTCCCGCCCCGGCGGTAGTCTCGCCCCGACGGTAGAAATGTATTACATTCCTGCCCCGGCGAGGATTTTGTGAAGAAATCCACCGCCCCGGCGGTGGAACAAAAAAAGAGAGTAAAAAGGCGAGGGTAAATATTTTATTCTTTCTTTGTGATCATGTTATGATATCGTAGACATACCTAAAGCTGAGGCTAATATATAAAATAAATGTTAAGTTACTGTGATGGGTAATAAGCATATACCCATTGATTGTTCGGTGTCAACTGAGTTATTAAAATGAAAACATGGATGAGAATGAATCCTGAAGTGTTTATAATACTGTAACTAATTATTGTTACTGCTTTATAAACCAAATGTATAGGTTGATTAAAGAACGTGAGTCTTAAATTTATAGTCTACGCACGAGGCAAGTATCTTATCCTTACTTTTACGTTTACGTAAGTTTTCTACCTTGATTTCAATCACGCAAGTTTCTGAACTTAATTCTCTTATCATATATGTTTCATAATGCCATTACTTACTCGAGCAAGTTATTATTTCTATTCCATTCAGTTTCATGGATTCAATGAGACGTTTTAATTTCTTCTTTGTAATGCTTCAGTTATATAGAACTTATTCAATTGTACCTTTTGTGAGATTTAGTTTTGATTCTCGAATTACACCTTTTGAACCTTGATCGACTAGCGAACCCTTATTGATTCAACTAGTCCATAGTTGATGAGCGTTCTAAAAACGTTATTGAAGTAAATCCAAACCAAACTTCCTTTGGTGCGGACTCTGATGTCAAACTGAGATGAACAACCCTTATACATGGGATTTTATTTACGCGTTAACGTTAAGATATTGTGCACATACATGGTACAAAGGGCTGATCCCCCTAAGTACGAGAAGTAAGGTCCATATAGTCTTACGACTGTTAAAGGTTTAAAATAAAAATACTTGATAACCTGGGACATAGTTCGTGGTCTTAAGACCCTCAGACGTTCTTTTGAATCTTGTCTTATATTCTTGACTTAAGACCCTCAGACGTTCTTTCGCATGTTATTATTATTGTCGTTGTTGTATTTGCTGGGCAATCATTGCTCACCCTTGCATAATAACATTGCAGCTAAAGTTGAAAGAGTTGACGAGCCGTCCACTAGTAAGGGCAAAGGAAAAACAAACAAGTGATGAAGACTTGTTATGTTTGTTTAAATGATGTTTATGTAATAGACTTAAGTATGTTTTCCACATTGATTTTATGTTAAGGTTAGATGACCTGGGATTTATTTATGAATGATGTTGTAACCCTTTAATGGGAGATTCCTATTTTAATTAATAGTATTTCCATTATGATTGTATGGGTAGTTAAATGTGATGTGATGTATATGGATAGTGAACACCAAATCCTGAGAAAACGAAGTACCCAGATTTGGGGGTGTCACAGACATTACTTCCATTGGGCTCCCGAAAACAAAGCCCGAAGGATTAAAGATTAAAACATTGACTTTTGTTGACTTTCGGTGGATTTTTCATAATCCGATCCACAGTCGAAAAACTGCATTTTTCGTTTTTGAATTTTATTAGGTATTACACTTCATGACGTCATATAAACGCTATGGCGTCTTTCAAAATTTTGAAAAACGTGAAAGGCGTTATAGCGTGAATAGTGCGATTTCGTCTTTTTCTCGGGAAAAAAAATTAATTTTCTTCGTATGAAACCCTAGTTCGTTAATTCTAACATATAAACACTATCTAGGTCATAATACGACCTTTAAACACATAACACAGAGTAGTATTCATCAAAAATTCAATTTATTTCATAAAACCCTAATTACAAGCTAATCAGGAATTCTTCTAGTGATAGTTGTACAAGTGATCCTTAGGCTTGAGGTCATCATAGTATCTTGGGTATGATAAGTTATGTTTTGACATGTCCCTTAAGACCTTTAGGGTATATATCAAAGGGTATGCTTGGGTATAATAAGTTATACATGGAGATAAGTGAATGATTAACAAAGAATCTACCACATATAGTAAAAGATGGGAATGCCCTATGTGATTCGATAAATGACAACTCAGTAGTCCTTGGCCAAGGCAGAATGAAATTAGAAAGGATTTTTTAATTTGTATTATTTAGAGTTGGGCATTTGAGAATCGAAATACATATAATTAAATAAGATAAGACTTGACAGTAATTTCATGTCTTATATTTAATTAGGACATTGTATGGTAGAAAGATTGAATTGTACGGTAAATGTGACACCCCCAAATCCGAGTACTTCATTTCCACAGGATTTGGTGTTCACTATCTAATTAAATCACATCACATCTAACTACCCATTCAAATATAAATGAAAATTCTTAATTAAAACAGAAATCTCCCATTAAAGGGTTACAACATCTTAATAACATCAATCCCAGGTCATCTAACCTTAAACAGAAGCATCAATGCGGAAACATAACATAAATGACATAAGTCTATTACATAACATCTTTCAACAAATTAAACAAGTCTTCATCACTTGTTTGCTTTGCCTTTGCCCTTACTAGTGGATGGCTCATCAATTCTTTCAACTTTAGCTGTAATGTTATTATGCAAGGGTGAGCAGCAATTGCCCAGCAAGTATCACAATAAAAATAATAATAACATGCGAATAGTCAATGGATACTGAATAACTGAAAGCTCGGCTTTTGAATCAAGATTATAAAACAAGAATCAAAAGAACATCTGAGGGTCACAAGACCACGAACTAAGTCCTAGGTTATCAAGTTTCTACTTTAAACCTTTAATAGTCGTAAAACTATATGGACCTTACTTCTCGTACTTAGGAGGATCAGCCCTCTGTACCATGTATGTGCACAACATTTAAACGCTAACGCGTAAAATAATCCCCTATAAAAGGGTTGTTCTGAAAGTAGTATGCACACAAGCCAATCATATTTGATATGATGTAGCATATACTTTGTAATCTTATTCATTTATTAATAAAGGAATTGATTTTCTCAAAAGGCATTTTATATTATCTACATGGTGCTGTTATATTAAATGTGATAAACCCATAGTTTTGAGCAATGCTTTTAGAATCATGATGGTGATGATGCTAATGAGATCTAAATTCAAGATAGCTCACAAACTAAGATTGTTCCTAATCGTTGGATTACTAAATAGGGGATTAGTGAATCCGGATAGATTAGTACATACGTTGCTTGCTCTTAGGAAGAGGATGATTGATCTCATAATCATTTGTGTGGAGACACTAAAGCAAGTATGTAGGTGCTTATTGGAGAATAAGTTCACTGAACGTGGCTCGCTAAGGAATACCTAATGGAGTTTTACTCGCCTGTCAATAGGAATTCCTATAGTGATAGTTGTACAAGTGATCCTTGGACTTGAGATCATCATAGTATCTTGTGTATGATGAGTTATACTTTGACATGTCCCTTAAGACCTTGTGGGTATATCAAAAGGTATGATTGGGTATAATTAGTTGTACATGGAGATAGGTGAATGATCAACAAAAAATCTACCTCGTCTAGTAAAAGATGTGAATGTCCTATGTGATTCGATAAATGATAACTCAGTAGTCCTTGGCCAAGGCAGAATGAAATTAGAAAGGAGTCTCTAATTTGCATTAATTAGAGTTGTGCATTTGGGAATCGAAATACATATAATTAAATAAAATAAGACTTGACAGTAAATCCATGTCTTATATTTAATTGGGACATTGTATGGTAGAAGGATTGAATTGTATGGTAACTATTTACTCAAAGGTTCTTTTGTGATTTATGTTGAAATCTATATTATCTGGAAAGTCGTTGATCGCTAAGGGGGCTTACCATTATTGTAGAATAAATATTATTTATTTAAATGAATTAAATAGTTTAATTTATTTATTTAAATAAGATTAGAATTGTTCTAATTGATTTATTCACAACCGGTTTAATATGGAGAACCTAAAGGGTCACACCGCAAAAGAAAAATATTTATTTAAGAAGTAAATGGCATAATTGTAATAATAACTTAAGTGTATTTAATTTACTCTATGGAGATAGAATAAATTAAATAGCTTAATATTTACTATTTAATATTTTGGAAATATGAAATATAAATTAATAAGAGGAGTCTTATTATTATTACTATTACTATTATTTAATTCCTAATAGGGATTGGGAATTAATTAATAGAAGTACTCTCCCATGAATTCCTAATTGGATTAGGAGCATAATTAATTAAAGGAGTTTAATTATAATAGAAACCCTAATCCTAAATAGTTTAGGGAAGGGTTATTCCTACATCTATAAATAAGAGGAGTCTTATCATAGATTAGGGTTACACACTCTTGCATTAGATTGTGGAGAGTACTTACAATTTCTATAGAGATAGAAACTAGGGTTTTGTCAAATACCCAACTTCTTGAATACTTGTTCTTCCTTGGTGGATCACCTCTAGAGGCCAAACACTTGGGTGGCTAACGTTGATCAAAGGAAGGAATCACACCGTAGCATTCGAGAAGAACACGAAGGACTAGGAGTTGAACTTGTACCCGAGGAAGCTTTGTTCTACGAGGGTATAATTCTTATTCTCTTTCTCTTTCGTTTATATCATTAATTGAGCACATAGATTGATCTTGGTGATGGTTTGTATAAATTTTAAAATCTGATTTTATCGCGCTTCCGCTCTATTTATGTAATTTGATTGCATGCTCGCATTATATACAAACCTAACATGTTCATCTCAGTTTGACATCAGAGTCTGCACTAAAGGAAGTTTGGTTTGGATTTATGTCACCAAAAGATGGCATTTAAGTTCTATCTGAACGGGGACACCTTATATAAGAGGGACGTCAGCATGGGGCTTTTAAGTTGCCTTGACAAAGGTCAAGCCAGAGGCTAATGAACGAGGTGCATGTGGACCACATATGAGTGGCCCCCTTCTCGTCAAAAGGATCCTAAGGATAGGACACTATTGGTTGCCACTCAAAGCAGACTGTGATGATCACGTCAAACGTTGCCATCAGTACCAGATACACGCCAATATCATCCATGCACCCCCCCCCAATGATCTGTACTGTATGACATCCCCATGGCCTTTTTCTATGTAGGGAATAGATGTGATCTGCCCAATCGAGCCCAAAGCAAGCAACGGGCATCGATTTATATAAACCATGGTCGATTACTTTACTAAGTGGGTAGAAGCAGCCTCTTTCCCTAAAGCAACAAAGGAAGTGATTGTCAGTTTCATCCAGAATAACATCATATGTCAATACGGACAACCAGAAATCTTGGTATCAGATAACGCCAAGAATCTAAACAATGCGATGATGAAAGAGCTATGCGAAAAGTTCAAAATTAAACATCTCAATTCAGTCATTTACCGACCAAAGATGAACGGGCCTGTAGAAGCGGCCAACAAGAATATCAAGAAAATTATGGGGAAAATGGCGGCAAACCAACGAGGATGGCCAGATTTATTACCTCTTACCTTACTCGCTTATTGAACGTCAGTCCGCACCTCGACTGGGGTGACTCCTTACTCCTTAGTATATGGTATGGAGGCCGTATTGCTAGTTAAAATGGCATCCCTCAGGACACTGTTGGACTCCAAAATTGAGGAAAGTCAATGGATGCAAGATCGATACGATCAGTTAGCTCTAATAGATCAGAAAAGAATGGTCGCCATCTTCCATGGGCGGTTGTATCAACAACGTATTTCCAAATCATATAATAAAAAGGTACGATCCCGAGAGTTTAAGGAAAATGATTTAGTGCTAAAAAAGGTTATTCCTTACTAAGACAAAGTTAAAGTGAAATTTGTGCCAAATTGGGAAGGACCTTTTGTTGTAAAGTCAGTTTTATCAAAAGGAGTTTTGATACTTCAAGAAATGGACGATGAGATGTTCCCTCAACCTCTTAATACGGATTCCGTAAAACGATATTACCCGTGAAAAGCCGATTAAATTTGGTATCAAAAAAAATTCTTTTTTTTCCTCTAGGGCTACACTTAGCCTGAACTACGTAAGACCTGATCTCCTCATTGTCATAGGAGTATATAGGCAGCCATTTCTCGGTGCGGTCTGATCCTTATAAAGTTTTAAAAATCTATCAATCTTGATTGCTTTACTAGTGGACCGTCTGATCCATCTAACCGATCAACCGAATATCTATCCCAGATACAAACCCTCTGAGCCAAACTTTTCAAATAAACCTAAAACCCTTTAACCCGATCAACAACCCACTCTAATGAGATCAGAATGTATCTAGGCGTTTCCCGGCAAATCCGACGCGAGACCCTCAAATGATAAATCAACAACATGTTGGGGTCATAATCATCAAAAGAAGAGGCAAATCAGACAAGTGAAAGAAGATACAACAAAAAGGGAAGTTGACCCAAAAAAGTAAATTCTTTCCTTATATATTTAATTATTTGATATACATTAGTTTTCTTTGATGAACGACAAAATAACATAGTCTATACAGAAAAACAAAATACGAGCTACAAATCTGAAGTCAAGGAGGCTAAAAAGGAAAGACATGTTGCAATCTCTAGAGTCTCAAGGGCAGAACGAAGCTTCTGCTCTACTACCTCGACCCGCCTCAACAAAGCTAGCACAGTACGGACGGTCTCATCCTGATCATCTAAGACCCAATGAGCCTGGCCAACGACCTCCTCCACATAATCTCGATAAGCACCCCAAGCATCCCTCTCAAAGAAGGCCGCATCTCTATCAGCCAAAGCGGTATCTCTCTCAGTATAAGCAGTATCCCTATCGGCTACGACAATTATCATAAGTGCCCGAGCCTGATCCCGCTCAAATATGAGGCTACGAATACGCCTTTCCAAGGCTGCCCTCGATATATCCATAGACCCAGAGGAAAGGGGTGAATCTCCAACCAATTTCGCCGTCAAGTCAGCAAACAACTAATCCTCGGAAGGCTCTGCATGAACATCCTCCATAGGCTCCTCCCCAGATGAGCTTTCATCAATATCAGCATTACACTACGACAAATCGGCCTCCAACCAGGCTGAATACTCAGATGTCTGACCTGGATGACTGTCCCGAAATTCTAACGTCACGCGGTGAGCCCAAAACCCATATACTCTGGCTAAATCTGTCTCGGTGGATGATAAAATGGGAAACCGATACTTATCAGCGCTATTAAAAGAATAAAGATCCTGCATCTGATCATACTGACGCATCACAGCCAACAGATGATAAGTAGTAATACCCGTCAGTCCAGCCAGGGGAATGAAATCGAAGTCAGCCATATGAGTGATAACACTAAAACGCGAGCAATATTCAGAGTACATTAATATTGAGAACGACTCCTCAACAGACTAAAGATGAGTCATCCAAGATGTCGGATCCACGCACGAGGAAGGACGGAAGGAATAGCTCATAGCAATACAGTGACCAAAGTAAAAACCATACCGACGATAGCTGCCGATCGGCCTCAGATGGGTCATAAACTAGACATATAACAGAACCGAACTGCCACGGAACTCCCTGTCTCCAAAAGTCCGGTAATAGGTAGTGGATATGAAGGTCTCGGCCAAAATCAACGGCAAAATGGTCTGATCCTCCTGAAGGGCCCTCACTACCATCACAACTCTGACATCCATATGGTCTCTATAGATTGGCATATACAGAAACGAGACAATGCACATCATCAGAATGTCTGTTCGTACAGACCTCCATCTCTCCTCGGATATAACAAAATCCTCCTTGTAGGCTGCAAAGCCCTCAGAAGAATCGAATCTGTCAATCAGGAAGTCCAACGATATACCATGTCCAGCAATAATCTCGGACAACACCACTGCTCGCCTCAGGCCAGTAGCAGTCATAAACTGACACTGCCTGTAACCCACCTGAACTCGCGCACAAGGGCCCACCATGGGTAAATGAATAAAATGGGCATACTCCTCAATACTCGGTGTAAGCTCCAAAGATCCGAACTGAAATACATGGCAATCCAGAATCCAGTGGGATATCATAGCCTCAAAAAATCCCTCCGGCACCTGAAATGACAAAAATGACATCGAATGCCTCAAAAGTCTACCAACTGTTGATCCTCAGCAGGAAAATCGTCAAACTAGTGCCTCAACCTACAAGAGGCTGTACTACCAGTGGAGTAATGATCTAAACGAGTAACCGAAGATGAAGTCATCTGTAAAATCAGTATCAAAAGACTACACAGGGGTTAATCTTATGCATTTCATATAATAAGCATGCATCGCGATAAATGAAATGAATGATCATGCACAATAACATCTGTAATTCATACATGTAAAACTGTGAGTTGCACATAAAATCTTACATCATTTTCTCTATACAATAAATGAAAATAAGAAAATAAAATATACATGGAAAACGGGCACAGACGCCTAACAGCTAATACTTATCCACAAAATGAAATCTACGTCATCTATGAAAGCAGTGTCATCATCAAATCGGCCAACTCTGGCTAAGTCATCCTGGCTCGGTGCCTTTGGGTCAAAGTTTAAATCAAGGCAGTAAAAGGACAGGGCCCCTCCCTCCGAAATATCAGCAGCACCTGGGCCGGATGATAAACCAGTGCCTAAGCCAGCAAGATCACATGTGTAAGCCTCCATAGGATCTCTACCCAGCTGGCGAATAAAGAAGCATAGCTTATCCACATAATGAGCCAAACTAGCGATCTAGGTCTGATGAGTAGGCTCACAAATACAAGTCATCCAGTCAGACATCACCACTGATGCGGGCACAAGATCTCCCAGAAAATGTGTAGCTCGGGTCTAGGCTCCAATAGTCTGAGCCCTCCACCAAACTGTAAAATCCTCTAAACTGTTAGGGTCATCCGACAACAAGGACCCATATGTGCCATCAAGGGATGTCTCAATGATTTGTGCATCAACAGGCCACGATCTCCGATGAGGAGGATGGAAAGGGATGCGGATCTCCCCTGAAACACACCGGAATGCCCGCTCCCCGAGATAAAGCTCCCAGCCTCCAAGGGTCAACATAGGAATATGACAAGTGGATAACACAAACTCTGGTCCGGTCGAGAAACCCCCCTCAAGACCCACGGACAGATGATCAACGGTGTACGGAACCCAGACCACGTCAGTGACAGTAATCAGCTCAAGCTAGAGTTAGGAGTGGGTAAAACTGTCAGAAACAAGGACCTCCTCCATGGTGGTATAATGCCAACGACGACCCTGGGGATATGTATCCAAACCCAGGGTGGTAACTGGACAGAGGCACGAGAGAAAGCTTACAAAGAGGAAAGGGAAGAAGCTAAACCAAGCATCAGTCTGTCCCTCCGAGCGAATACGCATACCCTGGAGGAAATAAGCGAATGTGAACGACCCCCAGTCATACTCCCCGATACAATCCACGTCTCGGATGGTGCCCACTATGATAAAATGAATGGTGGAAGAGTTGTTCCCCAGGAAATAACCCCTCATAATGATCAAGAAGAGTCGACGAAGAAGCCGATCACACAAAATGGGGTCCACAGGGAACGACTCAGATAAAGCTCCTTTGACAGCATCAATCGCCAAAGCTCTAGAATGAATGCTACGGGCCTTAAAGACCTTATCATGAGGAGAGAACCCCAGTAATATACAGACAGCGGTGGGAGAAATGGTGGGCTCCAAGGCGACCCGACAGCCAGAAAACTTTATGCCTGTAATATAACGCCAATCCCAAGGTGTCATCATCACCTCGCAGTCCAATAGATGAAGAGACTGGGTTTGATGGAACCATCTCTCCGATAAAGCGCGAAGATAACCCTAGGGGCAACGTCGGGGCGCTATAGTAAAGAAATTCTCGAAGCCCCAGGAATAAACTTAAGCCCGGTAATGATCATGAAGAGTGTCGTACAAGGAGTAAACGCTAAACCAGTTGCCCTGAGGCTGTGTACCCTCTGGGACCTGCAATACCAGGAATTCAGACAACTACTGCAAGAAACCAAAATGACTCAATGGTTTCATGAGTATACCTCGTTAGCGCACAAGTACGCTGACAGATGATGACTCAGATTAAGCCCTAAAAGGTCTGAAATAGCCATTTGGGCACCTGGAAGTGAGTGACTGCACACAGGTGGGATGACCTCATCAATATCCGGAAGATCCTCCTCCATAGTACCATCATCAGCTCGATCCGCAACAATCAGACGAATACAGGCCTCTGCCAAACGCCGATACTGCCTAGTAACAATAGGAGATGGAGCAGCAGCCGCCCTGCGATGACGAACCCCTAAGGATGCTCGCTGGGTCAAAGAACTACCCGGATCCATGACTAAACAACGATCAACCATCTCAATATGAGGTACACTCTGACTAATCCTATATTAATGTCAAATGCATTTGGACATAGCATCATGCATGTTCTGCACGAGCGTTTGGAAGAACCCTATGTTATCATTCCTAGGGGTCTAATCTCGATCATCTGACTCTCAAAAAATTTCGGTAGAATCTCCCTTGAAATATAGACTATCCGCAAGCATAGGTATGCCTGTATGACCATTTAACAGGTCCCCAAGGCACAACGCAAGAAACAGGTACAACATACGACCATTACGATTTAAAATTTTAGTATAAATTAAACGAAGGTGAAGAACCTCAATAAAAATATCTCAAAAATAGGAAACTTGCATTAAAAGCCAACTCTTATGTTAAAACATGTAATCTTTTATCAAAAATGTGCGCCAAAGAACGATCTCATGTTACGAAAATTCTTGCATCCACAGGTCCAGCATATTAAAATACATGCATGCATCAGAACGAAATTTTTTTTCAAATCATTAGAGCATACATGGTTGATACATTGCATTCTAATTAACTAGCATCCATAATGCAACAAAACGAAATTAAAAACACGTAAAAGTTATATGAATACGTTACCTGTGAGCAAACGAACAAATGTACGGAGACGGAAATAGCAAAATCAGATCCCATAGAGCAGAAGGTACGAAAATACGCATGGGAAAGCAAGAGAATATGAAAAGAAGAAGTAAAAGAGCACAAGAAAAATGAACGAAATGAGCCGCGCGGGTGGGATATACCCGCTGCGGGCAGTCGCAGATGCACCTGCGGCCAAGCCCAGTGGGCCCCACCCCTCCTATTTTGATGCACATAAGGTCAAAACGCGTCCCTTTCGGTCCAAATAGGTGTAACCTCTAAGAAAAGTGCATTTTTGAAGCTTAAAAACATCATTCTCGGGCAATGACGGTTGCGAGAATCAGAAACCTGATATCAGTGGGTCTTAAGATACCAATTGATGGAAAATGATAAAAAAAACGAATCAAAAATGAGAAAACGGTAAAAGACGAATCAAAAATGAGAAAAGATAGACAAACACAACAAGAAACGTCAGGGACGAGACCTGGTGATTAAACCCGTTGGGGACGAGACTCAACAAAAAAAATTATCAGGGACGAGATGTGATGATTAAACCCATTGGGAACGAGACTCAACAAAGAAACGTCAGGGATGAAACCTGGTGATTAAACCCATTGGGGACGAGACTCAACACAAAAAATGTCAGGGACGAGACCTGATGATTAAACCCGTTGGGAACGAGACTCAACAAGGAAACGTTAAGGACAAGACCTGATGATTAAACCGGTTGGGGATAAGACTCAGCAAAGAAACGTTAGGGACGATACCTAGTGATTAAACCCATTGGGGATGAGACTCAACAAAGAAACATCAGGGACGAGACTTGCCGGCCAAGCCCGTTGGGGACGAGACTCAACAAAGGAATGTCAGGGATGAGACCTGATGATTAAGCCCGTTGGGGATAAGACTCAATGAAAGCGTCGGGGATGAGACCCGACGATGAAACTCAACAAGGGAATCGAAAACGAGACCCGGTATTGTCAAGACAATGACAATTTCCCCAGAAAATACGTATAACATTAAAAAGTTTAAAACGTTTCACTCCCATTGCATTATGTGATAATTGACTTGCATTCTTTCATATGATTATCTCGCATTGTCAAATATATCCTGTCATGCAGTGAGTGTCTATATCTTTATTATGCTCATTTCATTGCATGGCATAACTATGACAAAGAGGGGCGTCTGTAGACACCCGAAATTCTCGCATATATCTTCTAACCCTGATATGAGGGCAAAAGAGTCATTTCAACTGGAGGACGATACGTTCGAACAGAGGATTTCGGAACTCGGACTAATGTACGAGAAGTCATCATGTTCCTTTCATTACGGTATCTCTGCCATCGAAGCACGAATACCTTCGTTTAAGAGAATATTTTTGGTGTAGAAAGTCTCAAATTCAGGATCAATGACTATGAAGTAACAAGCTATCCAAGGTACGATGGTTGACTAATTGGCATTAACGGGAAGATCTATTTCTATAATTTGCTCTATCTTCCCAGATCTGGAATTGACCAAACCCTATGTCATTGCGTAGCCATCGAAAAGAGCGTTCCGGAATGATATGGGACGTCTCCTAACTCTTCCTCGATTGAAAGTTACGGACATTTCAGCAAATAAAACGAAGAACAAACGGCACGACACGAAAACCAAGGCGTGTGGGCCCATCTGGGCCAGCTGCAGATGCACCTGTGGCTTCCCAGGGAAGCCTATAAATGTCGATTTTTAGCAAATTTTCAAAAAAAGAGGAATCTTAGAGAGAGAAAGGAAGTATCTTAGATAGAGGAGCTCGGGATTTCGCTCAAATTTATTAGATTTTCTTCAACTTTGAATTAAATTAGCTAGATCTATACACATTTGAGAGCAATGAGGTGTCAAATCTTGTTCCCCAAGGTGAAAGATTAAATCTTTCTTATAAATTCAACGTAGATCTATTAGATCTCTTGCGTGTCCATTATTATGCTTAAAGTTTGTCTATTTTTCGATTATCATACCTTTTATCATGCCTCCTTTAGATTTGGATAATTTTTATCGGTAGTTTTATCTTGCCATTGTCAAAGTTAGGATCTTTTCACTAGATCCACCATAGATCTAGCCTAAATCTAGCTTATTAACGGTTTCAAAGTTTAAAGTTTTAACCTTTTTTTTTGCAAGATCTTGCTTAGATCTATTGTGGATTAAATCATTTATAATGTTTTAAGTTGATTTTGTAAGCACTCCGCAAAACCCTAGATCCATATCTAGTGGGGAGGAGATCCTAACTAATCACGCTATGGATTCTAAGAATTGAATCACCTAATACCGATTTTAGGATACATTTTCATATGCATTCGGTTTAAATCCCGATTATGTCATTGTATAGACCTAGGGAACCTTAGATCTATGGATTTATTCCCACGGATGTAAGTCCCGTTAATGGATCTCATCAATACATATAGTCCCTCGCGATGTCGGTTTCAATTATGCGATCTACGAGATAGGGTTACGGGAACCCTTTCCTAGATCTCCTTTTATTATTTATTTTCTTATTTTAATATGTATTATTTATCATGATGTGAGCCTAGGATTATTGAAGTCGGGATCCTTGAAATAGATCTCGGCATGATTCCCACGATGGACATTATTTCGATTGTAAAGTTATTATTCGATCATTGTAAATGTAATTTGGGCCTTAAAACGGTATCGAGGGTTCCATTCTATGAAAATCAGATTTAAGACCCCCATGATATTGAAAATTGCGATTGCAAGTGTTCAGGGCTATTGAGATGGCCTTCATGTTAATGGATCGCCTCGACCCTATTTTGATGCTTAATTTCCTATTTATCACCCAAAAACATGATTTTAAACAAAACGATAAAGACCTTTTAAAAATCAAATCGCGCTGGGTTAGTAAGACGACCTTAAATTAAAATTGAACGTAACAAAGAATCTTGATTCCTATTACGCAGAGGGTTTGAAAATCATATTTTTTGAAACGTCACCCAAAATGTTTTATCAACTAAAACCTAAAATGAACCTTTTCCTCGAATCAAATCCCTCGCGCATAAGTTCAAAGAGGTTTGAAGTTGCTTTCAAAATAACGCACTTCTCACGATTTCAACCCAAAGTTAGATAGCGATGTCCTTCAAAATCACACACACACACACACACACTTTACACTTAGAAAATAGAAAGATGTGGTAACCGTGTTTTTACAGAAGTCGAGGGGTGCCTAACACCTTCCCCTCACTTCAGCAAGCTCCTGAACTCTATGAATCTCGGTTTCGAGACTAATTTTACGAAGTCACATATTGGGCCATATTACGAAAAAATCTCAAAATCCGAATGAGTTAGTACATCTATTTAAATTTTTACCAACTGACGGCTTTGTTTAATTGGCATTTATTAAAATCAACCTTTCAAAACCCCGTCGACATTTATGTCGGCTATTTCTTAAAAATCACCCTTTAAGAGAAATGAATAAATCGAAATCTTAAAAAGGGTGGAAATACGACAAATTTAGGAAAAATTCCCGGCGTTGACAGGTATGATTCTGATTCTCTACATCTTTCGTATAATTGATAATTGAGCACAAGAAAAGATTATGGTGATAGTTTGTATAAAATTCTAAAATCTGATTTTATCACGCTTCCGCTATATTTGTGTAATTAGATTGCATGCACGCGTTATATACAAACCTAACAGTAACAACTTACACAATGGCAACGTTATCTTTGAGAAGTCCCAGATAAATCTGCGATAGAAACCTATATGTCCAAGAAAAGTGCGAATCTCTCGCACACTTGTGGGGTAAGATAAAGCAGTAACAATTTCTATCTTAGCTTTATCAATTTCTAATCCCCTAGCTGAAACAACATGACCGAGTACTATACCTTGCTCTACCATAAAATGACACTTTTTCTAATTAAGAACAAGATTAGTCTCTGTTAGTTTCTGGGGACACAATAGAGATCTAGAAGGGGGGTTGAATAGATCCTTTAAAACTTTTCCTTTTATTACGAAAGTATAACAGTTATGATTAATAGAATCAATTCATATACAACGGAAAATACTTTAATAACCCCTTCAAAGATATAAACATAATCTCAGTTCAATGAACAAATCTACGATATGGTTGATAGCAGATATAGCAGTTATTGAGCATAATGTAAAAGACATAAAGTAAATGATACAAGAGGTTTGAAGTGGTTCAGAGACTGAACAACTCCTACTCTACTTTTCTACTTCAACAAGTAGGAATCCACTAATTTAGTCACTAAGACAAGGACGCTCCGCCATCCTCAAGTCCAGCAGACAAGAGTTATTTTTAGTCCCTCGGACAATGATGCTCTGACCTTCTTTAAGCCCAGCAGACTTGGAACTCCAGTTCACTAAGAACTCTTCAAAGCCAGCAGTCTTGGAACTCTGTTGACTAAGACCGCAGCCTTAGAATCTCTTGTACCCTTTGGTACTCAGCAAGTCCAGCAGACTTGACTTTGTTTAGTCACTTAAGACAAGGACGCTCCGCCCTCTTTGGTGTGTTAATTATTTGTTGGGTTGTGTTGCCAAGATGAACTTTGATCTCCTTCATCTTCAAGTACTTAGTAGCTGTTAATGATCGTCTTCTGAATGCTGCTGATGATTATCGTTGAAGCTCTTCTTCTTCTAGTACATAGCAGATGCAGATGATCACCTTCTACTTACTACTTAAGCTCTTCAAATAAGCTCAATGCATTCTTGAGCTTAGCAGTCATGAACCCTTGTTGTCTTGTATACAAAACTTGTTCTATTCTTCATCTTGTCAGCTTGTAGTGTTCATGGTTGATCACAGAGTTGCTTTTCTAGATTTTCTTTCAGCTCTATTTACTCTTGATCTTGGCTTCTTGGTCATTCGACTCTTAGCTCATATGCCAGCCCTTTGGCATACTTCTGATGTTGCAGTGAAGCCTTCAGCATATTTGTTCAATCGGTGTTCTTGCTCTTGTTCACCTTTCTCCTTCAATCTGAATACAGGTTGCTCTTATATAGATCTCCATCTTCTTCCCATTGGAAGTATGCCGTTGATATCTTCTCGTTGCAATTTTTTTTGTTGGAGACTTACTTTTTTTGCAGACTTCTTTATTACACCAGTGAATATTTTACTCCTTGAAGTCTGCTAGTGATAGCTGAGTCATCTTCCATTAACTGGTACCAAGGTAGTGGAGTCATGTGTGTTGACTTTTGCTGCAGTAAACATGGTTGTTTGAACCCCACTCAGATTGGTTCCCCATTTTGATCATTTAAGTACTCAGCCGTTCATCTCTGGATAATTAACCTAAGTGCTCTTGATATCTTCAATCCTTGTTGGCACTTACTTACTCTACGATCAACTAGGTTGTATCCTATTGCTTCTGATCGTAGAGTCATCTGCTCACTTCATAATGTGGCCTTATGATTATGCATGATGTACACTGCATTGGAGCTCGTAGAGTGGCTAACTGCACTTGTATTTATGCTTTAATATGCTTCTTACTATTTTGTAGTTGAGTCTCTTGTGCTCTGTGATCTCCATTGAGCTTTACGTTCTCAGAGCATAGGTTCATGATCTCGTTGAGCTTTTACTGCAGCTTGTTAATCATAGAGGATTGCTCTGTATTCTTCAGGTGTTAGCTCTGCAGACTCTTTCTTCTCATAGAGGACTACTCTATGATCTTTCAGATGTTAGCTCTGCTATTGTGTCATAGAGGACTGCTCTATATTCTTCTGATGCTTTAGCACTTTCATTGTAGAGGACTGTTCCACTTAATCTTCAGACATTGTCTCTGCTGTTATGTCATAGAGGACTGCTCTACGATCTTTATGATGCTTCGTTTAGGCTGCCAGAGTATCTTTGTTATCTTTGGCTCAACTCTACAATCACTTGATCTGGTTGGTGCTTTCCCACTCTACGACCTTGTCTAAGGTGCAGGCCGTAGAGTCTTGATGGGATCGTAGAGTGTATGTTTGAGCTGCCCTGTGATCTCTGTTAGGACTTAATGCTTTGGATGTACTCTGAGATCTTTGTTTGTCTGATAGCTCATGAACAGCTTGCTTAGTAGTTTTTCCTAAAGATTGCTATTTTAACTTTGAGTGCTCAGGCAGAGGTTCCTCTACGTTGCTGCTTGCTTGTAGTTTGTTCATGGGAGTCGTACAGTGACTAACTGAATTGACTCTACGAACCCAAGAACAAGAGCTTTACGATGTCGAATGAGCCTTGTGACAGGCCGAGCCTTACTCTACGTTTGCCTTGCAAGCTCTATGATGACATGCTCAACTCTACGATGCGTCTGGCTAAACTTCACTCTACGATGTGCCTGGTCCAACTCTATGAAGCCAAGAGAGAGCTATGTGACTGACTGAGCCTCACTTTATGATGCAACTGATGTGACTAGCAGATCTTTACTCTACGTTTGCCTAGCAGACTCTGCGCACCTTCAAGCTGACTGAACTCCAAACAGGTTGTCTACACTATGATCCTTCATTGGATGTTTTGTGTAGTACTCAACGATCAGTCTGGCTTTAGCTTATTACATATGTCATTTTAGCTTATAAGATCAACCTAACAAGTTTGATCTTTTTCTATTCTAAGTCCTTGTACATCAAATCTAAGGACTTTACAATACCTAATGTTACATATATGCTTTGATCAGATAGATGTTAATCCAGCTTAAATCAACCTAACATATTTGATCTGTTCATTCTAAGTCCTTGTACATATATATTTCATGAAGGACTTTACAAGGCTTTATAAGTATGAATGTTCTTCTTATCATTTTGTCATCAATCAAATCACATATACTGAATAATGGTAATCTCATGTAGATCTTTTAACAATCTCCCCCTATGAGAATGGACTTAAACGTCTCATGCAGATTCCCAATAATCTCCCCCTATTTGATGATGCCAAAAACACTTATAGCATAACATTCAATTTGAGCAGTTTATGTAGATGTATGAGTGTTAATGTGACTTAAGGTACAGTAAGTCACTGTATTTCTAGACCAAGAGATATGAATGAAATGATGTGCATTAAGAGTAATCATTCATATAACATGCCATAAAACTTAAACATATGTAGTTCTCAACCTATATTAGTTCAACAAGGAGATCCTAGATCTAGATTAGCATATAATAGTTAATCTAGATCCCCCTTGCTCGTTAGAAATGTTCCTTCTTCTTGTTGATTCAGACTTTGGATACCTTGTGATTGCTTTCAGCTGCTGCTTTCTTCTGGTTCTACCTCATTCTCCTATGGTTCTGGCTCTTGCTCCCCCTCAGATCTTGCGACTCTTCCTTTAGCTGCCTCGCTACTCTTCCTTCAGCTGCTTCTTCTTCTGGCTCTCCCTTAGTTGTAGGCGCTTTATCTTTATTCTTCAGCATCTTGTCCTTCCTTTTTGTGACAGCTTTCCTGCTCCTCTTTTTATGCTTCATCATTTTCTCCCCCTTTTTGTCATCAATCATTTGGGATAGGTACTGAACCTGGGTAATGAGTTGTTCGACTAAGTAGGAAGTATTTCCAACTTCCATTTTCACCTCCTGCTGGCCAAGTTCCATTTGCTGAGAGAGGGACTGGCAAAGATTTTCAACTTTTGCTGAGAGAGACTGAATGGATCTCTCATTTTGCTTCTGAAGTGTCAGGGCTTCTTTCTTCTGTTTCTCAATGGACTTAAGATATATCTGATCTCTTTGATGAAGTTTGATAGACATATCTGTGAATTATGTGTGCAACTTCTTGTAGAAATCATTCTCTTCACCTCCAGGCATATCCTTTGCTGCTGTAGTAATTGAGGAAATGTTTCCAAGTAACTCTTCTGAGTTTTTCAACAACTCTTGATCAATCAAGAGATCTTCAAGAATGGGTGTAGTTGACTTGGGTTTCTCACTCTTGTAGATGTTTTCAAGGGCAGTGACTATATCAAAGAAATCTTTGTTGGATGAAGAAGAAATATCAGTAGGTATGTTAGTGGAGGTATTTGACCTTTGAGAGAGTGCGATATTTGGCTGAAACTGAGTTGCTGCAGTCGTAGAGTTAGGGGGCTCTACAACCATTGACTCTATGGTATTGGCTTTTGTTCCCTTTTTACTAAGGTTCTCCAACAGAAAGTATGGAATATATATACCTTCAGCATGTCGGTAGACTTTGAAGTGTTGGGAATTCTTGATCAGCATCTTTAGAAAGGAGTGAACTCTTGGGAAGTTCTGAGAGATCAACTTCAGATTTGGAAATTGTGAGTAACACCAGCTGATGAAGCTTTTATCTTCATGTGAAATGGCCTTTAACCAGGGCATCCATGGGTAGAACCATGTTAGTTATTGACTGTCAGGATCATATAGTACTGTAGTTCGATCCAGTTCAATATCTTGAAAATTATTAAGTAGTTCCTCTATGGTCATTGATACTACTTTCATTTGTCCGTTGCCATGATCTATCTATCTTGTTGGCAGCACAGCTCCTGGTTTGTCATAAGCATCCACCACTATCCTTCTTCGAATTCTTGTGGCTACTGGGGGTGGATCAGAGTTGCTTTCTGACTCATTACTTTCAAAGTTAGAGTCCTCCAGTGTTTCATCCTCTTGCATTACTTCCTTTTCCTTTTCAATGTCCGTCTTTTTGGCATTCTTTTCTTTTGAACTTGCTTCCTCCATAGTCACTTTCTTTGACACTTTTGTTGGCTCCTCAATCGACTGTTCTTCATAGCTTGTTTCTATATCAGCATCATCTTCTGTTGATCCATTGATATTTTCTTTAGTAGACACAACTTCATCCTTACTTTCTGATTCTGTCTCACTTGTGGTCACATCTTTTTCAACAAACTCATCTTTTAATGCCACAAGTTTATTGATCTTTGCTGCTTCTTTATCATCCTCATTATCATCACCAAGATCAATTATCTTAGGTGAAATGCCTTCATCTCTCTTAAGACTAGAGAAGTTCATCATTTGTCGAAGACGAGCACTTTGTCTTCTCTTTGTCGTCTTAACATTAGGTGCCTCAAATGTTTCTTCTTCTTCTTCAGATTTACTTCTAGGCACAGAAGAACTCTTCAAGGAGGCTGTTGGAGAGACTTTCTCAACTTTTAACTTCTTCTTTGTTAATTTTGAAGGTAATGATGTAGGGGACATAGATCCATCAGATTGTGATGACTCATTCTTCAGTGTACTTACTTTCCTTTTCCCTTTGTCTGTCTTTGAGGTGCCCTTGTTGCTGCTTCCAGATATTCTCAATTTCTTGTTCTCCATGGGGTTCCTTTTCCAGTTGTCAAATAATTTTGGGGACATTACTTTGTTGACAATTAGGGTTTCTCCCTCATCATCCCTAATCTTGTTCTTCAGTTTCTTCTTCAGAATGATGCTTAAGAATCTTCCATAAAATATCTTTGAGATAGGTTTTTCCGAAGCCTTCATTTTCCGATATCCTTGGCTATCCAATTAGATAGCATAACACCAAAGTTTATCTTTTTCTTCATGACAATGGCAGTCATGATTCTTAGTTGTAGATCACTCACTGTATCATGAGCATTGTCTTTGTATAAGATACATTTTCCCACAATCTCTGCTAAAAACTTAAATTTTTCTGGGAATTCCTTTTTCTTCATTCCTTTGAGGTGGGGATTCTTTATATATCCCATCACTCTCATGCCTTCATCAGTATCGATTCCTTCTAGAGATGATAAACCTTGGTTGGTGAACCCTAGGCATTTATTGATTTCTACAGCACCTATCTTAATATTGGTTCCACGAACTTTGGTGGTCAGAACATCATCATTGGTCGCTGCATTCTGATAAAACTCCTTCACCAGATCAGAGAAGATTTTGGTGTTCGATCCTAAGCATTCTGAGAACCCTGCTTGCCTTATAATCTTAAGGATATCTTTGAACTTTTCATCTAATTCTCCAAACTTATCGAAACCAAGTTGGATACCTGATATGACTTAACAGTTTTCCATAACAAGAGTTTTGATGAATGAGGGATGCTTGACTGTAGATGGAGATTTGAAGCGATATGGGTTTTTGGAGTTCCAAGAAGTTGCCGATTTTGGTTTGCTGAAGATTTGATGATCTTAGGGTTTTGAGAGATCAGCACGGTTTTCTAAGAGGAAAGATTTTGATAACTGATAGGAAAGAGCAACCGTCAGTATTTGAATTTTGACCTATGTCAGTTCCCTCTTTTTATAAAGGACACGTGTATGAAAGCCATTTGTTGATCGTGGCCATAGCTATTGTAACTTCCATAACTGTTGCACATCAGTTATCCTGGCCCAAGAGCGTGGTCATCTCCTTCCTCTTTGACCATTGACTTTGCCTGTTTGTAGAGTGACTTGATGTTCTGGCTTTTCACTCTACGATCATCTCTTAAGAATAGACTTTGGTCACAACTTTTGCTGCTCAGATGTTAATTTGCACTTATCCTAGTTAGTGCAGTCCTTGATGGGAAGGTCTCCAATTTAGCTTGAAGTGGTTTCCTTCTAGAATGTGTATCTTAAATGCTTAAAAGGAACCTTGCTCTCTCTTGACATCTTTGATGATAATCTCCATAACTTGTATCTGCACTAGTAGGTGAGCTGGATTGTTTGCTTGATGAAGACTTCCTTTTAATACCAACTTCTTTCTCTTCTAGAGAATCCCATGATCAACATTTCCTTTATGAGTGCAGTTTTTCTCCTTTGTACTTTTAACACCTTTAGTTCTGGAGGGAATCTAGAGATGCATTCCATTTAGTCCTTCAACGGGATTAAAGAATCTCAGAAAGGGCAGGCCCCTAAGATTGAAACTTAGGGTTTGGTTTATCTCTGAGGCGCTTATCTGGGGAAAGACTACTTTGGTGTGGTGGAGAAAGTGTCATCACTATATTCCTATGATTTGGCTTTATTAGCTCTGAATGTTCTTTGTGGCTGGTATCTGTCTGTGAGAGAATTTATAAGAAAGGTGTTTGTATAGGTTACAATCATAGGGTTAGTTCTTTCTATGATTATGATGTCAATCATAGTGACCCTACGTTTCGGGCAATGTGGGTGACTTGATTATCAGACGTAGAGTTCTACGATCAGAGATAAAGTTTTATCTGTTTCATCAGCCACAGAGTTTTGGGACTCTGTTCCTGGAAAAAAAAGGTTATTTGTTTTAGATATAATGGAGTGTCAACCCAACGATCATTAGTCCTTTTCACAATACTTGAACAAAGATGCAGTTGAATGGTTAAAGTATTGTTGTATGGAGTACCTTTCTGTTTTCAGATCTGAAGATAGTCGGTGATCAGTTTCTGAGCATCCTGAAGAATTCTTGGATCAGTTTATTCACATTTGAATATACTTTGCTGGTTCAAAAGAACTTGATAGATGTGGACTTGTGTTCTGTGAAGTGATCATCAGAGATAGAAAGAACATATGGACTTTTTTTCTGTTCATCTCTCTATGTTTAGCAATGAATTCCACTTCTATGCAACTTCACAATCTTCAGTCACTTTGACTTTTCCTCAAGCTGAGCATTAATAGACTTAGTAGATTATTGCTCCCTTATAGTTGATACTTCCATCTTAAAAGATAGATGGTCTTTAATGATTGGATCTACTTCATTAGATCTTCTTTATTGGATCGTAGAGTATTTTCTTTTGCACTGGTTACTTTAAGATCCTCTTTGCCTGGCTCTGCATTCGTAGAGTTGGTTTGAACTTGATGTAGACCTGGTTCTTGTATGCCTCTTCAAGAACTGTATTATGCTGAATTGAGCTCTAGCTTCTAACAGAGTCTCACTGGAGAATCAAGCCTTTGCCTTTTTGCCAGAAGTTTGTTGATGAAGATCACAAGTTCCTTGAACTTCTCTTGAGTAAGGTTTGATCTTTTATGATACCTACAGCTTAAACGATTTTCTAACTTGGTACCCAATATTCTTTGGGTCCTGCAGGGTTAGTTCTTTTGAATACCAGAGTTTTTAAGACTTTGGATTCACGACATGTACTACAACTCATGTATAGAGATAGTTAATAATGCTTTATGAGAGTGTGTGTATGAGAAGATAACTTTGTGTGGAACTGATGTGGATCCTCAAATCTTTTCTTTAGATAGATTCCTTCTTACTTGTATCATGATCTAAGTTTTTGAACCTTAGTAGAGTAGTGGTCAGTTCTGTGAGTTATACCCAGATGGTTCATAGAGTTGATCAGTCTCTACAACCCTTCAAAGTACAACAGCAGACATGACTGCACTCTACGATTTATCAAAAAGTTAGATCATGGAGTAATGGTCCAATCAGCAGACAAGGTGAGAAAACTAAGATAGAATGAAATATAAATCATTAGGCATAGCCACCTCTTAAACAATAAGGTTAATAGCAGGAGGTGATTTCACTAAGTGCAATTCCTATTGAGTTTTTCACAACTAAGGATGAACTCTCAACATCAGGACTAATAAATATAAGTCTTTATCCAGCATACACAAAAGCAATTGTATAGCAGTTTGAGAACAACTAACTCTTCTATCAACAAGATAAGATAAGACTCTATTTGTAGAAAAACTCCAGATATCTTTCTCAAGAACTTTATTTTTGGCCTCAAATGTGGATAGAGAGTAAAGTGATTTTAGGCCATTATTTTCATTTTTCTCTCTTTCTCCTTTTGAGGTGGAAAATAATTCCTTGATATACTACTGAAGTAAATAGAGATGCAGTTTAGTCATGTAATTATGTAATATATATCAGTAGTCAAAAACATTGGCATTTGAGGATAGAGTTAGATAACTCACTGACATCAATCTTTTGACAGTCAGTAGTGCTGCTTGTGATGGCGCACACTATCGTTGGTTGATGATTTGTAGTCCTTCAAGTCACTGTCAGCATCATCATTTATTTCCTTCATAGTGCTGCATTGACTGACACATGGTTGAATGAACCTTCAGGTTCATATTTTGTAAGGTAGGGTCATGGCATATGTAGTTGAGAAGCTCATGGAGTCATCGTTATAGTGCATTGATGATGGAGCATTATCACTTAGATATCTCCTAGATCATCATTCGTAGGACTTCTCAAACTTCTTAGGTGGAGATGCAGATTCCCTTTTGAATGGAGAATATCTTAGTTCTTGCTGCATCTGTACTATTTCCTCCTTATGAGATGATCGATCTGCTCATTGACATCAGCATGCCTGGTGATGATGATATTTACTTAAGCACATAGTTCAGCTTGGATAGCCTCAGTTAGGCTTTTCATTTGAGTACTTGTACATACAATTTTCAACTTGTAAGCTTGTATTCATTTTGTCTTTAACAACCAATACCGAGATTTTGAACTGATCTGAATTTGTGTCAAGGATCTACTCAAAGCGTGAGCTTTAACATATTCATGAGAACCCGCTTTGATACCAATTGTTAGTTCCCGAGGACACAATAGAGATCTAGAAGGGGGGTTGAATAGATCCTTTAAAACTTTTTCCTTTTATTACGAAAGTATAATAGTTATGATTAATAGAATCAATTCATGCACAGCGAAAAATATTGTAATAACCCCTTCAAAGATATAAACATAATCTCAGTTCATTTAACAAATCTACGATATGGGTGATAGCAGATATAGCAGTTATTGAGCATAATTTAAAAGACATAAAGTAAATGACACAAGAGGTTTTAAGTAGTTCGGAGACTGAACAACTCCTACTCCACTCTTGTACTTCAACAAGTAGGAATCCACTAATTTAGTCACTAAGACAAGGACGCTCCGCCCTCCTCAAGTCCAGCAGACAAGAGTTATTTTTAGTCCCTCGGACAAGGATCCTCCGACCCTCTTCAAGCCCAGCAGACTTGGAACTCCAGTTCACTAAGAACTCTTCAAAGCTAGTAGCCTTAGAACTCTGTAGGCTAAGACCCGCAGCCTTAGAATCTCTTGTACCCTTTCGTACTCAGCAAGTCCAGCAGACTTGAATTTGTTTAGTCACTTAAGACAAGGACATTTCGCCCTCTTTGGTGTGTTGATTGTTTGTTAGGTTATGTTGCCAAGATGAACTTTGATCTCCTTCATCTTCAGGTACTTAGCAGCTATTGATGACCGTCTTCTGAATATTGCTGATGATTGTCGGTGAAGCTCTTCTTCTTCTAGTACATAGCAGATGCAGATGATCACCTTTTACTTACTACTTAAGCTCAATGCATTCTTGAGCTTAGCAATCATGAACACTTATTGTCTTGTATACAGAACATGTTCTATTCTTCATCTTGTCAGCTTGCAGTGTTCATGGTTGATCACAGAGTTGCTTTTCTAGATTTGCTTTCAGCTCTAGTTATTCTTGATCTTAGCTTCTTGGTCATTGGACTCTTAGCTCATATGACAACCCTTTGGCATACTTCTGATGTTGCAGTGAAGCTTTCAGCAGATTTGTTCAATCGGTGTTCTTACAATTGTCCACCTTTATCCTTCAATCTGAATATAGGTTGCTCTTATGTAGATCTCCATCTTCTTCCTGTTGGAAGTATGTTGTTGATATCTTCCCATTGTAATTCTTTCTGTTAGAGACTTACTTTTTCTGCAGACTTCTTTATTGCACCAGTGAATATTTTACTCCTTGAAGTCTGCTAGTGATGGCTGAGTCATCTTCCATTAACTGGTACCAGGGTAGTGGAGTCATGTGTACTGACTTTTGCTGCAGTAAATATGGTTGTTTAAAACCCACTCAGATTGGTTCCCTATTTTGATCATTTAAGTACTCAGCCGTTATCTTGGGATAATTAACCTAAGTGCTCTTGATATCTTCAATCTTTGCTGGCACTTACTTACTCTACGATCAACTAGGTTGTATACTGTTACTTCTAATTGTAGAGTCATCTGCTCGCTTCATAATGTGGCCTTATAATCATGCATGATGTACACTGCCTTGGAGCTCGTAGAGTGGCTGACTGCACTTGCATTTATGTTTTAATGTGCTTCTTACTATTATGTAGTTGAGTCTCTTGTGCTCTGTGATCTCCATTGAGCTTTACGTTCTCAGAGCATAGGTTCATGATCTCGTTGAGCTTTTGCTGCAGTTGTTAATCATAGAGGATTGCTCTGTATTCTTCAGGTGTTAGCTCTGTAGACTCTTTCTTCTCATAGAGGACTGCTTATGGTCTTTCAGATGTTAGCTCTACTGTTGTGTCATAGAGGACTGCTCTATGTTCTTCTGATGCTTTAGCACTTTTGTTGTAGAGGACTGCTCCACTTAATCTTCAGACATTGTCTCTACTGTTATGTCATATAGGACTGCTCTATGATCTTTATGATGCTTCGTTTAAGCTGCCAGAGTATCTTTGTTATCTTTGGCTCAACTCTATGATCACTTGATCTGGCTGGTGCTTTCCTACTCTACGACCTTGTCTAAGGTCCTGGTCGTAGAGTCTTGAGGGGATCGTAGAGTGTATGTTTGAGCTTCCCTATGATCTATGTTAGGACTTAATGCTTTGGATGTACTCTAACATCTTTGTTTGTCTGATAGCTCATGAACAGCTTACTTAGTAGTCTTTCTGAAGATTGCTATTTTAACTTTGAGTGCTCAGGCAGAGGTTACTCTACGTTGCTGCTTGCTTGCAGTTTGTTCATGGGAGTCATAGAGTGACTAACTGAATTGACTTTACGAACCCAAGAACAAGAGCTCTACGATGCCGAATGAGCCTTGCGACAGGCCGAGCCTTACTCTACATTTGCCTTGCAAGCTCTGCAATGACATGTTCAACTCTACGATGCGTCTGGCTGAATTTCACTCTACGATGTGCTTGGTCTAACTCTACGAAGCCGAGAGAGAGCTCTCTGACTAACTGAGCCTCACTCTACGATGCGACTGATGTTACTGGCAGATCTTCACTCTACGTTTTCCTAGCAGACTCTGCGCACCTTCAAGCTAACTGAACTCCAAACAGGTTGTCTACTCTACGATCCTTCACTGGATGCTTTGTGTAGTACTCAACGATCAGTCTGGCTTTAACTTATTACATATGTCATTTCATCTTATAAGATCAACCTAACAAGTTTGATCTTTTTCTATTCTAAGTCCTTGTACATCAAATCTAAGGACTTTACAATACCTAATGTTACAGATATGCTTTGATTAGATAGATGTTAATCCAGCTTAGATCAACCTAACATATTTGATCTGTTCATTCTAAGTCCTTGTAGATATATATTTCACGAAGGACTTTACAAGGCTTTATAAGTATGAATGTTCTTCTTATCATTTTATCATCAATCAAATCACATATACTGAATAATGATAATCTCATGCAGATCTTTTAACAATCTCTCCCTATGAGAATGGACTTAAACGTCTTATATAGATTCCCAACAGTCTCTAAGCATCTATCTAGCACACGAGTCAAATTATCTAGGCATACATCCAAAAAATACCATGAATTATGAAATCATCCATAAAGACTTCAATGCAATTTTCAAGAAGATCAGAAAAGATACTCACCATGCATCTTTGAATAATACCTGGTGCATTGCAAAGTCCAAAGGACATCCTACGATACGCAAATATACCAAATGGACATGTGAATGTGGTCTTTTCCTGGTCTTCAGGTGCAATCACAATCTGGATATAACCTGAAAAACCATCTAAAAAACAATAATAAGTATGCCCAACTAATCTTTCTAACATCTGATCAATAAAAGGGAGAGAAAAGTGATCTTTTCTAGTTACTGTTAGGTTTGTATATAATGCAAGCATGCAATCAAATTACATACATGGAGCAGAAGCGTGATAAAACAGATTTTAAAATTTTAATACAAATCATCACCATGATCTATCCTTGTGTTCAATTATCAATTAAACGAAAGAGAAAGAGAATAAGAATTATACCCTCGTAGATAAAAGCTTCCTCGGGTACAAGTTCAACTCCTAGTCCTTCGTGTTCTCCTCGAATTCCACCGATGAGATTCCTTCCTTTGATCAACGTTAGCCACCCAAGTGTTTGGCCTCTAGAGGTGATCTACCAAGGAAGAATAGGTATTCAAGAAGTTGGGTGTTGGTAAAACCCTAGTTTCTATCTCTATCGAAATTGCAAGTACTCTTCACAATCTAATGCAATAGTGTGTAACCCTAATCTATGATAAGACTCCTCTTATTTATAGATGTAGGAAAACCCTTTCCGAAACTATTTAGGATTAGAGTTTCTATTATAATTAAACTCCTTTAATTAATTATGCTCCTAATCCAATTAGGATTTCATAAGAGAGTACTTCTATTAATTAATTCTCAATCCCTATTAGGAATTAAATAAAGGTAATAGTAATAATAATAATAATAATAATAAGACTCCTCTTATTAATTTATATTTAATATTTCCAAAATATTAAATAATAAATATTAAGCTATTTAATTTATTCTATCTCTATAGACTAAATTAAATACACTTAACTTATTAGTACAATTATGTCATTTACTTCTTAAATAAATATTTTTCTTTTGCGGTGTGACCCTTTAGGTTCTCCATATTAAGACGGTTGTGAATAAATCAATTAGAACAATTCTAATTATATTTAAATAAATTAAACTATTTAATTCATTTAAATAAATAATATTTATTCTACAATAAGGGTAAGCCCCCTTAACGATCAACGACTTTCCAGATAATATAGATTTCAACATTAATCACAAAAGAACCTTTCAGTGTATAGTTACCGTACAATTCAATCCTTCTACCATATAATGTCCCAATTAAATATAAGACATGAAATTAATGTCAAGTCTTATTTTATTTAATTATATGTATTTCGATTCCCAAATGCACAACTCTAAATAATGCAAATTAGAAACTCCTTTCTAATTTCATTCTGTCTTGGCCAAGGACTACTGAGTTGACATTTATCGAATCACATAGGACATTCACATCTTTTACTAGACGAGGTAGATTCTTTGTTGATCATTCACCTATCTCCATGTACAACTTATTATACCCAATCATACCCTTTGTTATACCTTAAAGGTCTTAAGGGACATGTCAAAGTATAACTCATCATACACAAGATACTATGATGATCTCAAGTCCAAGGATCACTTGTACTACTATCACTAGAGGAATTCCTATTGACAGCCGAGTAAAACTCCATTAGGTATTCCTTAGCGAGCCACGTTCAGTGTACTTATTCTCTAATAAGTACCTACATACTTGCTTTAGTGTCTCCACACAAATGATTATGAGATCAATCATCCTCTTCCTAAGAGCAAGCAATGTATGTACTAATCTATCCTGATTCACTAATCCCCTTTTTTAGTAATCCAACGATTAGGAACGATCTTAGTTTGTGACCTATCTAGAATTTAGATCTCATTAGCATGATCACCATCACGATTCTAAAAGCATTGCTCAAAACTATGGGTTTATCACATTTAATATAACAACACTATGTAGATAATGTAAAATGCTTTTCAGAAAATCAATTCTTTTATTAATAAATGAATAAGATTACAAAGTATATGCTACATCATATCAAATATGATTGGCTTGTGTGCATACTACTTTCAATTTTCCACTTGCACTAAAGCCAATTGCCATGGTATCTAATACCCATCTTCTCTAAGTGATGATCAAACTACTGTTGTGTTAAAGCTTTAGTAAATGGATCTGCAATGTTGTCTCTCCAGGGTGACATCTCCTCTTTCACTGATCTCTCTAATCAAATGAAACCGCCGCAACACGTGTTTGGATTTCTGATGAGACATGGGTTCCTTAGCCTGCACAACATCTCTGGTGTTGTCACAGAATAAAGGTACGGCTCCTCTAATGCTAGGAACCACTCCAAGTTCAGTTATGAACTTCTTCATCCAAACAGCTTCCTTTGCAGCTTCACTTGCAGCTTTGTACTTTGCCTCTGTCACTGAATCAGCAATTATTTGCTGCTTGGAACTTTTTCAACTCACTGCGCCACCGTTTAAGGTAAACACATACCCTGAAACGGATTTACTGTCATCTTGGTCCGTTTGAAAACTTGAGTCTGTATAGCCCTCTAGTTTCAATTCAGACCCACCGTAGACAAGAAATACATCCTTAGTTCTTCTCAAGTACTTTAGGACGTTTTGCACTGCCTTCCAGTGCTCTTCTCCTGGATTCGACTGATATCTACTTGTTACACTAAGTGGATGAGCGACATCTGGTCTAGTACATATTATACCGTACATGATAGATCCTATTGCTGAAGCATAAGGAATCTTACTCATACGGTCTCTCTCCTCAGGTGTCTTTGGGGCCTGTTTCTTGGAGAGATGTATTCCATGGCTCATTAGCATGAGACCTCTATTGGAATCTTCCATGCTAAACTTCTTTAGCATCGAGTCAATGTACTTTCCTTGGGTCAAGCCAAGCATCTTTTTAGATCTATCTCTATCGATCTTTATCCCCAAAATATAGGATGCCTCACCAAAGTCCCTCATGGCGAAGTGTTTAGATAACCAAATTTTGATCGATTGTAGCATAGGAACATCATTCTCTATCAGTAATATATCATCAACATATAATACAAGGAATGAAACAGCGCTCCCACTAACCTTCTTGTACACACAAGGTTCATCCTCATTTTTGATAAAATCAAACTTTTTGATTATCTCATCAAAACGGATGTTCTATCTTCGAGAAGCTTGCTTCAATCCATAAATGGATCGTTGTAGCTTACAGACTTGGTTTGTTCCGACCGTTGAAACAAAACCCTCTGGTTGTATCATATATACATTCTCCTCAAGCTCTCCATTGAGGAAGGCCGTTTTCACGTCCATTTGCCAGATCTCGTAGTCATAATAAGCTGCAATTGCAAGAAAAATCCGAATGGACTTGAGCATAGCTACTGGTGAGAAGGTTTCATCATAGTCAATTCCTTGTCTTTGTTTGAAATCTTTTACAACCAGTCGGGCCTTATAGGTCTCTACCTTGCCATCCGCTCCAGTCTTTCTCTTAAAGACCCATTTGCACCCAATAGGCTTAATACCCTCAGGTGGTGAAACCAAAGTCCATACTTGGTTTTCATACATGGAGTTCATCTCGGATTTCATGGCTTCTAGCCATTTCTCTAAGTCTTTACTACTCATAGCCTCTTCGTAAGTCAATGGATCATCATCATCCTCTATGATGAATCCATACCTATCAGGTATCTTCGATACTCTTCCAGATTTACGAATAGGTAGTGGTACAGTAGGCTCTTCTACTTGGTCAGGTACCTGACTTTGATCCGTAGTATTTTGTGGTTCTTGAACTTCTTCAAAATATATCTTACTCCCACTGACCCCTTCAAGGATAAACTTCTTATCTAAGAAGGCAGCGTGTTTCATAACAAACACCTTTTGATCAGTAGGATGATAGAAATAATACCCTGATGTTTCTTTAGGGTATCCCACGAATCTACATTTATCGGATCTAGTCTTCAGCTTATCATGCTCAAACCTTTTAACATAAGCTGGACAACCCCAAGTCTTAACATGCTTAAGATTTGGTTTTCTCCCTGTCCATAACTCATATGGAGTCTTTGGGACGGATTTGGTATGTACCTTGTTAAGTAGGTATGCAGTCGATTCTAGGGCATAACCCTAAAAAGATACTGGAAGGTCGGTAAAACTCATCATGGAACGAACCATGTCCAACAATGTTCGATTTCTCCTTTCAGATACACCATTCAACTGTGGCATCCCTAGTGGAGTCCATTGTGAGATTATACCATTTTCTTTGAGACAATTGAGAAACTCATTGGTTAAGTATTCTCCTCCTCGATCCGATCGAAGAATCTTAATACTTTTACCAGTTTGCTTCTCTACTTCACTTCTGAATTCTTTGAACTTTTCAAACGATTCAGATTTGTATTTCATTAAATACACATATCCAAATCTAGAATGATCATCAGTGAAAGTAATAAAATAAGAATACCCTCCTTGTGCATTCGTTGTCATAGGTCCACATACGTCTGTGTGTACCAACGCTAACAACTCTGTAACTCTTTCTCCTTTTCCACTAAAAGGGGATTTAGTCATCTTACCCATGAGACAAGATTCACAAGTTGGATATGATTCATAATCAGATAGCTCTAAAAGCCCATCTTTATGCAACTTGGTTAATCTTGTTTCATTGATGTGACCAAGTCTACAGTGCCACATAAAGGTATAATTAACATCATCTCTTTTTTTTTCTTAGTTTGTTCAATTTGAAATATATTTTCATGCAAGTCAAGTATGTAAAGTCCATTCAGTAAATTACCAACACCATATAAAACATTTTTTATTATAAATACAACAATTGTTGTTCTTTATTATAATATCAAAACCATCCATATCTAATACAGAAATTGAAATAATGTTTCTAATGAGTGTTGGAACATAATAATAATTATTTAAACTAATGGACTTGCCCGTAAGCAGTGCTAAACAATAAGTTCCTATAGCTAATGCAGCAACCTTTGCTCCATTTCCTACTCGTAGGACGACTTCATCCTTGTTCAGCTTTCTACTTCTGCTTAGTCCCTGTATATTATTACATATGTGAGAAGTACAGCCGGTATCCAATACCCAAGTAGAATTTTGACTTTCAGAAAAATTAATTTCAATCATGAATAAACCTAGATCGAAAGTCGAAGTTTCTCCAAGCTTCTTTTGGTCTGCAAGATACTCCTTGCAGTTCCTCTTCTAGTGTCCCAGCTTATTGCAATGGTAGCAAATTCTTTTGCTATCTGGATCAGGTTTATTTTATCCTTTCTCTTCACCTTTCCCTTAGCCTTCTTATTTTTCTTTTTTTCAGAAGATACCTTGGGTCTCTTCCTTTTCTTGAAAGAATCATCCACTAGTAAGACTTGATTCTTGTTAGATGAGAAGTGACCTTCAGCAGTTTTCAGCATGTTAAGTAACTCAGGCAAGCTTACGTCCAACTTATTCATGTGAAAATTCACGACAAATTGTGAGAAGGTGTACGGGAGTGACTGCAAGATCAAATCTTGGCTTAACTCCCCATCCATCACGAACCCAAGTTGTCCAAGTTGTTCAATCAGATTGATCATCTTAAGGACATGAGTCTCAACAGTAGTGCCTTCGGTCATACGAGATCGGAAGAGCTCCTTAGATATCTGATATCTAGCAGTCCTACTTTGCTCACCATACAACTCTTTGAGGTGCAACAATAAGTAGGAGCATCCATAGTTTCATGCTGACGCTGAAGCTCGTTACTCATGGATGCGAGCATGATGCATTGAGCCATGATTGCATCATCTTGCCACTTTCTGAAAGTAGCAATCTCTTCCTCAGAGGCTGTTTCTGCAACATTTGCAGGGACAGGCGAATTTAGGACATAAGAAATCTTTTCAGCAGTGAGAACAATTCTCAGATTCCTTAACCAGTCCGTGTAATTCGGTCCGGTCAGTTTGTTAGCATCAAGTATGCTACGCAGTGGTAGTGAGTTTGACATTTTTAAATTCTGCATGTGAAATAGACAACATTTTAGCATACATTCATTTAATTAATTACCAAAATAAATTAGGTCTTTATTTTAAATTGGTATCTCTCACTTTTTTATCAAACTGTATTACCCTCATTATATAGTTCGACAATTCTAATTAAAGATTTCCTAGTGAGATTAAAGATCTCATTTCAAATGTATATAGTCTTGTGGTGACACAATAAACGATATATAAATAAATAGGTAGACAACTATTGTCAATTATATCACTATGTAACTCCTTGTATTTTGCCTCTTAGATTATTTTGATCAAGTGGTGACACATCCGAATCAAAATTATCCAAGTTAAGTCCATCCTAGCACTTCCATATATGTGAAGAGAAAAATACCGTCCTTGTGGTGACACAACAAAACAGTAATGTTCAATTTCTTAATAAGCATCAAATGTGATAAGGCAACATCTTAAATATTTAATACTTGCCTTGTGGTGACACAACAATCTCATATTAAACATTTAATACTCTATTGCTTTACCATGCTAGAAGGCGACGTTCGATATTCCGAATATCTTTGAACGCTTAGGACTTAATATGATTTCCTTGAGGGGTTTGTTATTATTAGTCTCATCTTGTTTAGCGCACATGCACATATATATAAAATACGCGTCATATTATTTGACATGCGAAGCATGTGAAAGTAGTATGCACACAAGCCAATCATATTTGATATTATGTAGCATATACTTTGTAATCTTATTCGTTTATTAAAGGCATTTTACATTATCTACATAGTGCTGTTTTATTAAATGTGATAAACCCATAGTTTTGAGTAATGCTTTTAGAATCATGATGGGGATCATGTTAATGAGATCTAAATTCTAGATAGCTCACAAACTAAAATCGTTCCTAATCGTTGGATTACTAAAAAGGGGATTAGTGAATCCGGATAGATTAGTACATACGTTGCTTGCTCTTATGAAGAGGATGATTGATCTCATAATCATTTGTGTGGAGACACTAAAGCAAGTATGTAGGTGCTTATTAGAGAATAAGTTCACTGAACGTGGCTCGCTAAGGAATACCTAATGGAGTTTTACTCGCCTGTCAATAGGAATTCCTCTAGTGATAGTAGTACAAGTGATCCTTGAACTTGAGATCATCATAGTATCTTGTGTGTGATGAGTTATACTTTGACATGTCCCTTAAGACCTTTAGGGTATATCAAAGGGTATGATTGGGTATAATAAGTTATACATGGAGATAGGTGAATGATCAACAAAGAATCTACCACTTCTAGTAAAAGGAGTGAATGTCCTATGTGATTCGATAAATGACGACTCAGAAGTCTTTGGCCAAAGCAGAATGAAATTAGAAAGGAGTTTCTAATTTGCATTATCAGAGTTGTGCATTTGAGAATCGAAATACATATAATTAAATAAAATAAGACTTGACAGTAATTCCATGTCTTATATTTAATTGGGACATTGTATGGTAGAAGGATTGAATTGTACGGTAACCTATTCACTGAAAGGTTCTTTTATGATTAATGTTGAAATCTATATTATCTGGAAAGTCGTTGATCGCTAAGGGGGCTTACCCTTATTGTAGAATAAATATTATTTATTTAAATGAATTAAATAGTTTAATTTATTTATTTAAATAAGATTAGAATTGTTCTAATTGATTTATTCACAACCGGTTTAATATGGAGAACCTAAAGGGTCACACCGCAAAAGGAAAATATTTATTTAAGAAGTAAATGACATAATCGTAATAATAAGTTAAGTGTATTTAATTTAATCTATGGAGATAGAATAAATTAAATAGCTTAATATTTATTATTTAATATTTTAAAAATATTAAATATAAATTAATAAGAGGAGTCTTATTATTATTATTACTATTACTATTATTTAATTCCTAATAGGGATTGGGAATTAATTAATAGAAGTACTCTCTCATGAATTCCTAATTGGATTAGGAGTTCAATTAATTAAAGGAGTTTAATTAAAATAAAAAAACCCTAATCCTAAATAGTTTAGGAGGGTTCCCTATATCTATAAATAAGAGGAGTCTTATCATGATTTAGTGTTAGACAGTTACACATTCTTCCATAAGAATTGGAGAGAGTGAGAGTACTTGTACTATAGAGATAGAAACTAGGGTTTTGCCAACACCCATCTTCTTGAACAATTATTATTCCTTGGTGGATCACCTCTAGAGGCCAAACACTTGGGTGGCTAACGTTGATCAAAGGAAGGAATTTAATCGGTGAAATTCAAGGAGAACGCGAAGGAATTGGAGGTGAACTTGTACCCGAGGAAGCACGGTTCTACGAGGGTATAATTTCTTAATCTCTATCTCTTTCGTTTAATTGATAATTGAGCACATGGATGATCATGGTGATGGTTTGTATGAAAATTTTAAAATCCGTTTTATCACGCTTCCGCACTATTTATGTAATTTGATTGCATATTCGCGCTATGTACAAACCTAACAGTGGTATCAGAGCCAAACCTTGTGCTAATTATCAATTATTATGATTCCATGTATGTATGGGTATGCGATTGGATTGATTTTCTGGGCAACAAAAATTTTTTCGAAGTCTGCTACGCGGCGCGGCCGCGCCGCTTCCAGTTCATTCTGGAGCGCGGCCGCGCCTGAACCCAGAAAACGTTTCTGGGGTGCAGCGCGGCCGCGCCGCTCCTAGTTCATATTGGAGCGCGGCCGCGCCGGTCTCCAGATTTTGAAAATTTTTATTTTATTTATTTTCAATTAAGATAAAAGGTTTATTTTGAATTGGAATATAATTAAAATTAAAAGTTTTATTTGAACTTGGAATTGGATTCTAAGTTAACTAGAATAAAGGAGTTTATTCACATATGGAATAGGATTCCATGTTTCCTAGAATAAAGGAGTTTATTCACATATGGAATAGGATTCCATGTTTCCTTAAAAATAAAGATGTTTATTTTGATAAGGAATAGGATTCAACATATTTTATTTTCCAACAATTTTAAGTTAAAATAAAGGAGTTTATTTTGAACTTGAAATTGGTTTCCATGTTAATTAAAATAAAGGAGTTTATTTTGATTTGGAATTTGATTAAAAATAAAAGAGTTTATTTTATTCAAAATTGGATAAAATAAAATAAATAAGTTTATTATGATTTAAATTTTGATTAAAATAAAGGAGTTTATTTTTGTTTCAAAATTGAATTTTTTAGTAAACTTTTAATTGCCCATGAAATGATATCAATGCATATATGGAATGGTTTTATTATTCATGAGATGAATGTTATTTATTGATACATATGGAGATATGTATGATAATAAATAGGGATTGATTATGGACTACTGACCAATGTGTGATTGGATTTATTTTAGTGGATGCTTGAATGAATGGGTTTTTATAAATGGGGTCTGCGTACCTCGTCTTCTCTAATTTTTCTTAATGTAAATTCTATCTCCCTCCTATGTACTTCCCCTTGACTGCTGATCAAGGTTTCTATTTATTGTAAATAGTTTATGTAATAGGTTTAGTTAGAATTACTTGAAGAATTGGAGACAAAGGAGCAAGGAGCGCTTGAAGACCCATTTGTAATGGAGCCCGGGTTTAAATGTAATAGTTATATTTAAATTTTGTTCTTGCACCCTAGGTTTGACCTTTTGGTTCATTTGGTGGCTCTAGTGAACCAAACTAGAATAAAAGTCCATAATCAATCCGGGTAGAATATAGTATTCTATATGTGCATGCTTGCTATGTATATATTATATATTATACAACATGCTTCGCATGTTAAATAATATGACGCGTATTTTATATATATATGTGCATGCGCGCTAAACAAGATGAGACAAATAATAACAAACCCCTCAAAGCAATAATATTAAGTCCTAAGCGTTCAAAGATATTTGGAATATCGAACGTCGCCTTCTAGCATGGTAAAGCAATAGAGTATTAAATATTTAATATGAGTTTGTTGTGTCACCACAAGGCAAGTATTAAAATGTTTAAGATGTTGTTTTATCACATTTGATGCTTATACATAGACTGAACGATGCTGTTTTGTTGTGTCACCACAAGGACAGTGTTTTTCTTTCGAATATATGGAAGTGCTAGGTTGGACTTAACTTGGATAATTTTGATTCGGATGTGTCACCACTTGATCAAAATAATCTAAGAGGCAAAATACAAGGAATTACATAGTGATGTAATTGACAATAGTTGTCTACCTATTTATTTATATATCGTTTGTTGTGTCACCACAAGGCTATATACATTTGAAATGGGATCCTTATTCTCACTAGAAAATCTTTAATTAGAATTGCCGAACCATATAATGAGGGTAATATAGTTTGATGAAAATAGTGGGAGATACCAATTTAAAATAAAGACCTAATTTATTTTGGTAATTAATTAAAATGAATGTATGCTAAAATGTTGTTAAATTACAAATTCATTTATAGAATTTTACAATGTTTAATTCACTATCACTGCGGAGCATATTAGATGCTAATTAACCGGACCAAATTAAAAGGACTGGTTAAAGAATTTGAGAAAAGTTCTCAAGGCTGAAAAGCTATCTTATGTCCTTAATATGCCTATCCCTGTAATGGTTACAGACGATGCCTCAGAGGAAGAGATTGCTACTTTTAGAAAGTGGCAAGATGATGCACAGTTGGCTCAATGCATCATGCTCGCATCCATGAGTAACGAGCTTCAGCGTCAGCATGAAACTATGGATGCTCCTATTATACTCCTGCACCTTCAAGGAGTTGAGGAAAGTAGGACTATTAGATATTAGATATCTAAGGAGCTCTTCCGATCTAGAATGACCGATGGCACTACAGTACAGATAAATGTCCTAAAATGATCAATATGATTGAACAATTGGGATAACTGGGTTTTAATGGATGGAGAGTTGATCCAAGATTTGATCTTGCAATCACTTCCGGACTCTTTCTCACAAATTGTTGTGAATTTCACATGAAAAAGCTATATGTCAGCCTGCCTGAGTTGCTCAAACATGTTAAAAACAGTAAAGAGTCAATTTCCAACCAAGAAAAACCAAGTCTTACTGGTAGATGATTCTTCCAGGAAGCGGAAGAGGACCAAAGGATCTTCTTAAAAGAAGAACAATTCAAAGAAGGTAAATGGAAAGGCAAAAACAAAGGACAATAAGAACAAGACTGATGCAGATAGCAAAGGAGTTTGCTTCCACTGCAATAAGCCTGGATACTAGAAAGGAAACTGTAAGGAGAATCTTACAGAGGCTAACCAGAAGAAGCTTAGTGAAACTTCGGTTACAAATATGGGTTTGTTCATGATTAAAAATAAATTTTTCTATAAGTCAAGGTTCTACTTGGGTACTGGATACCGGCTGTAATTCTCACGTATGCAATCCAATGCAGAGACTAAGCAGAAGTAGAAAGCTAAACAAAGTAGTAATCTTATGTGTGGGAATGGAGCAAAGGTTGCTACATTAACCATAGGAACTTATAGTTTAGCATTGCCTACGGGCAAGTCTATTAAGTTAATAAATTGTGATTATCTTCCAGTTCTCATTAGAAACATTAGAACTTTCATTGTTGGACAAGGAAGATTCTGGTATTATATTTAAGAACAATTGTTGTTCTATTTATGATAATGTTTTATTTGAAGCTGGAAGATCACTTCATAGACTTTGTGTACTTGACTTACATGAAAAATAATTTTGCAAATTGAACAAACTAGTAAAAGAAAAAGGAGATGGTCATTCAAAGAGTTGAATTTGTGTCTGAATCATTTGAAATGTTCAAAGAATTCAGAAGTGAAACAAATTGACAAAGTGTTAAGATTATTTGATCAGATCGAAGAAAGAATACTTGTGCAATGAGTTTCTAGATCATCTCAAAATGGTATTTTCTCATAATGGACACCTCCTGATACGCAATAGTTGATTGGTGTATCTAAAAGGAGAAATTGTACTTTGTTGGACATGGTGCAGTCCATAATGATTTTTACCGACATTCTAGTATCCATCTGGGGTTTGACCCTAGAAACGGCTGCATATCTACAAAATAAGGTAACCTCAAAAATCTGGCCCCAATACTCCATAAAGGTTATGGATAGGGAGGATTCCTATTCTTAAGTATGTTAACATAAGGGGTTGTCCAACTTATGTGAAAAGGTTTCAAAGATAAGTTTGGGACAAAATCTGACAAGTGCAGATTTGTGGGATATCCTAAAGAAAGTTTAGGGTATTATTACTATAATCCTACACGCTGCCTTCTTAGATAAAGGTGTTTATCATTGAAGAAGCTAGTGGGAGGGTAATAGATCTTGAAGGAGTTCAAGAACCACAAAGCACTTTAAGTCGAACCGAGGAACCTGTAGATAGACCTATTGTACCACAACCGAATCGTAAATCTGGAAGAGTACCGAAGATACCTAGGAGGTATGGATTCATCATAGAGGATGATGATGAGGTACGCATCATAGAGGATGATGATCCAGTTATATACGATAAGGCTATGAGTATAAGATACTCAGAGAAATGGTAGATGGCCATAAAATCCGAAATGGACTCCATGTATGAGAACCAAGTATAGACTCTGGTTACTCCACATAAGGGCTTAGTGCTTAGAGTGTGAATATGGGTCTTTTAAGAGAAAGACTGGGGCAAATGGCAAGGTAGAGACCTATAAGACCAGACCTGTTTAAAAGGTATTTCAAGTCAAGGAGTTGACTGTGATAAAACCTTATTACCGGGTAATACTCAAGTCCATTTGGATTTTACTTGCGATTGCAGCTTATTACGAAATCTGGCAAAATGGATGTGGAGACGTCCTTCCTCAGTGAAGACTTGAGGAGAATGTATGTATGATACAGCCAGAGGAATTTGTTTCAAAGGTTGAAGCAAATAGTGTTTTAAGCTACAATGATCCATTGATGGATTGAAGCAAGCTTCTCAAAGATGGAACATTCATTTTGATGAGACAATCAAAAGAGTTTGATTTTATCAAAAACGGGAATGAACCTAGTGTATACAAAAGGGTCAGTGGGAGCGCTGTGACATTCTTGGTATTATATGTTGATATACTACTGACAAGGAATAACACACCAATGCTACAATCAGTAAAGATAAAATTGTCTAAACATTCCTCCATGAATGACTTGGGAGGAGCATCCTATAAATTGGGGATATAAGTCTATATAGATAGATTTAAAAGGATGTTCGGCTTGACCCAAGGAACGTATATTCATTTGATGCTAAAGGCGTTTAGCATGGCAAACTCCAAGAGAGGTCTCATGATGATGAGCCATGGAGTGTATCTCTCTAAAATTGTCCCCAATTGAAAGAGAGATCACATGAGTTACTATCATGTATGCAATGAATATACTAGGCTTGATGTTGATCAGTCATATTTTGGAGAAGATCACTGTAAGACAGTGATAAATATCTTTAAGTACTTAACCGGTATTGAAGATGTAATCATAATTCATGGTAGGTTTGAATTAAAACTAGAGGGCTGAACAGACTCAAGTTTTTTCAGACTGACCAAGACGATAACAAATCCACTTTAAGGTAAATTGTTACCTTGAAAGGTGGTGCAGTGAATTGGAAAGGTTCCAAACAGCAAAGAGTTGCTGGTATAGTGACAAAGACAAAGTATATAGCTGTAAATGAAGCTGCAAGTTGAATGTTTGGATGAAAAGTTCATCACAGAACTAGGAATAGTTCCTAAGTCTCATCTTGGATTCAAACATGTGTTGCGGCACTTTCATTTGATTAGTAGAATCATTGAAAGAGAAGAAGTCACTATAGAGATAGTGGACTCTCAAGAACAACATTGCATATCCATCTACTGAAGCTTTATCCAAACAGCAGGATGATCGTCACTTAGAGAAGAAGAGTATTAGATACCATGACGATTGGCTTTAGTGCAAGTGGGAGATTGAAAGTAGTATGCACACAAGCCAATCATATTTGATATGATGTAGCATATACTTTGTAATCTTATTCGTTTATTAAAGGCATTTTACATTATCTACATAGTGCTGTTTTATTAAATGTGATAAACCCATAGTTTTGAGCAATGCTTTTAGAATCATGATGGGGATCATGTTAATGAGATCTAAATTCTAGATAGCTCACAAACTAAAATCGTTCCTAATCGTTGCATTACTAAAAAGGGGATTAGTGAATGATCAACAAAGAATCTACCACTTCTAGTAAAAGGAGTGAATGTCCTATGTGATTCGATAAATGACGACTCAGAAGTCTTTGGCCAAAGCAGAATGAAATTAGAAAGGAGTTTCTAATTTGCATTATCAGAGTTGTGCATTTGAGAATCGAAATACATATAATTAAATAAAATAAGACTTGACAGTAATTCCATGTCTTATATTTAATTGGGACATTGTATGGTAGAAGGATTGAATTGTACGATAACTATTCACTGAAAGGTTCTTTTATGATTAATGTTGAAATCTATATTATCTAGAAAGTCGTTGATCGCTAAGGGGGCTTACCCTTATTGTAGAATAAATATTATTTATTTAAATGAATTAAATAGTTTAATTTATTTATTTAAATAAGATTAGAATTGTTCTAATTGATTTATTCACAACCGGTTTAATATGGAGAACCTAAAGGGTCACACCGCAAAAGAAAAATATTTATTTAAGAAGTAAATGGCATAATCGTAATAATAAGTTAAGTGTATTTAATTTAATCTATGGAGATAGAATAAATTAAATAGCTTAATATTTATTATTTAATATTTTGGAAATATTAAATATAAATTAATAAGAGGAGTCTTATTATTATTATTACTATTACTATTATTTAATTCCAAATAGGGATTGGGAATTAATTAATAGAAGTACTCTCTCATGAATTCCTAATTGGATTAGGAGTTCAATCAATTAAAGGAGTTTAATTAAAATAAAAAAACCCTAATCCTAAATAGTTTAGGAGGGTTCCCTATATCTATAAATAAGAGGAGTCTTATCATGATTTAGTGTTAGACAGTTACACACTCTTCCATAAGAATTGGAGAAAGTGAGAGTACTTGTAATTTCTATAAATATAGAAACTAGGGTTTTTCCAACACCCATCTTCTTGAACAATTATTATTCCTTGGTGGATCACCTCTAGAGGCCAAACACTTGGATGGCTAACGTTGATCAAAGGAAGGAATTTAATCGGTGAAATTCAAGGAGAACGCGAAGGAATTGGAGGTGAACTTGTACCCGAGGAAGCACGGTTCTACGAGGGTATAATTTCTTAATCTCTATCTCTTTCGTTTAATTGATAATTGAGCACATGGATGATCATGGTGATTGTTTGTATGGAAATTTTAAAATCCGTTTTATCGCGCTTCCGCACTATTTATGTAATTTGATTGCATATTCACGCTATGTACAAACCTAACAGCATGTTGGATAATATATAATATATATATATATATATATAGTAAGCATGCACATATAGAATACTATATTTTACCCGGATTGATTATGGACTTTTATTCTAGTTTGGTTCAATAGAGCCACCAAGTGAACCAAAAGGTCAAACCTAGGGTGCAAGAATTAAATTTAATTATAACTATTACATTTAAACCCGGGCTCTATTACAAACGGGTCTTCAAGCGCTCCTTGCTCCTTTGTCTCCAATTCTTCAAAAGTAATTCTAACTAGTCCTATTACATAAACTATTTACAATAAATAGAAACCTTGATCAGCAGTCAAGGGGAAGTACATAGGAGGGAGATAGAATTTACATTAAGAAAAATTAGAGAAGACGAGGTACGCAGACCCCATTTATAAAAACTCATACATTCAAGCATCCTCTAAAATAATTCCAATCACACATTGGTCAATAGTCCATAATCAATCCCTATTTATTATCATACATATCTCCATATGCATCAATAAATAACATTCATCTCATGAATAATAAAACCATTCCATATATGCATTGATATCAATTAATGGGCAAAAGTTTTGCTAATATTTAGTTTTTAAAACAAAATAAACTCTTTTATTTTAATCAAAAAACCAAATCCAAATTAAACTCAATTAATTTTTAGCAATCTGAAATCATATTTCAGATAAAATAAACATCTTTATTTTAAACTTTTATCAATTAAATAAAGTATTTATGTTAATTGAGAAAACAAAAAAAATTCAAACTCTACACACCGGCGCGGCCGCGCTCCAAATTGAACTAGGAGTGGCGCGGCCGCGATTCACCCCCAGAAATGTTTTCTGGGTTCAGACGCGGCCGCGCTCCAGAAAGAACTAGAAGCGGCGCTGCCGCGCCGCGATGCAGATTCAGGAAAAAAAAATTCTGCCCAAAAATCCGATCGTATCGCATATCAATTCATACATGGAATCATCAAAATTAATAATTAACACAAGGATTAGGCTCTGATACCACTTTTAGGTTTGTATATAACGCAAGCATGCAATCAAATTACATACATGGAGCGGAAGCGTAATAAAACAGATTTTAAAATTTTAATACAAACCATCACCATGATCTATCCTTGTGTTCAATTATCAATTAAACGAAAGAGAAAGAGAATAAGAATTATACCCTCGTAGATCAAAGCTTCATCGGGTACAAGTTCAACTTCTAGTCCTTCGTGTTCTCCTCGAATTCCACCGATGAGATTCCTTCCTTTGATCAACGTTAGCCACCCAAGTGTTTGGCCTCTAAAGGTGATCCACCAAGGAAGAATAGGTATTCAAGAAGTTGGGTGTTGGCAAAACCCTAGTTTCTATCTCTATAGAAATTGCAAGTACTCTCCATAATCTAATGCAACAGTGTATAACCCTAATCTATGATAAGACTCCTCTTATTTATAGATGTAGGAAAACCCTTCTCTAAACTATTTAGGATTAGGGTTTCTATTATAATTAAACTCCTTTAATTAATTATGCTCCTAATCCAATTAGGAATTCATGAGAGAGTACTTCTATTAATTAATTCTCAATCCCTATTAGGAATTAAATAAAGGTAATAGTAATAATAATAATAAGACTCCTCTTATTAATTTATATTTAATATTTCCAAAATATTAAATAATAAATATTAAGCTATTTAATTTATTCTATCTCTATAGACTAAATTAAATACACTTAACTTATTATTACAATTATGTCATTTACTTCTTAAATAAATATTTTTCTTTTGCGGTGTAACCCTTTAGGTTCTCCATATTAAACCGGTTGTGAATAAATCAATTAGAACAATTGTAATTATATTTAAATAAATTAAACTATTTAATTTATTTAAATAAATAATATTTATTCTACAATAAGGGTAAGCCCCCTTAACGATCAACTACTTTCCAGATAATATAGATTTCAACATTACTCACAAAAGAACCTTTCAGTGCATAGTTATCGTACAATTTAATCTTTCTACCATACAATGTCCCAATTAAATATAAGACTTGGAATTACTGTCAAGTCTTATTTTATTTAATTATATGCATTTCGAGTCCCAAATGCACAACTCTAAATAATGCAAATTAAAAACTCCTTTCTAATTTCATTCTGCCTTGGTCAAGGACTACTGAGTTGACACTTATCAAATCACATAGGACATTCACATCTTTTACTAGACGAGGTAGATTCTTTGTTGATAATTCACCTATCTCCATGTGCAACTTATTATACCTAATCATACCCTTTGATATACCCTAAAGGTCTTAAGGGACATGTCAAAGTATAACTCATCATACACAAGATACTATGATGATCTCAAGTCCAATTATCACTTGTACTACTATCACTAGAGGAATTCCTATTGACAGTCGAGTAAAACTCCATTAGGTATTACTTAGCGAGCCACGTTCAGTGTACTTATTCTCCAATAAGTACCTACATACTTGCTTTAATGTCTCCACATAAATGATTATGAGATCAATCATCCTCTTCCTAAGAGCAAGCAACGTATGTACTAATCTATCCGGATTCACTAATCACCTTTTTAGTAATCCAACGATTAGGAACGATCTTAGTTTGTGAGCTATCTAGAATTTAGATCTCATTAGCATGATCACTATCATGATTCTAAAAGCATTGCTCAAAACTATGGGTTTTATCACATTTAATATAACAGCACTATGTAGATAATGTAAAATGCCTTTAAGAAAATCAATTCTTTTATTAATAAATGAATAAGATTACAAAGTATATGCTACATCATATTAAATATGATTGGCTTGTGCGCATACTACTTTCAGTTACAGCATTCAATTTTCTATAGTCAATACACACTCTCGATCATGCTTGCATTCTTGTGGGCACCAACTCATTATTAGCATTCTTGACTACCATGATTCCAGATTTCTTTGGTACTACTTGCACCAGACTCACCCATTGACTGTCTGAAATGGGGTAGATTATACCTGCATCAAGCAATTTGAGCACCTCTTTTTTCACTACCTCCATCATGGGTGGATTCAACCTTCTTTGTGCTTTTCTAGTGGGCTTGGCTCCATCTTCCAAAAGAATTTTATGCTTGCACATCGCAGGACTTATACCTTTGATATCGGCTATAGTCCAACCAAAGACTATTATTTGGTCCCTTAGAACTCTCAGCAGTTTGTCCTCTTGTACTTTGGTTAGATTATTGGCAATAATCACTGGCAGTGTGTCATCCTTCCCTAGATATGTATACTTCAAGTGTGCGGGTAACAGTTTTAGTTCTAACGTTGGAGCCTGCACAACAGATGGCAATAACTTTTGATGAGAAACATGTAATTGAATGGAATAAACTGCATACTTATCTAAAATTTTAGGTAAAGAATGCAACGCAACCACAGTTTCCTTCAATTCCTAATTCTACTCAATCTCTTCTTCCTTGTCCAATTCCATGTTGTTTCTGATGGCAACCTCCAAGCTTTCCTAATGAATATGCTCAAAAGAATCATGCACCAAAGAGTCAATAGTGTCAATAGCAAAAATAAGATTAATATCACTAGGGTACCTCATGGTCTCATATATGTTGAACTGAATCTTTTCGCCATTAACCTCCATGGTCAAGGTTCCATTGTGCACATCAATCATTATCTTTGTTGTTTTCAAGAATGGCCTCCCTAACAAAATATGTGAAGGATTTGGAGATGCATCATCCTCCATGTCCATAATGTAAAAATCTGCAGGAAAGATTAGTTCATTCACCTGCACCAAGACATCTTTAATCACTCATTGGGGGTAAGTGTTAGTACGATCAGCCAATTGAATAATAACACCAGTTTGTTTCAAAAGGCTTAGATTTAAAGAAATATAAACAGATAATGGCATAACGTTAATTGAAGCTCCTAAATCTAGCATAGCTTTCTCAAATTTAGTATTACCTATCTTACATAGAATTGTGAACATGCTTGAATTTTTACACTTAAGAGGCATTTTTCTTTGGAAAACCGCTGATACATTCTCACTCATAGTGACTCTTTCATCATTTTTTAATTTTCTTTTATTAGTTCACAATTCTTTTAAAAACTTTGCATACCTGGCACTTGCTTAATTGCATCAAGTAAAGGGATATTCACCTCTACCTTCTTGAAAGTCTCTAGAATTTCCTTCTCTTGTTCATCCTTCTTTGAAGTTCTAGGATTCCTAGGGAGAAAAGGTAAAGGATTAGACTTGAGTTGAATAGGAGGGTTAGGTATTACCTTAGATATTTTTGTTTCCTCTTTAGCTTTTTCCTCCTAAACTCAATAGTGGCTTTTGGTGTATCCATTTGTTTTTCACTCCTCAAAGTTATGGCACTTGCATTCTCTCTCGGATTAACAATAGTTTGAGAAAGTAGCTTCCCTGAACCTTGAGAGTCCAATCGACCAACTGTAGTAGCTGTTAGGTTTGTATATAGCGCGAACATTATATCAAATTACATAAATAGTACGGAAGCGCAATAAAACGGATTTTTAAAATTTTTCATATAAACCATCACCATGATCATCCTTGTGATCAATTATCAATTAAACGAAAGAGATAGAGATATATAATTATACCCTCGTGAATCAAAGCTTCCTCAGGTACAAGTTCACCTCCAATTCCTTCGCGTTTTCCTTGAATTCCACCGATTAAATTATTTCCTTTGATCAACGTTAGCCATCCAAGTGTTTGGCCTCTAGAGGTGATCCACCAAGGAATAATAGTTGTTCAAGAAGATGAGTGTTGGCAAAACCCTAGTTTCATGAGTGTTGGCAAAACCCTAGTTTCTATCTCTATAGAAATTGCAAGTACTCTCTCTCTCTCCAATTCTTATGGAAGAGTGTATAACTGTCTAACCCTAAATTATGATAAGACTCCTCTTATTTATAGATATAGGGAACCCTCCTAAACTATTTAGGACTAGGGTTTTTATTTTAATTAAACTCTTTTAATTAATTAAACTCCTAATCCAATTAGGAATTTATGAGAGTACTTTTATTAATTAATTCCTAAACCCTTTTAGGAATTAAATAATAATAATAGTAATAATAATAATAAGACTCCTCTTATTAATTTATATTTAATATTTCTAAAATATTAAATAATAAATATTAAGCTATTTAATTTATTCTATCTCCATAGATTAAATTAAATACACTTAACTTATTATTACGATTATGCCATTTACTTCTTAAATAAATATTTTTCTTTTGCGGTGTGACCCTTTAGGTTCTCCATATTAAACCGGTTGTGAATAAATCAATTAGAACAATTCTAATCTTATTTAAATAAATAAATTAAACTATTAGTTCATTTAAATAAATAATATTTATTCTACAATAAGGGTAAGCCCCCTTAGCGATCAACGACTTTCCAGATAATATAGATTTTAACATTAATCACAAAAGAACCTTTCAGTAAATAGTTACCGTATAATTCAATCCTTCTATCATACAATGTCCCAATTAAATATAAGACATGGAATTACTATCAAGTCTTATTTTATTTAATTATATGTATTTCGATTCTCAAATGCACAACTCTGATTAATGCAAATTAGAAACTCCTTTCTAATTTCATTCTGCTTTGGCCAAACACTTCTGAGTCGTCATTTATAGAATCACATAAGACATTCTCTCCTTTTACTAGAAGTGGTAGATTCTTTGTTGACTATTCACCTATCTCCATATGCAACTTATTATACCCAATCATACCCTTTGATATACCCTAAGGGTCTTAAGGGACATGTCAAAGTATAATTCATCACACACAAGATACTATGATGATCTCAAGTCCAAGGATTACTAGTACTACTATCACTAGAGGAATTCCTATTGACAGGCGAGCAAAACTCCATTAGGTATTCCTTAGCGAGCCACGTTCAGTGAACTTATTCTCTAATAAGCACCTACATACTTGCTTTAGTGTCTCCACACCAATGATTATGAGATCAACCATCCTCTTCATCAGAGCAAGCAACGTATGTACTAATCTATCCAGATTCACTAATCCCCTTTTTAGTAATCCATCGATTAGGAACGATTTTAGTTTATGAGCTATCAAGAATTTAAATCTCATTAGTATGATCACCATCATGATTCTAAAAGCATTGCTCAAAACTATGGGTTTATTACATTTAATATAACATCACCATGTAGATAATGTAAAATACCTTTAATAACCGAATAAGATTACAAAGTATATGCTACATCATATCAAATATGATTGGCTTGTGTGCATACTACTTTCAATATCCCACTTGCACTAAAGCCAATCGCCATGGTATCTAATACCCTTCTTCTCTAAGTGACGATCATTCTGCTATTGGATAAAGCTTCAGGAGATGGATATGCAATGTTGTTCTCGAGAGTCCACTATCTCTATAGTGCCTTTTCTTCTTTCAATGATTCCACTAATCAAATGAAAGTGCCGCAACATATGTTTGAATCCAAGATGAGACTTAGGAACTATTCTTAGTTCTGTAATGAACTTTTCATCCAAACAATCAACTTTCAGCTTCATTTACAGCTATATACTTTGTCTTTGTCACTAAACCAGCAACTCTTTGCTGTTTGGAACCTTTCCAATTCACTGCACCACCATTCAAGGTAACGATTTATCCTAAAGTGGATTTGTTATTGTCTTGGTCAGTCTGAAAAAAACTTGAGTCTATTTAACCCTCTAGTTTTAATTCAGACCTACCATGAATCATGATCACATCTTTAGTACCGGTTAAGTACTTAAAGATGTTTATCACTGTCTTACAGTGATCTTCCCCTGAATATGACTGATCAATATCAGGCCTTATATATTTATTGTATACATGATAGTAACTCATGTGATCTCTTTTTCAATTGGGGACAATTTTAGAGAGATACACTCCGTGGCTCATCATCATGAGACCTCTCTTGGAGTTTGTCATGCTAAACGCCTTTAGCATCAAATGAATATACGTTCTTTGGGTCAAGCCGAACATCCTTTTAAATCTATCTATATAGATTTATATCCCCAATTTATAGGATGCTCCTCCCAAGTCATTTATAGAGGAATGTTTAGACAATTTTATCTTTATTGATTGTAACATTGGTGTGTTATTCCTTATCAGTAGTATATCAACATATAATACTAGGAATGTCACAGCGCTCCCACTGACCCTTTTGTACACACAAGGTTCATTCTTATTTTTAATAAAATCAAACTCTTTTGATTGTCTCATCAAAATGAATGTTCCATCTTTGAGAAGCTTGCTTCAATCCATAAATGGATCGTTGCAGCTTATATACACGATTTGCTTCATCCTTTGAAACAAATTCTCCTGGCTGTATCATACATACATTCTCCTTAAGTCTTCATGGAGGAAGGACGTCTCCACATCCATTTGCCAGATTTCGTAATAAGCTGTAATCGCAAGTAAAATCCAAATGGACTTGAGCATTACCTATAATAAGGTTTTATCACAGTCAACTCCTTGACTTTATTTGAAACCTTTTAAACAGGTCTGGTCTTATAGGTCTCCACCTTGCCATTCACCCCAGTCTTTCTCTTAAAGACCCATATACACCAGAGTCTATACTTGGTTCTCATACATGGAGTCCATTTTGGATTTCATGGCCATCTGTCGTTTCTTTGAGTGTCTTCTACTCATAGCCTCATCATATATAACTGGATCATCATCCTCTATGATGTGTACCTCATCATCATCCTCTATGATGAATCCATACCTCCTAGGTATCTTCGGTACTCTTCCAGATTTACGATTCGGTTGTGGTACAATAGGTCTATCTACAGGTTCCTCGATTTGACTCAAAATGCTTTGTGGTTCTTGAACTCCTTCAAGATCTATTATCCTCCCACTAGCTCCTTTAATGATAAACACCTTTATCCAAGAAGGCAGCGTGTAGGATTATAGTAATAATATCCGAAACTTTCTTTTGGATATCCCACAAATCTGCACTTGTCAGATTTTGTCCCAAACTTATCTTTGAAATATTTTCACATAAGTTGGACAACCCCTTATCTTAACATACTTAAGAGTAGGAATCCTCCCTATCCATAACCTTTATAGAGTCTTGGGCTCGGATTTTTGAGGTTACCTTATTTTGTAGATATGCAGCCGTTTCTAGGGCATAACCCCAGATGGATACTAGAATGTCGGTAAAAATCATTATGGACTGCACCATGTCCAACAAGGTACAATTTCTCCTTTTAGATATACCAATCAATTATTGCGCATCAGGAGGTGTCCATTATAAGAAAATACCATTTTAAGATGATCTAGAAACTCATTGCATAAGTATTCTTTCCTCGATCTGATCAAAGAATCTTAATACTTTGTCAATATGTTTCACTTCTGAATTCTTTGAACATTTCAAATGATTCAGACTTGTGTTTTATCAAATATACACATTCAACTCTTTGAATGATCATCTCCTTTTCTTTTACTAGTTTGTTCAATTTGCAAAATTATTTTTTATGTAAGTCAAGTATACAAAGTGTATCAAGTAATCTTCCAGTTTCAAACAAAATATTATCATTATAAATAGAACAACAATTGTTCTTAAATATAATACTAGAACCTTCCTTGTCCAACAATGAAAATTCTAATGTTTCTAATGAGAACTGGAACATAATAACAACTTATTAACTTAATAGACTTTCCCGTAGGTAATGCTAAACTATAAATTCCTATGGTTAATGTAACAACATTTGCTCCATTTTCACACATAAGATTACTTACTCTTAGTTTAGCTTTCTACTCCTGCTTAGTCTCTGCATTGGATTGCATATGTGAGAACTACAACCGGTATCCAATACCCAAGTAGAACCTTGACTTACAGAAAGATTTATTTTTTAATCATGAACAAACTTCTATCTATAACCGAAGCTTCACTAAGCTTCTTCTGGTTAGCCTCTGTAAGATTCTCCTTACAGTTTCCTTTCTAGTATCCAGGCTTATTGCAGTGGAAGCAAACTCCTTTGCTATCTGCATCAGTCTTGTTCTTATTGTACTTTGTTTTTACCTTTCCTTGTACCTTCTTCGAATTGTTCTTCTTTTAAGAAGATCCTTTGGCCCTCTTCCGCTTCTTGGAAGAATCATCTACCAGTAAGACTTGGTCTTTCTTGGTTGGAAAGTGACTCTTTACAGTTTTCAACATGTTTAAGCAACTCAGGCATGCTGACATATAGCTTGTTCATGTGGAAATTCACAATAATTTGTGAAAAAGAGTCCTGAAGTGATTGCAAGATCAAATCTTGGATCAACTCTCCATCCATTAAAACCCAGTTGTCCCAATTGTTCAATCAGATTGATCATTTTAGGACATATGTCTGTACTGTAGTGCTATCGGTCATTCTAGATCGAAAAAGCTCCTTAGATATCTGATATCTAAAAGTCCTACTTTCCTCACCCTTCAACTACTTGAAAGTGCAGGAGTATAGTAGGAGCATCCATAGTTTCATGCTGACGCTGAAGCTCGTTACTTATGGATGCGAGCATAATGCATTGAGCCAACTGTGCATCATCTTGCCACTCTCTAAAAGTAGCAATCTCTTCCTCAAAGACATTGTCTGCAACCATTGCAGGGATAGGCGTATTAAGGACATAAGATAGCTTTTCAACCTTGAGAACTATTCTCAAATTCCTTAACTAGTTTGTGTTATTTGGTCCAGTTAATTAGCATCTAATATGCTCCGCAGTGATAGTAAATTAGACATTGTAAAATTTTGTAAATGAAATAGACAACATTTTAGTATACATTAATTACCAAAATAAATTAGGTCTTTATTTTAAATTGGTACCTCACTATTTTCATCAAACTATATTACCCTCAATATATATGGTTCGGTAATTCTAATTAAAGATTTGCTAGTGAGAATAAGGATCCCATTTCAAATGTATATAGCCTGGTGGTGACATAACAAACGATATATAAATAAATAGGTAGACAACTATTGTCAATTACATCACTATGTAACTCCTTGTATTTTGCCTCTTAGATTATTTTGATCAAGTGGTGACACATCCGAATCAAAATTATCCAAGTTAAGTCCAACCTAGCACTTCCATATATGTGAAGAGAAAAATACCGTCCTTGTGGTAACACAACAAAACAGTAATGTTCAATTCCTTAATAAGCATAAAATGTGATAATGCAACATCTTAAATATTTAATACTTGCCTTGTGGTGATACAACAAACTCATATTAAATATTTAATACTCTATTGCTTTACCATGCTAGAAGGCGACGTTCGATATTCCAAATATCTTTGAATGCTTAATACTTAATATAATTTTTTTGAGGGGTTTGTTATTATTTGTCTCATCTTGTTTAGCGCGCATGCACATATATATAAAATACGCGTTATATTATTTAACATGCAAAACATGTTGTATAATATATAATATATACATAGTAAACAAGCACATATAGAATACTATATTCTACCCGGATTGATTATGGATTTTTATTCTAGTTTGGTTCACTAGAGCCACCAAGTGAACCAAAAGGTCAAACCTAGGGTGCAAGAACAAAATTTAAATATAACTATTACATTTAAACCCGGGCTCCATTACAAACGGGTCTTCAAGCGCTCCTTGCTCCTTTATCTCCAATTCTTCAAGTAATTCTAATTAAACCTATTACATAAACTATTTACAATAAATAGAAACCTTGATCAGCAGTCAAGGGGAGGTACATAGGAGGAAGATAGAATTTATATTAAGAAAAACTAGAAAAGACGAGGTACGCAGACCCCATTTATAAAAATCCATTCATTCAAGCATCCACTAAAATAATCACACATTGGTCAGTAATCCATAATCAATTCCTATTTATTATCATACATATATCCATATGTATCAATAAATAACATTCATCTCATGAATAATAAAACCATTCCATATATGCATTGATATCATTTAATATGCAATTAAAAGTTTACTACAAATCCAATTTTGAAACAAAAATAAACTCCTTTATTTTAATCAAAATTTAAATCATAATAAAATTATTTATTTTATTTTATCCAATTTTGAATAAAAATAAACTCCTTTATTTTTAATCAAATTTCAAATCAAAATAAACTCATTTATTTTAATTAACATGGAAACCAATTTCAAGTTCAAAATAAACTCCTTTATTTTAACTTAAAATTTCTTGAAAAATAAAATATGTTAAATCTTATTCCTTATCAAAATAAACATCGTTATTTTTAAGGAAACATGGAATCCTATTCCATATGTGAATAAACTCCTTTATTCTAGTTAACGTAGAATCCAATTCCAAGTTCAAATAAAACTTTTAATTTTAATTATATTCTAATTCAAAATAAACCTTTTATCTTAATTGAAAATAAATAAAATAAAAATAAAAAAATTTCAAATTCGGCAGACCTGCGCGGCCGCGCTCCAAATTGAACTAGGAGCGGCGCGGCCGCGCTGCACCCCCAGAAACAGTTTCTGGGTTCGGGCGCGGTCGCGCTCCAGAATGAACTGAAAGCGGCGCGGTCGCGCTGCGTAGCAGAGTTTGAAATTTTTTTTTTCTTTGCCTAGAAAATCGATCCAATCGCATACCCATACATACATGGAATCATCATAATCAATAATTAGCACAAGGTTAGGCTCTGATACCACTGTTAGGTTTGTATATAGCGCGAACATGTAATCAAATTACATAAATAGTGCGGAAGCGCAATAAAACGGATTTTTAAAATTTTTCATACAAACCATCACCATGATAATCTTTGTGATCAATTATCAATTAAACGAAAGAGATAGAGATATAGAATTATACCCTCGTGAATCAAAGCTTCCTCAGGTACAAGTTCACCTCCAATTCCTTCGCGTTCTCCTTGAATTCCACCGGTTAAATTCCTTCCTTTGATCAATGTTAGCCACCCAAGTGTTTGACCTCTAGAGGTGATCCACCAAGTAATAATAGTTGTTCAAGAAGATAGGTGTTGGCAAAACTCTAGTTTCTATCTCAATAGAAATTGCAAGTACTCTCTCTCTCTCCAATTCTTATGGAAGAGTGTGTAACTGTCTAACCCTAAATCATGATAAGACTCCTCTTATTTATAGATATAGGGAACCCTCCTAAACTATTTAGGACTAGGGTTTTTATTTTAATTAAACTCCTTTAATTAATTAAACTCCTAAACCAATTAGGAATATTTGAGAGTACTTTTATTAATTAATTTCCAAACCCTTTTAGGAATTAAATAATAATAATAGTAATAATAATAATAAGACTCCTCTTATTAATTTATATTTAATATTTCTAAAATATTAAATAATAAATATTAAGCTATTTAATTTATTCTATCTCCATAGATTAAATTAAATACACTTAACTTATTATTACGATTATGCCATTTACTTCTTAAATAAATATTTTTCTTTTGCGGTGTGACCCTTTAGGTTCTCCATATTAAACCGGTTGTGAATAAATCAATTAGAACAATTCTAATCTTATTTAAATAAATAAATTAAACTATTTAATTCATTTAAGTAAATAATATTTATTCTACAATAAGGGTAAGCCCTCTTAGCGATCAACGGCTTTTCAGATAATATAGATTTCAACATTAATCACAAAAGAACCTTTCAGTGAATTGTTACCGTACAATTCAATCCTTCTACCATACAATGTCCCAATTAAATATAAGACATGGAATTACTGTCAAATCTTATTTTATTTAATTATATGTATTTCGATTCTCAAATGCACAACTCTGATTAATGCAAATTAGAAACTCTTTTCTAATTTCATTCTACTTTGGCCAAAGAATTCTGAGTCGTCATTTATCGAATCACATAGGACATTCTTTCCTTTTACTAGAAGTGGTAGAATTTTTGTTGACCATTCACCTATCTCCATATGCAACTTATTATACTCAATCATACCCTTTGATATACCCTAAGGGTCTTAAGGGACATGTCAAAGTATAACTCATCACACACAAGATACTATGATGATCTCAAGTCTAAGGATCACTTGTACTACTATCACTAGAGGAATTCCTATTAACAGGTGAGTAAAACTCCATTAGGTATTCCTTAGTGAGCCACGTTTAGTGAACTTATTCTCTAATAAGCACCTACATACTTGCTTTAGTGTCTCCACACAAATGATTATTAGATCAATTATCCTCTTCATAAGAGAAGGCAACATATGTACTAATCTATCCGGATTCACTAATCCCCTTTTTAGTAATCCATCGATTAGGAACGATTTTAGTTTATGAGCTATCAAGAATTTAGATCTCATTAGCATGATCACCATCATGATTCTAAAAGCATTGCTCAAAACTATGGGTTTATTACATTTAATATATCAGCACCATGTAGATAATGTAAAATGCCTTTAATAACCGAATAAGATTACAAAGTATATGCTACATCATATCAAATATGATTGGTTTGTGTGCATACTACTTTCAGTAGCAAGTTGACACATCTGATTACATTGTATGGTAGAAGGATTGAATTGTACGGTAACTATTCACTGAAAGGTTCTTTTGTGATTAATGTTGAAATCTATATTATCTGGAAAGTCGTTGATCGCTAAGGGGGCTTACCCTTATTGTAGAATAAATATTATTTATTTAAATGAATTAAATAGTTTAATTTATTTATTTAAATAAGATTAGAATTGTTCTAATTGATTTATTCACAACCGGTTTAATATGGAGAACCTAAAGGGTCACACCGCAAAAGAAAAATATTTATTTAAGAAGTAAATGGCATAATTGTAATAATAAGTTAAGTATATTTAATTTAATCTATGGAGATAGAATAAATTAAATAACTTAATATTTATTATTTAATATTTTGGAAATATTAAATATAAAGTAATAAGAGGAGTCTTATTATTATTATTACTATTACTATTATTTAATTCCTAATAGAGATTGAGAATTAATTAATAGAAGTATTCTCTCATGAATTCGTAATTGGATTAGGAGTTCAATTAATTAAAGGAGTTTAATTAAAATAAAAACTCTAATCCTAAATAGTTTAGGAGGGTTCCCTATATCTATAAATAAGAGGAGTCTTATTATGGTTTAGGGTGAGACAGTCAGACAATTAGATTGTTAGACAATTTACACACTCTTCCATGAGAATTGGAGAGAGAGAGAGTACTTGCAATTTTCTATAGAGATAGAAACTAGGGTTTTGCCAACACCCATCTTCTTGAACAACTATTATTCCTTGGTGGATCACCTCTAGAGGCCAAACACTTGGGTGGCTAACGTTGATCAAAGGAAGGAATTTAATCGGTGAAATTCAAGGTGAACGCGAAGGAATTGGAGGTGAACTTGTAACCGAGGAAGCACGGTTCTACGAGGGTATAATTTGTTAATCTCTATCTCTTTCGTTTAATTGATAATTGAGCACATGGATGATCATGGTGATGGTTTGTATGAAAATTTTAAAATCCGTTTTATCGCGCTTCCGCACTATTTATGTAATTTGATTGCATATTCGCGCTATGTACAAACCTTACAACTTTCTCTGCGGTTGTGCCTGATAATTTTCCACTACATTGGCTTATTGCACGGTCTCATCCTCTTGCAATGTTGGGCATGCATCTGTGTTGTGGCATGTCATTAAGCATATCCCACAAGCCTTCGCTACTAACATATTTTCTACAGCCATTTGTCTAACCATAGCAGTTAAGTCAGAAATATGTTACTCAATATTACTTGTGCTCACCTCATTTACCCTTTTTGGTGCATGATCATTCCTAGTTCCATACTACTGTGAGTTTGCTGCCATGTTTGCAATCAAGTTCTTTGCAACCTCAAGAGTCTTGTCCACTAGTGCTCCACCACTAGCAGCATCAATCATACTCCTGTCCATTGGTAGAAGCCCCTCATAGAAGTATTGAATCAGGTGTTGATCATCTATCTGGTGAGGTGGATAGCTAGAGCACAGCTTCTTGAACCTTTCCCAATATTCATACAGTGTCTCTCCACTGAACTCTCAGATTTTGTATATCTTCTTCCTTATATTGGTTACTCTTGAAGCAGGAAGGTACTTCTCCAAGAACAGCTTCTTCATGTCATTCCATGACTATATTGACCCGGAGGGAAGATAATACAACCAATCCTTTGCCAAATTTTCCAATGAAAAGGGAAACGCTCTCAACTTGATTTATTCCTCCGTAATTCCTTGCGACTTCATGGTGGAACACACCACATGAAACTCCTTTAAATGCTTATATGGATCTTCACCTATAAGACCACGAAAGGTAGGCAAAAGGTGAATTAGTCTGGATTTCAGTTCAAAAGCAGCAATTAAAGTAGGATACTCAATGTATAAAGGTTGTTGATTGAGATTAGGAGTGGCTAATTCTTTCAACGTCCTGTTGTTATTTGGTACCGCCATCTCTTCTTCTTCTTCTGATTCGGTGGATGACTTGTTTGACAGTAGTTCCAGTGCGATGTTGAGGCTTGGTGATGAAGCTTCGTCAGAATCTGCAATTGTGCTTTGAGATTGACGAGCCTCCTTCCTTAACCTACATGTAGTTTTCTTTATTTTTGGATCAAAATTTAGTTCAAGAGAGTGAGAGGATCGAGTTATAAACTGAAACAAAAGAAAACAAAGAATAAATAAAAATTAATAACACTCCCTAGTAACAGCGCCAAAATTTGGGAGTTGTCGTTATACTCCAAAATTAAAACCTTAATTTAACTCTATGAACACAGAATTCAGTATAGCAAATAAGCAAGAGTCGATCTCACAAAAAAGTGAATTTATCTTTGTTTATTTTATTATTTTCTAAATCACAATACTACTAAATATAAATTGGGGGGTTTTAGATTGAATTTATTAACTAAAGTGACAGAAAATATTTAATAAGAATAATCAATGAGTTAAAGACTTCAGTTCTTCAGTTCAGTATCGCCTTTTTACAATAATGAAGTAATCAAGTATAACAATATTTATCTTTCAATGAAACTAATAGTCATAGATAACAATAAGCTCTGTATCCGAAATTCTCCTTAGATTATCATTCAATGAAACAAGCTCTTCATAAGATTCTAACTAGCATACAACCTAAAACAAGCTCTCTAGATTTAATATAATAGTAGTATTAAGAACTAGGGAATTAGACTATTCCAAGCAACAATCACATAAGCTCAGATTATTTAACCTATCTTCTGATAATCTTACAAATACTCAAAAGTTTGTCCACAATCATGTATTACTAATTACTACTTGTGATTAGGAACAATATTAATTACACGTAATACTATTCCTTAATCTAGCATATGATATTAGCTAACTAATTCAATTCTACAAAAATCAAATCAATTAAGCCAAATAGCATTCAACAATTAAATCAGATTATCAAGAATGAATTTTATATAAGAAGGAATAAATAAAGTAAACTTGATCAAACCATTAATTATAAAGAAGGTTTAACATCCCTTAGAACTTAAATAGAAAACTTAGTCGGACATGTCTTCAATCTTGCTCCAAAACTAGGGTTTGTAATTGAATATAGATGATACTAATATCTAACTAAGAACATGTATTTATAGTCCTAAGATAATATCCTAATACTCTAAGAAATAACAATCCAAATCTGAATAGAATTCCCCAAGATTTCTTGCCAAAAATAATTTTTAATATTCTTTTTCCTGACGAATTGGCCGGGGCGAGTTCGTAGTGCTAGGGAACTCGCTGGGGCGAGTTTGGACAGAGGGAAACTGGCTGGGGAGGATACAGAATGCGCTGGGGCGAGTTTGGACAGAGGGGAACTCGTTGGGGCAAACTTAACTTATTGGGGCGAGCTTAACTGGTTGGGGCGAGTTCCAACTTTTTGTTGCGATGTCCTTTGGTAAAATGGCCATAACTCTCGCATCATAACTCCAATTAGGACAATTCCAGATGTTCCGGAAAGATAAGAAATAGATATACAACTTTCATTCTTTGAGAATTGAGAGATTCTGGCTGGATCGAGGTCAAAATTGGGCCCTAAATGGCTGCTATGTAAATGACAACTCCAAATTTTGAGGTTCAACGTCCGTTAGTAAAAAGGTCATAACTTTTGATCCGGGAAGAGCTACGAAACATACCATCTATCAAATTGAAGCTCTCGACAAGATTTACAATAAAATCCAATCAAGATCATGCATCCTTGAGTCGATTGATTATTGCTCGATGGTGAGCTCATACTTCCCCGGAACTTTCTTCTTTTTCCTGTTTTTAGTTCCAATTCTTCCTGTAATCAATAAACACCTTAATAAGTCCATATACACATAAAACATGTAATAAAACCAAACATAAAGGAATTAAAATTATAGAACATTATGCACTCATCATTGTGCGTTCACTCCCACCTTCAGATTGTTTTGATCTCAGATTCTCCAGAGGGTTCCTCTTCCAATTCTCAAACAATTTGGGGGTGATCTTCTTATTTGCATTCAGAGCTTCTCCTTCACCATCAGCAATCTTGTTCTTCATCCTCTTCTTTAGTATAATGCTAATAAGCCTCCCATGGAACATCTTGGGAGCAGGCTTGCCCAGTGCCTTCTTCTTTCTGAAGTCTTCAACCCATTTGGTCAACCAATTGATGAATATGGCGCCAAAATTGATTTGTTGCTTCTTAACGATGGCAGTCATGAACTTCATCTGCAGTTCGCTTACTGAATCATAAGCAGTGTCCTTGTAGATGATACACTTGCCCATGATTTCAGCAAGGAATTCGTATTCCTGAGGGAGCTCCTTCGTCTTGAGTCCCTTGAGTTGGGGGTTCTTCTTATGACCCATCAATATCAGACCTTCTTTTATATCAATCGCATCTAGGGAAGTTAAGCTTTGAGTGAGAAAGCCCAAACAGTGATTGATTTCAACAACTTCCATCTGCAGGGTTACACCTTTGACTCTGGTTACCAGCTCACCATCACGATACACAGCATTTAGATAAAACTCCTTGACGAGCTCTGTGTAGATTCTAGTGTTGGACTCCAGACATTCAGAGAAACTGGCCTTTTGCACCAGTTTGAGGATGTCTCTAAACTTCTTTTCTTGGGCATCGAACTTGTCGGAGCATAGTTGAATACCGGTCAAAACTTGGAAACTTTCCATTTGGTTGGTTTGGAACTGAAAGATCACACAAGTGTTTAAGTTTTTTGGGAGATTTTAGGAACTAGGGCTCAAAAGCTCAGAAAGTTTGAATGATTAAAGCTCAGATTGCAATATGAAGGCGTAAAGGTTAGGAAATAAATTTGAAACGGTTTTATATCACTTCCCTCTAATTTTGCTGAGTAGATTTTGTGGCAAGATGTGATTGGATGCACGTCGCTTCAACTCTGCATTTTTACAGCTATTATGTAGTAACTTTAGTATTCCACTCGCTTTTCAGGAGCGTGCACTGTATGTGCCTTTGAATTTACCGCCTTAATTTTATCTGTCGTAAAGTAACTTTTGAAAAGTCATTAACTTTACGAAAATCCTTTAGCTCGACGATCTTCTTTGAATTGCTTTCGTTCTACGAATTTCCTTTCAGTTTGACGAACTCCCTTTCTTTTACGATCGTTAAAGAGCTCTATGATCGTATCTATTTCTTAGACAACTTTACAATTCTTTTCTGCACTTGTTAGTAACATCCAAAAAACATAGTACTAAGGATGCAAATTAAGCATACCTAACTCACTTATCAACTTATTAAACCTAGATTCGTCTAATGGTTTAGTAAACACATCTGCTAGTTGATTTTCAGTTGAAATGAAATGCAAAGAGATATTCCCATTTTGCACATGATCTCTGATGAAATGATATCGGATGTCTATATGTTTGGTCCTAGAATGCATGACAGGATTATAAGTAATTGAAATAGTACTTGTATTATCACAAAAGATGGGAATAGACTTGAAATCAAACCCATAGTCAGTTAGCTGGTTCTTCATCCATAAGATTTGAGCACAACAACCGTCAGCAGCAATATACTAAGCTTCTGCAGTAGAAGTTGATATTGAGTTTTGCTTTTTGCTGAACCATGATACAAGTCTGTTGCCTAGAAGTTAACAAGTCCTACTAGTGCTTTTCCTGTCAATCTTGCATCCTGCAAAATCTGCATCTAAATATCCTATTAGATCAAAGGGAGACTCCTTGGGATACCACAACCCCAAATATGGAGTACCCTTGAGATATCTTAAATCCTTTTAACAGCTATAAGATGAGATTCCTTAGGGTTAGCTTAAAATCTAGCACAAATATAAGTAGAGAACATAATATCTGGTCTACTAGCAGTCAAATATAGGAGAGATCCAACCATACCTCTTATTGAGTAATATCAATACTTTTACCATTTTTATCTTTGTCAAGCTTGGTTGCAGAAGTCATAGGAGTCTTTATGGGAGTAGCTGATTTCATGTCATACTTTTTGAGTAAATCTTCAATGTACTTGGCTTGGTTGATGAAGATCCTTCATTAGTTTGCTTCACTTGAAGTCTAAGGAAGTAGTTCATCTAACCCCTCATACTAATTTCAAACTTGTTCTGCATCAGCTTAGCAAATTTCTCACATAAATTTTCGTCAGTAGAACCAAAATAATATAATCTACATAGATTTGAACTAATACACTTTATCTTTGTGCTTCCTAAGGAATAAAGTTATGTCTACCCTACTTCTAGTGAATCCATTTTCAATAAGATAGTGTGTGAGTGTTTCATACCATGCTCTAGGTGTTTGCTTTAAACCATAAAGTGTTTTATCTAGCTTATAAACATGATTGGAATGAGTAGAGTTGATAAAACCTGGAGGTTGTTCAACATAAATCTCTTCTTGAAGTTCAACATTCAGGAAAGCACTTTTGACAACCATTTGGAAAAAAGTTTGAATTTCATGTGGGCTGCATAGGCTAGGAACATTCTGATAGCTTCCAATCTAGCGACTGGTGCAAAGGTCTCATCGTAGTCGATTTCTTCTTCCTGCGAATAGTGTTATCCGATTTATATAATAACAATTACGTGCAAGTATACACGATCAATCAAGTAATAAAGAAGTAAGAAGGATGTCGGACCCACAGGGAACGAATACTAACAATTATTCTAATTATCAATTTACTACCAATTCAATTTAATTTAAACGGTCACCAATGTTGTTTTTAAGAATAAATTAATTTAAAACTAAAATTAAACTAAACTAACAAGAATTAATTACCAGATGTATTATAGTATAGGAATACAATTTTCCCAATTGCATTGCAATAATCGCCTTATCCAATTTCCACTTTATTAATTCAATGAATTGTTAACTAGGATTGCCTATCAATTTATTAACATCTTTAAATGATTAACAAAAAGACCTATTTCAGTTATATTGCTATTTTCATACAAGACACTTAAAATAGATACATTAAGCACAAACTCCTAATCAAGTTACGCATGGCACATAGGTATTTTCATCCTATACGTTGTTATGTTATTCTAGAAAGAATCAATAAGTTCATGTGTTATCATATTCAGATCTAATCTTAGATTTCCTCTTTCAATTCCATCTAAGATATCAGATTAATAGCTAGCTAGACAATTAATAAATAAGCACAAGATATGACAAACATCTCAATTAGAATTAACAAGTGAAAATATGGATAAATAAATTAAAGCATCACAAAAGGTTTCAGTGAATTCCTAATTAATAGTTTAGTTCATAATCCTAATGAAAACCATCATCTCGAATAATAAGAACATTCAAAGTTACAGATAAAGAAAATAAAGAGAAGAAGAAAACTCTTGTGGAATTCTTTATTCTCCTCAATCTTCAATGTCTGACTCTTTTTTTATTCAACAATTCAATCTTCAAGCCTCCATGTTAGATAATCAAGTCTTGTCGTCAAAAAAATCTCTTAAATCCAAGTTACAATCAAGTATTTATAGTGCTAATGGAAATCGTAACACATTAGGCATCTAAAAATCCTATTCCCACTTAACTTGGATATCATAACACCCAAATAAACTCTCCCCCCGACGTCCGGCGCCCTGCGCTACTCCTAGGCCAATTTGGGCGCGCCCTACGCTACTGTAGCAAACAAATCTGATGGTCCGGCGCGCCCCGCGTCGGAAGATTTTCTGCAGCAACGCCCTTTCGTAAAACGACCATAACTTTTGATCCGGGAAGATTTACGGGACGTGCAACCCATCAAAACGAAGCTCTCGACGAGATCTACAACTTTCATTCTTTAAGAATTGAGAGATTCGGGCTGAATCAAGGTCGAAATTGGGCTCCAAGTGGATACTATGAAAATTCAAACACAAAACTCTAAGCTTTGATCTCTTTTCGATTCCAATTGTTCATTTTTGCCCCTCCTTAGCCTTTCCTACAAAATAAACATAAACATATCAAAAGTAACATGAAAACACTAAAGAATAAATAATATTTCAAAATAAAGAATACCAGATTCGTAGGTATTAAACTCACTCATCAAATACCCCCAAACTTGAATCTTTGCTTGCCCTCAAGCAAAACAAACACAAACTAAAAAAAAACGTACGACTCTAACAATCAACTACTCAAGCAATGAATCAATACGAACAATAGCCTCAAAAAAATTTCTTTAAACGATAACTCACGAAAAATTACAAAAATATGTAAAGCCTAAAATTTCAACATATTCATTAGTTCCACATCTATTCGTGACCTTTAAAGTTTGTGTGTGTCCAAATATTCAACTAGCCATGATTCACATAAGATCATAAAATCAAACGCTCATAAAAGAATTCAAATCAACTATATAACTTACTTTTCACATCAAACTCCGCTAATGAAGGCAAAACATAAATTTAGAGGATCAAAAAGGATATTTTAACATTTAAGTACACATGAACCCTTCCCAAATATTTCAAACACAATATTTTTTTCTTCTTTTTAGTGAGTGCATTTTATGCTTCATCTCACTCTCTTTTGAACAAGTGCATTTTACGTTCCATCTCGTTTTCTCTCGCACGAGTGCATTTTACGCTCCAGCTCGTGCCTGTGTTTATGGGTGAGCGCGTTTTACGCTCCATCTTAACCCACCACATGATCCACTTTTTTCACTCGGGATGGTTCAAAATTTCAAAAATACTCCAAGATTTCCCCCAAACTTATATTAATGCCTAAACTTTGCTTCAAACGATGCTTAAATAATATTTATAGAGTTTCAATGATATCTCCCACAAGCATTTAACCAAAATTTTTTTAAGCCCCAACAAGCTCAACAAATGGATATGTGAATATAAGTGCAAAAAGATCACAAACAATGTAAAACCGACTCATAAGTCAAGGTTTAAACTAAGCATGCTTCTTAATTTCACAAGAGTTAGACATTAAACTCATTTTTTCTCCTTTTATCATCGGTCATAATCAAATACAATCATGATATTGCTCATCTATCCTAAAACATACTATCTAAAATGTAATTCTAATAAATCACATACCAAATAAACAAACTAAAATAAGGACAAACACCCCCAAACTTAAGCTAGACATTGTCCTCAATGGCTAAAATAGAAAAAAGTAAAGCAGAGGACTTCCCTGAAAATATAGCAATCTTCCTCCTTGTCTTCTAAGTCTGAAGAATAGGCTAGGCACATTGGAATGAATAAGGCACTGCACTTGACTTGGACTTGAATAACCTGTAACACCATAAAATCAAGTTTATTACATCCTAATAAATGCAAGTTTATTAACTACTATGAAACCTAATAAAATAAATAAAAATACTAAAAATTAAACTCGGGTTGCCTGTTGTCCGATTAATATAACGACAATTTACGCGCAAGTATACGCGGTCAACAAGTAATAAAGAGTAAGTAGAGTATCGATCCCACGAGGAATTATTACTAGTCTTTTCCAAGTACTAACCTTTTATCATCTCAATCTTATTTAAACAAGCGATGATTGTTTTTGTTGTTTTGCATTAAGGAAGATGACAAATAATCAAAGAACTATGGAAAGCTTTAATATAATGAAATCTAATATTAACAAGTTTAAGATCACAATTTCCCCCAACACTTCACTTGAATATCCTAACTCTCTTTTTTCAACTAGTTAAATCACAAGGATTGTTACCCGAGAAATCACAAGTATGTCTAAGCCTCTCTCGATGGTCAAATACGTATTCCCCATTACGGTGTATAGATATATCTCTATTCTACACACTAGCAAGAATCTTATATCAAGAATAATCAACAAGACACGTGTCACCAAATCTCATTAATCATCCTATCAATTACCAACTTTCGTAATAGGAATCATTAAGCAAGTATTCTCAAATGGATACATGTGGTATTTAGGTATATCTCTATCCTAAATACAATCAAATTATCCATTCATGAGGGTAATAAATAAAACACACGTCACTTAATTTCATGAATTACCCATAGGAATATCTAATTTTCACATGATATCATAACAAGGTCTCAACCTATACTTCCTCTCTCAATTCCATATAAGTTCCCAAGGTAATTACTAGCTAGGTAATTAATATATAAAGCACAAATTATGATATCCAATCACAAATAATTAACCAACATCAAAGAGAGAGCATTCAATTCAAACTATGTATTGGGTTCCATTGAAATCGTAGAATACAAGCTCTAGTTCATGGTAGCTACAAATAACATCAAACACAAGGTATTCATCATGAAATAGAGATACAAATTCAAAGGAAAGCTAAAAATGAATAAACCCCCTTTTGAGATGTTCATCAATTGCTTGTTTGGTTGTAGTCAATCTCTAGCTTCTCCTCTTCCTTTAGCACTCCTTTCTTCAATTGCTCCTTAACTTGTTGCTGGAAAGTCCTTGAATTGCAAAGCTCAAGCTCTTCTTGGTGATGAAATTTGTAGCTCCCCCTCTCTAGAACTCACTTTCTAACCCTAACTAAATCTAGGTTTTGCTCCCTTTGAATGTGTTTCTTCAATACCTAGAGTGCTCCTATGAATGTATGGAACCCTTAATTTCGAGCCCCTCATCAGTATGTAAACCCCCTGGATGCCCTAACCTAGCTTAGCCATCAAAAATGACCAAAAACCCCAAAAAATCTGCTGCTGTCCGCGACGAGCTCGCCCCGGCGAGCTTTTTGGCCTAAGTTTTCTCGCGGCGGCGAGATCTCGCCGCGGCGAGGAATTTGTGTAGGAAATTCCCGCCCCAGTGAGCTCTGGAAAAACGACCATAACTTCTTCGTCCGAACTCGGATTAAGGCGATTAAGTAGGCTATGGAAAGCTAAGAAGTAGCTCTACAACTTTCATAACTGGAGCTCGTCAAGATAATGGCCGGAGAAAGGTTCAAATTGAGCCCGAAGCAACTGCTGTGTAAAGGTCATGCAGAATACGATGGTAAAATGACCATAACTCTCTCATACAAACTTCAAATTGGATGATTCCGGATGTTCTGAAAAGCTAAGATCAAAATCTACAACTTTCGTTCTTTGAGTTTTGAGAGATTCAGATTGCATCATGGGTCAAATGGAGAAACAATCAGCGGGAATGCTAGATTTAAGCCAAAAACGCATCGATCCAAGGGGCCTGTAGACACCCAAATTTTGCGTTCCCTGTACTAACCATGACAGGAGGGCAAAATCGTCAATTGAACCGGCTTGCGGGAGCGAAGGAGTGGGCCCAAATGCGAGCGCCCGACACCACCGCAGTGATTGGCAATCAAAGCTGACGTGACAACAAGGATATCCGAATTTGGCATTCCCGGAAGGTGTGGCACGCCTCCCAATGATTCCCGGACTGTAAAATACGAGCCTGTCAGCGAAAACCAGCGTCATGACACGAGAATCGAGGCGTAGCACGAAAATCGAGAAAGTCAAACCAGCCAGCCGCGGATTGATCTGCGGCCAAGTGAGTGCGCCAGCACGGAAACCAGGAAATCAGCACTATCAGCTGAGTGCGATGGGGGGTGGGTCAGCCAGCCTATTTCAGCTCATTTCCTCCTGCAGAAGAAAGAGAGCAGTTTTTGGCGGAAGAAGAAGAAAAACAGCAGCAGTTTTAGCTCGAAAATAGAGAGAAATAGCAAAAAATTCTTGCAACAATTGAGAGAAAAAGAGAGGAATTTCCCCTTGTTGTTGGATTCTATCAATTCATCTTATATTTCACTCAATACACAAGTTTCTACACAATTTTGGTATCATTTGCAAGGTGAAAATCTCCTTATTTTTGCAACTTCTATCATGTCATTTGGCTAAATTAAATTGTAATTTTCAAGAATATTGTTGAACAATCATGGATTAGGGATTATTGGTGAGGGTTCCATCGGAACAAAATTCTTCCTAATAACCCGAGGATATCCAATTGATGAAATTCTTAGTTTGTTCATGATAATTTATCGGGTGTAATTTATTTAGATTGTCATTTTCGGATGTCATGGTGTATTATATAAATCCGGGTTGGTTAATCATGTAGTATTCATTTTGTGGGCATGTCATAATCTCGTGTGAGCCTAGGAATGCGACCCCGTGGTTCAAATCCGATAATGGACGTTTTGATGTATGTATAGATTCAAGGTGCTCGTTTTGTAGTATGTAACCGTTGGGCCTTAAAACGACGTTAAGACGAGAATCAGGTTTAAGGCCCCGTATTAGTGGAATACGTGATTGTTGGCGTTTGGGGATATTTTGATGGCTTACATGCCCGTGGATAGCCCCAACGCATGTTTATGCTTGATTATATTTCGTGACACCAAAATGGTTTCAAAAGATTAAACGATAAAGATCTTTTCTAAAATCAATCAAAGTAGGATATTAGCATCACGAGGCTAAAGATTGGAAATGCTAATAAAAGTTGATTCCTATTCTACGAGAAAGCTAAAAGAGGTTATTTTCAAATGTCACCAAAATGGGTTTTATAAAAGAACGAAACGTTTTATTAAACCTTGATACATAGGGTGAAAGAGATTCTAGAAATTGCCCATCAATTATGAAAGCAACGTATAAGTCTCGATTCCTATTTGGCTAAGGTTTAACGAATTCATGTCTTACCAAAACAACACTTAATAAAAAATCTCATAACTTTTTGCCATTTAAAATCAAACCTTTCCCATAAAAAATAAAGCTTTCTCGTATTAAAGGAAAAGACATCCTAAAGCACTCTCCAAAATGAAGCACGCCTCTTTCATAAAACACCCAAAAGAATTTCTTTCATACAAACTCACCGCAACATTCACATAGGCACACACACACACGCACGTACACACATTTTATGAATTAAAGGATAGGAAAGTATCAAGATTGCGATAACCGTGTTTCACGGAAGTCGGGGGGTGCCTAACACCTTCCCCTCGCTTAAGCAAGCCCCCGAACTCTATGAATCTCGATTCGCAGACCAATTAATTCGGAGTCACACATGAGCCAGCGATTTATAAAAAAAACGAAAACTCAGATGAGTTGGTACATCCATTTCAAATATACCAACTGGCGACTCTGGTTAATTGGCTCATCATAAAAAATGATCTTTCAAAACCCCGTCGACATCAATGCCGATCTTTTCCAAAGAAATCATTAAATCGAAAGGCTAAAATTGGAAAAGACGAGAAAGACGAAAAACCCGGCGTCGACAGCTGGCGACTCCGCTGGGGACATTAGAGGGCTTAAGCCGCGTTCAAATCTTGATGTTATCCTATCCTTTTAAATTCATAAAATGTGTGTGCGTGCGATGTTTTGATTTGTTACTTTTGTTGTGTGAATGTGTGTTTTGTCGAATAAATGAATGATTTGAATGGAATTGCTTTACTTTTGAGTAATCATTTGCATACGGTGAGGACGATGAATGTGAATGTATGTTGAGAGAGTACCTCCTCCTGAGGCGAACCTGTCGGTTGCTTATTACTGGACTCGAAGGGGCTGCTCCCCGGAGATGGCTCAGGAAACGTACCACCCAAATCCGCTCCAATAGAAAGGGCTCAGACGAGTAAATTGCGAAGATTTGGGGACCTTCATGCCGAAAAGCCCGTGAGAGTAACCCTAGGATAGGTCAACCTCAGATTAACCCAACGCAGGAAAAGTCTCTTCATGCCCTTTTACATTCATGCGTATAAATGTCATGGTCCCACTCATATATACCTCCCTTTCTATCAAAGGATTACTAACCGCTGCGTTTTGCAGGGAACAGCTGGGGAGGCATGATAGGTCATAATGGCATTTATTATTGAAATAAGGGACTACTAACATGCTATTTGGCAGAAAAAGATTAAAAAAAAAAAAAACCCAAAACACAAAGGTTACAGCTTTAGCATGCATCCATATCCTTTCATTTCCGGGACTAAACTTCGAACCGTTGTTTCGCAGGATTGCTCCTCAAACCCGTTCACAGTCTAAGAAAGCCCAGGTCTCTACCTTTGAAATGGCTGATCTTCCAAATCATAGTTCCATATCTCGGGAGGAGTTTGATGACTTTAAGAAGCAGATGATAGAAATGGCCACAATGCTAAAAGAGCAGTTCCTACTCAGACAGGATCCGCCAAACCAAGGACCGCATAATATTCCACCACCAGGGGGTGACTAGAATCCTCCTAAAAATATTGCAAACCTGTGTAAGGATGACCAACCCCAACTCAAGGACGAGCCAGTCATTCCAAAGGCCGTTCCCATACCTCACAAGACAGTGATTACTATCCCAGAGGAGGGGGACACTGACGACCTTCGGAAAAAAATGAGACACATGGAGGAGACCATCCAATCTCTACGAGGCATAGGCTCACTGGGTAGGGTCAATTACTCGGATCTGTGTGTTTTCCCCGGAACCAGATATCCAGAAAAGTTCAAAGTCCCCGAGTTTGAAAAATACAATGGAAAGGGAGACCTCTACACCCACTTGAAAATATACATTGGAGAACTCGGGTCTTATGCCGAGGACGAGGGGTTGAGGATGCAGCTATTCCAGAAAAGCTTAATAGGGGAGGCGAGGATCTGGTATGCCCGCCTTGACAACGCCCGAATCCACAACTGGGAGGAATTGGCCCATACCTTCTTAACCCAATACAGCTTTCAGGCCCAGATGGCCCCGGACAGATACCAAATGACAAAAGTTAAGAAGCAACCCAGGGAATCCTTCAGGGACTATGCACAACGATGGAGGGGTATGGCTGCCCAAGTGAATCCTCCAATGAGCGAGTCAGAGATGGTGATGACTTTCGTCGATATTCAGGAGGCCCCGTATTATGAGCGGGTTATTTCAGGGATTGGTAGGCCTTTCGCTGAAATGATAAAGCACGGAGAAATGGTGGACATGGGTTTGAAATCCGGCAAAATTCGGGATCTCACGGCTTTGGAAACAGCTGCAGAACAGATCCAAAGCGGTAACTACGGCAGCACTTCCCGTAGGGTCCAAAAGAAAAAGGAGGAGGATGTTTCCCTCATCATACAGGGATCTTCTAGAAAGGCGGAGAGCAACCCTCAAGTACATGGGCAAAGAGTGGGGCCATCCCGGCAGCCTAACTTCAATGATCAAAGGGCAGAGGGGCGAAGGAGATTTGAGGCCTCGCAAAATCGGGTATTCACCCCGCTCGGGGAGCCTCTTGAACGGATATTGGCCGTATTGATGGCCCAAAAGAAGATAATCAATTTGGCACCCCCGAGTGACCCAAAGGGGAGAAGATTTGACCCAAGCAAGCGATGTGCCTACCACTCGGGTTCCCCGGGTCATAATACGCAGGATTGTTGGACCTTGAAGCATATAATTCAGAATTTGATTGATAATGGGGAAATTGTGGTGGAACAGCCAGACTCCCCAAATGTTAAGGTTAATCCCCTGCCTAGACATGATGGGGGTGGGGTCAATATGGCGGAGGACAGTGAAGTCGAGGGGCCGTCAAGGCTGAATTATGTGCAGAAAATGGATGAAATGATCAACGTGATAAGCAATCATGGGAATGCACGGGGGGCGCCCATTCGATTGATGGGTGTAAGTGAAAATACCCCGTAGGGACCCGTCAAATTGGCGGCACCGAAACCCATCATTCTGGCAGCAAGACCGCAAATCCCTATCAGCAGTCTAAGGACGGTGCCATGGAATTATGGGGGGGTGTCGGAGGAAGCGGCCAGTTGTGCTTCTGTGACGACAAAGGGGAATCCTTTGTATCTTCCCGAGCGAGTCCTGGAAAGCCAAAAGAGGAAAAATGAGGAGATATCCGAGGAGAGGGCCATGGAATTCTTGAAGAGGATGGACCATCCAGAGGCGAGAGGGATCCAGATTTTAAATGAGGAGTCGACCTTGTCATCAATCATGGACTTGGTGTTATCATCCAGTGGGCACTGCAAAACCCTGGCAAAAGTCCTGGAGGAGGCATACGTGCCCAAAGAAATTAGTGAGGAAGGTTTCGGCCAGCTGGTGGGCCATCTAATGGAGGGTGATGTAATATCCTTTGCAGATGAGGACATCCTCAAGGAGGGAAGGGGGCATCGAAAACCGCTACATATTGCGGTAATCTCCTCGGGGTATATCATGAATGGGGTGTTGATTGATGGGGGATCGGCATTGAATATCTGTCCCCTAAGTACCTTGCAGAAGATGAACATCAACCCCAAGCGCCTACGAGCCAGTCACGTGGTGGTGCGAGCCTTCGATGGTTCCCGGAGGGATACAATTGGAGAAATCAAGTTGCCGGTGGAGATAGGACCCTGTACTTTTGATATATCTTTCCAGGTCCTAGATATTGCAGCCAGTTATAACATGTTATTGGGGAGGCCGTGGATACACATGGCCGGGGCAGTTCCTTCCACGCTCCACCAACAAATCAAGTTAATCATTGATGGGAATCTGGTAACAATCTCGGCCGAATGTGATGACCCTTCTCCTCTCAGGAGTGGCCTACCAGTGATCAATGTGGATGAGTCGGCGACACCTGCCAGCTTTCAAGCGCTGGAGATTAGCACTCCCCAATCCAGATGCCTGGGGGCTCCAGCCATGAAATCAAGGGTCTCTCCAGAACTTACCTTTGTGGCAAAGGAAATGATAAAAATGAACTTCCAGCCTGGACAGGGGTTAGGAAAGAGCAGTCAGGGAATCACCAAGCCCATCCAATTACCACGGCAGATAGGCAAAGTAGGGTTGGGATACCATATGGGCGCAGCATGGAGACACCGTCAAGGTGCGACTCCGATTCGACTAGCTGGCAGTCTAGGGGCCAAAGTCGACAATGAGCAGGGGATCAGCGAGCCTGTGATTGGGGCAGGGAATGAAGAGTTAACCCCCGCACATAATGAGTCGGTCCGGAGGGAAAGTTTCCTTCAGGAGGTCGCGAAAGAGTTTGAAACCAAATGCTATATCCCCGGACGATCAACAAGCAGTAGGGAGGGGACGAATATTATCGCACCACCGGTGGCCCAACGAGTTGTGCCTGTCATCGATTGGGCGGGGCTGATTATTCCTGGAGAGGATAGGAAGGAGGACTCAGGCGACGTATCCGTAATCATCGGGGAAGTGTCCGATGTGAGGCCCCCTTTTATCCAGCGCATTTCATCTGACCTGACAGTCAACAACTGGACCATGAAACCAATGATATCCAAACAAGGGTAAAACCCGACGTCAGGGTGGTGGACCCCAGAAAACGGGGGAATGAAGAAGTTTATTTTTGTTGTTGTTGTTTTATTTCTGTATAATTATGTCGTTCCTTCGTGTTATTTGAAAATGCGATCGTCGTGAAAAATGATTTATATATGACAAGTATTTTGTTTCATGTCAGGTGTACCAATTTGAGTAATCCTTGCCTAACAAACGACCTCTCAAATTTGAATGATGATTATGATTTTGACATTGAGCTGGATTTCGATTTGATGGGTATTGAGCAAGACGAGACAGATTACGACGACGCGCCTGAAGAGATCAAAGGATGGGTCGAGGATAAACCCAAACCCAATTTGGACCAAACCATCACCATTGATATTGGAACCCCAGACAAGCCAAAAAAACTCAAGATAGGGATAGACCTCACCACCAGCCAAAAGACCGAAATGACTGAGTTGTTAAAACAATATGAGGATGTCTTTGCCTGGTCGCACGAGGATATGATCGGATTGTCCACCGACATCGTGGTACACCGGTTGCCCATCAGGGAGGGTTTCAGGCCCGTCAAGCAGAAACTAAGGAAGTTGAAACCCGAGTGGAGCTTAAAAGTGAAGGAAGAGATCATTAAACAATTCAGGGCCGGAATCATTATGGTCTCCACTTACCCTGAATGGCTGTCCAATGTAGTCCCAGTGGCTAAGCCTGGAGGAAAGGTGAGGGTATGTGTAGATTACAGAGATCTAAACAAGGCCAGTCTCAAAGATAACTTCCCGGTGCCTTTCATACACATCCTGGTGGATAACACGACCCAGTATGAGATGTACTCTTTTGTTGATTGCTTTGCGGGATATCATCAGATAATGGTGGCGGAGGAGGATCGGGAAAAGACCGCATTCATCACCCCTTGGGGCACTTTCTGCTACAGACGATTGGCTTTTGGTCTCACAAATGCTGGGGCTACTTATCAGAGAGCCATGATGGCCCTATTCCACGATATGATACATAAGGAGATAGAGGTCTACGTGGATGACATTATTGTGAAATCGAGGGTAGAATCTGATCATATAACCCATCTCAAAAAGCTATTCGATCGGCTCAGAAAGTATAATTTGAAGCTCAATCCAGCAAAGTGTGCTTTCGGAGTGCAATCAGGTAAGCTTTTGGGATTCCTGGTCAGTGATCGGGGCATTGAGTTGGATCCAGCAAAGATTAAGGCCATTGTGGATATGCCGGTGCCTCACACAGAGAAAGAGATAAGGGGATTCCTCGGGTGGATAAACTTCATCAACCGATTTATATCCCACTTGACGACTACATGTGAGCCCATTTTCAAACTGTTAAGAAAGGGGGTTTCCCAAGAATGGAATGAGCAATGTCAAAGGGCTTTTCAGACCATTAAAAAGCAGTTGACGGAGGCACCAGTGCTGGTACCCCCGAAGGATGGGATTCCTCTGTTTATGTATATCTCGGTCAATGCCACCGCGATGGGATGTATGCTGGGACAAAAGAATGAGGCAGGTAAAGAGCAGGCCATCTATTACCTTAGCAAAAGATTTAGCCAATGTGAACAGAATTACACTCCCATCGAGAAGACCTGTTGTGCTCTGGCCTGGGCTGCAGGGAGATTGCAGCATTACCTCCATGGGCATACTACGTACCTAATATCGAGAATGGATCCCCTGAAATATATTTTTGAAAGGTCCATGTTGAATTGTCGACTATCAAGATGGCAGTTAATCTTACAGCAGTTCGACATGGTATACGTAACTCAGAAAGCCATGAAGGGGCAAGGAATTGCAGATCAGTTGGCCGAGACGCCGTCGGGAGGGATGGAACCGTTAGAAACTCCTTTACCGGGCGAAGATATATTTTGGGTGTCAGATACGAAATGCAATGATGAGGGACAATTCTGGAAGCTGTATTTTGATGGTGCCATGAATGCTGAGGGGGAAGGAGCCGGAGCGGTCTTGATCTCTATCACCGGGGAGCAATACCCTGTAGCCACTAAATTGCAGTTCAGTAATTCGAATAATACAGCTGAGTACGAGGGATGTATTTTGGGACTCCGTTTTGCACGCAATATGGGAGTGAAGAGACTGGCGGTGTTTGGGGATTCAGAACTGGTAATCAGACAGGCGATCGGGGTGTACAACACGAAAGAGCTCCGGTTGCTCCCATACCACCGATGTGTTGTCCAATTAATGCAAGAGTTCGAAGATATCGCTTTCCGACATATTCCCCGTGGACGGAATGATTTTGCCGATGCATTGGCAACTCTGGCTTCCTTAATCCATATCATCAAAAGAAGGGACGCTCCACAGATTGAGATAGCAGTACAGAATGCCCCGGCATACGAAGAACATGTTGCAGTATTATCAGGCGAGGTGGTTCTGCCAAAACAGCCTTGGTATCACGACATAAGGGAATATCTAAGGGATAGATCCATTCCCGACCAGGCAAACCGAGCTGAAAGGATAAGAATTCAAAAAATGGCGATGAAGTTCTACCTGAGTGGGGATTCACTCTACAAAAGGGATGCTGGGTTGGGACTGTTGCAGTGCGTAGATGAAACGCAGGCCCAAAAGATTATGAATGAAATCCATGGCGGAGTGTGTGGGCCACACATGAGTGGACCGATGCTGGCCAAAAAGATTTTGAGAACAGGGAATTATTGGTTGACCTTAAAAGCTGACTGTGATGATCATGTCAAACGGTGTTACCAATGCCAGGCGCACGGTAATGTGATCCATACGCCTCCCAATGAACTGCACTGTATGACCTCCCCGTGGCCATTTTCAATGTGGGGAATGGATGTAATCGGACCAATAGAGCCCAAAGCAAGCAACGGGCACCGATTCATCTTCGTCATGATCGATTATTTCACCAAATGGGTAGAAGCAGCCTCTTTCCCCAAAGTCAGTCAGGAGGTTATCGGTGGGTTCATCAGGAATAATGTCATTTGTCGATACGGGCAACCTGAGGGATTGTGCGACCAGTTTAAGATCAAACACCTCAACTCTGTCATTTACCGTCCCAAAATGAATGGGGCAGTGGAGGCTGCCAATAAGAACATCAAGAAGATCATGGCAAAAATGTCTGCTAATCATCGGGGATGGCCAGATCTGCTACCCCTCAACCTACTGGCATATCGAATATCAACGCGTACTTCTACAGGGGCAACCCCTTACGCTTTGGTGTATGGAATGGAGGTCGTCCTGCCAATTGAGGTTGAGATGGCGTCCCTCAGAATAATGATCGATGCTCAGATAGGCGAGGAGGATTGGATGCAAAGTCGATACGACCAGTTGGCCCTAATTGATGAAAGGAGGGTGGCTGCTGTTTGGCACGGTCAGTTATATCAACAAAGGATCTCCCGATCATATGACAAAAGGATAAGACCTCAGAAATTCAGGGAGAATGACCTAGTGCTAAAGAGAGTCATGCATTGCCAAGACGAAGCTAAGGGGAAGTTTGCCCCAAACTGGGAGGGACCTTTTGTGATTAAAAAGGTACTATCCGGAGGAGCCCTCATATTGCAAGAAATGGATGGTGAGACATTTCCACAACCCCTAAATGCTGACTCAGTGAAGCGATTCTACGCTTAAATCATCAATCCCCTTTTTTTCCTTTGAGGAGCGAACTACGTAGGACCTGATCTCCCAACTTGTGGGGGTACGTAGGCAGCCATCATGGCGCGGTCCGATCCTTTAAAAAAATAATCCTTTCCCTAACCAAAACCAATTTTCGATAACCAGATAAAACTTTCCTACACCCTCAAAACCTTCCCGAAACCAGCTACCTAACTAGCTTCATCCCAAAGGACATAGCCCTGATCCAACCAAACAGTTATCCAAAATCTGAGATTCAATCCGATGAAGTCAAAAGGTGTGCGGCAATATCTGTCGAATCTCCATCAAGACTTGAGAAAAGAAAGAAGGCGAACTGTCAAAATCGTGGTCAACTGGATAAAATGAGGATCCAATGAAAAGCAATGATACGACAAAAGGGAAAATGACTACGATTAAATGCATGTCTATATATATAAGTCATTTTATTACAAGATTTCTCTTTCGATAACCGATGAAACTAACATAGTCTATGCAGGAAATAAAATAATCTACAAATCTGAAACTAGCTGAAGCAGGATGGACAAGGTGGTGGATAGATCTGAGGCATCGGTATCTCCCGTAATCTGCTGCCCCATCATATCAATGCGATCCAGTAAAGCAGCGGCTCGGCTGACAGTCCCAAAATGAGCATCTACAACTGCCCTGGTCTGGACTACAATGGTCTCTCTGTCAGCAATGGCAGCGTCTCTAGCCCGAATGGCATCATCTCTCTCGACCAAAGCGGCATCCCTCTCAGCCTCAGCAGTAATCAAGGCCAGGCGGAGTCGGGTATCCTCAGTAACCCGACTTGGGGCAGAATCGACAGAGATGGAGTGGTATGTAGTATCATTTGGAGAAATCATCCCAAAGTCATCAGGGGCCCCAGCCTGACTCAAACCAGCCGGATCCAAATCTCCACGCAACCACTGCACATAAGCAAATGTCTGGAGGTGGCAACTCTCACTATATTCGGCGGAGATCCTGCGAAACCAAAGGTCGTATACCCGCAGTAGTTCCCTCTCTGTCTGGGATGATATAAGGAATCGGTAGGCGGCTACTCCCGTGAAAGGGTGTAAATCCTGTGTCTGATCAAACTGCCCCATAACCGCCAGAGGATGATAAGTCGTCACGCCCCTCAGGCCAGCAATGGGAATGAAGTCCAGGTCAGGCACGTGAGTCAAGAAGCTCATGAAGGAGCAATAACCCGAATAGACCAGTAGATGAAAAGGATCCTCAATGACCGACAAAAATGATGTCCAGGAGGCCACATCAGTACAGCTCACGGGTTGAAACGAAAATTGCGTGGTTATGTCATGGCTGAAGCAAAACCCTTGGCGACGGAAATGGCCGATGGGACTAAGATGACTCATGAACCACATATACAGTAAGGTCGAACTCCCTCTGAATACCCTGCCTCGGAAGGATTGACAGTATGAAGCTGACATATAGGTATCCGCCAATATCATGGGAAGAATGGTGTGATCCTCCTGAAGGGCTCGAACAGCCGCGACAACCCGCATGTCCAACTGATCAGGTCCTGCCGGCAAGTACAGAACTGAGACGACACAGGCCATCAGAACATCTACTCTTGAAGTGCCCCAGCGCTCCTCAGATACAGAAAAATCGCCAAAGAAAAGATGAAAACTGTCAGGTGAACCAAATCGGTCAATCAGGAACTGAAGGGGAACCATATGGTCTGATGTGATCACCGGTAACAAGACAGCCCTCCGCAAACCGGTAAAGGTCAAGAACTGACGGCGCATGGAACCAGCCGTAACCCTGGCACAAGGTCTATCCAAAGGCAGGCCGGTGAAACGAGCATACTCCTCAAGGGTGGGGGTCAGCTCTACTGTCCCTAATCTGAACACCTGACGGGCAGGCGCCCAATAGCTCAGAATACCGTCCACAAAGCCCACTGGCACCTGAAAGGTTAATAAGGACCGGGAATGGCCCAAAAGACCATCTGCGATAACCATGTCAGTCGGCGGTAAACTGTCAAACCAGCGGAGGAGACTGCCAACCAACCCTATGGGAGGAATGGAATCCAAACGTACCACGGCATCTGAGGACGACATCTGTGAAAAATAGTATCAAAAAGACTGTACAGGGGTCATTCTCTATCCATGAATAAAAAAGCATGCATCATACAGTTAAAATAATAAAACCAGTAAATTCCATAAAGATAAAAAAGGAAATGTGCATAATAGATAAATGAGTTCAGTACATAATGCATAAGGATGGAAAAGAAATCTAAACAGGTGCAGGTACAAAAGCCCTATCCTATCCTGATCTAAATGAAGTCAATCTCATCGATGAAACCGGGGTCCTCGAACTGATCCCCCCGTGTCGTCGAAGTCGGAGGACCGAAATTCATGTCAGGAATATATGGCCGAGCGGTGGCATCAGATGAGCTCGGGCCTGCATCATAGCCCGCACCGTCAGGATCGTAGGCGTAAGCCTCCTCCGGGGTCCGGCCTAACACCCGAAGAAATAGCGACAACTGCTCCACCTGGCGGGTCAAAGTGTCTATCTGCTCAGTGTGGGTGGGACTCCGAACGCAGGCTGCCCAGTCAGTCATCATCACCGAGCCGGGGACCATATCCCCGAGGAAGAAGGTAGCCCGGGTCTGGGGACCGATAGTACGAGGTACCCACCAAGTCCTGAAAGCCTCGCTCGTACTGGGGCCTGTGGAAAGCATCCGACCGTCCTCCCCGGCGAGCATGATCTCCGAGGGCTGAGAATCCAGCGGCCAGGAAGTAGTGAAAGGAAGGGAGTGCGGGATGCGGATCTCTCCAGTGACGCATCTGAATGCGCGCTCTCCCAGATACATCACCCAGCCTCCAACACTCTGCAAAGTGAGGCGACGGGTGGAAAGCTCGAACTCCGGGCCGGAAGGATGCCCGTCAGCAAACCCCACAGTCAGATGCTCGGAAAGGTAGGGAACCTAGATGACATCGGCAGCCGTGATCAACTCCAGCTGAATACGACAATGTGCAAAGCTGCCCGACACGGGGACCTCCTCCAGAGTACTGTGGTGCCATCGCCGACCCCGGGGATAAGTGTCCAGGCCCAGAGTAGTGATAGGCCTCAGACATGGAAGACGCTCGTAAGCCCAGAACTGCGAACAGAAGCAGTGGAAAGCATGAAATAACCGACAAATGCAGAAAAGAGAAATGAAATAAAGGGAAGTGCAGTAAGTAAAGAGGGAAAGAAGGCTCACCAGCAGAAAGTGGTAGAATCCGAGCCAGGCATCTGTCTGTCCCTCCGAGCGCAGACGCAGACCGTGGAGGAAATAAGCAAAGGTGAATGAACCCCAATCGTAGTCACCGATCCGGTCTACGTCTCTAACAGCCCCTACGACGCTAAAGTGGATGGTAGAGGAGTTGTTCCCTAGGAAACAACCCCTCATGATGGTCAAGAACAAGCGTCGTAGCAGGATGTCACGAGTGCCCTGATCCGCTGGAATAGGCTGTGCGTATAGACCCCCAACAGCATCGACGGCCAAAGCACCGGACCGAATACTACGGGCCTTAAAGACCCGATCATCAGCAGCGAAGCCCAGCAAAGCTCGAACCTCCACTGGAGTGATATCAAGATCCAGGGGGACGCGGGACCCGGTGAACTCTATGCCCGTAATGTACCTCCAGTCCCAGGGGGTCAGCACTACCTCGCAGTCGAGAAGATGAAGAGACTGCGTATGGTGGAACCATCGCTCGGATAAAGCCCTCATGTAACCCCAGGGGCACTGACGGGGGATGATAGTGAAGAAATGTCGAAAGCCCCAAGAGTCCACCATCTCTCGGTAATCACTATGCAGGGCCGCGTAGAGAGAGTAAATGTTGAACCAATTACCCCTCGGCTGGGTAAACTCAGGCACCTGTGAAAATCACCAATGGGTCAATCCAGATAGAACCGGAAATGGAGAAATCGAGAACAAATGAAAAGACGAATCGAATATACCTCATTAGCAACAAGAGATGCCGAGGGGTGATGACTGAGATCCCGACCCAATAGATCGGGTATCTGGACAGAAGCGCCAGATAAGGCGCGATGAGAAGGGGGAGCTGATGTGCTGGAAGACGGCTCCTCCACCGCAACCTCCGGAGGAACAACCTCTTCAACGTCCTGGTGATCAGGACGGATGACAGCCTCCGCCAAGCGACGAGCCTGACGGGTACGAGGAGGAATAGGGGCAAGTGCAGCCCTACGACGGCGAACACCCGAAGTCCGAGAGGCGGAAGAGCTACTGGGCGCATCACGATCCATAGCTGGAATAGAACGGGCGAGAAAGAAGGTAAGTTCCCTTTTAAAATTATGTAATGAATATTATAAATTTCTATCCTCATCATATAATTAATGCAGCATGATGCATGTCAAAAAAAAAAAAAAAAAAAATCGGCAGAGTTCCGTTTGTAAAATGGACATCCCATGCATATCCAAGCATGTTTTTCAAAGAACTCAAGCCACAACAGATCATATTTGCATTCATATGTGTAAATAAAGCATGTAAAATGCCATAAATGCATGATTTTCTTTCAAAAAGGAGCAAACATATACGTGGGACCGCCTCATGAACATAAAATAGGACTCACACAGTTAATACATAGCATGTATATATGATAATACATTACATAGCATTGTAAAGCATACATTTTATCTCTAAACATGCAAATAGTCAAATGTATAGCAAAAAATTGACGAAATTGAAAAGTGACCGGTCAAAGTGTTACCTGTAGCGTGTAGATCGATCCTACCGGAGCAGTTTTTGCAGGAAAGTTGAAAAAATCGACAAAAGGCCCTTGCGAACAAGCAAAAATCGCGAGAAATCTATGTGAGTTGGAAGTTGAAAGTGACAGATCTGGAAGCGGCGTGCCGCTTATACATCCCGATCTTGGCCGCAGATATATCTGCGGCTGCCCGCAGATCCATCCGCGGCTGGCCATGGTGGGTCCCACCTTGCTCCCTTGCGGCCATATGACGTGTTGAGTGAAAAAGATCACGAGATGGGTGTCCGGCGACGAAAACTGGCCCCGACGAGACAATCGACCGGCGACGATAACCGGCGATTACGATTTGGATGTCCGGCGACGAAAACCGGCTCCGACAAGATAACCAACCGGCGACGATAACCGGGGGTTACGAGATGGGTGTCCGGCGACGAAAACCGGCCCCGACGAGACAATCGACCGGCGACGATAACCGGCGATTACGATTTGGATGTCCGGCGACGAAAACCGGCTCCGACAAGATAACCAACCGGCGACGATAACCGGGGGTTACGAGATGGGTGTCCGGCGACGAAAACCGGCCCCGACGAGACAATCGACCGGCGACGATAACCGGCGATTACGATTTGGATGTCCGGCAACGAAAACCGGCTCCGACAAGATAACCAACCGGCGACGATAACCGGGGGTTACGAGATGGGTGTCCGGCGACAAAAACCGGCCCCGACGAGACAATCGACCGGCGACGATAACCGGCGATTACGATTTGGATGTCCGGCGACGAAAACCGGCTCCGACAAGATAACCAACCGGCGACGATAACCGGGGGTTACGAGATGGGTGTCCGGCGACGAAAACCGGCCCCGACGAGACAATCGACCGGCGACGATAACCGGCGATTACGATTTGGATGTCCGGCGACGAAAACCGGCTCCGACAAGATAACCAACCGGCGACGATAACCGGGGGTTATGTGATGGGTGTCCGGCGACGAAAACCGGCCCCGACGAGACAATCGACCGGCGACGATAACCGGTGATTACGATTTGGATGTCCGGCGACGAAAACCGGCTCCGACAAGATAACCAACCGGCGACGATAACCGGGGGTTATGTGATGGGTGAACCGGCGACGATACCCGGCCCCGACGAGACGATCAACAGCCTCGACACCTTTTTCTGAGTAATTTGCATCAATTGCATCTCACGTGGCATCATAAATCATATGTGTTGCATCATGTATGCATTATCACCTTTGTGCACTGTCATTCATGCATCGAGTGTCTATTCTTTATCCTGTTCATTTCATTAGACATTGCATGAACATGATAAAGAGGGGCAGCTGTAGACACCCAAATTTTTCGTTCCCTGTACTAACCATGACAGGAGGGCAAAATCGTCAATTGAACCGGCTTGCGGGAGCGAAGGAGTGGGCCCAAATGCGAGCGCCCGACACCACCGCAGTGATTGGCAATCAAAGCTGACGTGACAACAAGGCTATCCGAATTTGGCATTCCCGGAAGGTGTGGCACGCCTCCCAATGATTCCCGGACTGTAAAATACGAGCCTGTCAGCGAAAACCAGCGTCATGGCACGAGAATCGAGGCGTAGCACAAAAATCGAGAAAGTCAAGCCAGCCAGCCGCGGATTGATCTGCGGCCAAGTGAGTGCGCCAGCACGGAAACCAGGAAATCAGCACTATCAGCTGAGTGCGATGGGGGGTGGGCCAGCCAGCAGCAGATTGATCTGCGGCCATTAATCTGCGGCTGGCTCTGGCCAGCCTATTTCAGCTCATTTCCTCCTGCAGAAGAAAGAGAGCAGTTTTTGGCGGAAGAAGAAGAAAAACAGCAGCAGTTTTAGCTCGAAAATAGAGAGAAATAGCAAAAAATTCTTGCAACAATTGAGAGAAAAAGAGAGGAATTTCCCCTTGTTGTTGGATTCTATCAATTCATCTCATATTTCACTCAATACACAAGTTTCTACACAATTTTGGTATCATTTGCAAGGTGAAAATCTCCTTATTTTTGCAACTTCTATCATGTCATTTGGCTAAATTAAATTGTAATTTTCAAGAATATTGTTGAACAATCATGGATTAGGGATTATTGGTGAGGGTTCCATCGGAACAAAATTCTTCCTAATAACCCGAGGATATCCAATTGATGAAATTCTTAGTTTGTTCATGATAATTTATCGGGTGTAATTTATTTAGATTGTCATTTTCGGATGTCATGGTGTATTATATAAATCCGGGTTGGTTAATCATGTAGTATTCATTTTGTGGGCATGTCATAATCTCGTGTGAGCCTAGGAACGCGACCCCGTGGTTCAAATCCGATAATGGACGTTTTGATGTATGTATAGATTCAAGGTGCTCGTTTTGTAGTATGTAACCGTTGGGCCTTAAAACGACGTTAAGACGAGAATCGGGTTTAAGGCCCCGTATTAGTGGAATACGTGATTGTTGGCGTTTGGGGATATTTTGATGGCTTACATGCCCGTGGATAGCCCCAACGCATGTTTATGCTTGATTATATTTCGTGACACCAAAATGGTTTCAAAAGATTAAACGATAAAGATCTTTTCTAAAATCAATCAAAGTAGGATATTAGCATCACGAGGCTAAAGATTGGAAATGCTAATAAAAGTTGATTCCTATTCTACGAGAAAGCTAAAAGAGGTTATTTTCAAATGTCACCAAAATGGGTTTTATAAAAGAACGAAACGTTTTATTAAACCTTGATACATAGGGTGAAAGAGATTCTAGAAATTGCCCATCAATTATGAAAGCAACGTATAAGTCTCGATTCCTATTTGGCTAAGGTTTAACGAATTCATGTCTTACCAAAACAACACTTAATAAAAAATCTCATAACTTTTTGCCATTTAAAATCAAACCTTTCCCATAAAAAATAAAGCTTTCTCGTATTAAAGGAAAAGACATCCTAAAGCACTCTCCAAAATGAAGCACGCCTCTTTCATAAAACACCCAAAAGAATTTCTTTCATACAAACTCACCGCAACATTCACATAGGCACACACACACACGCACGTACACACATTTTATGAATTAAAGGATAGGAAAGTATCAAGATTGCGGTAACCGTGTTTCACGGAAGTCGGGGGGTGCCTAACACCTTCCCCTCGCTTAAGCAAGCCCCCGAACTCTATGAATCTCGATTCGCAGACCAATTAATTCGGAGTCACACATGAGCCAGCGATTTATAAAAAAAACGAAAACTCAGATGAGTTGGTACATCCATTTCAAATATACCAACTGGCGACTCTGGTTAATTGGCTCATCATAAAAAACGATCTTTCAAAACCCCGTCGACATCAATGCCGATCTTTTCCAAAGAAATCATTAAATCGAAAGGCTAAAATTGGAAAAGACGAGAAAGACGAAAAATCCGGCGTCGACAGGGCCTTTATTTCAATACCTACAAAACAACGTAAAAACACATAAAAGCACACAAATACATATAAAAGTAATACAAAACTATATTACACAACAATAAGATGAAAACACATAAAATCAAACGAAATAGCTAAAGACTTACAAATTATTAAGGCTAAAAGTACCCAATTTGTGTGTATAAAACACACTCATCAAATACCCCCAAACTTAAACATTTGCTTGTCCTCAAGCAAAACACACAAACTATAAAAATTAAATACTTCTAATAAAACCTATCTTGAGCAATGAATTAAAAAGCTAACAAATGGTCTCAAAGTATAACAACATGAAAACTCAAGGAAACTTTCAAAATGTTGCAAGTCTAGATTTACACTGAGCTAGCCATAGCTTGCTTTAGGTCCCTTCCGTGTGTGTGTGTGTGTGTACCCAATAGCACTAAACTAATCAAGCTCGGATGAAGCTATGCAACCACATTACCTTATGAAATAATCAAAATAAACCACAAAAACTACATGTTTAACACATCACTCACTACAAAGGTATACAAACCATAATTTTCAAAAATATGAAATCAAAGGACTCTAGGTAAGTGCATTTTATGCTCTATCTTATCCTAAGTCTACTCTTGTGGGTGAGTGCGTTTTACGCTCCATCTCAACCCAACACAAGATTTGATAAACATAAATTTCTTACTTTTGTCACAATTATAAGAGAGTGCGTTTTACGCTCTATCTCTCCTACGCATGTGTCCATGAGTGAGTGCGTTTTACGCTCCATCTCAACTCACCACATGACCAACAATTCAAACACAACAAATTTGGACACCTTTCTTCGAGTGATGTTTAAACGAGTTCTAGAGTTTATAGATATTTCCCATAAGCATTCGGTTATAAAAGCCTTCTCTAAGCATACAACTAGCTCAATACTCATGGGTAGGTGCAAAAGTGAAAGGACGCATAAGCAAAACAATAACCAACAATAACGATTAAGCACAAGGACTAAACAACATTTATCCATTTTCCATGAGTTAGAATCAATTCAAACAAGTTCTTGTCATAGACCATGGATTGTAGTTCAAATCAAATTAAAACAATGCTCAAGGGACATATCCTAAAAATAAATAAATTTTTATTTTTTTTGAACAAAAATACATATCTTAAATCACAAAAACTAAATTAAAAACACACAAATACGAAGTACTACCCCCAAAATTAAACTTGACATTGTCCTCAATGTCTGATATAGGAAAAATTAAAATAGAAGACTTCCCTGAAACCGTGTCAAGCGCCATTAATATCATCTTTCAATACCTCTAAGTTGGGAGCGTACCTGAAAGCAAATGACTAAAGAAATTAAAATGCAATTAAACCACTAAAATGCAATCAAACAAAAATAAGAACAAAATAGTAAACTTGGGTTGCCTCCCAAGAAGCGCTTGGTTTAAAGTCGTTAGCCCGACTCCTCCATTTCATTTCAATCCGGCTCAATCGCAAAATTGACCATTGCATGCTGCCTCGCTGTTCTTTCTTTGATTTGCATGGCATGCATGCCTGGTTGGTGACCCCCAAACTTAATTTCAATTAATGGCACAAAGAAGCTTTCCCCGCCCGCTTCATCCATTGGTAGTGATGTAACATTAGAGGGCTTCGCTTTAGTAGGAGTCATTGTATCAAGATCACCTAGTTTGATCTTTTTAGATAAGTGCCCAATTGCGAACGTTGACAAACTAGGTGCTTCCTCTTCCGTTGTGTCTATGATAAGATTGGGGCATTGGGGCTTGACAAGCACAACGGGCTCTTCTTCTTTCTTCTTTTCCTCGGCCCACCATTGTTCCAAGTTTATGCTAGCTCTCATGTCAAAAGGAGCTTTGCCGACGACATGACTTCCAATAGGGCATGGTTTTGCAAAACTGACTGGATTCTTGAATTTTGGTGGCAAAGGCACTTGGGGTATTAATACAATCGGCTCATCTTTGTTGGAACTCAAGGCTGGATCCTCGGCCTCCTTTTCCCACTCCCCACTTGTCTCCCCACTTTTGACATCTTGTGCCTCATCCAGTTGCAGATTTGACATGGGCTCACCATAAGTCTCAGAATCCATTTCATTACACCAACTGTTTTGAGGACAGTTGTTTAAAGCATTGAACATTTGATCAATCTGATTCTGAAGATTTTGAATTGATAGGTCTTGACTTTTCAACATCTCCTCATTCGAAGTCATGATCTTGGTTACAAGTTCCTCAAAGTTTGACATCTTCTCTTCTTGAATAGGAGGTGGACATGAGAATTCCGGTGCAAAAGCTGGACTTGGAGCATAACATTGATCATCATAATTGTAGCTCCATGTAGAATCCGGGTGATACCCCCAATCTTGGTGATAATCGGGATAAGCATAGTTATTGCGGTAATCACCACCGTAATGTACCGGTCCAAAACTGACGGTGCATTGATGACTCGGATGATTGTCAGCACAATAATCACAAATAATTGTTATACCTTGAGTTCTCTCTGCTACTAAGGCATCCAACTTCCTCGATAGTGTTTCAAATTGTGTTGACAATGCAGAGAGTGCAGTGAGTCCATCAATCCCAGTTTCCCTTGGTTGAGTCATACTCATGTACGGCCATTGATAAGCAAAATCATCCATGGTGTACCTCGTGAAGCATCAAAACAGAAAAATGTTAAAATAAAGTAAAAATAAATTTATATACAAGTTTAAATTAAGATCAATTTGATTATAACTAATATTGGAAAAACACTACAAAAATAATTCCCCGGCAACGGCGCCAAAAACTTGTTGTCCGATTAATATAACGACAATTTACGCGCAAGTATACGCGGGGTCAACAAGTAATAAAGAGTAAGTAGAGTATCGATCCCACGAGGAATTATTACTAGTCTTTTCCAAGTACTAACCTTTTATCATCTCAATCTTATTTAAACAAGCGATGATTGTTTTTGTTGTTTTGCATTAAGGAAGATGACAAATAATCAAAGAACTATGGAAAGCTTTAATATAATGAAATCTAATATTAACAAGTCTAAGATCACAATTTCCCCCAACACTTCACTTGAATATCCTAACTCTCTTTTTTCAACTAGTTAAATCACAAGGATTGTTACCCGAGAAATCACAAGTATGTCTAAGCCTCTCTCGATGGTCAAATACGTATTCCCCATTACGGTGTATAGATATATCTCTATTCTACACACTAGCAAGAATCTTATATCAAGAATAATCAACAAGACACGTGTCACCAAATCTCATTAATCATCCTATCAATTACCAACTTTCGTAATAGGAATCATTAAGCAAGTATTCTCAAATGGATACATGTGGTATTTAGGTATATCTCTATCCTAAATACAATCAAATTATCCATTCATGAGGGTAATAAATAAAACACACGTCACTTAATTTCATGAATTACCCATAGGAATATCTAATTTTCACATGATATCATAACAAGGTCTCAACCTATACTTCCTCTCTCAATTCCATATAAGTTCCCAAGGTAATTACTAGCTAGGTAATTAATATATAAAGCACAAATTATGATATCCAATCACAAATAATTAACCAACATCAAAGAGAGAGCATTCAATTCAAACTATGTATTGGGTTCCATTGAAATCGTAGAATACAAGCTCTAGTTCATGGTAGCTACAAATAACATCAAACACAAGGTATTCATCATGAAATAGAGATACAAATTCAAAGGAAAGCTAAAAATGAATAAACCCCCTTTTGAGATGTTCATCAATTGCTTGTTTGGTTGTAGTCAATCTCTAGCTTCTCCTCTTCCTTTAGCACTCCTTTCTTTAATTGCTCCTTAACTTGTTGCTGGAAAGTCCTTGAATTGCAAAGCTCAAGCTCTTCTTGGTGATGAAATTTGTAGCTCCCCCTCTCTAGAACTCACTTTCTAACCCTAACTAAATCTAGGTTTTGCTCCCTTTGAATGTGTTTCTTCAATACCTAGAGTGCTCCTATGAATGTATGGAACCCTTAATTTCGAGCCCCTCATCAGTATGTAAACCCCCTGGATGCCCTAACCTAGCTTAGCCATCAAAAATGACCAAAAACCCCAAAAAATCTGCTGCTGTCCGCGACGAGCTCGCCCCGGCGAGCTTTTTGGCCTAAGTTTTCTCGCAGCGGCGAGATCTCGCCGCGGCGAGGAATTTGTGTAGGAAATTCCCGACCCAGTGAGCTCTGGAAAAACGACCATAACTTCTTCGTACGAACTCGGATTAAGGCGATTAAGTAGGCTATGGAAAGCTAAGAAGTAGCTCTACAACTTTCATAACTGGAGCTCGTCAAGATAATGGCCGGAGAAAGGTTCAAATTGAGCCCGAAGCAACTGCTGTGTAAAGGTCATGCAGAATACGATGGTAAAATGACCATAACTCTCTCATACAAACTTCAAATTGGATGATTCCGGATGTTCTGAAAAGCTAAGATCAAAATCTACAACTTTCGTTCTTTGAGTTTTGAGAGATTCAGATTGCATCATGGGTCAAATGGAGAAACAATCAGCGGGAATGCTAGATTTAAGCCAAAAACGCATCGATCCAAGGGGCCTTTATTTCAATACCTACAAAACAACGTAAAAACACATAAAAGCACACAAATACATATAAAAGTAATACAAAACTATATTACACAACAATAAGATGAAAACACATAAAATCAAACGAAATAGCTAAAGACTTACAAATTATTAAGGCTAAAAGTACCCAATTTGTGTGTATAAAACACACTCATCAAATACCCCCAAACTTAAACATTTGCTTGTCCTCAAGCAAAATACACAAACTATAAAAATTAAATACTTCTAATAAAACCTATCTTGAGCAATGAATTAAAAAGCTAACAAATGGTCTCAAAGTATAACAACATGAAAACTCAAGGAAACTTTCAAAATGTTGCAACTCTAGATTTACACTGAGCTAGCCATAGCTTGCTTTAGGTCCCTTCCGTGTGTGTGTGTGTGTGTACCCAATAGCACTAAACTAATCAAGCTCGGATGAAGCTATGCAACCACATTACCTTATGAAATAATCAAAATAAACCACAAAAACTACATGTTTAACACATCACTCACTACAAAGGTATACAAACCACAATTTTCAAAAATATGAAATCAAAGGACTCTAGGTAAGTGCATTTTATGCTCCATCTTATCCTAAGTCTACTCTTGTGGGTGAGTGCGTTTTACGCTCCATCTCAACCCAACACAAGATTTGATAAACATAAATTTCTTACTTTTGTCACAATTATAAGAGAGTGCGTTTTACGCTCTATCTCTCCTACGCATGTGTCCATGAGTGAGTGCGTTTTACGCTCCATCTCAACTCACCACATGACCAACAATTTAAACACAACAAATTTAGACACCTTGCTTCGAGTGATGTTTAAACGAGTTCTAGAGTTTATAGATATTTCCCATAAGCATTCGGTTATAAAAGCCTTCTCTAAACATACAACTAGCTCAATACTCATGGGTAGGTGCAAAAGTGAAAGGACGCATAAGCAAAACAATAACCAACAATAACGATTAAGCACAAGGACTAAACAACATTTATCCATTTTCCATGAGTTAGAATCAATTCAAACAAGTTCTTGTCATAGACCATGGATTGTAGTTCAAATCAAATTAAAACAATGCTCAAGGGACATATCCTAAAAATAAATAAATTTTTATTTTTTTTGAACAAAAATACATATCTTAAATCACAAAAACTAAATTAAAAACACACAAATACGAAGTACTACCCCCAAAATTAAACTTGACATTGTCCTCAATGTCTGATATAGGAAAAATTAAAATAGAAGACTTCCCTGAAACCGTGTCAAGCGCCATTAATATCATCTTTCAATACCTCTAAGTTGGGAGCGTACCTGAAAGCAAATGACTAAAGAAATTAAAATGCAATTAAACCACTAAAATGCAATCAAACAAAAATAAAAACAAAATAGTAAACTTGGGTTGCCTCCCAAGAAGCGCTTGGTTTAAAGTCGTTATCCCGACTCCTCCATTTCATTTCAATCCGGCTCAATCGCAAAATTGACCATTGCATGCCGCCTCGCTGTTCTTTCTTTGATTTGCATGGCATGCATGCCTGGTTGGTGACCCCCAAACTTAATTTCAATTAATGGCACAAAGAAGCTTTCCCCGCCCGCTTCATCCATTGGTAGTGATGTAACATTAGAGGGCTTCGCTTTAGTAGGAGTCATTGTATCAAGATCACCTAGTTTGATCTTTTTAGATAAGTGCCCAATTGCGAACGTTGACAAACTAGGTGCTTCCTCTTCCGTTGTGTCTATGATAAGATTGGGGCATTGGGGCTTGACAAGCACAACGGGCTCTTCTTCTTTCTTCTTTTCCTCGGCCCACCATTGTTTCCAAGTTTATGCTAGCTCTCATGTCAAAAGGAGCTTTGCCGACGACCTGTCTTCCTATAGGGCATGGTTTTGCAAAACTGACTGGATTCTTGAATTTTGGTGGCATAGGAACTTGGGGTATTAATACAATCGGAACATCTTTGTTGGAACTCTAGGCTGGATCCTCGGCCCTCCTTTTCCCACTCCCCACTTGTCTCCCCACTTTTGACATCTTGTGCCTCATCCAGTTGCAGATTTGACATGGGCTCACCATAAGTCTCAGAATCCATTTCATTACACCAACTGTTTTGAGGACAGTTGTTTAAAGCATTGAACATTTGATCAATCTGATTCTGAAGATTTTGAATTGATAGGTCTTGACTTTTCAACATCTCCTCATTCGAAGTCATGATCTTGGTTACAAGTTCCTCAAAGTTTGACATCTTCTCTTCTTGAATAGGAGGTGGACATGAGAATTCCGGTGCAAAAGCTGGACTTGGAGCATAACATTGATCATCATAATTGTAGCTCCATGTAGAATCCGGGTGATACCCCCAATCTTGGTGATAATCGGGATAAGCATAGTTATTGCGGTAATCACCACCGTAATGTACCGGTCCAAAACTGACGGTGCATTGATGACTCGGATGATTGTCAGCACAATAATCACAAATAATTGTTATACCTTGAGTTCTCTCTGCTACTAAGGCATCCAACTTCCTCGATAGTGTTTCAAATTGTGTTGACAATGCAGAGAGTGCAGTGAGTCCATCAATCCCAGTTTCCCTTGGTTGAGTCATACTCATGTACGACCATTGATAAGCAAAATCATCCATGGTGTACCTCGTGAAGCATCAAAACAGAAAAATGTTAAAATAAAGTAAAAATAAATTTATATACAAGTTTAAATTAAGATCAATTTGATTATAACTAATATTGGAAAAACACTACAAAAATAATTCCCCGGCAACGGCGCCAAAAACTTGTTGTCCGATTAATATAACGACAATTTACGCGCAAGTATACGCGGTCAACAAGTAATAAAGAGTAAGTAGAGTATCGATCCCACGAGGAATTATTACTAGTCTTTTCCAAGTACTAACCTTTTATCATCTCAATCTTATTTAAACAAGTGATGATTGTTTTTGTTGTTTTGCATTAAGGAAGATGACAAATAATCAAAGAACTATGGAAAGCTTTAATATAATGAAATCTAATATTAACAAGTCTAAGATCACAATTTCCCCCAACACTTCACTTGAATATCCTAACTCTCTTTTTTCAACTAGTTAAATCACAAGGATTGTTACCCGAGAAATCACAAGTATGTCTAAGCCTCTCTCGATGGTCAAATACGTATTCCCCATTACGGTGTATAGATATATCTCTATTCTACACACTAGCAAGAATCTTATATCAAGAATAATCAACAAGACACGTGTCACCAAATCTCATTAATCATCCTATCAATTACCAACTTTCGTAATAGGAATCATTAAGCAAGTATTCTCAAATGGATACATGTGGTATTTAGGTATATCTCTATCCTAAATACAATCAAATTATCCATTCATGAGGGTAATAAATAAAACACACGTCACTTAATTTCATGAATTACCCATAGGAATATCTAATTTTCACATGATATCATAACAAGGTCTCAACCTATACTTCCTCTCTCAATTCCATATAAGTTCCCAAGGTAATTACTAGCTAGGTAATTAATATATAAAGCACAAATTATGATATCCAATCACAAATAATTAACCAACATCAAAGAGAGAGCATTCAATTCAAACTATGTATTGGGTTCCATTGAAATCGTAGAATACAAGCTCTAGTTCATGGTAGCTACAAATAACATCAAACACAAGGTATTCATCATGAAATAGAGATACAAATTCAAAGGAAAGCTAAAAATGAATAAACCCCCTTTTGAGATGTTCATCAATTGCTTGTTTGGTTGTAGTCAATCTCTAGCTTCTCCTCTTCCTTTAGCACTCCTTTCTTTAATTGCTCCTTAACTTGTTGCTGGAAAGTCCTTGAATTGCAAAGCTCAAGCTCTTCTTGGTGATGAAATTTGTAGCTCCCCCTCTCTAGAACTCACTTTCTAACCCTAACTAAATCTAGGTTTTGCTCCCTTTGAATGTGTTTCTTCAATACCTAGAGTGCTCCTATGAATGTATGGAACCCTTAATTTCGAGCCCCTCATCAGTATGTAAACCCCCTGGATGCCCTAACCTAGCTTAGCCATCAAAAATGACCAAAAACCCCCCCAAAAAATCTGCTGCTGTCCGCGACGAGCTCGCCCCGGCGAGCTTTTTGGCCTAAGTTTTCTCGCAGCGGCGAGATCTCGCCGCGGCGAGGAATTTGTGTAGGAAATTCCCGACCCAGTGAGCTCTGGAAAAACGACCATAACTTCTTCGTACGAACTCGGATTAAGGCGATTAAGTAGGCTATGGAAAGCTAAGAAGTAGCTCTACAACTTTCATAACTGGAGCTCGTCAAGATAATGGCCGGAGAAAGGTTCAAATTGAGCCCGAAGCAACTGCTGTGTAAAAGGTCATGCAGAATACGATGGTAAAATGACCATAACTCTCTCATACAAAACTTCAAATTGGATGATTCCGGATGTTCTGAAAAGCTAAGATCAAAATCTACAACTTTCGTTCTTTGAGTTTTGAGAGATTCAGATTGCATCATGGGTCAAATGGAGAAACAATCAGCGGGAATGCTAGATTTAAGCCAAAAACGCATCGATCCAAGGGGCCTTTATTTCAATACCTACAAAACAACGTAAAAACACATAAAAGCACACAAATACATATAAAAGTAATACAAAACTATATTACACAACAATAAGATGAAAACACATAAAATCAAACGAAATAGCTAAAGACTTACAAATTATTAAGGCTAAAAGTACCCAATTTGTGTGTATAAAACACACTCATCAAATACCCCCAAACTTAAACATTTGCTTGTCCTCAAGCAAAATACACAAACTATAAAAATTAAATACTTCTAATAAAAACCTATCTTGAGCAATGAATTAAAAAGCTAACAAATGGTCTCAAAGTATAACAACATGAAAACTCAAGGAAACTTTCAAAATGTTGCAACTCTAGATTTACACTGAGCTAGCCATAGCTTGCTTTAGGTCCCTTCCGTGTGTGTGTGTGTGTGTACCCAATAGCACTAAACTAATCAAGCTCGGATGAAGCTATGCAACCACATTACCTTATGAAATAATCAAAAATAAACCACAAAAACTACATGTTTAACACATCACTCACTACAAAGGTATACAAACCACAATTTTCAAAAATATGAAATCAAAGGACTCTAGGTAAGTGCATTTTATGCTCCATCTTATCCTAAGTCTACTCTTGTGGGTGAGTGCGTTTTACGCTCCATCTCAACCCAACACAAGATTTGATAAACATAAATTTCTTACTTTTGTCACAATTATAAGAGAGTGCGTTTTACGCTCTATCTCTCCTACGCATGTGTCCATGAGTGAGTGCGTTTTACGCTCCATCTCAACTCACCACATGACCAACAATTTAAACACAACAAATTTAGACACCTTGCTTCGAGTGATGTTTAAACGAGTTCTAGAGTTTATAGATATTTCCCATAAGCATTCGGTTATAAAAGCCTTCTCTAAACATACAACTAGCTCAATACTCATGGGTAGGTGCAAAAGTGAAAGGACGCATAAGCAAAACAATAACCAACAATAACGATTAAGCACAAGGACTAAACAACATTTATCCATTTTCCATGAGTTAGAATCAATTCAAAACAAGTTCTTGTCATAGACCATGGATTGTAGTTCAAATCAAATTAAAACAATGCTCAAGGGACATATCCTAAAAATAAATAAATTTTTATTTTTTTTGAACAAAAATACATATCTTAAATCACAAAAACTAAATTAAAAACACACAAATACGAAGTACTACCCCCAAAATTAAACTTGACATTGTCCTCAATGTCTGATATAGGAAAAATTAAAATAGAAGACTTCCCTGAAACCGTGTCAAGCGCCATTAATATCATCTTTCAATACCTCTAAGTTGGGAGCGTACCTGAAAGCAAATGACTAAAGAAATTAAAATGCAATTAAACCACTAAAATGCAATCAAACAAAAATAAAAACAAAATAGTAAACTTGGGTTGCCTCCCAAGAAGCGCTTGGTTTAAAGTCGTTATCCCGACTCCTCCATTTCATTTCAATCCGGCTCAATCGCAAAATTGACCATTGCATGCCGCCTCGCTGTTCTTTCTTTGATTTGCATGGCATGCATGCCTGGTTGGTGACCCCCAAACTTAATTTCAATTAATGGCACAAAGAAGCTTTCCCCGCCCGCTTCATCCATTGGTAGTGATGTAACATTAGAGGGCTTCGCTTTAGTAGGAGTCATTGTATCAAGATCACCTAGTTTGATCTTTTTAGATAAGTGCCCAATTGCGAACGTTGACAAACTAGGTGCTTCCTCTTCCGTTGTGTCTATGATAAGATTGGGGCATTGGGGCTTGACAAGCACAACGGGCTCTTCTTCTTTCTTCTTTTCCTCGGCCCACCATTGTTCCAAGTTTATGCTAGCTCTCATGTCAAAAGGAGCTTTGCCGACGACATGACTTCCAATAGGGCATGGTTTTATGGCAAAACTGACTGGATTCTTGAATTTTGGTGGCAAAGGCACTTGGGGTATTAATACAATCGGCTCATCTTTGTTGGAACTCAAGGCTGGATCCTCGGCCTCCTTTTCCCACTCCCCACTTGTCTCCCCACTTTTGACATCTTGTGCCTCATCCAGTTGCAGATTTGACATGGGCTCACCATAAGTCTCAGAATCCATTTCATTACACCAACTGTTTTGAGGACAGTTGTTTAAAGCATTGAACATTTGATCAATCTGATTCTGAAGATTTTGAATTGATAGGTCTTGACTTTTCAACATCTCCTCATTCGAAGTCATGATCTTGGTTACAAGTTCCTCAAAGTTTGACATCTTCTCTTCTTGAATAGGAGGTGGACATGAGAATTCCGGTGCAAAAGCTGGACTTGGAGCATAACATTGATCATCATAATTGTAGCTCCATGTAAAATCCGGGTGATACCCCCAATCTTGGTGATAATCGGGATAAGCATAGTTATTGCGGTAATCACCACCGTAATGTACCGGTCCAAAACTGACGGTGCATTGATGACTCGGATGATTGTCAGCACAATAATCACAAATAATTGTTATACCTTGAGTTCTCTCTGCTACTAAGGCATCCAACTTCCTCGATAGTGTTTCAAATTGTGTTGACAATGCAGAGAGTGCAGTGAGTCCATCAATCCCAGTTTCCCTTGGTTGAGTCATACTCATGTACGGCCATTGATAAGCAAAATCATCCATGGTGTACCTCGTGAAGCATCAAAACAGAAAAAATGTTAAAATAAAGTAAAAATAAATTTATATACAAGTTTAAATTAAGATCAATTTGATTATAACTAATATTGGAAAAACACTACAAAAATAATTCCCCGGCAACGGCGCCAAAAACTTGTTGTCCGATTAATATAACGACAATTTACGCGCAAGTATACGCGGTCAACAAGTAATAAAGAGTAAGTAGAGTATCGATCCCACGAGGAATTATTACTAGTCTTTTCCAAGTACTAACCTTTTATCATCTCAATCTTATTTAAACAAGCGATGATTGTTTTTGTTGTTTTGCATTAAGGAAGATGACAAATAATCAAAGAACTATGGAAAGCTTTAATATAATGAAATCTAATATTAACAAGTCTAAGATTACAATTTCCCCCAACACTTCACTTGAATATCCTAACTCTCTTTTTTCAACTAGTTAAATCACAAGGATTGTTACCCGAGAAATCACAAGTATGTCTAAGCCTCTCTCGATGGTCAAATACGTATTCCCCATTACGGTGTATAGATATATCTCTATTCTACACACTAGCAAGAATCTTATATCAAGAATAATCAACAAGACACGTGTCACCATATCTCATTAATCATCCTATCAATTACCAACTTTCGCAATAGGAATCATTAAGCAAGTATTCTCAAATGGATACATGTGGTATTTAGGTATATCTCTATCCTAAATACAATCAAATTATCCATTCATGAGGGTAATAAAAAAAACACACGTTACTTAATTTCATGAATTACCCATAGGAATATCTAATTTTCACATGATATCATAACAAGGTCTCAACCTATACTTCCTCTCTCAATTTCATATAAGTTCCCAAGGTAATTACTAGCTAGGTAATTAATATATAAAGCACAAATTATGATATCCAATCACAAATAATTAACCAACATCAAAGAGAGAGCATTCAATTCAAACTATGTATTGGGTTCCATTGAAATCGTAGAATACAAGCTCTAGTTCATGGTAGCTACAAATAACATCAAACACAAGGTATTCATCATGAAATAGAGATACAAATTCAAAGGAAAGCTAAAAATGAATAAACCCCCTTTTGAGATGTTCATCAATTGCTTGCTTGGTTGTAGTCAATCTCTAGCTTCTCCTCTTCCTTTAGCACTCCTTTCTTCAATTGCTCCTTAACTTGTTGCTGGAAAGTCCTTGAATTGCAAAGCTCAAGTTCTTCTTGGTGATGAAATTTGTAGCTCCCCCTCTCTAGAACTCACTTTCTAACCCTAACTAAATCTAGGTTTTGCTCCCTTTGAATGTGTTTCTTCAATACCTAGAGTGCTCCTATGAATGTATGGAACCCTTAATTTCGAGCCCCTCATCAGTATGTAAACCCCCTAGATGCCCTAACCTAGCTTAGCCATCAAAAATGACCAAAAATCCCAAAAAATCTGCTGCTGTCCGCGACGAGCTCGCCCCGGCGAGCTTTTTGGCCTAAGTTTTCTCGCCCCAGCGAGATCTCGCCGCGGCGAGGAATTTGTGTAGGAAATTCCCGCCCCAGCGAGCTCTGGAAAAACGACCATAACTTCTTCGTCCGAACTCGGATTAAGGCGATTAAGTAGGCTATGGAAAGCTAAGAAGTAGCTCTACAACTTTCATAACTGGAGCTCGTCAAGATAATGGCCGGAGAAAGGTTCAAATTGAGCCCGAAGCAACTGCTGTGTAAAGGTCATGCAGAATACGATGGTGAAATGACCATAACTCTCTCATACAAACTTCAAATTGGATAATTCCGGATGTTTTGAAAAGCTAAGATCAAAATCTACAACTTTCGTTCTTTGAGTTTTGAGAGATTCAGATTGCATCATGGGTCAAATGGAGAAACAATCAGCGGGAATGCTAGATTTAAGCCAAAAACGCATCGATCCAAGGGGCCTTTATTTCAATACCTACAAAACAACTTAAAAACACATAAAAGCACACAAATACATATAAAAGTAATACAAAACTATATTACACAACAATAAGATGAAAACACATAAAATCAAACGAAATAGCTAAAGACTTACAAATTATTAAGGCTAAAAGTACTCAATTTGTGTGTATAAAACACACTCATCAATGCCTCCCAATAAGCACTTGGTTTAGAGTCATCAGCCTGACTTCTTCAATTCTCTATCCAATTCCCCTTCGAAAATTGAGAAACCCTCCATCCATTACTAGCAATGTAACTTTTAGGGGCTTTACTTCTGCAAGGGTCATTGTTGCAAATTCATCTAGCTTGGTCTTCTTAGATAGAATCTCCTCTATAAACTCCAAGTAGCTAGGCATTTCCTCCGTTGTGTTTGTGGATGGATTGGTAAAATCAAGCTTCTCAAACACAATTGAATCTTCAGCTATCTTCCTCATTGACCCTTATTTCATCCCACCATGGCTCCAAATTTATGTTAGCTCTATTGTCACATAGAGCCTTGCCAACGACATGACTACCAATTGGGCACGGGATTGCAAATCTGCCCGAATGCTTGAGCTTTGGTGGAGAAGGTACATGGGGCACTATCAAAATCGGCTCATCAGTGTTGGAACTCAAGGCTGGATCTTCCGTGACCTTCTTTTCTTGCTCCCCACTTGTTTCCGCCATATCAGAATCCTCGCCAATTAGGACGTCCGGTTGCAGCTTTGGTTTCATATCGGTAGACACCTCCATATCCAAATTTTCAACAATTAGCTCGGGCACTCTATCAGTTTCAAGAACCAAGTCACTTGACAATTCACCTTGATGGCGATTGTTAATGACATTTACAATCTGTTCCACTTGATTCGCAAGATTCCGAGTCGAAATCTCCTGACTTTTCCTCCTCTCCTCATTCGAAGCTATGATCTTGGACAGAAGTTCCACCAAGTTAGACTCCCTTTCCTGTTGAGGAGTATCTTGATCCTGAAATTCAGAAGTGTATGATTGGCATGGGGCAAAGGTTTGAACTTGAATACTGTCGCTCCATGAAAAATCCGGATAATACCCCCAATCATGATGATAATTGTTGGGGTAATCACCGAAGTTTTCACCATTCTGTGTCGACTCAAAATTAATTGTGCATTGATGACTCGAATGGTTTCCAGCACAAATTTCACAAATCACGTCTACATTTTAAATAGATTGAGCCACTAAAGCGTCAACCTTCTCTGTAAGTGTCTCAAGTTGTGCCACTATTGCCGAAAATATGTCGAGTCCATAAATCCCTGCTTCCATTGGCTGAGTCATTCTCGTGTAAGGCCATTGATAATTATAGTTAGCCATGATGTACCTCGTAAAGAAAAAAAATTAAAACAAAAAAATTAAAAACGTTTAAATAAACTAAATTGATAAAAACTAATAACGAAATAATTATTAGAACCGTTCCCCGTCAACGGCGCCAAAAACTTGTTGTCCGATTTATATAATGACAATTATGTACAAGTATACACGGTCAATCAAGTAATAAAGAAGTAAGAAGGATGTCGAACCCACAGGGAACGAATACTAACAATTATTCTAATTATCAATTTACTACCAATTCAATTTAATTTAAACGGTCACCAATGTTGTTTTTGAGAATAAATTAATTTAAAACTAAAATTAAACTAAACTAACAAGAATTAATTAACAGGTGTGTTAAATATTGGAATACAATTTCCCCAATTGCATTGCAATATTCGCCTTATCCAATTTTCACTTTATTAATTCAATGAATTGTTAACTAGGATTACCTATCAATTTATTAACATCTTTCAATGATTAACAAAAAGACCCATTTCAGTTATATTGCTATTTTCATACAAGACACTTAAAATAGATGCATTAAGCACAAACTCCTAATCAAGTTACGCATGGCACATAGGTATTTTTATCCTATACGTTGTTATGTTATTCTAGAAAGAATCAACAAGTTCATGTGTTATCATATCCAGATCTAATCTTAGATTTCCTCTTTCAATTCCATCTAAGATATCAGATTAATTGCTAGCTAGACAATTAATAAATAAGCACAAGATATGACAAACATCTCAATTAGAATTAACAAGTGAAAATATGGATAAATAAATTAAAGCATCACAAAAGGTTTCATTGAATTCCTAATTAATAGTTTAGTTCATAATCCTAATGAAAACCATCATCTCGAATAATAAGAATATTCAAAGTTACAGATAAAGAAAATAAAGAGAAGAAGAAAAACTCTTGCGGAATTCTTTAACCTCCTTAACCTTCAATGTCTGACTCTTCTTTTATTCTCCAATTCAATCTTCAAGCCTCCATGTTAGATAATCAAGTCTTGTCGTCAAAACAATCTCTCAAATCCAAGTTACAATCAAGTATTTATAGTGCTAATGGAAACCCTAACACATTAGGCATCTAAAAGTCCTATTCCCACTCAACTTGGACATTATAACACCCAAATAAACTCTCCCCCTGACGTCCAGCGTGCCCCGCGCTGCTCCTAGGCCAATTTGGGCGCGCCCCGCCCTACTGTAGCAAACCAATCTGATGGTCTGGCGCGCCCCGCGCCAGAAGATTTTCTGTTGCGACGTCCTTTGGTAAAACGACCATAACTTTTGATCTGGGAAAAGTTACGGGACATGCAACCCATCAAAACGAAGACCTCGACGAGATCTACAACTTTCATTCTTTAAGAATTGAGAGATTCGGGCTGGATCAAGGTTGAAATTGGGCTTCAAGTGGGCTGCTATGAAAATTCAAACACAAAACTCTAAACTTTGATCTCTTTTCAATTCCAATTGTCGCCCCTCCTTAGCCTTTCCTACAAAATAAACATAAACATATCAAAAGTAACATGAAAACACTAAAGAATAAATAATATTTCAAGATAAAGAATACTATATTCGTAGGTATTAAACTCACTCATCAAATAGCCTTTAGCCACCAACCTTGCCTTGTTCCTTGTGATCACACCAGCTTTATCCATTTTGTTTCTGAAGACCCATTTGGTGCCAACAACTGGATAGTCTTTTGGTCTTGGAACCAGCCTCCAAACCTTGCTTCTTTCAAACTGGTTAAGCTCTTCTTGCGTAGCTTCAATCTAGCTTGAGCCTTCCAAAGCTTCTTCGATCTTCTTTGGCTCAATCTAAGAGAGAAAGTTAAGGTAGAAGCATTCGTTTTGAGTGGTTGATCTTGTACTGACACTAGCATTTGGATCTCCAATGATCAGGTTCTGAGTGTAATCTCTTTCTCATTTACTTCCGGGTGGAACATCTGTCCTTGTGCCTTGTTGTCTGAAATTTTCAAGATCTGGTTCTGGTTCTACATTTTCATTGATTCATAGCGTTCCTATATGTGGGACTAAGGACTCTATAACCTCCTAGTCTGGCACTACGATCGCTGGGTCTGATTATGCGGCATCAGCTTCTGCAATCGTAGGGTTCTCTTACTCTGCGATCTGAGGATTCAGCTCTACGACTTCGTCAAGTTGAGCTGCTTTACTTGGTTCGCCTTGATCAGCTTCATCAAATGTGACATGGATGGAGACTTCCACTGTCAGGGAGTTCTTGTTGAATACTCTATAAGCTTTATTTTCCATAGAATATCCAAGGAAGATTCCCTCGTCTGACTTAGGCTGAAATTTCGTCAGGTATCTTTTGCCATTGTTGAGGATGTAACACGCACAGTCAAATGCACGAAAGTAGCTTATATTTGGTTTTCTTTCTTTCCACAACTCATAGGGCGTCTTCTTAATAGTAGAGTAGATCAATGACCTATTCTGAGTATAACATATAGTGTTGACAACTTTTGCCCAAAAATATTTTGGAAGATGTGCTACTGCTAGAAGTGTTCTTCCTGCTTCGATCAATGTTCTGTTCTTCCTCTTAGCCACTCCATTTTGTTGTGGAGTTCTTAGAGCTGAGAAGTTATGATGAATTTCATTGTCTTCACAGAACTGATTTATTTCAGAATAGTCAAATTCTCTGTCATGATCACTCCTTATAGCTTTTTTCTTCTCACCCTTCTCATTCATCACCAGCTTAAAGAGTTTGATTAACTAATTGTTGGTCTCATCTTTAGAGCTTATAAAGAATATCCATATAAACCTGGTGTAGTCATCCACTACAACCAGTAAGTATCTCTTGCATCCTAGGCTAGCAGTTGGAATAGGCCCAAACAGATCCATATGAAGAAGTTGCAATGGCCTTTTATTTGAATTAACTGCCTTGATCTTGAATGAGCTCTTGGTCTGTTTCCCCAGTTAACATGTTTTACATGGTCTTTCTTTGACAAAACTTAGCTTGGGCAGACCTTTGACTAGATCCTTTGATATAAGCTTTGACATGCTCTTGAAGTTCAGGTGAGACAATCTTCTATGCTATAACCAACTTACATATTTTGAGGCTTTGGCGAAGAAGCAAGTTGATTCTGAAGAACATAGTTCAGTGAGATTGACCACATAGACGTTTCCTTCCCTTGATCTAGTCAACTTTAATGAGTTGGTTTCTAGGTCTCGAACTTGACACTAGTTATTGAGGAAGATAACTTGATGACTTTTATCACATAGCTGACTTATACTTAGCAGGTTGTGCATCAGTCCATCAACGTAGGCTACCTTACTGAACGAAACAGCTCCATTACTTATCAAGTCGTAGCCTCTGATTTTCCCAGAGTTGTTGTCTCCAAAGACAACTGCTGGACCATCCTTTACCTTGAATTCTAACAGGAGAGCCTTATTGTCAGTCATGTGCCTTGAGCACCCACTGTCTAGATACCATACAGACTCTGTGGATCTCTGCACCTGCAGGTATAATTATTGTTTATTTTGGTACCCATACTTACTTGGGTCCTGCAATATTAGTTTCCTTCGGGACCCAAATATGCCTGACTTTGGATCTTCTATATGCAGTATGTTCAAAATAACAATATGCAGCTTTATGACCATATTCACGACAGTTATAACAATTAACATGTTGCATGGGTGAGTGTGTGTGTGGATATCTTCTCACTTGGAACTTGTATGAAGGATATTCCATTTTTCTTGACTGATCCTCCTTCTTTCTACAATTTTAAAATTTCGTAGAGTAAGAACCAATCCTATGATTTGCTCCTGGTTGATTCTTAGTGTTGAACTTGCTAGACTCTACGACTCTTCGAAGTACGATCGTAGACTTGATTTTACTCTGCGGTTTTACAAAACCCAGACCAGTTTGTGACCTGTTGTCCTTAGGAACAATAATCTGGTTAACAAAGATCGGACAACTTGGAATTATAGGTTCAGAAAACTCTTTGGATTTTACAAACACAATGCCTCTATTTGAATAAGAAGCAATGTTATTACTAGTGTCCACTGATTTTTCCACATTTGGGGTAGAAGATAGATCTCCAAACCCCAAACTTGATCTGTCAGAGACAACTCTCTAACTTGTGATCAGTGAGTCCATAGATGAGGAAGAACGATTCCACATTGAGATTGTCTTTTCTAACTCTTCTATTTTAGAGGTAAGAACAGACTCTCTCAGTGCATTGATTTCAGTTATCTTTCTCAAATTTTCATTCTCAGCCTCAAGCTTGGATAAAAAGGCAGTGTGTCGTAGAGCAGTTTTCAATTTTACGTCCACTTTCTCTTTCTCCTCCTGAAGAAGAGAATGTTCCTTTGATAGAATCCTAAATAGCTTTATGTATTCTATGCAGATCAAATGTTATATCATGCAAAGCTATTCTAAGATCAGATATATTAACATTTAGAGGGTTGAAGTCAAATACCTCACTGATGTCAATCTCTCAACAATTAGTAGTTATGCCGAAATCATCTTCAACCGCTATTAAACATAGATTGGCTACTTGAGGTTTTTCATCATCATTGGAGTCTGAACTGGAGTCGTTGTCAGAATCACTCCATGATCTTTCAGCCACAAAACCTCTTTCTTTCTTGTACTGTTTCTTGTGGCCTTTATATTCTTTCTTTCCATGAGACTTCTTTTTGTCCTTCTTGAGGTCTTCTCTCAGAGATTTGATGCACTCTGCGATATAATGGTTAGGCTTCTTGCAGTTGTAGCACAAATCTTTATCTTGTTCTTTGCTGTTACTGCCTTTATTGAAGTTCTTTTTTGGCCTCCAACTGCTGCTCTTTCTCATGACCTTTCTTAGAGTAAGCAAAGTGATATCTTCATCTTCGTCTTCTTCTTCTTGATCATCATTATCCTCAGCTTCAGCTGGAGCTTTTGAGGGAGTTTCAGAAGCTTTAAGAGCAACTCCTTTGTCCTTTTTCTTACTCTTTGAAAGAGTCTCTTCTCTTTGATTCAGTTCAAGCTCATAGGTAAGGAGATTACTGTAGAGCTTCTACACAATCATCTCGTGTAGATTCTTGGATTCTCGAATAGCAATGGTCTAGGCATCCCACTTACTTGGAAGAGCTTTGCATAAACTTGATATTTAGATCTTTGTTGGGATAGACCTTTCCATATGATCTCAGAGAGTTGAGGAGCACATTGAACTGCTCATATGTTACAGTGATGTTCTCACCAAGGACATGAGAGAACATCTCATATTATTGAGTCAAGAGACATTGCTTATTCTCTCTGACTTCTTTAGTGCCCTCGTACAATACTAACAGAGCTTCCCAGACTTCCTTAGTCATGGTGCAGTTGACAACATTTTTAAATAGCTCGTCCTCGAGAGCCATGAACAGAATGTTCTTGGCCCTTTTATCGAGCTGCAGCAAGTTCTTCTCATTTTCTGTTCATTCCATTCACTGCTTGACTGTTACCTTGTTTGGATCATCTGAAAGTAGTATGCACACAAGCCAATCATATTTGATATGATGTAGTATATACTTTGTAATCTTATTCGTTTATTAAAGGCATTTTACATTATCTACATAGTGCTGTTTTATTAAATGTGATAAACCCATAGTTTTGAGCAATGCTTTTAGAATCATGATGGGGATCATGTTAATGAGATCTAAATTCTAGATAGCTCACAAACTAAAATCGTTCCTAATCGTTGGATTACTAAAAAGGGGATTAGTGAATCCGGATAGATTAGTACATACGTTGCTTGCTCTTATGAAGAGGATGATTGATCTCATAATCATTTGTGTGGAGACACTAAAACAAGTATGTAGGTGCTTATTAAAGAATAAGTTCACTGAACGTGGCTCGCTAAGGAATACCTAATGGAGTTTTACTCGCCTGTCAATAGGAATTCCTCTAGTGATAGTAGTACAAGTGATCCTTGAACTTGAGATCATCATAGTATCTTGTGTGTGATGAGTTATACTTTGACATGTCCCTTAAGACCTTTAGGGTATATCAAAAGGTATGATTGGGTATAATAAGTTATACATGGAGATAGGTGAATGATCAACAAAGAATCTACCACTTCTAGTAAAAGGAGTGAATGTCCTATGTGATTCGATAAATGACGACTCAGAAGTCTTTGGCCAAAGCAGAATGAAATTAGAAAGGAGTTTCTAATTTGCATTATCAGAGTTGTGCATTTGAGAATCGAAATACATATAATTAAATAAAATAAGACTTGACAGTAATTCCATGTCTTATATTTAATTGGGACATTGTATGGTAGAAGGATTGAATTGTACGGTAACTATTCACTGAAAGGTTCTTTTATGATTAATGTTGAAATCTATATTATCTGGAAAGTCGTTGATCGCTAAGGGGGCTTACCCTTATTGTAGAATAAATATTATTTATTTAAATGAATTAAATAGTTTAATTTATTTATTTAAATAAGATTAGAATTGTTCTAATTGATTTATTCACAACCGGTTTAATATGGAGAACCTAAAGGATCACACCGCAAAAGGAAAATATTTATTTAAGAAGTAAATGGCATAATCGTAATAATAAGTTAAGTGTATTTAATTTAATCTATGGAGATAGAATAAATTAAATAGCTTAATATTTATTATTTAATATTTTGGAAATATTAAATATAAATTAATAAGAGGAGTCTTATTATTATTATTACTATTACTATTATTTAATTCCTAATAGGGATTGGGAATTAATTAATAGAAGTACTCTCTCATGAATTCCTAATTGGATTAGGAGTTCAATTAATTAAAGGAGTTTAATTAAAATAAAAAAAACCCTAATCCTAAATAGTTTAGGAGGGTTCCTGATAGACACATAATTCATACATTTTATTATCCCTAATTTTGTCTTTTTAATTATATTAGTTTATTAAATTAATATGTTTTATTTTATTTTCTAGGATTTAATATTTTGTTGCAATAAAGTCAAAATCTTGGTGATCAAGCAATATTTAATACTCTTATTCATGTAAGGAAATATCCAAGAATTCTACAAGGAAAAGGAAGGAGGTGGAACAATCTTGGTCTGCAAGTCAAATCCAGTGAGAGAAAGGAAAGTCAATCTAGAAGATATCTTTGAGAAGTTGATTGTCACTAAGAAGTTGAAACCTACATGGAAAGGGACTCTTGAGAGATTACCATCTAGAGATTGAAATCAAAAAGGAAACAAAAGAGGCCAAGTTCAATGAATGTAAATTAGGGCACAAATTTATTTTCCCTATAAATAGGTCTCTTGTTTTAGAGAGAAGGGGTATCAGTTTAGGTTAGGAGTAGGAGTAAATTAAATTATTTTTCATTGTACGTTTGTTGGAGGATCGTTAATTAAAGGGAGTTTTCTTATTTTATTTTTAATTTTCTATTTCTTCTTCTTTATCTTAGTTAGTTTAATTATTTTCATGTTTAGTTAATTTCTTTAATCTAGGATGAAGATGAAATTAAATAATTATTCATGATAATATTTTTTTATCTCTTCTACTATTTATGCTTTTATGTTTAATTGATTTCGCCTTCATGTTTCATTATTGAAATACCTTCGTTTTATAGTTCTTATGTGATTTTTAATTAATTAAGAGGTTTTGATAGATTATTGTTAAGATATGAGTTTTTCATAATCCATGCTTGCTCAAAGAAGTTTTGATGGGTTATAGTTAATCCTTAAATTTTCATAGTCTATGCTTGCCCATGTTAATTATAAAATTACTAAATTAAAGGGAAGGGAGATCAAAATCATAATTAAGTTATAAAAATAGAAGAGATTGAATTACTTGTTATGTTTATTATTTAATGGATTCGGATTCCTAGATTGCTTCCTTATTATTAGTTAGTTTAATTATAGTTAATTGATTCTCAATCTTTATTTCTAATTCGCCTAAAATAGATATTAAGGATACATTAAAATTAATCTAGTCTCTGTGGGTTCGACCTGTACTTGCCAGTTCTTCAATTTGACACTGTGCACTTGCAGTTACATATTTTTATCACATCAGTTCCCTATATCTATAAATAAGAGGAGTCTTATCATGATTTAGGGTTAGATAGTTACACACTCTTCCATAAGAATTGGAGAGAGTGAGAGTACTTGCAATTTCTATAGAGATAGAAACTAGGGTTTTGCCAACACCCATCTTCTTGAACAACTATTATTCCTTGGTGGATCACCTCTAGAGGCCAAACACTTGGGTGGCTAACGTTGATCAAAGGAAGAATTTAATCGGTGAAATTCAAGGAGAACGCGAAGGAATTGGAGGTGAACTTGTACCCGAGGAAGCACGGTTCTACGAGGGTATAATTTCTTAATCTCTATCTCTTTCGTTTAATTGATAATTGAGCACATGGATGATCATGGTGATGGTTTGTATGAAAATTTTAAAATCCGTTTTATCGCGCTTCCGCACTATTTATGTAATTTGATTGCATATTCGCGCTATGTACAAACCTAACAGTGGTATCAGAGCCTAACCTTGTGCTAATTATCAATTATTATGATTCCATGTATGTATGGGTATGCGATTGGATCGATTTTCTGGGCAACAAAAAATTTTTTCGAAGTCTGCTACGCGGCGCGGCCGCGCCGCTTCCAGTTCATTCTGGAGCGCGGCCGCGCCTGAACCCAGAAAACGTTTCTGGGGTGCAGCTGGGGTGCAGCGCGGCCGCGCCGCTCCTAGTTCATATTGGAGCGCGGCCGCGCCGGTCTGCAGGATTTGAAAATTTTTAATTTTTATTTTGATTTTATTTATTTTCAATTAAGATAAAAGGTTTATTTTGAATTGAAATATAATTAAAATTAAAAGTTTTATTTTAACTAGGAATTGGATTCCATGTTAATTAGAATAAAAGAGTTTATTCACATATGGAATAGGATTCCATGTTTCCTAGAATAAAGGAGTTTATTCACATATGGAATAGGATTCCATGTTTCCTTAAAAATAAAGATGTTTATTTTGATAAGGAATAGGATTCAACATATTTTATTTTCCAACAATTTTAAGTTAAAATAAAGGAGTTTATTTTGAACTTGAAATTGGTTTCCATGTTAATTAAAATAAAGGAGTTTATTTTGATTTGGAATTTGATTAAAAATAAAAGAGTTTATTTTATTCAAAATTGGATAAAATAAAATAAATAAGTTTATTATGATTTAAATTATGATTAAAATAAAGGAGTTTATTTTTGTTTCAAAATTGAATTTTTTTAGTAAACTTTTAATTGCCCATTAAATGATATCAATGCATATATGGAATGGTTTTATTATTCATGAGATGAATGTTATTTATTGATACATATGGAGATATGTATGATAATAAATAGGGATTGATTATGGACTACTGACCAATGTGTGATTGGATTTATTTTAGTGGATGCTTGAATGAATGGGTTTTTATAAATGGGGTCTGCGTACCTCGTCTTCTCTAATTTTTCTTAATGTAAATTCTATCTCCCTCCTATGTACTTCCCCTTGACTGCTGATCAAGGTTTCTATTTATTGTAAATAGTTTATGTAATAGGTTTAGTTAGAATTACTTGAAGAATTGGAGACAAAGGAGCAAGGAGCGCTTGAAGACCCATTTGTAATGGAGCCCGGGTTTAAATGTAATAGTTATATTTAAATTTTGTTCTTGCACCCTAGGTTTGACCTTTTGGTTCACTTGGTGGCTCTAGTGAACCAAACTATAATAAAAATCCATAATCAATCCGGGTAGAATATAGTATTCTATATGTGCATGCTTGCTATGTATATATTATATATTATACAACATGCTTCGCATGTTAAATAATATGACGCGTATTTTATATATATATGTGCATGCGCGCTAAACAAGATGAGACAAATAATAACAAACCCCTCAAAGCAATAATATTAAGTCCTAAGCGTTCAAAGATATTTGGAATATCGAACGTCGCCTTCTAGCATGGTAAAGCAATAGAGTATTAAATATTTAATATGAGTTTGTTGTGTCACCACAAGGCAAGTATTAAAATGTTTAAGATGTTGCTTTATCACATTTGATGCTTATACATAGACTGAACGATGCTGTTTTGTTGTGTCACCACAAGGACAGTGTTTTTCTTTCGAATATATGGAAGTGCTAGGTTGGACTTAACTTGGATAATTTTGATTCGGATGTGTCACCACTTGATCAAAATAATCTAAGAGGCAAAATACAAGGAATTACATAGTGATGTAATTGACAATAGTTGTCTACCTATTTATTTATATATCGTTTGTTGTGTCACCACAAGGCTATATACATTTGAAATGGGATCCTTATTCTCACTAGCAAATCTTTAATTAGAATTGCCGAACCATATAATGAGGGTAATATAGTTTGATGAAAATAGTGGGAGATACCAATTTAAATAAAGACCTAATTTATTTTGGTAATTAATTAAAATGAATGTATGCTAAAATGTTGTTAAATTACAAATTCATTTATAGAATTTTACAATGTTTAATTCACTATCACTGCGGAGCATATTAGATGCTAATTAACCGGACCAAATTAAAAGGACTGGTTAAAGAATTTGAGAAAAGTTCTCAAGGCTGAAAAGCTATCTTATGTCCTTAATATGCCTATCCCTGTAATGGTTACAGACGATGCCTCAGAGGAAGAGATTGCTACTTTTAGAAAGTGGCAAGATGATGCACAGTTGGCTCAATGCATCATGCTCGCATCCATGAGTAACGAGCTTCAGCGTCAGCATGAAACTATGGATGCTCCTACTATACTCCTGCACCTTCAAGGAGTTGAAGGGTGAGGAAAGTAGGACTATTAGATATCAGATATCTAAGGAGCTCTTCCGATCTAGAATGACCGATGGCACTACAGTACAGATATATGTCCTAAAATGATCAATCTGATTGAACAATTGGGACAACTGGGTTTTAATGGATGGAGAGTTGATCCAAGATTTGATCTTGCAATCACTTCCAGACTCTTTCTCACAAATTGTTGTGAATTTTCACATGAACAAGCTATATGTCAGCCTGCCTGAGTTGCTTAAACATGTTGAAAACTGTAAGAGTCACTTTCCAACCAAGAAAGACCAAGTCTTACTGGTAGATGTTTCTTCCAGGAAGCGGAAGAGGGCCAAAGGATCTTCTTAAAAGAAGAACAATTCAAGAAGGTAAATGGAAAGGCAAAAACAAAGGATAATAAGAACAAGACTGATGCAGATAGCAAAGGAGTTTGCTTCCACTGCAATAAGCTTGGATACTGGAAAGGAAAACTGTAAGGAGAATCTTACAGAGGTTAACCAGAAGAAGCTTAGTGAAGCTTCGGTTACAGATATAGGTTTGTTCATGATTAAAATAAATCTTTCTGTAAGTCAAGGTTCTACTTGGGTATTGGATACCGGCTATAGTTCTCACATATGCAATCCAATGCAGAGACTAAGCAGAAGTAGAAAGCTAAACAAAGAATAAGTAATCTTACGCGTGGAGAATGAAGCAATGGTTGCTACATTAACCATAGGAACTTATAGTTTAGCATTGCCTACGGGCAAGTCTATTAAGTTAATAAGTTGTTATTATGTTCCAGTTCTCTTTAGAAACATTATTACTTCCGTTGTTGGACAAGGAAGGTTCTGGTATTATATTTAAGAACAATTGTTGTTCTATTTATAATGATAATGTTTTGTTTGAAACTGGAAGATTACTTGATAGACTTTGTATACTTGACTTACATGAAAAATTATTTTGCAAATTGAACAAACTAATAAAAGAAAAAGGATATGGTCATTCAAAGAGTTGAATGTGTGTATTTGATGAAATACAAGTCTGAATCATTTGAAATGTTCAAAGAATTCAGAAGTGAAACATATTGATAGAGTATTAAGATTCTTTGATCAGATCGAGGAAAGAATACTTGTACAATGAGTTTCTAGATCATCTCAAAATGGTATTTTCTCATAATGGACACTTCCTGATACGCAATAATTGATTGGTGTATCTAAAAGGAGAAATTGTACCTTGTTGGACATGGTGCAGTCCATAATGATTTTTACCGACATTCTAGTATCCATCTGGGGTTATGCCCTAGAAACGGCTGCATATCTACAAAATAAGGTAACCTCAAAAATCTGGCCCCAATACTCCATAAAGGTTATGGATAGAGAGGATTCCTATTCTTAAGTATGTTAAGATAAGGGGTTGTCCAACTTATGTGAAAAGGTTTCAAAGATAAGTTTGGGACAAAATCTGACAAGTGCAGATTTGTGGGATATCCTAAAGAAAGTTTAGGGTATTATTACTATAATCCTACACGCTGCCTTCTTAGATAAAGGTGTTTATCATTGAAGAAGCTAGTGGGAGGGTAATAGATCTTGAAGGAGTTCAAGAACCACAAAGCACTTTAAGTCGAACCGAGGAACCTGTAGATAGACCTATTGTACCACAACCGAATCGTAAATCTGGAAGAGTACCGAAGATACCTGGGAGGTATGGATTCATCATAGAGGATGATGATGAGGTACGCATCATAGAGGATGATGATCCAGTTATATACGATAAGGCTATGAGTATAAGATTCTCAGAGAAATGGTAGATGGCCATGAAATTCGAAATGGACTCCATGTATGAGAACCAAGTATAGACTCTGGTTACTCCACATAAGGGCTCAGTGCCTAGAGTGTGAATATGGGTCTTTTAAGAGAAAGACTGGGGCAAATGGCAAGGTGGAGACCTATAAGACCAGACCTGTTTAAAAGGTTTTTCAAGTCAAGGAGTTGACTGTGATAAAACCTTATTACCGGGTAATGCTCAAGTCCATTTGGATTTTACTTGCGATTGCAGCTTATTACAAAATCTGGCAAAATGGATATGGAGACGTCCTTCCTCAATGAAGACTTGAGGAGAATGTATGTATGATACAGCCAGAGGAATTTGTTTCAAAGGTTGAAGCAAATCGTGTTTTAAGCTACAATGATCCATTGATGGATTGAAGCAAGCTTCTAAAAGATGGAACATTCATTATGATGAGACAATCAAAAGAGTTTGATTTTATCAAAAACGAGAATGAACCTAGTGTATATAAAAGGGTCAGTGGGAGCGTTGTGACATTCTTGGTATTATATGTTGATATACTACTGACAAGGAATAACACACCAATGCTACAATCAGTAAAGATAAAATTGTCTAAACATTCCTCCATGAATGACTTGGGAGGAGCATCCTATAAATTGGGGATATAAGTCTATATAGATAGATTTAAAAGGATGTTCGGCTTGACCCAAGGAACGTATATTCATTTGATGCTAAAGGCGTTTAGCATGGCAAACTCCAAGAGAGGTCTCATGATGATGAGCCATGGAGTGTATCTCTCTAAAATTGTCCCCAATTGAAAGAGAGATCACATGAGTTACTATCATGTATGCAATGAATATACTAGGCTTGATGTTGATCAGTCATATTCTGGAGAAGATCACTGTAAGACAGTGATAAACATCTTTAAGTACTTAACCGGTATTGAAGATGTAATCATAATTCATGGTAGGTTTGAATTAAAACTAGAGGGCTAAACAGACTCAAGTTTTTTTCAGACTGACCAAGACGATAACAAATCCACTTTAAGGTAAATCGTTACCTTGAAAGGTGGTGCAGTGAATTGGAAAGGTTCCAAACAGCAAAGAGTTGCTGGTTTAGTGACAAAGACAAAGTATATAGCTGTAAATGAAGCTGCAAGTTGATTGTTTGGATGAAAAGTTCATCACAGAACTAGGAATAGTTCCTAAGTCTCATCTTGGATTCAAACATGTGTTGCGGCACTTTCATTTGATTAGTAGAATCATTGAAAGAGAAGAAGTCACTATAGAGATAGTGGACTCTCAAGAACAACATTGCATATCCATCTACTGAAGCTTTATCCAAACAGTAGGATGATCGTCACTTAGAGAAGAAGAGTATTAGATACCATGACGATTAGCTTTAGTGCAAGTGGGAGATTGAAAGTAGTATGCACACAAGCCAATCATATTTGATATGATGTAGCATATACTTTGTAATATTATTCGTTTATTAAAGGCATTTTACATTATCTACATAGTGCTGTTTTATTAAATGTGATAAACCCATAGTTTTGAGCAATGCTTTTAGAATCATGATGGGGATCATGTTAATGAGATCTAAATTCTAGATAGCTCACAAACTAAAATCGTTCCTAATCGTTGGATTACTAAAAAGGGGATTAGTGAATCTGGATAGATTAGTACATACGTTGCTTGCTCTTATGAAGAGGATGATTGATCTCATAATCATTTGTGTGGAGACAATAAAGCAAGTATGTAGGTGCTTATTAGAGAATAAGTTCACTGAACGTGGCTCGCTAAGGAATACCTAATGGAGTTTTACTCGCCTGTCAATAGGAATTCCTCTAGTGATAGTAGTACAAGTGATCCTTGAACTTGAGATCATCATAGTATCTTGTGTGTGATGAGTTATACTTTGACATGTCCCTTAAGACCTTTAGGGTATATCAAAAGGTATGATTGGGTATAATAAGTTATACATGGAGATAGGTGAATGATCAACAAAGAATCTACCACTTCTAGTAAAAGGAGTGAATGTCCTATGTGATTCGATAAATGACGACTCAGAAGTCTTTGGCCAAAGCAGAATGAAATTAGAAAGGAGTTTCTAATTTGCATTATCAGAGTTGTGCATTTGAGAATCGAAATACATATAATTAAATAAAATAAGACTTGACAGTAATTCCATGTCTTATATTTAATTGGGACATTGTATGGTAGAAGGATTGAATTGTACGGTAACTATTCACTGAAAGGTTCTTTTATGATTAATGTTGAAATCTATATTATTTGGAAAGTCGTTGATCGCTAAGGGGGCTTACCCTTATTGTAGAATAAATATTATTTATTTAAATGAATTAAATAGTTTAATTTATTTATTTAAATAAGATTAGAATTGTTCTAATTGATTTATTCACAACCGGTTTAATATGGAGAACCTAAAGGATCACACCGCAAAAGGAAAATATTTATTTAAGAAGTAAATGGCATAATCGTAATAATAAGTTAAGTGTATTTAATTTAATCTATGGAGATAGAATAAATTAAATAGCTTAATATTTATTATTTAATATTTTGGAAATATTAAATATAAATTAATAAGAGGAGTCTTATTATTATTATTACTATTACTATTATTTAATTCCTAATAGGGATTGGGAATTAATTAATAGAAGTACTCTCTCATGAATTCCTAATTGGATTAGGAGTTCAATTAATTAAAGGAGTTTAATTAAAATAAAAAAAACCCTAATCCTAAATAGTTTAGGAGGGTTCCCTATATCTATAAATAAGAGGAGTCTTATCATGATTTAGGGTTAGACAGTTACACACTCTTCCATAAGAATTGGAGAGAGTGAGAGTACTTGTAATTTTTATAGAGATAGAAACTAGGGTTTTGCCAACATCCATCTTCTTAAACAACTATTATTCCTTGGTGGATCACCTCTAGAGGCCAAACACTTGGGTGGCTAACGTTGATCAAAGGAAGGAATTTAATCGGTGAAATTCAAGGAGAACGCGAAGGAATTGGAGGTGAACTTGTACCCGAGGAAGCACGGTTCTACGAGGGTATAATTTCTTAATCTCTATCTCTTTCGTTTAATTGATAATTGAGCACATGGATGATCATGGTGATGGTTTGTATGAAAATTTTAAAATCCGTTTTATCGCGCTTCCGCACTATTTATGTAATTTGATTGCATATTCGCGCTATGTACAAACCTAACATCATCCGTCGTAGGAACAAGCTTTGTGGGAACATATGGGCCATTCAGAACAACATCAAATAAATCATCATCGGTAGCATCCATGTATGCCTGCATACGTACTTTCCAATTAGCAAACATTTCTCCATTTAGGAGACGTGGCTTATTTCCACCACCAAGCTCAAAACTTGTTTTTTTAGTGTCATAGATCAACTCAAAGTGTAAGCTTTATGTTTGTGAGAACCTGCTCTGATACCACTTGTTATTTCCCAGAGGCACTTAGAGATCTAGAAGGGGGGTTGAATAGATCCTTTTTAAAAAATTTAACTTATTAAGGATATTACCAAAAATTAAGTTAATCAAATGATTAAGCACAGCGGAATATGTTTTTGAAAATCCCCTTGAAGATTAAGGATAAATCTCAGTTCCAAATTCAGTTTAGGTTTTCAACTATAAATAGTGAAATGATTAACAGAGAATAAAAACAGAAAAGTAAATAACACAATAAATTTAAGTGGTTCGGAGACTGAACAACTCATAATCCACACTTCTACTTCAATAAGTAGAAAAGTAAATGATTAACAAGTAGGAAATCCACTAAGAATAGGGTCATTAAGACTAGGTCACTTAGACCTCTTATAACTGAACCACTAAGGTTCCTTTGAGCCACTCAGTCTCGGCAGTTCGGTCACTGAGACCAGAACACTTAGTCCCCTGAATCACTAAGATTCCTTCGAGTCATTTAGTCTCGAAATATTTGGCCACTCAGACCACGACGAACTGTTGATTGAATGTAGTTGAGAGATGATGCTAAGTTGGCTTTAAGCTTTTCTCTTTAGGTACTTAGCAGCTTGAACTAGATATTCAAAATCGTAGAGTGTGTTCTTTTTACTTTTGTAGAGCTTAGGCATTTTGATCATTGTTCGTACTTTTAATTTGAATCCTTGTTGCCTTTTATAGTCTGTCTGATAATCTCCCGTTGCTAGGTTCCTGTTAGTGCATTTAATGCTTCAAATATTCTAGGATCCTTAATGTTGACGTTTAAGTCAATGTGTCAGCTACTTTTTAGTTTGTCTGTCACATCAGTCTGCTTTCTCACCTAACACAACTAAAATATCGTTTTCAGCAAACTAGTTGTTGGACAGATCTTCTAATTCTTCGATTCGGACCAAGGATGTTCGGTGAGTGCATCGGGACCTTCAATCAGCAATGCTCCCTTGTCAGTTTTCTTGCAGACTTGACTTGACTCTACGAAGAAAGTAGAACTCTACGATTGATCTCTATGATCAACTTAACGAAGTTTTACTTTACGATTCTGGAGCTTACTTTACGATCTTGTCTTTACTAAATGATCCTTGAGATACTTTACGATTTGACTGTCACACAGCGATTTCCTAGGGTACTCTTGTTAGAGGTTATGCCCTAGAGGCCAATTATTTAATGTAATTGCTTAACATTTTTTTTGATATTTGATTGAATAAATGAATTATTTTATTATGGTTTCATTTACTGTGTTATATAAATGTTAACATAATAAAAGTCCTTAGAATAATGATACAAATTATATAGCTTCAAGTATGTGACTTGAACATGAGATTATATAATTACAATAAGTATCATTACTCTTAAATGTCTCTAGTCGAGTATCATTAAGAATGGGACAACAATGATACATTGAGACTAGTATGTGGATTGACTGATGGCCAAATCTCATTGGTCATTAATATTTGAGATATTAAGTCAATGCATAGGTACATGTTAGAGAACAATGTACTGGACAGACCCATCATGAGAATTCTACGTGGAGCATTATGCAAAGTGTCATAAGCAATTCTCATAGTGGCAATGATGTAATGGTCCTCCGACCTGAAATCACTATATTACTATACGAGAATTTATGTACTTTGATATCATCAAATGTCACCTTTAATAGGGTGGACAATAAAGGTGATTATTGGGTACATCATGAATCGTGTGAGGAATATGAGTGATCTAGATGGAATTTAACCCTCCTATATATTAGGAGTGATATCCATAGGCCTCTTGATTGAGTAGGACTATGAAATGCATGGCCATGCTCAAATAGTGATTTGTTTCATATAGTCTACTCATTGATCAAGAAAACTCAAATTAAATTATGAAGAGTATGACACATTCCATGACTCGAGTTTAATCTAGGATGTCAAGGTTAAAAGGATTAAATTACATTGAAACATTGGTCACGAAATGGTTGCATCGAATCATCGATCTTATTATTATTTGGGTAGCAGTGATGCATTACTAGATGCCACTCACTGTTTATAATTTTATAATATGATTTTAAAATTATTGCCAATATAATAATAACCTATAGGGTCACACACTTAGAACGTAATTAAAAGAGAATTAATTTAAATTGTAAGGATTTAAATATATCAATATGATTGATAGTATTTAAATTACGAATTTAAATTAACAAGATAATTTGTATATATATGTATATTAATTAAGTAAGACTTAATTAAAATATAATATATATAAATTCGGATTTTACTTTTCTAATAGGATTAGGGTTTTGATTAATTACTTTTTGGACGCTATATATATCTGATATATCAGCAGTCTGAGGTACGTGAAACTAAAAGAAAAACCCTAGCCGTTTTAGAAAAGAGAGTTGAGAGCAACACTTGAGAAAATCCAGATCTTGGCGGCTAGTACCGGAGTTCTCTTTGCTGCAGATCGTGTGACGATTTGTGGGACGTTCGTGTGGATACCGTAGAGACGCAGTTCCGTTGGATTGCGTTGGAGATTCGAAGCCGTTCCAGAATTTCATCGTTGCATTCAAGCTCGGATAATCGGTAAAGCAAATCTAAACCTCTGAATTAATTTGTTTTCGCATGGATCCTGTTTTAGGGTTTCGAAAAATTGTTTTAAAATTTTAAATTTCGATGGGTTTATGTGTCCAAAACCCTACAGTGGTATCAGAGCTACTTGCGAAAAGATTAATTCAGATTATGTGTTTTAATTGTATTCGATATATATATGATATTTGATGATGCATGTTTACCGATCTGAAAATTGAATATACCCTATTCTGCATGTATGCGAGTTCTGGAAAAACAGTAATATATATGCATGTATAAGATGTTTTATGAATCGTATCCTAGAAGGTGGAATAACAATACAACTACTGTTCTAATTGGATTAGAAACATGATTAGGTTTAATATGATTAACCTAAACTGGACATATATGATATGTTCTGAATGTATTGTTATTATGTGTGTTTTGGGGTTTGTATACGAATCTGAAATTGTTTCATAAATTCGTGTGGAAAAATTCTGCAATACCGATCAGCCGGACCACCGCCAGGGGGGGAACCCCCCTTGGACCCCCCGTCGTAGCGCACGATGGTCGTAACCCTAATATTCGATTTTTTTTATTATATAAAATTGTGTTATGTGCTTATTGTGATATGCATGGTGCACAGTTATGGCCCTTTTGACCTATAGGTTAGTGGTTTTTATTTTTGAAATACGGCTTGCATGTCGTGCCTCTCTATAAAGTCTAATGTAATATTCTTTTCTCATCTAAATCCCCTCGAATGTAACTCGAGGTTTTCTTTATCACATGTAATGTACAAATGAAACCTATCAAGATGACAAGATGATGATGGAGAGGAGACACATACACGAGGAAGGCCCGAGGAAGCTACTATTTTGAAGTTTTTTTTTATCACCTTAGACTGACCTTCAATCTTTTCATTAGCTTGAGAAGATTGACATAGGGTTGGGCCATAACTGTGACACATTTAATTTTGCACTTTATTTATGCTTGTATACGATATGATATGATAAATAATGTGCATGCTTAATGAGATTAAAAATTGGTGAGATCTAAATTAATTAATAAAATCCCTCATAAAATTATTAAGTTTTATCTGATGTCTTTCAATGAATAACACTCATCAAGACCTTGATCGATGGATGTAGGTTTGCCAAAGCAAAGTACCCTATTTATCTTGGTAAGATGCGATAGGATAATTGTGATATCCAAATTGTTAAAATCATTGGGCTTGACTTAACTAAGTTATCTCAATAGGATTGTGGACTTAGAGGCATAAAGTTTGGTAGATACCATTAGATGGACTTAGAACAAATATTGTTCACCAAACTATCTAAGAGTTATATACGATATAATTGACAAAGGGTTGTCTACCTAAATAATTATTTTTTGAGAGAATAGCCAAAGCTAACTTAAGGCATAATAAAATATGGATCTTGGCTCACTAGAAAGATTTAAATAACAAAATGCTTTTCGAATTAATAGTGAGGGCTATTAATTTGAATAAAATAGTGGGAGGTATATTTTGAATGTACTATTATCAATTTCATAATATCAAAAACTCTGCAATTTGACTTATTATTTTTGCACTTATAAATTATAGATATCAATGGCAAACAACAACACAAATAGTCTTTCACTACGATCAGTCCTTGAGAAGAAAAAACTGAGTGGAATTAATTTCCTAGACTGGCATAGGAACTTGAGGATTATCCTCAAACAAGAGCGCAATCTATATGTCCTTGATGGGCCCATTCCTGCAGCACCAGCTAACACTGCACCACGTACAGAGCATAATGCTTACAAGAAGCATCAAGATGATGCTCTGGACGTGAGTTGTCTCATGCTAGCAACTATGAACTCTGAGCTTCAGAAGCAACACGAGTTAATGGATGCTTATGAGATGATCGAGCATCTCAAGAAATTGTTCGAAGGGCATGCTCGACAGGAGAGGTATGATACAAGCAAAGCGTTGTATCACTGCAAGATGGGTGATCGTGATCCAGTTGGTCCACATGTTCTGAAAATGATTGGGTATATTGAGTACCTTGATAGGTTGGGTTTTCCAATTACTCAGGAAGCCCAAACTGATCTTGTTTTGCAATCTTTGAACAACAGCTACTCTCAATTTGTTATGAATTATCTCATGAATGAAATTGAGAAACCACTTACTGAGTTGTTGAGCATATTAAGAACTGCCGAGAACAACATAAAAAAGGCAGGACCCGATCCCATAATGATGGTGCAAAAGGGGATTGCTAAGGGAAAAGGGAAAGGCAAGAAAAAGATAAGATCTAAATCTGGTGCCAAACCCAATTTCAAAAATAAACGGGCTTTAAAGCCTACAGGTGGGGTGGCTAAAGTAGGTGATTGTCACTTCTGTGGAAAACCTGGACACTGGAAGAGGAATTGTCATGCTTATTTGGAAGAGCTGAAGAAAAAGAAAGGAAGTGTGACTTCTGATTCAGGTATATATGTTATAGAAGTCAATTTGTCTACTTCTACATCATGGGTATTGGATACTGGATGTGGTTCTCACATTTGTGTTAATGTGCAGGAACTCCGAAGGAGTAGGACTTTGGCGAAAGGAGAAGTTGACCTACGAGTTGGGAATAGAGCAAAAGTTGCTGCACTAGCCGTAGGGACTTATCATTTATCATTGCCCACTGGGCTAGTATTAGAATTAGAGGATTGTTATTATGTGTCTGCTATGAGCAAAAACATTATTTCTGTTTCTTGTTTGGACAAGAAAGGTTTTTCATTTTTAATAAAGAACAACAGTTGTTCGTTTTACTTAAATGAAATATGTTATGGTGTTGCACAATTGTTTAATGGTCTTTATATTCTTGATTTTGAAATGCCTATCTATAACATAAATATAAAACGATTTAAATCAAATGATTCAAATCCGACATATCTCTGGCACTGTCGTTTAGGCCATATAAATGAGAAACGCATATCCAAACTCCATAAAGATGGGTTTTTGGATTCATTTGATTTTGAATCATATGAGAAATGCGAGTCTTGTTTATTAGGCAAGATGACTAAAGCCCCTTTCACTGGTCATAGTGAACGGGCTAGCGATGTATTGGGACTTTATACATAGTGATGTATGTGGACCCATGAGTTCGTTAGCAAGAGGTAGGTTCTATTACTTCATTACATTTACTGACGACTTCAGTAGATATGGATATGTGTATCTTATGAGACACAAATCCGAATCCTTTGAAAAGTTCAAGGAATTCAAGAATGAAGTTCAAAACCAATTTGGCAAAAGCATAAAAACCCTTCGATCCGATCGAGGAGGTGAATACTTAAACCAAGACTTTGATGACCTTCTAAAGGAGTGTGGTATTATATCACAGCTCACTCCACCTGGAACACCACAATGGAATGGTGTGTCTGAGAGGAGAAATCGCACCTTGTTGGACATGGTACGATCAATGATGAGTCATGCAGATCTTCCTATAAGCTTTTGGGGTCATGCCCTAGAGACAGCTGCATTCACACTTAACCGTGTTCCTACAAAGACGGTTCAAAAGACACCATATGAGATGTGGACTAGAAAACGTCCCAGTTTGTCTTTCATGAAGATTTAGGGTTGCGAGGCATTTGTGAAACGTCTGGCTTCTGACAAGCTCGGACCCAAATCTGAGAAATGTAATTTTGTGGGATACCCTAAGGAAACAAAAGGGTATTATTTCTACAAACCTTCTGAGAACAAAGTGGTTGTTGCTCGAACTGGTATTTTTCTAGAAAGAGAATTTGTCTCTAAAGGAAACAGTGGGAGGAAAGTAGAACTCGAAGAAATTCGAGAACCACAAAATATCATTGAACCTGAGTTGGAACATGAGCAGGGACCACAAGATGTTGTGGAAAGTGAACCTGCTCAAATTACACAAGGCATTCGTAGATCTGGTAGGACACACTAAGAGCCTGAGAGATATTATGGATTTCTTGTGACTCAAAACGGCGATGTGATGCTCATAGATCAGGATGAGCCTGCTTCCTACCAAGAAGCTATGAATGGACCAGATTCTGAGAGATGGCTTGAAGCCATGAAATTTGAGATGGACTCCATGTATACAAACCAAGTATGGACTTTGGTTGATCCACCCGAAGGGGTAAAACCAATCGGGTGCAAATGGGTTTTCAAGAAGAAAACCGACATGGATGATAATGTACAAACCTATAAAGGCCGACTAGTAGCAAAAGGTTTCAAACAAGTTCAAGGTGTTGACTATGATGAAACCTTCTCTCCAGTGGCAATGGTTAAATCCATCAGGATCTTACTTGCTATTGCAGCCTTTTATGATTACGAAATCTGGCAGATGGATGTCAAAATTGCTTTCCTTAACGGAAATCTCCTTGAGGATGTGTATATGACACAACCTGAGGGTTTTGTCACTCCAAAGGATGCTGGAAAGGTATGTAAGCTGCAGCGATCCATTTATGGATTGAAGCAAGCCTCTCGGAGTTGGAATCTTCGTTTTTGATGAAGCAAGTCAAAAAGTTTGGCTTTATAAAAAATGAAGATGAACCTTGTGTATATAAGAAGGTTAGTGGGAGTCACATTGTATTCCTGGTATTATATGTTGACGACATATTAATTATTGGGAATGACATTCCTTCCTTACAGGCTGTAAAAACATGGCTAGGAAAATGTTTCTCCATGAAAGATTTGCGCGATGCAACCTACATTTTAGGTATCAAGATCTATCGTGATAGATCGAGAAAAATGCTCGGCCTAAGTCAAAGTACATATATTGATAAAGTGCTGAAACGGTTCAGCATGCAAGAGGCAAAAAGAGGATACTTACCCATGTCTCATGGTGTAAAGATCTCTAAGGCCCAATGTCCTAAATCACAAAATGATGAGGAGCGTATGAGAAAGATCCCTTATGCTTCGGCAATTGGATCTATCATGTATGCAATGATATGTACTCGTCCGGATGTCTCGTATGCTTTGAGCATGACGAGCAGATACCAGTCGAATCCAGGTGAAGGTCACTGGACAGCAGTCAAGAATATCCTCAAGTACCTGAAAAGGACTAAGGATTCATTCTTGGTATATGGAGGTGAAGACGAACTGGCAGTAAAAGGTTACACAGATGCTAGTTTCCAGACTGATATGGATGACTATAAGTCTCAATCAGGTTTTGTGTTTTATCTTAACGATGGTGCTGTTAGCTGGAAAAGTTCGAAGCAAGATACAGTAGCCGATTCTACAATAGAGGCTGAGTATATTGCTGCTTCTAGTGCGGCCAAGGAGGCTGTATGGATTAAAACGTTCGTCACTGAACTTGGTGTTATTCCAACCATTGTTGATCAAGTTGAGCTATACTGTGATAATGATGGAGCCATTGCACAGGCTAAGGAACCTAGATCTCACCAACGATCTAAGCATATACTTAGGCGGTACCATCTCATCCGTGAAATCATTGGTAGAGGAGATGTACACATATGCAAAGTGCCAACAGATGATAATATTGCAGATCCACTGACTAAGGCTTTGTCACAGCAGAAGCATGAAGGTCACACTAGTTCAATGGGTATTAGATACATGAGTGATTGGCTCTAGTGCAAGTGGGAGATTGTTAGAGTTTATGCCCTAGAGGCCAATTATTTAATGTAATTGCTTAACATTACTTTTGATATTTGATTGAATAAATGAATTATTTTATTATGGTTTCATTTACTGTGTTATATAAATGTTAGCATAATAAAAGTCCTTAGAATAATGATACAAATTATATAGCTTCAAGTATGTGACTTGAACATGAGATTATATAATTACAATAAGTATCATTACTCTTAAATGTCCCTAGTCGAGTATCATTGAGAATGGGACAACAATGATACATTGAGACTAGTATGTGGATTGACTGATGGCCAAATCTCATTGGTCATTAATATTTGAGATATTAAGTCAATGCATAGGTACATGTTAGAGAACAATGTACTTAACAGACCCATCATGAGAATTCTACGTGGAGCATTATGCAAAGTGTCATAAGCAATTCTCATAGTGACAATGATGTAATGGTCCTCCGACCTGAAATCACTATATTACTATACGAGAATTTATGTACTTTGATATCATCAAAGGTCACCTTTAATAGGGTGGATAATAAAGGTGATTATTGGGTACATCATGAATCGTGTGAGGAATATGAGTGATCTAGATGGAATTTAACCCTCCTATATATTAGGAGTGATATCCATAGGCCTCTTGATTGAGTAGGACTATGAAATGCATGGCCATGCTCAAATAGTGATTTGTTTCATATAGTCTACTCATTGATCAAGAAAACTCAAATTAAATTATGAAGAGTATGACACATTCCATGGCTCGAGTTTAATCTAGGATGTCAAGGTTAAAAGGATTAAATTACATTGAAACATTGGTCAGGAACAGGTTGCATCGAATCATCGATCTTATTATTATTTGGGTAGCAGTGATGCATTACTAGATGTCACTCACTGTTTATAATTTTATAATATGATTTTAAAATTATTGTCAATATAATAATAACCTATAGGGTCACACACTTAGAACGTAATTAAAAGAGAATTAATTTAAATTGTAAGAATTTAAATATATCAATATGATTGATAGTATTTAAATTACGAATTTAAATTAACAAGATAATTTGTATATATATGTATATTAATTAAGTAAGACTTAATTAAAATATAATATATATAAATTCGGATTTTACTTTTCTAATAGGATTAGGGTTTTGATTAATTACTTTTTGGACGCTATATATATCTGATATATCAGCAGTCTGAGGTACGTGAAACTAAAAGAAAAACCCTAGCCATTTTAGAAAAGAGAGTTGAGAGCAACACTTGAGAAAATCTAGATCTTGGCGGCTAGTACCGGAGTTCTCTTTGCTGCAGATCGTGTAACGATTTGTGGGACGTTCGTGTGGATACCGTAGAGACGCAGTTCCGTTGGATTGCGTTGGAGATTCGAAGCCGTTCCAGAATTTCATCGTTGCATTCAAGCTCGGATAATCGGTAAAGCAAATCTAAACCTCTGAATTAATTTGTTTTCGCATGGATCCTGTTTTAGGGTTTCGAAAAATTATTTTAAAATTTTAAATTTCGCTGCGTTTATGTGTCCAAAACCCTACAACTCTACGTTCAGTTCTCACTTTACGATCTTTACTTAGCTCTACTATCTTCTGTTCACTTTTACAAACTGATTTTCACTTTACGATTTGCGACGAACTTTACCAGCCATGCAAGAGCTTTACGATTAATCATCTGATGCACTGCGAGCATAAGTTGACTCTGCGATTTGTCATCTTTATATTACGAATCTTGCAGAGTAACTAAACAAACAATTTGAGCCTATTTGCTATACATCAGATCAACTTAAATAGATGAACCTAACATAATTGATCTTTCTACTCTAAGTCCTTGTACATTGAATCAACAAATCATCACTAAGGACTTTATAAAACTTACCAATTACAAATATACATTAAGTGCTTTCATCATCAAATTAAAACATCATATTAATCATGCAGACTCTAACAATAATAACTTGTGATCTAAAGTATTCTATTAGTAGAGTCTTGGATTTTGTGTATAGACTAAGGATAGATCTATATATCGCAAGTGACTATAATGGGAATTTGTGCTTAATGAATTTGTTTGTTATTAGTTCACGTAGGAATATGGTGAGTTAAATCGAATGAATTTGTTTATATAATTATTTGACAGTGTTATATGAATATCTAGTGATTCTCAGTCAATGGTTCTATGTAATTAATTTGTCATAAGGGGAATGAATAAGTCTGAATGATACATCGGGAGAAATTATAACCTTAATCTCTTTAATCTGTGAAAAATCTGTGTTAATCGTTTAGTTTAATTAGTTTAATTAATTTCATAAGAATTGCATTTGTTAGATAAAATTAAATTGGTGCATGATTAGTAGTCGGATTAATATTTTCGTTATTTACTCCTCGTGAGATCGACAACTCTACTTACATTATATTATTTGTGGACCGTGTATACTTACACGTGAATTGCTAGTATAGATTTAGCTTAACAAGGGCTCATACGCCTAAGGACTCTACTATGTCTCTCGCAGCATTAGCTATATGGGTAACAGTTGTTATGGTCATAAATAATTATTAATATTAAGTAGTTAATAAAATGATTTAATTAACTCACATATACATAATAAATAGCAGGACCGATTTCAGAAGTTCCGAGACCAGCGTGTAGCTGAGTTACGAGCTGCTAGGGGAGATTCTGAGTCGTTAAATTTCACCATCCCTCCGCTTGAGATTAACTTATCTTAGGATGAGGAGATGACTCTTTGGGTCGCGTCTCAGGATCCCCAGTAGCACTATCAGCAGGTATCGAGTGTTTGGCCTACCGAGAGTACCAGCCTATACATTACCCTGAGGTATTCATTTTAATATGTTTCTCATTATTTCATAATTTATATCGTTTCATAAATTATTAGTAAAGTTATTTTTATTTCCGCAAGCTCTAACCAGCGTCAACGTCCGAGAGCACCTGTTGGACCATCTCATACGGGCGTTGGCTTGGACGATGAGCTATTCTAGAAGGTTATAATGGCAGTGTCGAAACATTTGGTATAGATCCAATATTCCATTATCAAGACTTGCCTAGCCGTGCTCACCTTCATCAATTTGCTCAGGACATTGCAGCGGGGGACACCGCCGAGAGTACGGGTATCCCTCCGGAGCAGTTCGTCGCGATATGCGATGAGGTGATACGGATGGTGGTTACCCTACTGTTAGAGGCTTTTGGGCCGAGCTGAGTCAGCCCCCGACTACTCAAGTATTTTATTCATTTTAAGTTGTATATTCTGTATGTTATTTAATTATCATGTAGCTGTCTCTTTAATTCTCAATTATAATAAGTTATATTTTTAATTATATCAACAAGGTGGCGATGCCGAGCAGGGGGGTGATGGCGATGATTTTCAGACGTCAGAGCAGCATCGCCGACCCCTGCCCGATGATCCTCCTCACACTGGAGGTAGTACTAGCTTCATTTAGTTTTCTAGATCATTGTAGTTTAATTTATCTCTATTTAGTTTAGTTTAGCTTGATTTTTGTAAATCATTGTAGTTTATCTTATTTAGTTTTGTTTAGTTTTGTAAATCATTGTAGTTTTAAACAATTTTGGTATAACTTATCTTAAATTAGTTTATATTTGTTATTGTTGGGGACGTGTATATATGTTGTTGTTGGTATAGTTATGTTGTATGTGTTCTTGATATAGATTATTGTATGTGTTGTGGGGATAAAATAAGTTTACAGGTACAAAAATGTGGTTTAAAAACCTAAAAACTGCAAAAATAAAAATTTGTTATTTTTGACGGAATATGTTATTTCCGACGAAAATTTCGTCGGAAATAAATTAGCATAATTTATTATGAGGGCGACACGTGGAGGCTTTAAATTCGACGGAATTATTCAGTCGGAAATAGATTATGTTCGACGGAATGGTAATCGGAAATAATTTCGTCGAAAATAATTAATTTCAATCAAATTTCTGACGGACTAATCCCCGACCAGTTTATATCTGACTAAATTTTCGATAGAAAAATCTATTGAAAACAAACTAACTTCGACGGAATTAGTTTATTTCCGACGAAAAATTTCGTCGGAAATAAGTTATTTTCTTGTAGTGTATGTTAATTTTTAGAGAGAAAAGATGTGACAACCCGAAAATTTATAAGATTTATTAATAAAATCTTATATGATAAATAAAGTTTAATGAATAAAACCTAGATTGAAAATAGAGGAATAATTAAAATTTTCGAGAAGAACCTATATGGTTTAATATTTGATAGAATGTGACGTTTCAAATTTTTTTAAATATACTAAATTAAGAATTTAAATAAATAAAATTCTTATGAAATGATATGTTATGTGATAGTGTGTTGTATATGTGAATACGAACTATGCAATATGTGACTTTTATGCTTAATAAATATATTATTACTATATATTTATTATATGTAAATAAGTTGTAGGGGCAATTTATTTAAAGGAAAGGAGATGGGTAAAATTAATCCCTCGGTGTAAGTTAAATAATATATAAATTATTTTAAATTGGTGGCATTAGATATACTTAAGGTATAACCACCATTTTATTAGAGAAATCATGTATTACGTTATTGGATGTAATGCATGTATATTTTTAATGTAGTAAGTATATTATTATATTTATTACAATTAAATTGTTGGGAACAATTTATAGAAGGGAGAAAGAAATAGTTAGTTTAAGTATACATAAATATTGTATACTTTAAATAAAGGATATTAGAATAAATTCTATCATCAAATTATGTTAATAAAGAGGGGATATTATTTTAATTGTAATATCTTATTTATTGAATAGATTTCCACTTATAAGGAAATATGAATGAATGTGTTATGTGAAATAAATAAGTTAATAAATTTATTTAATTTAAGTGACAAAGAAATGAAAAGGGAAGTTAGGTAACATATTTATAAATATTATAAATATGAGGAGTTAATAAACTTAAGTGTTATATTAATAGTCCAACTAATAAATAAATATTAGTGGACTAGTCCAATTGGTTAAGTAACCAAGCCCACTCATTTAATTGATTACGGACTTGGGTAATTAATATGTAGACTTACTAACTTAGCCCAATTGGAATGTTTAACAAAAGATTTAATAAACTAGTAGCCAAGTGATGGTCTAATAATGATTAACTACTAGTGGCCCAAACTATTCTTAAATGAAAGTCCAATTAATGGCACATTTGGTATACACTTTCTATTAAATTAATTATTCTAATAATGAAAGAGAATTAAAGAAAGTTTGGTAGCCTAATATTATAAATTAGGCATAAGAACTAAATAACTTAAAGGATTATTTTTATTTAGTGGTCTTAGTATTTTAATTATATACTAGTGACCTAATCTAAGAGATTTATTTTATTATCTCAATTAGTTTGCGTGATTATGTGAGTAAATGAATATGAATATTAAGTGTTTGTTTATATTTGTTTCTTATATAAACAAATAAAAGAAAGTCTTGTAACCTAATCATTATATATTAGGTATGAAAATTTAATAACTTAAGGGTTATTGCATGGGAGAATAATAGTATTCAAAATAAATACTAACCCTAAGAGATTTATTTTATATATCTCAACTAATTAATTTTATAACCTAATTAAAGTAAGACTAATTGGGTTAAGAAATTAAATGTACATGAGTACAGATTTAAATTACAAAAGAGGAGAATGAAAACCCTAATTAAATAATTAGGATGGAATAAAAATTAATGTATTAGACCTATGTTAATTTCATGGTCCAAATATTAAAATTGAAAGCCCAAAACGTTTAAATGGGAGTCCAATCTTTAGCCCAATTGAAGAGGGGCATTATAGTCACTTGATTAAGCATATATTGCTATTAAAGATAAAGCAAAATTTGGAATTTGGGAAGGGAGTATCCGGCAAGCAAGGAAGGGAGAAAGAGAAAGTGTATGTAATGATGGCTCCACTTTATTTTTGTACCAATTAGCCAAGTGTCAACAAATTATAGGGTCACCTTATTTTGGCAAGATTTGCAATTAATGCAAGAGATGTATGAGAGATAAGATGGAAGATTTGTGGGAGATATGTATAGATATACAAATGGTATATCTATACATATTTGCTAAACCAAGGAAATAATAATAATAAACTTACTTCATTTCTTTCTCATCCAATACTTCACATTTTCATTTGCTTTCAAGTTTCCTAAAAAGCTAGAAAAAGAAATAGAAAGGAGAGAGAGAGAGAGGTAATCCGTGAGTATAGGAAAGGGAAGAGAAAGAGGAATCTACCACATGGAAAGGAAGAAGAAGGTAAAAGATCTAAACTAGTTTTCTTAAACCAAACTTGGTATGCTATATAAATTTTTATGTTAGACCCATGGAAGATCAAGTTTAAATGTCTAAATACATGCTATAAATGTTAGATCTAGAGATTTAATGGTTTAATTTGAGGATCTATATGAGTTTATGTGGAAAAAGTTTGGAAAAGAAAGAAAGAAATTATCCGGAAAACTTTTTATATATAGTGTGATCTAGCTTTTGATTTTTAAAATCTATAAATGATCTTGTAGTTTAAAACCCTTAATCTATATGCTAGATAATGTTTTATACTTGGTTGTGCTCAACTTGGGTATTGATGTGTTTAGATGATTAAGAAAAGAAAAGAAACAAAACTATGTTTGGAAAAACAATTAGAAAATCCTAATTGTTTTGTACTTTGTAAGTTTATAACTTGAGATCTATAAACTCTTTTTGCAATCCGTCAAAGAGAGGTACTAGTATGTAAGTTAAGTGTTAAATTCAAGTGGTAGAACTCAAAAATAAGGTGTACAAAATTCGTGGGGACTGTTTTTACCAAAACAGTCCAGGTGGTTCAAAAGAGGAAAGGGGCTGCAATAGGGCAGTCCCATCCAGGGGCATTTTCGTCCAATTTTTATGCTCTAAAAATTTCGAAAAACTTTGAAGTGATAATATGATAAGTTATATGAGTCGTGTAAAAATTTGAGAATTTTTGGCCATGTAGAATGAAAGTTATGGATTTTATAGCGAAGGACTTCAAATCGAGAAAACGGACCAAACCCGCTGACCCCTTACTTGTGTGCACTGTTTTGACCACTTAACAAGTGCAATAAATTCAGGGCTTTTACCACTGAAAATGTAGGAAGTTATGTAGCTTCTGGCCAAAAATCGCCGCATTCCGACTTGTAACGAAGAATCTACGGCTAAAATAAAAACGTAGAGTTTTTCGATGTAAACGGCTAAAATTGGAGTTCTATAACTCTGATAGCCACGAAATTTTAACTGGGAGTACTTGTTAATATGTATAAGATTCTATCAAAAATTTGGTATCATCGGAGTTGTGCAAGATAGTGATCATTTTTCTTAGTTTTGAAAGTTAAAACGGACGTTTGAAAAATGTTAAAGGAAATTAAAAACTTTCATAAGGAAAGTATTTTTGTGTATGGAATATATGTACATATGTGTGGAAAGATTTGAAGAAAATAAAAATTGATTTTTACGAGAGGTTAAGTCATTTTTGAATGCAGCTTCCAATACGGTTTGCTGTATTCATATTTCGGCTTGTTGGATTGTGGTATTCAGTTTGCTGAATTAATGAAAACAGTTTGCTGAATTAATGAATATAGTTTGCTGAATTAATGAATATAGTTTGCTGAATTAATGAATATGGTTTGCTGAATTAGTGAATCTAGTTTACTGAATTGTAGGTTAGTTTGAATCCAATGTGCTGGATTAGAAAATAGTTTGTTGAATTAATGAATCCAGGTTGCTGGATTGTAGGATAGTTTGAATCCAGGGTGCTGGATTGTATGCTAGTTTGAATCCAGGTTACTGGATTAGTATGTGTAGATAATCCAACTTGCTGGTTTAGGTATTCAGGCTTAATGGATTATAAAGAAGAACTTATAAAAGAAAAGACTTAGTGTTAAGTCATAAGATTTATGATAAAGTAGTAGTACAATCGTGTTTTTTAATAGTTGATGTATAGTAGCTGGGCTAAACAATTTCTTCAGGGAGCGGAGGTATATATGAACTAGCAACCGATCTAACTCACTGTGAAAACAGTGTAGACGAGACGAAAACTAGTTTGTTGGTTGTTTGTGGGAAACCACTCAGCATACTATATTGAACACTGTTAAAGACTCGATGTGTGCTAGCTTTAGAATTATGAATGCGTATGGTGCTAAGGTGTTATCTAATATTTAGTTATGTGGTTAAATGTTAGATAATTTATTTATAAAGAAGTGATATTATAAGGTGATATATGTGATGCTAATTGAAAGATCAATCTTATAACTGATAGGTCTTTCATAAGAGATTAAGTTGAATTGCGTAGCAGTAATCGACAGTACAGGCAAGTTTCATCTTACTCAACTTTTATATTGAGCAAGTTTCCTATTCTTGAGCAAGTTCCTCTTAACTCAAACTTGAGTTGTTATGTTTCAAGCATGCTAGTGGTTTAATTCTTTATAATTATTCCACCTCCTTAAATTTATTGATTCGCACTTAGTGCATGTTGTATATGTTCATCAGGTATGAAAGGCTGATCACCTTCATTACCTTAAGGTTCAATTAAATTGGTTCATGGTCATTATTGACACCCTGCGTTATTGAATTCAGTCATTCAATCATTAAAATTTTGATTCATGCTTTTTCACAATTATTATATTTGTCGACGTCGGTTTCTCGTCTTTTCCGATTTTAGCCTTTGATTAGATGATGTTTCGGAAAAGATCGGCACTTAATGTCGACGGGGTTTTGAAAGATCGTTTTTTATGATGAGCCAATTAACCAGAGTCGCCAGTTGATATATTTGAAATGGATGTACCAACTCATCCGAGTTTTCGTTTTTTTATAAATCGATGGCTCATATGTGACTCTGAATTAATTGATCTGCGAACCGAGATTCATAGAGTTCGGGGGCTTGCTTAAGCGAGGGGAAGGTGTTAGGCACCCCCCGACTTCCGTGAAACACGGTTACCGCAATCTCGATGCTTTCCTATCCTTTAATTCATAAATGTGTGTGTGTGTATGTGCGTGTGTGTGTGTGTGCCTATGTGAATGTTGTGGTGAGTTTGTATGAAAGAATCATTTGGATTTTTAGGGAAAGTCGTGCTTTAATTTGAGAGTGCTTTGGAATGTCCTTCGGCTTCTACGAGAAAGCTTTATTCTTTATTAGGAAGGTTTGATTTTAATTGTCAAAACTGCAAGGTTTTTATTAGGTGTTGTTTTGGCAAACAAGAGTTTTAAACCTTCATCAAAATAGGAATCGAGATTTATACGTTGCTTTCGTAACTCAAATGATGGGCAACTTCTAGAATCTCTTTAACCCTATGCACAACGGTTTAATAAAACGCCATTTATTTATAAAATCATTTTTTGTGACATTTGGAAACAACTTCTCTTTAGCTTTCTCGTAAAATAGGAATCGACTTTCATTAGCATTTTTAATTTTTAGCCTCGTGATGCTAATATCCTACTTTGATTGATTTTAGAAAAATCTTTATTGTTTTGGCTTTGAAATCTTTTGTTTGGTGTTACAAATCAAATTAAATATCAGAACGCGTAGGGGGCTATTCACGGGCATGTAAGCCATCAAAATATCCCCGAACGCCAACAATCACATATTTCACTACTACGAGGCCTTAAATCCGATTCTCGCCTTAGCGTCGTTTTAAGGCCCGACGATTACATGTTACAAAAACGAGCACCTTGAATCTATTACATACATCAAAACGTCCATCATCGGATTTGGACCCCGGGGTCGCGTTCCTAGGCTCACACCCGAGATTACTACATGTCCACAAAATGAATACTACGAAATTAACCAACACGGATTTGCCTAATACACCATGATATCCGAAAATGATAATCTAAATAGATTACACCCAATAAATCACCATAAAAAAGCTAGAAATTTCACCAATTGGATATCCTCGGGTTATTAGGAAGAATTTTGTTCCGATGGAACCCTCACTAATAATCCCTAATCCATTATTCCACCATAAATTACATGAAAACTACATTTAATTTAACCAAATAATATGATATAAATTGCTATAACAAAGGGAATTTTTACCTTGCAAATGATCTCAAATGGATGTAAACTTGTATATTTGAATAGGATAAGAAGTATATTTGATATAATCAAAATCAAAAGAGTATAAATCCTCTCCTTTTTCTCTCTTTTCTTCCTATTTGGTTGCAAAATTTGCTATTTTCCCTTCTATTTCCGTGTTTGCTGCTGCTGAATTCTCCCCTTTCTTTCAATCTGCTCAACCTCCTGTATGCTGAAGCGAAAATGAGCTGAAATAGGCTGGCCGCCTGCCTTCCACTCACCTGGTTTCGAGTTCTGTGTTTCGTGTTTCGTGTTTTTAAAAGGCGCACTTATTGGCCGCAGATCAATCCGCGACTGGACAGTTTGACTTTCTCGATTTTTGTGCCACGCCTCGACCTTCGTGCCGTAACGTCGGTTTTTGCTGACAGGCTTATATTTTACAGTCCGAGAATTTCCGGGAGACGTGCCACCTCATTCGGGAATGCTCGTTTCGGACGGCCTTATTGTCTCGTCAGCTTTGGTCGCCAATCATCGCGGTGGTGTTGAACGTTCGCACTTGTGCCCATTCCTTCGCTCCCGTGAGCCGGTTCAATTGACGATTTTGCCCTCCTGTCACGGTTAGTATAGGGAACGCAAAATTTGGGTGTCTACAATATTGTTGAAAATTCAAAAGCTTATTCATTCTTTCAATCATGATATATCGTTATTGTATTTAAACTTGCTGAGCAAAGTAGTTGCTCACCCTTGCTATATCATGATAACAAATTTCAGATATAAGGCGAATGTTCGAGGAAAGACAGTACAAAAGTAAAGGACAAGATTAGATGGTTATGCATGATAACTAAATTAGTTATTTGATGTAAGTTAATTGTGTAAACCTTTTGTGAATCTAAAGGTAAATATGTATTAAAATAAAGGTTATAGACCTTGGGATATGTAGCAAAGTTTAATGTATAAATAATTTATGTTTATATCTTCCGCAATAGTTATAAATATGATGTATCGTGACGCACCAGGTCCGAGGTTTAAGGGACCCGGGTTTGGGGCCTCTGTGCAGATACCCGATCTATTGGGTCGGGATCTCAGTCGTCACCCCTCGGCATCTCTTGTAGCTAATGAGGTATGCTTAAAGTACTCCTCTGAACTTATTTCCAAATTTTGTTTAGATCTGGACTGATCCATTCATTTTTTGTCACAGGTGCCCGAGTTTACCCAGTCGAGGGGTAACTGGTTCAACATTTACTCCCTCTATACCGCTTTGCATAGCGACTAACGGGAGGTGGTGGATTCCTGGGGCTTCCGTCATTTTTTCACTATCATCCCCCGTCAGTGCCCCTGGGGTTACATGAGGGCCTTATCCGAGCGATGGTTCTACCAGACGCAGTCTCTTCATCTTCTTGACTGCGAGGTGGTGCTGACCCCCTGGGATTGGAGGTACATCACGGGGATAGAGTTTGTCGGGTCCTGTGTCCCTCTGGATCTTGACATTACTCCAGCGGAGGTCCGGGCTTTATTGGGCTTCGCTGCTGAGGACCGGGTCTTTAAGGCCCGTAGTATTCGGTCCGGTGCTTTGGCTGTCGATACTGTCGGGGGTATATACGCACTGCCTATTCCAGCGGATCAGGGCACTCGTGACATTCTGCTACGGCGCTTGTTCCTGACCATTATGAGGGGTTGTTTCCTAGGGAACAACTCCTCTACCATTCATTTCAGCGTCGTAGGAGCTGTCAGAGACGTAGACTGGATCGGTGACTACGATTGGGGGTCGTTCACCTTTGCTTATTTCCTCCACGGTCTGTGTCTACGTTTGGAGGGACAGACAGACGCTTGGCTCGGATTCTATCACTTTTTGCTGGTGAGGTTTCTCTTCCTCTCTTCTTACTGGGCTTTCCTTCATTTATTTCTCTTTTCTGCATTTGTCGGTTACTCATGCTTTTCGCTATTTCTGTTCGCAGTTCTGGGCCTACGAGCGTCTTCCATGCCTGAGGCTCGTTACTACTCTTGGCCTGGACATTTATCCCCGGGGTCGGCGGTGGCATCACAACACTCTGGAGGAGGTCCCGGTGTCGGGCAGCTTTGCACATTGTCGTATTCAGCTGGAGCTGATCACGGCCGCTGATGTCGTCTGGGTTCCCTACCTCTCCGAGCATCTGACTGTGGGGTTTGCCGATGGACATCCTTCTGGCCCGGAGTTCGAGCTTTCCACCCGTCGCCTCACTTTGCAGAGTGTTGGAGGATGGGTGATGTACCTGGGAGAGCGCGCATTCAGATGCGTTACTGGAGAGATCCGCATCCCGCACTCCCTTCCCTTCACTACCTCCTGGCCGTTGGATTCTCAGCCTTCGGAGATCATGCTAGCCGGGGAGGACGGTCGGATGCTGTCTACGGGTCCTAGTACGAGCGAGGCCTTTCGCATCTGGTGGGTGCCCCGCACCATCGGTCCTCAGACTCGGGCCACATTCTTTCTTGGAGACATGGTTCCTGGCTCGGTGATGATGACTGATTGGGCTACCTGCGTTCGGACTCACACTCATGCCGAGCAGATTACCACTTTGACCCGCCAGGTGGAGCAGTTGTCGCTGTATCTTCGGGTGTTAGGCCGACCCTAGAGGATGCTTACGCCTACGATCCTGACAGTGTGGGTTATGATGCAGGCCCGAGCTCATCTGATGCCACAGCGCAGCCATACATTCCTGACATGAATTTTGGTCCTCCGACCTCGACGACCCCAGGGGATCAGTTCGAGGATCCCGCTTTCATAGATGACATTGACTTTGTTTAGATCATGATAGGATAGGGCTTTTGTACCTGCACCTGTTTAAATTTATTTTTTCCTTTTCTATCATTATTACATGCACTATGTACTGAACTCATTTGTTTTATTTATGCACAGTTTTTTTTTATCTCCATGAAATTCATTTGCTTTATTATTAGCTGTATGATGCATGCTTTTTTTTTATGGATAGAAAAATGACCCCTGTACAGTCCTTTTGATACTACTTGTTACAGATGTCGCCCTCAGATGTCGTGGTACGGTTGGATCCCATTCCTTCCACAGGATTGGTCGGCAGTCTCCTCCGCTGGTTGGACAGTTTATCGTCGGCTGACAGGGTTGTCGCAGATGGTCTTTTGGGACATTCTTGGTCCCTATTATCCTTTCAGGTGCCCGTTGGCTTTGTGGAGGGTATTCTGAGCTACTGGGCTCCCGCCTGTCATGTGTTCAGGTTAGGGACAATGGAGCTGACCCCCACCCTCGAGGAGTATGCTCGTTTTACCGGTTTGCCCTTGGACGGTCCTTGCGCCAGGGTCACAGTTGGTCCCATGCGCCGTCAGTTCTTGACTTTCACTGGGTTGCGGAGGACAGCTCTGCTATTGGTGGTCACATCAGACCATCTGTAATGCCCAGGAATTTTTAAACAGTGTATCGAATTATTTTAATAAATGAAATTTACTATAATTAATTTTACCAATTTAATTGGAGCCATGTAATAATTATTATTTAATTATATAACTATATGGTTCAATAATTTTCCTTACCCTAAAAGGGGCTCACTAATAGGTTGAATAAATTAGCAAGTTAACCTAAGCATTTGATTGGTATAAATTTGGAAAATTAAATAAATAATTTTATCGGTATCGGATTAAATAATTCGAATGGGGGATTTTGGGTGAAATAAATATTCAAGTAAATAATTAATTGACTTAGTTATTTAATTAGAAATATTGGAAATGTATAGCGGTTAATCTAATTGGGGTCATTTTCTTTAATTAGGATGACCCATTTTCTTTTTGTTTTGTTGGCCCAATTCCCCTATTATTTTCTTTTGGGCCGCCCCTCATTCATGTAGCCGACCCACTAATTGTGAGCCCATTCTTCATTCTTCCCGGTCGGGTCATATTAAGGGCCATTGGGTTGGATCCAAATGAATTGGGAAAAAAAAAACAAAAATTCAATCGGTGGGATTCATTTGGGAGAGAACCGAAACTAAGAAGAACAAACCCCTCAACTGAGTTAATCCATAGAAATCTTTAGCCTCTCAAAATCAATAGCCGAACCTAGCAACCCCCAAACCTTCAATCAATCCATCAACCGATAAGGGACGGGAAGAAGAAGGCGCCGGCGACACCCTGGGTCTACCAGCGGGGAAAAGAGTGGAGCCATGAGTGACCGAGCAACAAGCGGCTAGGACCAACGGTCCCAGAAATCCGGCGACGCGACCGGCGAAAGTGCGCATGGTTCGAGGACTGCCGACGTCGTCAGTGAACTGGATAGGTACAATCGGCGGCCACTCTTCTCCTACCATCGGTCATTGACCAGTCGTTTAGGGTAATACCCAAGCAATTTGGGGAAAAAAAAAATCTCTACTATAAATTGGACCCCCCAAACCCTAAAACTGCCGATTTTCCTTTGTTTGAGAGTTTCCAGTTAGAAATTAGGGTTTTGAAGTAGCAAGGGAATATAGAGAGAAGAGGGATACAGAGGAAGGCCATTGTGAATGTCCGGCTTTGTTTCGTATTTTGGAAGAAGAAGGAGACAAGCGATTCGATCAGCCACAAGGTATAGCAATGAGGTCATTAAACCACTGTAATAGTTTTTCTATTTAGGTTTTGTATAAATATCTTTCTTATAAACTTGGATTTGGGTTGCCGACAATGCTTGTATTGGTTATAATAATTTTAGTTGGTTAATTTGATTTAGAAACCTGGTATGGTGGTAGTAATGGTATTGGGTTGAATTCTCTTTCTTTTCTCTGATTTCTTGGTTGAGTCGACCTGGGTTATGATGATATATGGCCATCTATAGTAGTTGAAGATAATTACACATAACAAATGGGATAACCAAGTGTGTTGTGAATCTGTCATATTATGCTGAATAGTATTTTGTTCTCTGTATTGGGATGTTTATTTCCTGTAACCCATTTAACTGTCTTGGTTTTATTTTTGGGAAATTTGTATTGAGTTCTTCTTTGTATTGGGTTGATTTTCTTTGTATTGTGTTAAGTCTTTGTTGGGAAACTGTAGTTAATGAACCACAAAGGCTTTAACAGTGATGGTTTTAGTTTATACTATACATTAGTTGAGGATTGTGTGATATTGTTGGGATGTAAACAGTTGGTATCACACTGTGTATTGGGATGTTGTAATTCCTTATATTAGATTAAAGGGATCTATTAGGCAAACTGCTAACAATAAATCAATGAAAGAATTATTTATTATTCGACAATAAATAATAAATAAGGATAGTAAATATTTAATAATAATTAAATATGAATAATATTAATGAAATAATTATTTATTATTCACCAATAACTAATAAATAAAGAAAATAAATATTTAACTAAGTATGAATAAAGTTTAATAAGTTAATTATTTATTATTTACCCCTAAATAATAAATAAAGCAAATAAAAATTTGATTATTTTTTAACTAATATACCCAAGTATGGATAAAATCAATTGGTTAATTATATATTATTGATCCTTAATTAATAAATAAATTTAATAAATAGTAGTTTATTGCTTGATTACTATTAATAAATACTCAAGTATGAAGTTAATATTTTAATTATTTGTCAGTAAGTGATAAATAAAGATAACAAATATTTAATTATTTATTTTAACTAATAATAAAGTTAATTAAATAATTATTTATTATTTGTCAATAAATAATAAATAAGGATAATAAATACTATCTTAATTGATATTAGCCAATAAATTTAATTAAATACTTATTCAATAAGTAATAGATAAAGATAATAAATATCTAATTATTATTTGATTAATAATAATTAGGTATGAATAGAGCTAATGAGAATGATAATCACTTAATCATTAATGAAATAATGATTAAGTATGAGTGAGATTAATAAGGTTATCTGTGGCCCTTAATAAATAATGATAATAAACACTTGAGGATTGCTTAATAGTAATTAGGTGTGGGTAGAATTTATACAATAAGTATTTAATTAATGCTGAATAAAGAACAAGTAAAATAGTTACTAAATTACCCCTAAGGAAAATAGTGATTAACAAATAAAAGAGTAAATAAGAGATCAACCATAAATTAGTTGTTAATAAATCATGCTAACAATAAATAAAGGTTGCTAACCCATAGTTAGAGACAAGTAAGGGCAATAGTCGGAGTATTCAAAGTATGCATGATTAGTTATCAATTAAAGGTCATTGAATTAATTTCTGGTTAGTTAATGATTAAATGTATTTAGTGATCTGTTTATCTGCTAAATAAATAGCATAAGTGACTATAATTATGAAATGCTAATGGATAAACCAACCCTACCAATTGATAGGTTATCCAAGATCAATTAAGTAAAGCTAGAGTTTATTTGTAGCTGAGCAAACAGGCAAGTTCCCTACTTCATTCTTTCAGTATATTGAATGAAAGTTCTTCCTTACTCAACTTTTACATTGAGCAAATTCTAAACCTTATGCACTATTTAAATTCATGCAAAAAGGTATATATATATATTGTTGCAAGTTATTCTTTAAGCTTGAATCTTATCTCCAAGCATGTGTTAAGTGGTCTAATTACTTTTAAAATTATTCCACCTCTGTATTTATTGACATTCGCACTCGTGCATTTGAATTCGTACATTTATTAAAGTTCCGAGATTTAGGAATTATTCATAATTAAGTCTGAACCTTTGTTCGGTCAGACAAATATGTGAAAATTTATAAAAGCTATCCGAACCAATCGAGGGTAAGGATTCTTAGGCTGCATGAACACCCCTTTTATTATAGGGGAGTACCCCATGTACCGAAAATAAGGTACAAATCGCAGAGTTAAATGTTATGCATATACATAGCGTACGCGAGGCTGATCCCCTCAAGTACTTATTCTGTAGCCAGTAACCAGAGGGTCAACCAGCTATTGACTCCTTTGGAAGTTTTTGTTCAAAGTCTATTCGACTATCAATTGTTCTAAAAGTATTTATTGTCATTGCTTCTGATAATTGCTGAATTCTCTTTCTATACTCCCTTCATCATGATATATCCTTATTGTTGTACTTTAAACTTGCTGAGCAAACTCGTTGCTCATTCTTGCTATATCATGACTTTATTGCAGCTAAACCCGAGACGTCAGGGAAGAACAAAGGAAAAGAAAAGATGAAGTAATAGACTTCATGTAGCAGACTTTAAATTTACGTATAGTTAATTGTTGTTAATGTAATTTAAACCCTAACTTTTATTTAGGGTATGGATTTGTGTGAGTATTTAAGGTTTTTGTATTCTGGGACTAGTAACACCTTTGTAATGAACAACGTATGTTTATTATATTCCGCATTTTAGTTACCATATGTTGTTAGAGGTGAATGTTTGTATTTGATCGTGATGACCGGATCCGGGTATTTGGAGACCCGAATTTGGGGGCGTCACAGGTTGGTATCAGAGCTGTAGGTTATAAACTTTAGGATCGCGAAACCTAGGGTATAACCTTCATAGTAAACTCGTATCGAGTGTTAGGAGATAAATCAAGGAGATTTATCATATGTGGTTTTGATGAATTGGGGAATTCATCGAGTCAAGTAGTACCCAATGAAATATAATTTCATTTCTTCAATGAATATATTCTATTGCTGTACTAACGTTAGTTTTTGTGTGTTTGTAGGATGGCTGCCGTAGGGGAGACTAGTGGAGTCCGAGAGGAGGAGATATTTACAGACATACCAGTAGTTTCGTAGCAGCTGGTGGGCTATGCTCCTACTGCCCCAGGATTGCTACAGGAGGAGTCTAAGTCGGAGGAGGACTACCAGAGGGAGCTACCAGAGCCGGTGGTAGGTAGAGTCATGAGGTCGGGCAGTCAGGATCCAGAGGCTGAGGAGGAGGACCCCGAGACCGAGGAAGAGGAGCCACCTGCTGATGTTGATGGCATGGGGTCCACTGCCGATGATATCATCGAGGGGTTGACTAGTAGGAATGAGGAGCTGGAGGATCGGGTAGCTCACCTGGAAGAGCAAAATCAGACCCATCAGTTTATGGAGGACCAGTACAGAGACTTGGCCTACCAGCTCGAGCATGACTTAGGGGTGGCGAAGGTACAGCTGCAGGGCTACGAGTCCTCAGCACAGCAGGTCGGACCACTGCTACATCAGTTAGTGGCCCGGAACGCTGAGTTGAGGGAGAGACTGGAGCAGAGGGATTTACAGATCGCCCACCTGAGGGCGAAACAGGAGGCTATGAGGTTCGAGGCGGGGCTGGAGGTGTCTGCGAGGATGCATGCCAGAGAGGCCTGGGTCAGGGAGGCCAGGAGGGTTGATCAGTTAGAGGATCGGTTGGAGGCCAGCACAGTGAGGATAGAGACCCTAGGACATGCCCTAGACGCAGCTTACAGGAGGCCCCGGACTGAGGCAGGTGAGTCTAGCCGCTCTGTTCGTCGCAGGATAGGGAATGGAGCATTCTCTTCTGGTCAGTAGGCACGGACCCGTCGTGATGTGCAGTAACTTGATGGAGCAGTTGATTTTCTTTAGTACAGTCAGTCCCACTTTTTGGTCATATTAGAGACATATTTATGTTGTCTTGTGAAGCTTTATATTTGTATTTATGCTTGGGGTAGCAGTTAAACCCCAACTTTTGTGGACTTTAGGGATGAAAAGTTAGGATTCCCCACTTTTGTCTAGGGGGAAAGGTTATTGATTGATAGGACACACAGTGGTACATTTATAGAAATATGCCACAGGTTTAGTCTTGTACAAACAGTGGTATATCAATATAAATGCAATGGTTTCAATTGAATTAAGTGTGTTGATAGATGTTTTTACCTTTGATTGTTAATTTTAATGACATGTCGTGCAAAATGTAAATCTATAGGTAAAAGTCATCAGTTTCCTTATTCAAACTATGCCGAGAGGAAGGCCACGTAACCAGCGAGTTGAGGAATCAGAAAGCGAAGTTGGAAATCAATCTAACCCGATGAGAATGTTTGCGGAAATGTTGGCAGAAGCCATGCAATCAAGGCCGCCACCTGTAGGGACCCAAGCATCAGCCGAGCCAGTGCATCATCTGGCAAACTTCAAGGATTTCAAATTGGTCGGACTACCCGAGTTCAAGGGAACTCTTAACCCAATAGAAGCACAGACCTGGATAGAAGAGATAGAGAAGGTCTTCGAGGTAGCACGGGTGGCAGAGGAACAGAAAACAAGTTTTGCTACCTTCATGTTAAAAGGCGAGGCAAACTACTGGTGGAAGGCCAACAGGGGCCGAGTGGAAGGAGGCATTGTCGCCTGGGATCGTTTCAAGGAGATGTTCTTGGAAAATTACTTTCCAGAGAGCATGAAGCAAGAGATGGAGATCAAGTTCCTGGAACTAAAACAAGGAAATATGTCTGTGGCTGAGTACGCGGCTAAGTTTAATGAGTTGGCACGGTTTGCAACTCACCAAGTCAGCACAGAGGAAAGAAAAGCTCGTAGGTTTGAGCAAGGGTTGAAACCATGGTTATACCGTTCTGTTGCGGTATTGAAAATCAAGACATTTGCAGAACTGTTGGAAAGGGCGGTCATTTCAGAGGGGCGCAGTGAGGCCCTGGCCAAATACAATCAAGAAAAGAAAAAGGGACATGAGGGCCCGAAAGCGGGGAGCAGCGGGGGCAGTAACCCCAATAAACGCAAGTGCACTGAGAGTCAGTCATCCGGGGGAAACAAATCAGGAGGGGAGGTGAAGAAGCTAGGTAGGTGCAGTAATTGTGGTAAGAACCACACGGGGGAGTGCATGAAGGGAAGGAGTGTTTGTTACCGGTGTGGACAACCGGGGCACATGGCACCCCAATGTCAGAATAAGCCAAAGGGAGGGTGTTTTTCATGTGGAGCACCCGACCACCAAATCAAGGATTGTCCGAAGAAGAAGGGTGACGCCGGGAGCGGCAACCGGAACAACAACAACAGCGGGAACAATAACCGGCTGAGCTATGGGACACCAGCCAGTCAAGCTAACAGGCCGACAGCCCGCACGTTCAACATGACTGTTCAGGATGCCATGGAATCCAAAGACGTGGTGTCAGGTATCATCCCAATCAATGATATAAATGCATATGTGTTATTTGATTCGGGTGCTACTTGCTCTTTTGTTTCCGAAGAATTTGCTAGTCAGTTGAATTTACCTCGTGAAAAATTAGAACACCCTATGAACGTAGAAGTAGCAAACAAAGAAATTGTCCCTGTAGAACACATTCATAGGAATTGTTGTGTTGAATTGCGAGGATTTAAGCTCAATGTGGATTTGATACCAATTCGGCTGGGAGAGTTTGATGTAATCCTGGGAATGGATTGGCTATCAACCCACGGAGCAGTTATTGACTGTAAGGAAAAGTGTGTACACCTGAAGACTCCTAATAAGTCGAAGGTGGTATTTTACGGCAGTAAGTCACCAAGACAATCTTGTTGTCTTACTATGATGCAGACGAGAAGATTGCTTAAGAAAGGTTGTTTATGTTATTTGGCCCATGTGGTTGATACCCGTCAAGTAAGGGATGAGATGAGTCAAATACCAGTCGTGAAAGATTTCACCGATGTCTTTCCCGAAGAGCTTCCGGGACTGCCGCCGGACAGGGAACTCGAGTTCGTTATCGATTTGGCACCGGGAACCGCACCAATATCGAAGCCGCCGTATCGAATGGCACCTGTAGAAATGAAAGAGTTGATGGTGCAACTGCAGGAACTATTAGATAAAGGTTATATCAGACCGAGCGTGTCCCCGTGGGGAGCGCCAGTTCTGTTTGTAAAAAAGAAAGACGGTTCAATGAGGCTTTGTATCGACTATCGGGAGTTGAACAAAATTACGATTAAGAATAGGTATCCACTTCCTAGAATTGACGATCTGTTCGATCAACTCAAGGGAGCGAAGTACTTTTCAAAGATCGACTTAAGAACAGGTTACCATCAGCTGAAGGTGAGGCAGGAAGATATCCCGAAGACTGCATTCAGGACTCGTTATGGGCACTTCGAGTTCCTGGTAATGTCATTTGGATTGACGAATGCACCAGCAGTATTTATGGATATGATGAACAGAGTGTTCAAGCAGTACTTAGATAAATTCGTAGTCGTATTCATCGATGACATCTTGGTGTATTCAGAAACAGAGGAGGAGCATGCTGAACATTTAAAGATTGTATTAGGAGCTCTCAGGAGGGAGAAATTGTATGCAAAGTTTTCTAAGTGTGAGTTTTGGTTGCAGAGAGTGCAGTTTCTGGGTCATGTCATAGACAAGAATGGTGTTTCGGTGGACCCAGCAAAAGTAGAAGCAGTTATCAACTGGGAACAGCCGAAGACGCCGACGGAGATTCGAAGTTTCTTGGGATTAGCGGGATACTATCGGAGATTCATCCAGGATTTTTTAAAGATAGCATCGCCGTTGACCAATCTCACCAGGAAAACAGTCAAGTTTGCTTGGTCGGAGAAGTGTGAGGAGAGTTTCATGGAGTTGAAGAAGAGACTCAGCCAAGCACCAGTGTTGACCTTACCAGACAACACTGGGGGTTTCGTAGTGTATAGCGATGCGTCACACAAGGGTCTTGGTTGTGTGTTAATGCAGCACGGCAAGGTAGTGGCGTACGCATCACGTCAGCTGAAAGATTATGAGAAGGGTTACCCGACTCATGACTTGGAATTAGCAGTTGTAGTTTTTGCCTTGAAGATTTGGAGGCACTACCTATACGGGGAGAAGTGCGAGATATATACAGATCACAAAAGTCTGAAATATATCTTCACTCAAAAGGAGCTGAACATGAGGCAGCGCCGATGGTTAGAATTGATCAAGGACTATGACTGTGAAATTCTGTACCATCCAGGCAAAGCGAATGTAGTAGCTGATGCCTTGAGTAGAAAGGGGAAGGTGAAATTGATGCAGCTGACAGTCCATGAGGAATTGATACGGGACTTCGAACGCCTGGAACTGGAGGTTAAGTATCCGATGGAGACGGACGAAAAATTGTGTACCATAACCGCAGGTCCGACTCTACTGGATAAGATAAAGGAGGCTCAAGAGTTCGATGAAGAATGCATTGACATTAAGAAACAGCTATCAGAGGGAAAAGCATTGAAGTACAAGGTTGACAGCACAGGATTGTTGAGATTAGAGGGAAGGATCTGGATACCCTACGTACCAGACTTAAGGGAAGAAATTTTGCAGGAGGCCCACAATACAAGATTTTCGGTACATCCGGGTAGCACCAAGATGTATCAAGATCTTCGTCAACATTATTGGTGGCCGCATTTGAAAGGGGAAGTTGCAGAGTTCGTCAGCCGGTGTTTAACTTGTCAAAGGATCAAGGCTGAGCACCAGCGGCCGAGCGGATTGTTGCAACCCTTAGAGATTCCCGAGTGGAAGTGGGAGCACATTACTATGGATTTTGTGGTAGGACTCCCGACAACCCAAAAAGGTTTAGACGCCATCTGGGTGATCGTAGATCGATTGACCAAGTCTGCCCACTTTCTACCGATCAAGATCAGGTACAAATTAGAACAGCTGGCGAAACTTTACGTGAAGGAAATAGTATCACGACATGGAGTGCCGGTATCTATTGTGTCTGACAGGGATCCGCGCTTCACGTCAAATTTTTGGAGAAGTCTGCAGGAGAGACTGGGAACACAGTTAAGAATGAGTACGGCGTATCATCCTCAGACTGATGGTCAGAGTGAGCGAACAATTCAGACTCTAGAGGATATGCTCCGGGCAGTTGTGATGGACTTAAGTGGCAGCTGGGACGATCACTTGCCACTAGTAGAGTTCGCTTACAACAACAGTTATCATGCTAGTATTGGTATGCCACCGTACGAAGCGCTATATGGAAGGAAGTGTCGAACGCCGTTGTGTTGGGATGAAGTTGGTGAACGGAGATTGTTGGGACCGGAATTGGTACAGCAAACCGTGGAAATCGTTAAAGTAATAAGACAGCGGTTAGTAGCAGCCTAGGATCGCCAGAAGAAGTATGCCGACTTACATCGTCAGAAACGAGATTTTAAAGTTGGTAGCTTTATGTTTCTGAAGGTATCACCCTGTAAAGGGAAGATCCGTTTTGGGAAGAAGGGTAAATTGAGCCCTAGGTTCATAGGACCGTTCGAAATTTTGAGGCGGATCGGCGAAGTGGCGTACGAGGTAGCCTTACCTCCTGAATTTGAGCACATTCACAACGTGTTTCATGTGTCAGTGTTGCGTCCGTATAAGCCAGATTACAAACACGTTATTTCCTATGAACCAATTCAAGTCGAAAGGGATTTATCGTACGAGGAGATCCCTGTTCAAATACTGGATAGAAAAGAGCAGAAGCTGAGGAATAAAATCATTTACTCGGTGAAAGTTCTCTGGAGAAATCACGCGGTGGAAGAGGCCACGTGGGAGCTCGAAGAAAAGATGAGAGCGAATTACCCTCAGTTATTCGGGTAACCTTAGATTGAAATTCCGAGGACGGAATTTTTATAAGGGGGAGAGGATGTAATGCCCAGGAATTTTTAAACAGTGTATCTAATTATTTTAATAAATGAAATTTACTATAATTAATTTTACCAATTTAATTGGAGCCATGTAATAATTATTATTTAATTATATAACTATATGGTTCAATAATTTTCCTTACCCTAAAAGGGGCTCACTAATAGGTTGAATAAATTAGCAAGTTAACCTAAGCATTTGATTGGTACAAATTTGGAAAATTAAATAAATAATTTTATCGGTATCGGATTAAATAATTCGAATGGGGGATTTTGGGTGAAATAAATATTCAAGTAAATAATTAATTGACTTAGTTATTTAATTGGAAATATTGGAAATGTATAGCGGTTAATCTAATTGGGGTCATTTTCTTTAATTAGGATGACCCATTTTCTTTTTGTTTTGTTGGCCCAATTCCCCTATTATTTTCTTTTGGGCCGCCCCTCATTCATGTAGCCGACCCACTAATTGTGAGCCCATTCTTCATTCTTACCGGTCGGGTCATATCAAGGGCCATTGGGTTGGATCCAAATGAATTGGGAAAAAAAAAACAAAAATTCAATCGGTGGGATTCATTTGGGAGAGAACCGAAACTAAGAAGAACAAACCCCTCAACTCAGTTAATCCATAGAAATCTTTAGCCTCTCAAAATCAATAGCCGAACCTAGCAACCCCCAAACCTTCAATCAATCCATCAACCGATAAGGGACGGGAAGAAGAAGGCGCCGGCGACACCCTGGGTCTACCAGCGGGGAAAAGAGTGGAGCCATGAGTGACCGAGCAACAAGCGGCTAGGACCAACGGTCCCAGAAATCCGGCGACGCGACCGGCGAAAGTGCGCATGGTTCGAGGACTGCCGGCGTCGTCAGTGAACTGGATAGGTACAATCGGCGGCCACTCTTCTCCTACCATCGGTCATTGACCAGTCGTTTAGGGTAATACCCAAGCAATTTGGGGAAAAAAAAATCTCTACTATAAATTGGACCCCCCAAACCCTGAAACTGCCGATTTTCCTTTGTTTGAGAGTTTCCAATTAGAAATTAGGGTTTTGAAGTAGCAAGGGAATATAGAGAGAAGAGGGATACAGAGGAAGGCCATTGTGAATGTCCGGCTTTGTTTCGTATTTTGGAAGAAGAAGGAGACAAGCGATTCGATCAGCCACAAGGTATAGCAATGAGGTCATTAAACCACTGTAATAGTTTTTCTATTTAGGTTTTGTATAAATTTCTTTCTTATAAACTTGGATTTGGGTTGCCGACAATGCTTGTATTGGTTATAATAATTTTAGTTGGTTAATTTGATTTAGAAACCTGGTATGGTGGTAGTAATGGTATTGGGTTGAATTCTCTTTCTTTTCTCTGATTTCTTGGTTGAGTCGACCTGGGTTATGATGATATATGACCATCTATAGTAGTTGAAGATAATTACACATAACAAATGGGATAACCAAGTGTGTTGTGAATCTGTCATATTATGCTGAATAGTATTTTGTTCTCTGTATTGGGATGTTTATTTCCTGTAACCCATTTAACTGTCTTGGTTTTATTTTTGGGAAATTTGTATTGAGTTCTTCTTTGTATTGGGTTGATTTTCTTTGTATTGTGTTAAGTCTTTGTTGGGAAACTGTGGTTAATGAACCACAAAGGCTTTAACAGTGATGGTTTTAGTTTATACTATACATTAGTTGAGGATTGTGTGATATTGTTGGGATGTAAACAGTTGGTATCACACTGTGTATTGGGATATTGTAATTCCTTATATTAGATTAAAGGGATCTATTAGGCAAACTGCTAACAATAAATCAATGAAAGAATTATTTATTATTCGACAATAAATAATAAATAAGGATAGTAAATATTTAATAATAATTAAATATGAATAATATTAATGAAATAATTATTTATTATTCACCAATAACTAATAAATAAAGAAAATAAATATTTAACTAAGTATGAATAAAGTTAATAAGTTAATTATTTATTATTTACCCCTAAATAATAAATAAAGCTAATAAATATTTGATTATTGTTTAACTACTATACCCAAGTATGGATAAAATCAATAGGTTAATTATTTATTATTGATCCTTAAATAATAAATAAAGTTAATAAATAGTCGATTATTGCTTGATTACTATTAATAAATACTCAAGTATGAAGTTAATATTTTAATTATTTGTCAGTAAGTGATAAATAAAGATAACAAATATTTAATTATTATTTAACTAATAATAAAGTTAATTAAATAATTATTTATTATTTGTCAATAAATAATAAATAAGGATAATAAATACTATCTTAATTGATATTAGCCAATAAATTTAATTAAATACTTATTCAATAAGTAATAGATAAAGATAATAAATATCTAATTATTATTTGATTAATAATAATTAGGTATGAATAGAGCTAATGAGAATGATAATCACTTAATCATTAATGAAATAATGATTAAGTATGAGTGAGATTAATAAGGTTATCTGTGGCCCTTAATAAATAATGATAATAAACACTTGAGGATTGCTTAATAGTAATTAGGTGTGGGTAGAATTTATACAATAAGTATTTAATTAATGCTGAATAAAGAACAAGTAAAATAGTTACTAAATTACCCCTAAGGAAAATAGTGATTAACAAATAAAAGAGTAAATAAGAGATCAACCATAAATTAGTTGTTAATAAATCATGCTAACAATAAATAAAGGTTGCTAACCCATAGTTAGAGACAAGTAAGGGCAATAGTCGGAGTATTCAAAGTATGCATGATTAGTTATCAATTAAAGGTCATTGAATTAATTTCTGGTTAGTTAATGATTAAATGTATTTAGTGATCTGTTTATCTGCTAAATAAATAGCATAAGTGACTATAATTATAAAATGATAATGGATAAACCAACCCTACCAATTGATAGGTTATCCAAGATCAATTAAGTAAAGCTAGAATTTATTTGTAGCTGAGCAAACAGGCAAGTTCCCTACTTCATTCTTTCAGTATATTGAATGAAAGTTCTTCCTTACTCAACTTTTACATTGAGCAAATTCTAAACCTTATGCACTATTTAAATTCATGCAAAAAGGTATATATATATATATATTGTTGCAAGTTATTCTTTAAGCTTGAATCTTATCTCCAAGCATGCGTTAAGTGGTCTAATTACTTTTAAAATTATTCCACCTCTGTATTTATTGACATTCGCACTCGTGCATTTGAATTCGTACATTTATTAAAGTTCCGAGATTTAGGAATTATTCATAATTAAGTCTGAACCTTTGTTCGGTCAGACAAATATGTGAAAATTTATAAAAGCTATCCGAACAAATCGAGGGTAAGGATTCTTAGGCTGTATGAACACCCCTTTTATTATAGGGGAGTACCCCATGTACCGAAAATAAGGTACAAATCGCAGAGTTAAATGTTATGCATATACATAGCGTACGCGAGGCTGATCCCCTCAAGTACTTATTCTGTAGCCAGTAACCAGAGGGTCAACCAGCTATTGACTCCTTTGGAAGTTATTGTTCAAAGTCTATTCGACTATCAATTGTTCTAAAAGCATTTATTGTCATTGCTTCTGATAATTGCTGAATTCTCTTTCTATACTCCCTTCATCATGATATATCCTTATTGTTGTACTTTAAACTTGCTGAGCAAACTCGTTGCTCATTCTTGCTATATCATGACTTTATTGCAGCTAAACCCGAGACGTCAGGGAAGAACAAAGGAAAAGAAAAGATGAAGTAATAGACTTCATGTAGCAGACTTTAAATTTACGTATAGTTAATTGTTGTTAATGTAATTTTAACCCTAACTTTTATTTAGGGTATGGATTTGTGTGAGTATTTAAGGTTTTTGTATTCTGGGACTAGTAACACCTTTGTAATGAACAACGTATGTTTATTATATTCCGCATTTTAGTTACCATATGTTGTTAGAGGTGAATGTTTGTATTGGATCGTGATGACCGGATCCGGGTATTTGAAGACCCGAATTTGGGGACGTCACACCATCTGGTTCCTCTTCATTTTTTGATTGACCGATTCGGCTCACCTGACAATTTTCGCCATTTCTCTGGTGACTTTTCCATATCTGAGGAGCGCTGGGGCGCCTTGAGAGTAGACGTTTTGATGGCATGTGTCATCTCGGTTTTGTATCTGCCTGCCGGACCTGATCTGTTGGACATGCGAGTTGTCGCGGCCGTAACATCCCTTTAGGAGGATCACACCATCCTTCCTATGATATTAGCAGATACTTACATGTCAGCCTCATATTGTCAATCTTTCCGAGGCAGAGTATTCAGAGGGAGCTCGACTTTGCTGTACGTGTGGTTCATGAGTCATCTTAGTCCCATCGGCCATTTCCGTCGCCAAGGGTTTTGCTTCAGTCATGACATAGCCACGCAGTTTTCGTTTCGTCCTGTGAGCTGTATTGATGCGGCTTCCTGGGTAGAATTCTTGTCGGTTATTGAGGATCCTTTTCATCTCCTGATCTACTCGGGTTATTGCTCCTTTATGAGCTTCTTGACTCACGTGCCCAACCTGGATTTCATCCCCATTGCTGGCTTGAGAGGCGTGACGACCTATCATCCCTTGGCGGTTACAGGGCAGTTTGATCAGACACAGGATTTTCACCCTTTCACGGGTGCAGCCGCCTACCGATTCCTTATATCATCCCAGACAGAGAGGGATCTACTGCGGGTATACGATCTTTGGTCTCGCAGGATCTTTGCTGAATATAGTGAGGGCTGCCACATCCAGACATTTGCTTACGTGCAGTGGTTGCGCGGAGACTCGGATCCGGTTGGTTTGAGTCATACTGGGGCCTCTGATGACTCTGGAGTGATTTTCCCAGACGATACCGCAGATCATTCCATCTCAGCTGATTCTGCCCCTAACCGGGTTAATGAGGATACTCGACTCCGCCTGGCCTTGATTGCTATTGAATCTGAGAGGGATGCTGCCATTACTGAGAGAGATGCCGCTATTCTGTCCAGAGATGCTGTCATTGCTGACAGAGACGCCATTGTATTTCAGGCTAGGATAGTTATAGATGCTCATTCTGGGACTGTCAGTCGAGCCACTACTTTGTTGGACCGCATCGACATGATGGGACAGCAGATTGCAGGGGACGCTGATGCTTCAGATCTATCCACCACTTTGTCCACCCTGCTTCAGTTAGTTGCAGATTTGTAGATTGTCTTACTTCCTGCATAGACTATGTTAGTTTCATCGGTTATTGAAAGAGAAATCTTATAACAAAATGACTTATATATATAGACATGCATTTAAATTTAGTCATTTTCCCTTTTATCGTATCGTTTCCTTTCATTGGATCCTCATTTTATCCCGCTGGCTATGATTTTGACATTTCGCCTTCTTTCTCTTCTCAAGTCTTGATGGAGATCTGACAGATATTGCCGCACTCATGTTGATTTCATCGGATTGAGTCTTGGATTTTGGCTAACTGTTTTGGTGGGATCAGGGTTATGTTATCTTGAGATGAAGCTTATTAGTCGGCTGGTTTTGAGGGTGTAGGAAGGATTATCTGGCTGTTAGGAATTGGTTTTGTTTAGGGAAAGGATTATTTTTAAAGGGATCGGACCGTGCCGTGATGGCTGCCTACGTACCCCCACAAGTTGGGAGATCAGGTCCTACGTAGTTCGTTCCTCAAAGAAAAAAAGGGGAACTGATGATTCAAGCATAGAAACGCTTCACCGAGTCGGAATTGAGGGGTTATGGAAATACCTCACCATTCATTTCTTGCAATATGAGGGCTCCTCCGGACAGCACTTTCGTAATCACAAATGGTCCTTCCCAGTTTGGGGCAAACTTTCCTTTGGCTTCGTCTTGGCAAGGCATGACTCTCTTTAGCACCAGGTCATTCTCCTTGAACTTCCGAGGTCTCATCTTTTTGTCGTACGATCGAGAGATTCTTTGCTGATATAGCCGACCGTGCAAAACAGCAGCCACCCTCCTTTCATCAATTAAGGCCAATTGGTCGTATCGACTTTGCATCCAATCCTCCTCGCTTATCTGAGCATCAATCACTATTCTGAGGGATGCCATCTCAACCTCAACTGGCAAAACAGCCTCCATTCCATACACCAAAGCGTAAGGGGTTGCCCCTGTAGAAGTACGCGTTGACGTTCGGTATGCCAATAGGGTGAGGGGTAGTAGATCCGGCCATCCCCGATGATTAGCAGACATTTTCGCCATGATCTTCTTGATGTTCTTATTTGCAGCCTCCACTGCCCCATTCATCTTAGGACGGTAAATGACAGAATTTAGGTGTTTGATCTTAAACTGGTCGCATAATCCCTTCATGAGGGCGTTGTTCAAATTCTTGGCATTGTCGGAGACCAAAACCTCAGGTTGCCCGTATCGACAAATGACATTATTCCTGATGAAACCGATGATGACCTCCTGAGTTACTTTGGGGAAAGAAGCTGCCTCCACCCATTTGGTGAAGTAATCGATCATGACAAAAATGAATCGGTGCCCGTTGCTTGCTTTGGGCTCTATTGGTCCGATTACATCCATTCCCCACATTGAGAATGGCCAAGGGGAGGTCATACAGTGCAGTTCATTGGGAGGTGTATGGATCACATTGCCGTGCGCCTGGCATTGATAACACCGTTTGACATGATCATCGTAGTCGGCTTTCAGTGTTAACCAATAATGCCCCGTTCTCAAGATCTTTTTGGCCAGCATCGGTCCACTCATGTGTGGCCCACACACTCCACCATGTATTTCATTCATAATCTTTTGGGCCTGCGTCTCATCTACGCATTGCAACAGTCCCAACCCAGCATCCCTCTTGTAGAGTGAATCCCCACTCAGGTAAAACTTCATTGCCATCTTTTGGATCCTCATCCTCTCAGCTCGGCTCGCCTAGTCGGGAATGGATCTATCCCTCAGATATTCCCTTATGTCGTGATACCAAGGCTGCTTTGGCAGAACCACCTCGTCTGATAATACTGCAACATGTTCCTCATATGCCGGGGCATTCTGTACTGCTATCTCAATCTGTGGAACGTCCCTGCTCTTGATTATGTGGATTAAGGAAGCCAGAGTTGCCAATGCATCGGCAAAATCATTCTGTCCACGGGGGATATGTCGGAAAGCGATATCTTCGAACTCTTGCATCAATTGGATAACACAACGATGGTATGGGAGTAACCGGAGCTCTTTCGTGTTGTACACCCCGATCGCCTGTCTGATTACCAGTTCTGAATCCCCAAACACCGCCAGTCTCTTCACTCCCATATCGCGTGCAAAACGGAGTCCCAATATACATCCCTCGTATTCAGTTGTATTGTTTGAATTACTGAACTGCAATTTAGTGGCCACAGGGTATTGCTCTCCGGTGATAGAGACCAGGACTGCTCCGGCTCCTGCCCCTTCAGCATTCATGGCACCATCAAAATACAGCTTCCAGAATTGTCCCTCGTCATCGCATTTCGTGTGTGACACCCAGAATATGTCTTCGCCCGACAGAGGAGTTTCTAACGGCTCCATCCCTCCTGATGGCGTTTCTGCCAACTGATCTGCAATTCCCTGCCCCTTCATGGCTTTCTGAGTTACGTATACCATGTCGAACTGCTGTAAGATTAACTGCCATCTTGATAGTCGACAGTTCAGCATGAGCCTTTCAAAAATATATTTCAGGGGATCCATTCTCGATATCAGGTACATAGTATGCCCATGGAGGTAATGCTGTAATCTCCCTGCAGCCCAGGCCAAAGCACAACATGTCTTCTCAATGGGAGTGTAATTTTGTTCACATCGGCTAAATCTTTTGCTGAGATAATAGATGGTCTGCTCTTTACCTGCCTCATTCTTTTGCCCCAGCATGCATCCCATTGCAATGGCATTGACCGATATATACATAAACAGAGGGATCCCATCCTTCGGGGGTACCAGCACTGGTGCCTCTGTCAGCTGCTTTTTAATGGCCTGAAAGGCTTTCTGACATTGTTCATTCCACTCTTGGGAAGTATCCTTTCTTAGTAGTTTGAAAATCGGCTCGCATGTAGTCGTCAAGTGGGAGATGAAGCGGCTGATGAAGTTTATTCTTCCTAGGAATCCCCTTATCTCCTTCTCTGTGTGAGGTGCCGGCATATCCACAATGGCCTTAATCTTTGCTGGATCCAACTCAATGCCTCGATCACTAACCAGGAATCCCAAGAGCTTACCCGACTGCACTCCGAAAGCACACTTTGCTGGATTGAGCTTCAAATTATACTTTCTAAGCCGATCGAATAGCTTTTTAAGATGGGTTATATGGTCAGATTCTACCCTTGACTTCACGATAATGTCATCCACGTAGACCTCTATCTCCTTGTGCATCATGTCGTGGAACAGGGCCATCATGGCTCTCTGATAAGTAGCCCCCGCATTGGTGAGACCGAAAGCCAATCGCCTATAGCAGAAAGTGCCCCACGGGGTGATGAACGCGGTCTTTTCCCGATCTTCCTCTGCCACCATTATCTGATGATATCCCGCAAAGCAATCAACAAAAGAGTACATCTCGTACTGGGCTGTGTTATCCACCAGGATGTGTATGAAAGGCACCGGGAAGTTATCCTTGAGACTGGCCTTATTTAGATCTCTATAATCTACACATACTCTCACCTTCCCTCCAGGCTTAGCCACTGGGACTACATTGGACAGCCATTCTGGGTAAGTGGACACCATAATGATTCCCGCCCTGAACTGTTTGATGATCTCTTCCCTCACTTTTAAGCTCCACTCCGGCTTCAACTTTCTTAATTTTTGCTTGACAGGCCTGAAACCCTCCTTGATGGGCAACCGGTGTACCACAATGTCGGTGGATAATCCGATCATGTCCTCATGAGACCAGGCAAAGACATCCTCATATTGGCTTAGTAACTCAGTTATTTCTGCTTTCTGGCCAGGGGTAAGGTCCATCCCTATCTTGAGTTCTTTTGGCTTGTCCGGGGTTCCGATATCTATGGTGAGGGTTTAGTCTAAGTTGGGTTTGGGTTTATCCTCGACCCATCCTTTGATCTCATCAGGTGCGTCGTCATAATCTGTCTCGTCTTGCTCAATGCCCATCAAATCGAAATCCAGCTCAATGTCAAAATCATAATCATCATTCAAATTTGAAAGACCGTTTGTTAGGCAAGGATTACTCAAATTGGTACACCTGACATGAAACAAAATACTTGTCATATATAAGTTATTTTCCACAACGATCACATTTTCAGATAACATAAAGAAACGACATAATTATGCAAAATACAAAACAACAAACAAAAATAAACTTCTTCATCCCCATCCTCTGGGGTCTACCACCCTGATGTCGGGTTTTACCCTTGCTTGGATATTACTGGCTTCATGGTCCAGTTGTCGACGGTCAGGTCAGATGAAATGCGCCGGATGAAAGGTGGCTTCACATCGGACACTTCCCCGATGACTATGGCCACATCGCCTGAGTCCACCTTCCTACCTTCTTCAGGAATAATTAGCCCTGCCCAATCGATGACAGGCACACCTTGTTGGGCTTCCGGTGGTGTTACAACATCCGTCCCCTCTCCATTGCTTGTTAATTGTCCGGGGATATAGCACCTGGTTTCAAACTTCTGCGCGACCTCCTGTAGGAAATTTTCCCTCTTAGTTGACTCGTCATTTGTGGGGGTCAATTCCTCATCCTCTGTCCCAATCACGGGCTCGCTAGTCCCTAGTTCATTGTTGACCTTGGTCACCGGACTGCCAACCAGTCGAATCGGGGCCACGCCCTGACGGTGTCTCCGTGCTATGCCTCCATGATATCCCAACCCTGCTTTACCTATCTGATGGGGTAATTGAATGGGCTCGGTGATTCCTTGGCTGCTCTTTCCTAACCCCTGTCCAGGCTGGAATTTCATTTTCATCATTTCTTTTGCAACGAAGGTAAGTTCTGGAGAGACCTTAGGTTTCACGGTTGGGGCTCCCAGGCATCTGTATTGGGGAGTGCTAATTTCCAGTGCCTGAAAACTGGCAGGTGCCGCCGACTCGTCCACATTAATCACTGGTAGGCCATTCCTGGGAGGAGAAGGGTCATCATATTCTGCCGAGATCGTTACCAGATTCCCGTCGATGATTAGTTTGATTTGTTGGTGTAGTGTGGAAGGAACTGCCCCGGACATGTGTATCCATGGCCTTCCCAATAACAGGTTATAACTGGCCGCAATGTCTAGGACTTGGAAAGAGATATCAAAAGTACAAGGTCCTATTTTCACCGGCAATTCTATCTCTCCAATTGTATCCCTCCGGGAACCATCGAAGGCTCGCACCACTATATGACTGGCCCGTAGGCGCTTGGGATTGATGTTCATCTTCTGCAATGTGCTGAGAGGACATATATTCAATGTCGATCCCCCATCAATCAGCACCCCATTCATGATATAACCTGAGGAGATTACCGCAATATGTAGCGGTTTGCGATGCCCCCTTCCCTCCTTGGGGATATCGTCATCTGTAAATGATATCACATCACTCTCCAACAGGTGGTCCACCAGATGGCCGAAACCTTCCCTGCTAATTTCCTTGGGAACGTATGCCTCCTCCAGGACTTTCGCCAGGGTTTTGCAGTGATCATTGGACGACAACACCAAGTCCATGATTGATGTCAGGGTCGACTCCTCGCTTAATATCTGGATCCCTCTTGCTTCCGGATGATCCATCCTCTTCAAGAATTCTATAGCTTTCTCCTCGGAAATCTCTTCATTTTTCTTCGTTTTGTTCTCAAGGACTCGCCCAGGAAGATACAAAGGATTCCCCCTTGTTGTCACAGAAGCACAACTGGCCGCTTCCTCTGACACCCCCCATAATTCCATGGTACCGTCTTTAGACTGCTGACAGGGATTTGCGGCCTCGCTGCAAGGATGAGGGGTTTCGGAGCCGCCAACTTGACAGGTCCTTCCGTGGTATTTCTACTCACACCCACCAACCTAATGGGCGCTCCCCGTGCACTCCCGTGATTACTTATCATATTGATCATTTCATCAATTTTCTTCACATAATTCAGCCTTGACGGCCCCTCGGCTTCACTGGCCTCCGCCACATTAACCCCTCCTCCATCATGTCTAGGCAGGGGATTGACCTTAACATTTGGGGAGTCCGGCTGTTTCACCACAATTTCCCCACTATCAATCAAGTTTTGGATTCTGTGCTTCAACGTCCAACAGTCCTGCGTATCATGATCGGGGGAACCTGAGTGGTATGCGCATCGCTTGCTTGGGTCAAACCTTCTTCCCTTCGGGTCACTCGGGGGTGCCAAATCGACTATCTTCTTTTGAGCTATCAATACCGCTAGAATCCGCTCAAGAGGATCCCCGAGTGGGGTGAATACTCGATTTTGCGAGGCCTCGAATCTCCTTCGCCCTTCCGCCCTCTGATCAGTGAAGTTAGGCTGTCGGGATGGCCCCACTCTCTGCACCTGTACTGGAAGATTGTTTTCTGCCTTCCTGGGTGACCCCTGAAGGATGAGGGAAACATCCTCCTCCTTCTTCTTTTGCACCCTACGGGAAGTGCTGCCATAATTTCCACTCTGTATTTGTTCTGCAGCTGTTTCCAAAGCCGTGAAATCCCGAATCTTACCAGACTTCAAACCCATATCCACCATTTCTCCGTGTTTAATCATCTCGGCAAAAGGCCTGCCAATCCCTGATATAACCCGCTCATAATAAGGGGCCTCTTGAATATCTACGAAGGTCATCACCATCTCCGACTCGCTCATCGGTGGATTCACTTGTGCGGCCATACCCCTCCATCGTTGTGCATAATCCCTGAAGGATTCCCTGGGTTGTTTCTTAACTTTTGTCATTTGGTATCTATCAGGGGCCATTTGTGCCTGGAAGCTATACTGTGTTAATAAGGTGTGGGCCAACTCCTCCCAATTATGGATCCGGGCATTGTCAAGACGGGCATACCAGATTCTTGCCTCTCCCGTCAAACTCTTTTGAAAAAGTTACATCCTTAGACCCTCGTCTTCTGCATAAGATCCCAACTCCCCAATGTATATTTTCAGATGAGTATAAGGATCCCCCTTCCCATTGTATTTTTCAAATTCAGGGATTTTAAATTTCTCTGGATATCTGGTTCCGAGGAAGACACAAAGATCTGAATAGTTCACCCTGCCTAGGGACCCTATGCCCTTCATAGATTGGATAGTTTCCTCCATTTGTTTCATTTTCTTTCGCAGGTCATCCGTATCTCCATCTTCTGGGATAGTAATCATTGTTTTGTTAGGTACGGGAATGGCCTTTGGGACGACTGGCTCGCCTTTAGGTTGGGGTGGATCCTCTTTAGGTGGATCCTGTCGAGGTATCAATTGTTCCTTCAGCATTATGGCCATCTCCAACATTTGTTTTTTAAAGTCATCAAACTCCTCCCTAGATATGGAACCAGGATTAGTAGGTGGGAAATCAGTCATTTCGGATGTAGAGTTTTTGGCCCTTCTAGATTGCAAACGTGTTTGAGGAGCAATCCTACAGAAACAATGATCCGAAGTTTAGTCCTGGGGAATAAAAAATGTGGATGCATGCTAAAGCTGTAATTTTTGTGTTTTTGGGTTTTTTAATCTTTCCCTGTAAAACAGAAAGTTAGTAGTCCTTTAATGCAATAACAAATGCTAAACATGACTTTATTATGCTTCCCCAGCTGTTCCCTGCAAAACATAAAGGTTAGTAATTTTCTCTTGACAGAAAGGGAGGCATTTATGAATTTTGAATGGGATCATGACATTTATATGCGCGAATGTAAAAAGGCATGAAGAGACTTTTCCTGCGTTGGGTTAATCTGAGGCTGACCTATCCTAGGGTTACTCTCACGGGCTTTTCGGCATGAAGGTTCCCACATCTTCGCAATCTACTCGTCTGAATCCTTTCGATTGGAGAGGATATGGGTGGTGCGTTTCCTGAGCCATCTCCGGGGAGCAGCCCCTTCGAGTCCAGTAATAAGCAACCGACAGGTTCGCCTCAGGAGGAGGTACACTCTCAACATACATTCACATTCATCGTCCTCACCGTATGCAAATGATTACTTTAAAGTAAAACAATCCCATTCAAATCATTCATTTATTGGGCAAAACACAAATTCACACAACAAAAGTAAAAATCAGAATATCGCACATACACACATTTTATGAATTTCTAATGGATAGGATAGCATTAAGATTTTGAACGCGGCTTAAGCCCTCTAGTGTCCCCAGCGGAGTCGCCAGTTGTCGACGCCGGTTTCTCGTCTTTTCCGATTTTAGCCTTTGATTAGATGATGTTTCGGAAAAGATCGGCACTTAATGTCGATGGGGTTTTGAAAGATCGTTTTTTATGATGAGCCAATTAACCAGAGTTACCAGTTGATATATTTGAAATGGATGTACCAACTCATCCGAGTTTTCGTTTTTTTATAAATCGATGGCTCATATGTGACTCCGAATTAATTGATCTGCGAACCGAGATTCATAGAGTTCGGGGGCTTGCTTAAGCGAGGGGAAGGTGTTAGGCACCCCCCGACTTCCGTGAAACACGGTTACCGCAATCTCGATGCTTTCCTATCCTTTAATTCATGAATGTGTGTGTGTGTATGTGCGTGTGTGTGTGTGTGCCTATGTGAATGTTGTGGTGAGTTTGTATGAAAGAATCATTTGGATTTTTAGGGAAAGTCGTGCTTTAATTTGAGAGTGTTTTGGAATGTCCTTCGGCTTCTACGAGAAAGCTTTATTCTTTATTAGGAAGGTTTGATTTTAATTGTCAAAACTGCAAGGTTTTTATTAGGTGTTGTTTTGGCAAACAAGAGTTTTAAACCTTCGTCAAAATAGGAATCGAGATCTATACGTTGCTTTCGTAACTCAAATGATGGGCAACTTCTAGAATCTCTTTAACCCTATGCACAACGGTTTAATAAAACGCCATTTATTTATAAAATTATTTTTTGTGACATTTGGAAACAACTTCTCTTTAGCTTTCTCGTAAAATAGGAATCGACTTTCATTAGCATTTTCAATTCTTAGCCTCGTGATGCTAATATCCTACTTTGATTGATTTTAGAAAAATCTTTATTGTTTTGGCTTTGAAATCTTTTGTTTGGTGTTACAAATCAAATTAAATATCAGAACGCGTAGGGGGCTATTCACGGGCATGTAAGCCATCAAAATATCCCCGAACGCCAACAATCACATATTTCACTACTACGGGGCCTTAAATCCGATTCTCGCCTTAGCGTCGTTTTAAGGCCCGATGATTACATGTTACAAAAACGAGCACCTTGAATCTATTACATACATCAAAACGTCCATCATCGGATTTAGACCCCGGGGTCGCGTTCCTAGGCTCACACCCGAGATTACTACATGCCCACAAAATGAATACTACGAAACTAACCAACATGGATTTGCCTAATACACCATGATATCCGAAAATGATAATCTAAATAGATTACACCCAATAAATCACCATAAACAAACTAGAAATTTCATCAATTGGATATCCTCGGGTTATTAGGAAGAATTTTGTTCCGATGGAACCCTCACTAATAATCCCTAATCCATTATTCCACCATAAATTACATGAAAACTACATTTAATTTAACCAAATAATATGATATAAATTGCTATAACAAAGGGAATTTTTACCTTGCAAATGATCTCAAATGGATGTAAACTTGTATATTTGAATAGGATAAGAAGTATATTTGATATAATCAAAATCAAAAGAGTATAAATCCTCTCCTTTTTCTCTCTTTTCTTCCTATTTGGTTGCAAAATTTGCTATTTTCCCTTCTATTTCCGTGCTTTGCTGCTGCTGAATTCTCCCCTTTCTTTCAATCTGCTCAACCTCCTGTATGCTGAAGCGGAAATGAGCTGAAATAGGCTGGCTGGCTGCCTGCCTTCCACTCACCTGGTTTCGAGTTCCGTGTTTTGTGTTCCGTGTTTTCAAAAGGCGCACTTATTGGCCGCAAATCAATCCGCGGCTGGACGGTTTGACTTTCTCGATTTTCGTGTCACGCCTCGATCTTCGTGCCGTAACGTCGATTTTTGCTGACAGGCTTGGATTTTGCAGTCCGAAAATTTCCGGGAGACGTGCCACCTCATTCGGGAATGCTCGTTTCGGACGGCCTTATTGTCTCGTCAGCTTTGGTCGTCAATCATCGCGGTGGTGTTGAACGTTCGCACTTGTGCCCATTCCTTCGCTCCTGTGAGCCGGTTCAATTGACGATTTTGCCCTCCTGTCACGGTTAGTATAGGGAACGCAAAATTTGGGTGTCTACAATATTGTTGAAAATTCAAAAGCTTATTCATTCTTTCAATCATGATATATCGTTATTGTATTTAAACTTGCTGAGCAAAGTAGTTGCTCACCCTTGCTATATCATGATAACAAATTTCAGATCTAAGGCGAATGTTCGAGGAAAGACAGTACAAAAGTAAAGGACAAGATTAGATGGTTATGCATGATAACTAAATTAGTTATTTGATGTAAGTTAATTGTGTAAACCTTTTGTGAATCTAAAGGTAAATATGTATTAAAATAAAGGTTATAGACCTTGGGATATGTAGCAAAGTTTAATGTATAAATAATTTATGTTTATATCTTCCGCAATAGTTATAAATATGATGTATCGTGACGCACCAGGTCCGAGGTTCAAGGGACCCGGGTTTGGGGGCGCCTACAAAAGATATATAGGAAGAAAGGTTGCATCTGGGTTTGGTGTTCTTAAATTTGATTTTATTTGTCTTTATTTTTCAATTGTTTTGATATTTGTATTAAACTGATGTTTAAATTCTTTTAAATAATTTTATATGGCCAAACATAACAAAATACAGTTAAATTATATTAATATACACATGTCCCGCGCGAGCACGTGACTACTCTGTCGACTTTTTTCGTTGAATTTTCCATGAGGTTGCGTATAGGGGGATATTGTTGCTTTGAAGAACAAGATGGGAGGAATTAAACTTTAGAATAAGAAATATAAATTGGTGCATACGTCGGGGTCAGATATATAGTTAAACTCTTTCAAAACTATATTTGAAAGTAATATTACCAAAGTTATTTTTTAACCTTTTTTTATATTTATTTTTAGTATCGCATGCATCACAATATTTATTTTTGAGGAGCTCAATATTAATTTTCACCGTGGGCATATTTTTTCAAGCCTAAATATTAAGTACTAGCCACATAAATACATTTCAAAACTGTATTAAAAATTGAGTACAAATTTAATACATTGATAGTGATACTAGTGGTATTAGGATCATGATATATTATTACAATAAAAATAATAATATTTAACATAAATACTTTATTAATAAGGTATCATGATCTTAAAAATACCATTTATATATAAATTGACTGTGCATAAAATTTTAATTCTTTAAAATTACTTTGCACAAAACTTTATTTGAAATAGGTTAAAAAATTGACCAAACAAGTCCTAGGACTGGTCAAAACTCTAAAGAAGATTTATCGAAAGGTCAAAGGTTTTCCCCAAGTGGAGCATGAGAAAAAAAAAAACATTTTCTCTCTGGGTCCAAGTCTCATTCAGCTCAACTAATTTATTGCTAATGAAATCATAAGCTAACTGCGTGGATTAAAGCTAATAGTAGTTGAAACTGTAACATTGGACCAAATTTTAATCCATAACTGATTGATTGATTGATGGGGAACAAAGTAGGTGGTCGGTCTCTCCACACTACACTATTCTGGACAAAAGGTACACGTCATCCAATTGAAGTAGAGCGTAAGAATATGTCAAAAGCCTTAAAAATTCTCAACTTTTATCCTGATTTTGTCAATAAATATATATATATATATATATATATATATATATATATATATATAACATTTCAGCCCGTTTATTACCTTTTAACTTTAAAAGTTACTTCATCATGTATTAAATTTGAACAAATTCTCACCACCTGACAAGCTCAATATGTTTTATCTTCTATGCATAATCTTACATGTTTAGTAATATCTTATAATAATTTTTTTCATTGTTGATATTTTCATATAAATTAAAAGTATAATATTTTTTTTAATGGGTCTCTTTTATATATATGTGGGTCTTGCACATTATTTTATGATAAGAATTCTCACCACCTGACCAGCTTAATATGTTTTGTTTTTTAAAAGTGACTTATTATATATGTCTGTGAATAATATTCTAAAAATAACAAAAGTCATATTTCTATAAAAGAATAAATATTTTGTAAAAATTATTTTTCTTGAAAACATCATGCAAGAGCCAACTTGTGAGTCAGTCTATTTTATTGTTTTCCTTCTTTTCTTTTATTTCACTACTCCATACACAGTATTTCCTCAAAAAATAAAGTAAGTATTTATATAAAAAAAAATTGCCTTCAAAAGATAATGAAATACACTAATCAAAAAGTTATCAAACTTGTGAACATAATACAAAAGAATAAAATAATTTGATGCACATTTTTTGAGCCTACAATTAAAAATATAAATATTATTACCTCTGTTTCATGACATTGATAAAATTTACAAATTTTAAATATACATTTTTGTTTCAAATTATCCCCAAATATAATTTGTGTTTAGTACTCTCCCGTTCCAGAATAAAAATCCTTATTACTATTTTAAGTAGTCTCAAATTAAATGTCTACTTACCTTAAATAATTTATTCTTTATAATAATTTGCCTATAATACGCTTAGTATTAATTATCATAATTCTATTCTCTATACATATTTATGAAGTATCACTAGTCATGTACAAAAAACTATGTAATTAAATGAGAATTTGAATATAAATAATTTTATTATTTTATCATATTTCTTAATATGCGCAAAAAATCAACCAAGATTTTTATCCTGTGATGGAGGGAGTATATTAGTGATCACAAAATAATAAAATGATAATAGTAAATTTAAAGATATTGTGTTAATTTATACAAAATAAAAAAAAAATGTTGCTATATAACAAAGAAAATTATGAATGAAACTCTTGTTCTAAAACAAAGAAGTATAAATTTTTGTTTTAGATTTAGAATTAGAAAACGAGCATTAATTTTTTAAAATTGTTTAATAATATGTTCATAACTATATTTCTCTCTTTCTTTAGATCTCTATCATATTACATATACAGTCACTGCTAGTACACCTTTATTACTGTGCTCTGTAGAAAGTAGAAACCAACCATCTTTATTCTATATAACAACATATATAACCCATAGTTTTACCACTGTTCGATTCAACGACAAGAAGTTAAGAAAGAAATAAAAGTAGAAAAAATAGAAACAGAACAGATCGTATACAAATTAAATACTTATATATATACACACACACAAATATATATAATATACATTTATATATATGATACTACTAAAAAATTAAGAATACGTAACGGAACTTTGTGACAATTTTTAAAAACAATCACAAAAGATAATACTTTGTAATCGATTTTTTGAGTAATCACAAAATAGTAGTATATATGATGGCTCTTAATAATGACTAATTTTGCCATCAATGTATTATAATTGTGATGACCATGTCAATCACCAAATTTTTCACGTAAAATAAATTTTCTTTTTGTGACGCACTAAGTCATCACTTATGGATATACCCTTTTCGTAATTGCATTTAAGCTATAACCAATATTTTAATTAAAAAAATAATCAAAACAATATTTTATGACGGTTATAACAATCATTAAAAAAATAAATTTTTATGACGACTTTTATTTGCAATTACAAAAAGAAGGTATTTTGTGATAGAATTTTCAAGTCATCACAAAACAATAAAATATATGATGGCTTTCAGTGGTGACTAATTTTACCATCATTATAGAGTATTTTTGACTGTCATTGCAATTACCAAATCTTATGTGAGACTAATTTTGTTCAGTAAGTCAATTCACATATGTTTCCTTTTATATTTTGTTTTAAAATTATGATCTGGGATTTGGTGTAGTGGAAATACTTGTTATTTAGTTTATAAATAGTGGGAGTGTTCGAATCCTACAAGTATCATTTGATATAGTTAATATAGTGAAATAAATTATTCGTCCATAAAGTCATGTGTCATCACAATAGATACATAGGCTTTCATGATGGGGTATACAAGATGAATTTCGTGACGGCTAAAGTCATCACAAAAATCTTTTGTGATGATTTTTTGAATTTATATAATGAATTTGAGTCATCACAAAAGACCATTTTTTTTGTGGTAAATACATTTTAAATCTTTAAATTTTTGACTTTGTATAATTTAAACTATACTATTTAACTTCAAGACAATAAACCTTAATATCTCTAAATTACTATAAATGAAAAACTTTTTGGTCATCGAACTTAATATTTTTTTATCGGAATAAGTCACATAATTCAAAATGAAAATACAATTAAATTCTTTAAAGATATATATTATTTTATCTCTATTTTTTTTATTTTTTTATTTTACAAAAGACTAAGATTGTATTGCTGAAATTACCTCCAATACCCAAAAGGTATATTATTTATATATACGTACATTCAAAGTCTGAGCAAACTAAAATACAAATGATATTGGACAAAACTCATCCCAAGGACATCAATTTTTCTTCATTTTCTTTCATTTCACACTAATCACGTGTCTATAATTTTTATACTTTTAAAAAAAATTATGCTAGGTTTTCTATTAATTTAGAAGTTAAATCTTTTAAGAGTATATATTTCGTTTATATTATATCCAATTTTTTCTATTTTTTTATTCATCATATATACTAAACACGTGCTTACAATTTTATATACTTCCAAATATATTTACGATTAAATTATCTAAAATACTCTCATTTGAATCAATTATTACACACCAATATATGACCAAAAAAATTTAACTTACAAAATTTAGAGACACTAAAATTTAATTATTTAAAACTAAAATATTAAGGTTTAAATTGTAAAAAACAAAAAACTTAAAAGTTTAAAATATATTAAAGTGTAAAGTGTGTGTGTGTGTGTGTGTGTATATATATATATATATATATATATATATATATATATATATATATATATATATATATAGGGTATGCATCCATGACAAACGGTTACTAGGGGTACTATTCCAGTAACCAACATCTCCAACATTGATTAGATTAATTAATGGTTGAGATTGATTATAAAAAAGTCTCTGCATGCCGCTACAAGCTGTAGCGGCAGTATAATCACATGTAGCGGCTGAGTTGTAATATTTTGTAATATATGATTATATTAGTATAATATTATTATATTATTAGAGTCAATATATAGTCAATATAATATTATTATATTATTAGAGTCAATATATGGTCAATATAATATTAATTAGCTACAATGATACCGCTACAAGTTGTAGCGGCTGGCTTGCAATATATGATTATATTAGTATAATATTATTACATTATTCGTCAATATAATATTAATTAGCTACAAGTGTGCCAATGACCGTGTCCCATTTTTATTGTCTTTAGTCTCAATTTTTTTGTTCTAGCCGATATAGCTTGTAGCGGTATGTACTATTTTTTTTTTTTTGCTAAATTAAATTTATTTATTTTGTTACCCCCCTGCCGCTACAATCTCACATCATGAACACATTTCTTGTAACAAATCAACCATATGGCTAATTTAATATTAATAATATTACTAACTAATATTAATATGAATATTAATATTAACTAATTAATATAAATATCAATTACTAAAATTAATATCAATTATATTATTAATAGTAATAACTAATATTAATAACTAATATTAATATTAATAATGAATATTATGAATATTATACTAACTAATATTATACTAATATTAATATTAATAATATTATTAACTAATATTCATAATATTAGTTAGTATAATATTCATAATATTCATTATTAATATTAATATTAGTTATTACTATTAATAATATAATTGATATTAATTTTAGTAATTGATATTTATATTAATTAGTTAATATTAATAATATTAATATTAGTTAGTAATATTATTAATATTAAATTATCCATATGGTTGATTTGTTACAAGAAATGTGTTCATAATGTGAGATTGTAGCAGCAGGGGGTAACAAAATAAATAAATTTAATTTAGCAAAAAAAACAAATAGTACATGTCGCCACAAACTATATCGGCTAGAACAAAAAAATTGAGACTAAAGACAATAAAAATGGGACACGGTCATTGGCACACTTGTAGCTAATTAATATTATATTGATTAATAATATAATAATATTATACTAATATAATCATATATTACAAGACGCTACAACTTATAGCTGCATCATTGTAGCTAATTAATATTATATTGACTATATATTGACTCTAATAATATAATAATATTATACTAATATAATCATATATTACAAAATATTACAATTCAGCTGTTACATGTGATTATACTGCTGCTACAAGCTGTAGCGGCAGAAACTTTTTTATAATCAATCTCAACAATTATTTAATCTAATCAATGTTGGAGATGTTGGTTGCTGGAATAGTACCCCCATCAACCGTTTGTCATGGATACATACCAATATATATATATATATATATATATATATATATATATATATATATAATATATATTATATATATATATGCCTCGGTAAAGAGCGTACACTCGGTCACTAAATCCTTTCCACAGCCCAATATACTACTCTATATATATTTCAGTGTTTTGTTTTTAATCCCAACATCAGAAAAGAGTGACAAAATATGCAGTGCAGTTAAGGAAATCTTCAACATGTATACACTTTTAAATTTAGATATAGAGAGAGATCTTGCTAGGGTTTGTTAGTATATATATATATATATATATATGTATATATATATATATATAGAGGTGAGGTTGAAAAGTTTCCCAATATTTATTAATCCATAAAGGACCAAACCAATTTCTACCCTTTCAAGCTCTAATCAAATACTACTAGTTTTAAAAAGTGGGCATGCATTCATGGCTTCTTCTTCAAAAGCCCACAATATTATTGATCCACTAAATGCTGATCAAGAAGTTGAAGAAGAAGAAAAAAAAGGAGTACAAGAAGAAAGAGATTGGCTTGAGCTTAGTTTAGGGTTAGGCTTTGGCTCATCTTCCAAACAATTAGCTCCAATATCACCCTCTTCCTCTTCTTCCTCCTCTCTCCGATTACCCCAACAGAAACAAATAGAATTAGGGTTAGGGTTGGGGTTAGGGTTAGGGTTTGGCTGCAGCAATGAGAATACTTTCAGAAATCATCAATCTTTCATTCCACCTGAAGATCTTCCTTACGAGTTGCCATCATCATCATGGCAATTTCATTACCCCTTGAGACCTCAGTGTAGTTTGTGGTTTACCCTTTGCGCCTCCGTTCATAGGTAAAACGTGTGTACTTTTTCTTCTGCATTTCTCTGATCTGTATCATGTATGCTATTGCTACCTATGCAAAAAAGAATGGATAAACCTACAGGCACAGATAGAAAAAATGAAGACAAAAAAATAATAATAATAAATAAAAAAAAAAAAATTACCCGGATGCAACTTCTTTCAGTATATCTTGTTTGTAAAAAGTTTTTTTTATTTGAAATGGACTAAAATATAATTTACACGACACAGTTTGGAGGATTGTTGAGGATTTGTAGTTCAATATTTAAAAGGTATCTTAGTGCATCTCAATGTTTTTTTTTTCCAATATTTAAAAGATATCTTAGTACACCTCGATATTTTTTTCTCTAAACAAAATACATCTTTCAAGTCTTTAAAGAATTTTAGAGTTAAAGAATTGTTGGGATGTATTTTGACTGATTAAAATCTCGCACCGTGTATTTTGTTTGGCAATTTTTTTTTAAAAGGTACTTAAATACGTTTTAAATAGATATTAGAGAGTAAACCTAAACAATTCTATAAACTTTGGCTTACAAACTGTATTTAGTGTAAATGTTATACAAATTAAAAACAAATCTTGTCCCTCATATACAACTTTTTGTATGCATCAGATGTATAAAAAAAATGTATCATAATTTTTTTTTGTTTGTATTTTTCGTTGGATACCAGTATCTTAATTGAGAAAGAAATGATGGTCCCATTAGACTAGCTAATTATTTTTAAATTTGTAGGTGTATTAAAATTTATGCAAGATTAATTATTGACAAAAGTTTATGCACGATCACATAATTTGACACAATTTTTTTTCCAATAATTGTTTTTATAACAATTGGATATTAAAAATTGTTTCAAAATAAAGTATTATTTTGATTTTTTTTTATTAAAAAAAGAAGTAAATTCGAGACATTTTGGACATAATTTGAGACATTTTACTCTTTAGGTATATTAAAATTTATGCAAGGATTAATCACTGAAAAAGTTTGTTCAAGCCTAATTTGGACATAATTTGTTTAAAATATCTTTTATTTATAAAATTGAATATTAAAAATTATTAGCACTCCTATTTTAAAATAAAAGTAATTTTTAAAATTTTTAAAATTAATTTATAAATCTAAAATGGATATGAATTCGTCTAATTTTAGTTAATCTAATTATGCACATTATAAATATTATGCTGTAGAAGGACAAAGCATGTTTAAGTGTGTTATTATATGCAAAAATAAATAAATTTGATACGCCAAATAATAATGATGGGTGCAGGGATGGAGAGATGGGGCTGCCTCAAATCCCAAAGGCTTATATTAGAGTGAAGTAAGTGGCGCATGTTAGAAAGCATGCACGATCATGTCAAATGTCAATTTGTACATTTTTGTTTAATTTGCTGCTTTTCTACTTGTTAATGATGGCGTTCAGCGAAATGAGTGGATAAAGAGCTGACGCTTTTTTCTTTTCTTTTCTTGTCAATTCTAAAAAGAGATGAGAAGGTGACAGTTTTCATGGTTAAGACGTACCTAGTTACAAAGCTTGGTCTCTCCAACGAAGCTGAGGTACACTACATAATTAGTCTATGCCTGATGATATTTATGTACCAGTATAAATATATATTCAAGAAATCTATATAACAAAATACAAATGATTTTGAATTTTTCGCTCATCTAATAAATCATCTTAGCCATCCAAAGTTTGGCATAAATCTGACCGTTCATTATTTTCTCCTTCTTTATTTCTTTTCTTCTACATTTTTCTTCCACTTCAAACCCTATCTCCAATACATTCTTCTACATTTTTTTTTCTCTCCAACAAAAAATAGTGTCGAACGCACGGGGTTACCGCTAGTTGATTCATATTATATGATGACTATAAAATTTTATATAACTAACACGTTTTGTATCATTTATTATAAAATTTGACGATTGTAATTTAAAAAAATAATTCTTTTATTAGAATATAGTATTACAGTATGAGAGTTGTCTATGTCTACTACTATAACACAATATGACAATAGACAATTCGATAAAGAGTTATCATAATACTTTGTTATAATAAATAGTATACTTTTGAAATCACAATCGTAACATTTCTATATAAATGATTTTGAATTTTCCGCTCATCTAATAAATCATCTGAGCCATCCAAAGTTTGGCATAAATCTGACCGTTCATTATTTTCTCCTTTATTTCTCTTCTTCTACATTTTTCTTCCACTTCAAACCCTATCTCCAATACCTTCTTCTACATTTTTTTTTCTCTCCAACAAAAAATAGTGCGAAGGCACGGGGTTACCGCTAGTTGATTCATATTATATGATGACTATAAAATTTTATATAACTAACACGTTTTGTATCATTTATTATAAAATTTGACGATTGTAATTTAAAAAAATAATTCTTTAATTAGAATATAGTATTACGGTATGAGAGTTGTCTATGTCTACTACTATAACACAATATGACAATAGACAATTCGATAAAGAGTTATCATAATACTTTGTTATAATAAATAGTATACTTTTTAAATCACAATCGTAACATTTCTATATAACAAAATACAAATGATTTTGAATTTTCCGCTCATCTAATAAATCATCTGAGCCATCCAAAGTTTGGCATAAATCTGACCGTTCATTATTTTCTCCTTCTTTATTTCTCTTCTTCTACATTTTTCTTCCACTTCAAACCCTATCTCCAATACCTTCTTCTACATTTTTTTTTCTCTCCAACAAAAAATAGTGCCGAAGGCACGGGGTTACCGCTAGTTGATTCATATTATATGATGACTATAAAATTTTATATAACTAACACGTTTTGTATCATTTATTATAAAATTTGACGATTGTAATTTAAAAAAATAATTCTTTTATTAGAATATAGTATTACGGTATGAGAGTTGTCTATGTCTACTACTATAACACAATATGACAATAGACAATTCGATAAAGAGTTATCATAATACTTTGTTATAATAAATAGTATACTTTTTAAATCACAATCGTAACATTTATAAATAAATGATATAGATACGAGTACAAAAATAAACCCTCACACACATAAATATATATATATATATGTCTGTTATTTTTCTTTGAAAATGATTACCATCTATCTGTCACTGCATGAGAGTGTTTAGAGATGTTACAAGGTTCTATTACGTGAGTCATTTGAAGTTAATGATTGTCCATGTAAGATGTCTGTTTATTATGGCATGCACTGTTCAATTAAATATATGCCAGATATCAAACTTTTAAACTCTGAGAAATTGGTAGAAACTTCACACACACACACACATAGGGTATAAAAGTATGTCAATAATTTTAAGTAAATTTGTTGGAGTATATTCCCTCCGTCCCATAATATATGATGTTTTAGAGTTGTGCACAAGAATTAAAGAAATGATTGTATAACATTAAATATAGTATTAATTATCTATAATATCTTTTACCATATATTTATCTCATACTCTCTCTCTCATCTGTAACATTTTTCAATGAGAAGTAATTTTGGAAAGATTGTAGTTAATTCTCCTAGATTATATAAAACGTCAAATAATTTGAAAAAAATAAAATCATCTAAAACGTCATATATTATGAGACGGAGGGAGTATTTCTTTTTTACATTGAATTTTGAAAAAAGTATTTTTAGTGAATAATGATTAGGCCGGCTATTTAGATATTTTCATAGTCAATTAATTTGAAGAAAGAGGGTATGCAGTTTTTATATGACAAAATTGAGCCCTTTTTATAAATCTGATATGATATAAATTATTTTTGAATTTTTTTTAAGAGTTATTCTTAATTAGTAGCTATTTATTAATTAGGTCAATAATTATCTGTAATTTAGAATATATAACTTGTCGTGCATCAAATAACTTGAGACAATGTGTTTAATATATAATGACTAATGCCTTTTACATTCTAAATTATTTTTAATCATATATAGTATATTAATTTTAGGTTAGAGAATTTAATGTCTTTATATTGTTTAGGTTAGAGAATTTAATGTCTTTATATTTAAAATTTTGTGCCTATTTTATAAATCTAACATATATAAAATATGCACATAAACTAATTAATTTACTCTAAAAACTATGTGTAACTGAGATTCGTTAGTTTTACAAAAAAAAGAAGAAGTTTAATTTGTGTATTTACATGAATTCCTCAAAGTATAGTTAGATCTTGTTTCGTGCTCTATTCTATTTTATTTTTCTTAAGTGTATGGTCCAGAATGGATATAGCTAGAACTTATTTTATATATATTCTCTTCTCTAATTTTTTTTTTCTTTAATTTGTGTAAAATTTGTATTTTTGACATTTTTAAAAAAGGAAGATAGTATAAAGCATGTCTTAATAAAGACTGACTATTAAAAATTTTAGAACAAAAAGTTTTCTCTCCAATGCATTTGTTTTTTAAATGTATAAATAAGTTCCACTTTTATTTACAAAGGAATCCGTATAAATACATAAAAGTTTTAATTTTTAAATTTTTTTTTGAATATACTTTGAAGTGTATAAAAGGCTTTTACTTATATTTTTACATTTGGATTATATATGTATTTTAGATTTATTTTATAAGATAATTTTTTTATATTTCAGTCGTATACAATTTTTAATACACAGTGTAACTTTGTATTGCATTAGTTTCTCTTTACGCAGAAAAAAGAATTTTTACACAGAAAATATCTTTTTCCCATTTCTTTCTATGTATATATTCTAACTTTATTCTAAAGTAATGCATGCAAATTAACGAGAAAAGATATACAGTAATTTGGACACTAGTAATCATGAGAGAGATATCTGTTGTTTTCACTTATGGCTGGTTGAAGAGCTAGAATTTCAAACTCTACCTTAGAGGCACGAAATTTTAGAATATTTTTAACTGTTGAGTCCAAGTTAATTTTGGTGATTCTATCTATAAATTCAGAAAATTAGTTGTACAGTATTTATTTGGCACAGAATTCGGTCCTTTTGTTATGTTTTATCGCCAACTTGTCTCTTATTTTAGTTTATTCTTCCTCTGCCTTCCTCAAAATAATGAGTAAAATATAAATTTCACACATATTAAAAAAAATAAAAGTAGAAAAAAGAAGGATCTCACAAAATTCATGAAGTAATGAATAATTTTATCTTTTTATACTAATGGATCTCACTAAATAACATAATTACTTTATATATTTTATCTCATTCTTTTGGGGCAAAAATAATTATACCTTTACCCATTCTTTTAAGGACGGAAGGCATATACTATTTTTTACATAATTTTTGTTTAATTATATATTGTAATAAAAATAAATAAATTAAAATTATGCAATATTAATACATACTAGTGAAAACAACACATGAGATAGATAATTTAACAATAGAATTGAGGGTATTTATTACAGGTCACGAAGATATCCATCAAATTTTATATTATTGAGTATTTGATTTCTGGTAATACAAATTGATCATACTGTGTCATTTTCGCTTGATAGAAGTGTGATTATCGATAATTATTGTTGTGAGTGTTTGATACAAATTTAAAATTATTGAATATATATTTTTTAATATTAATCTTTTACTAAAATAGTTCTATACTAATTATAGTCAAATGATTCAATTAAAGCGTTATTGTAAAACGTAATTCATCAACACTCATCAAAATACTTTCAACTAATTTATTTAATATTAATTAATTAGCCATATAATATGTATAAAAAATTATAATTCATGATATATTTAATTATTAAGTAAAAAAATATTAAATAAGTCAATTAAGCATAATAATAAATTAAACTTATGATAATAATCAACAAACAATATCACATGTTTTGTATGGGTCATTAGCTAGCTTAATTAGATTAAGCATGTCGACTAATCAAAAAACCAAACAATTAAAAAATAAAGCCAAAAACCAACAAGAACAAACAGTATATATATATATATATATATATATATATATATATATATATATACACACACACACGTATGTATGTATATATGTATTTACTTGATAGTTTTGGTGTAATCATGTGACAAATAGAGATATTTATATTCAAATAATTAAAATATGAAAGATACTTTTGTCTAAATAAAATTTTTAAGATTATAAATATGTTGTAATATGATATTACTATTTATTTTATAATCATTCGGATATTCACCTTATAAGAACTTCTGGTGAAAATCTTGAAATTTTTTGAGAATTTAAATTATCAGAAATATAAAATTATTAAGATATCAAACACGATATATTTAAAACGAATAATCTAAATGACCTTAATAAACGCCAACATATAGTGGGAGTCTGTCGTACACCCAAAGTATATAAATTTTGTTTCTATTTCTTTGCTAAGAGACTGAACTGAAGGTACCTAGTCCATAAAAGTTTGTTGTACGCCATAGCCAAAGAAATAATCTTTCTATTTAATTTTTTTGGTAAAGCTATGGATATAATCATTAGTACTACAAAGGCATCATTTTTGGAAGACAGAAAGATAGGGATAGAGACAGAGTAATTGTGGTTGTATCATACTCCACTTATAGTAGTAACATCAGCATCATAATTTTTTATTAATATATATTTTTTATTTTTTAGTGATATAATACATATATAATATTGAAGATAATTTAGATCAACATATATATTCTACCATAATTAAAGAGAATTTAATTACTTTTATTACTTAGTGGTTAAAATTACAAATTAATTGTCTAGAAGGAACTTTTCATATTTCTATGTCCACCATTTGAGGAAAATTAATTACATTTATTTGATTTTGAAAATTACATAATATTCCCTCTATCCCAAATTATCTATTGTTTTAATTATTTGTACACTTATTAAAAAAATACAATTATTATGCAATTTTTATTATTAAAAGTACAATTATGCCCATTCTTAAATTACTCATAAAAAACTAGCACTCACATAATTGTTTTTGGAACAAGAGCATATTGAAATTGTATTGTACAATAAATCATCCCCATGCACGTCTTTTTTTGGTAGAAATAAGTTCAACATGTTAATGAAGTAAAAACTTTTTATGTTTCCCATAATTATGCAATTTAAGGATTATAAACTTATAAAGAGAAAGAATAAGTGAAAATAGTAAATTAGTAATATAACCATTTTGATGTTTAGAAAAGAGTAAATTGCAGTTATTTTGATACAATAAAAATTCTTTGAAATTACAGATAATTTGGGATTGAGGGAGTAACTTTAAGTATTTTAAGAAGAAACTTTTCATATTCTTCCTGCATGATTTAAGGAAAATTAATTGTAATTATTAGTTATAATATTAAATGTAATACTCTCTCCTGTAGTTATTTTGATACAATAAAAATTCTTTGAAACTACAAATAATTTGGGATTGAGAGAGTAACTTTAAGTATTTTAAGAAGAAGCTTTTCATTTTCTTCCTGCATGATTTAAGAAAAATTAATTGTAATTATTAGTTATACTATTAAATGTAATACTCCCTCTGTCTCTTTTTAAATGTCGTTTTAGAGAAGTGTTTTTGTTTTTTAATATTTGTCGTTTGAGAATTTTAATTAAGTATTAATTAATTACTTAGTTTCTAATATTATCCCAAGTATTAAATATAATTTTGGTTCTCTCACTACTTTCTATCCAATAAGTAATATTCTTTTATTCCAATGTAAGGATAATATTGACATTTAAAATTATTTTTAGCTTAAAAACATAGCATTAATTATTTTTCTTAATATGTGTGTCTACTTTTAAAAAGACAAATAATAAGGGACGAAGAGAGTATTGACCATTCGAGTTAACTCATGACCACCCGAGTTAACTCATTCTGATGAGTTAACTTGGGTAGTATGTATATTTAACTTAATTTGGAGACCAAATTTGAAACATCTACCATTAAGGATAATATTAATCTTATTTATTTGACTTTAAAGTTAAGTTAATTTTTTAATATTAACCTTATTTATCTTTGAAAATTATAATTAGATTTTGAAATGTATTAAACCTTGAAAATAAATTTTATATATAATTTAAGATATAATATAGAACATAAATTATATCATTAAAATATGAGTCAAGTAATAAATTATTTAGAGTATATAATAAGTAAGGGGCTAATATCAATATCAACATAAATTTATATACTATGTCATAAATTAGTAGGGATGCTCCTTTCGGTTCTTTCATAACTACGCCATAGGGTCATATATGTATTTCAACTTAATTTTAAATATGAAAAACTAAACTTAGGACTTGAGATTGATGACTACGATCTAGTCCTCGGGGAGTCTTCAGTTCGTGGATCCTTACTTGTTCGGATATGCACAAACGTCCACTTTGGTTAACGATAAGTACCGTCATGGGACGCCTTCAATGTAAGTGATAGTGAATAGGATTAAGAGATAGGTTGTCAAAATATATGAATTTCAAGTGTAAAATTAGTATCCAATTTTTTACCCTTCGAGACTCCTCTTTATAGTCTCACTCTTTCCATCCCTTCAGTTTGTCAAATCAGGTGCATGGACATGGATATGATAGAAGACGTCTCATCACCTGATGACTGCACTGCTCAAGGAACGTCTACGTGAACTCTCTCGGATAGAGAGTGTACTCTTGGTTTTCTTAACACGTTTTTCCTGAACGGGTCATTACTGACGGTTCTTGGGCCTAGATTTGAGCCTAGGCTGATTTGATATGGGTTGAGCCTATATCATAACAATTGAAGATTTCAAACTTTAAAGTTAAATTTAATTTTAAAGTTAAATTTATATATATATTGCACCCAAAAAATAAAAAAATAAAAATTTATATAAATATTTTGTGTATCCACCTGCTTATGTATGTATCCGATCTCACGTTGCATATATTCACGACAGATTGATATTTCATGCATGGGACAGAGGTTGTTGCATTCTCAGACCTTAAAGCACGTGCGGGACACCATCTGGCTGCCGAGATTGATTGAATCCGTGAATTTAAGGGCACCATTGATTCCAATTTCGGATGCTATATCAGTAAATCATTTGATGTCTTTAGTTTATGGAAGACGATGCTTTTCGAACCGGTAAAAGTATTTACAAGTAGGTGTATATATTATTAATTACTGGTCTCATTAACATTATATTATAGTGATTGGAATAATAACTTCATAGATGTATAAAATAAAACAGTTAATTGTCTCTCGGATTCCGAAGCATATACCGAGTTACCATTGGTACCCATAAATTTAATTTCTCCAATCTCGCACCCCAATGTTATGTTAAGTACGAAATTTATATCAGTCAATTTTTTCACCTAAAATGTTGACACGTATCCTCACATGAAATAGAAATACGCATTTACCATATATGATCATATTTCGAGGAATTAAATTTTGGACTATCAATTATAAAACGGTGTATATTTTAGAGTCAGATATACAGTTAACCTTAGATACAACATACACCGCATAAGGATTATATAATAAGAAAACGAAGGGCAAAAATCTCAACAAGTTTGGACATATTTTATTTTGCACCTCAAAATATGGTATCGTTCATTTTATCTCCGAAGTTGTTAAAACACAATCATGTTCCTGTTTTACTTCTCTACCCAATTTGGCTAATATTTTTCAAGGCTGGATAGTTTTATTTTTAAAATGACATAATAATTTTTAAATGAGTTATTTTTATTAGAAAGTTTTTTAACTTTTATAATTGGAAAAGTTTTTAAACTTTTATAATTAAATAGTTTTTAAATTTTATAATAGGACAATTTTTTATTTATTTATATAACTAGATAGTTGTTTTAATAAGCAAAATGTTTGAAAAATATTTATATGAGTGCCAATGGTTTAAAATACTGTCAAAGTTCTAATGAATTTATGTTAATTAAGAGTCATTATATTTAAAAGTGTTAGTAATTGATTCGGGTCAGATTTGTGGATCATGGACATCCACTTGAGTATGGATATTGAATAATCCAATCGGGATTGGGAGAGTTCTATATCACTTGGAAGTATTTTAAATAATACTTGATATGATTAAAACTCTATATGAGATAACTCTCTTGATTTAGTCACTTGTAGACTTATTGTGACGCCCCCAAAATAGGTCCATACAACCCATTTTGAGTCGCCAATAACATTCCACAAAAATACAAATACAAATACGAATTTTTTCATTTACAACTAATAAGTGTTGTGCAAAATACGACAACACAATACAAATACATCTTAAATTCTCAATACACTTATTGTCACACTAATAGTAAGGTATTGAGATATTTCTATTATCTCGGACCATCACTCCATTCCCCGGCTAGTCCCCGCTACACTCTCTTTTCCTGAGGAGAACAATGGAACAAAAAGGAAAAGGGTGAGCACAAATAGCCCAGTAGGAAATATCATGACTAAGATAATGAAGAATAAAATTATCTTTAGCCTTCAACCAAAATAAATTAGAGATTTAAAAATATTATAATTGTTCAATAACAACTGCAGCGGAACGAACAATCCATTAGAAGAGTCAAGTAGATTATAATATCTACCATCTTCTACAAGTTAAAGGATCACCACCAATATTTTATCCCTGTAACACCAATCAACAGTTCATGTTTATGAACATCCAAATCAACAATTTATATTCAACAGCATCTCTTTGCACTATGTGACAAAGATATTTATTTGTAACATCACCGGTCATGATCATGCCAAACGCCAGTTCATCTTTGCACTACGGGCCAAAGAGAACTTTCACCATACACCTTTGTTTGTAATACCAAAAGTCATGATTATACCAATACACAGTTTGGTCAAAATCATGTCACACCAGTTCATCTTTGCACTACGGGCCAAAGAGAACTATCACCACAATTTAAGGATGAGGATGATGACAATGATATAGAATGAATACAGTGAGATCAAGAATAAGAATGAATGTTTAATTTATACAGTGTCGAAGGTTGACCAAATTGCCAACATGATGACCAAATTGTGGAGTCAAATTCAAGAATGATATTCAAAAATAAAATTCACGATTCAACTATATCGTATCAAACGAAATAGAAAGATTCAGGTGACAAGATATTAGATGAAGCACAAACTATTAAGGATATTCTACAAATTTTCAAGGATTTTCACCATTTAAAATAAGGTTTTGGAAACAAACAGAGATTTCTTATCATAAATAGAAAAATGTGAAAGAAAAAGATATCCCTTAAAGAGTACAAAAGAAATGATACGTTATACGAGTATAAAAGAATATATGAAACTGCAAATGGATTTTCACCAGTCATGCGGTAATCCGCGTAGACAGATTATTTCCATAAAAGATTAATAATTAGTGAATACGAAGGGTTATTCACCAGGCATGCGTCAATCCGCACGGACAAGTTATACCCACAGATTAATAAGGAACAAATGCAAAGAGATATTCACCAGGTACGACACTCCGTACATACAGGTTATTCCCACAGAGTAATAAGGAATGAATACATAAGGGTATTCACCAAGTACGACACTCCGTACATACAGGTTATTCCTACAGAGTAATAAGGAATGAATACATAAGGGTATTCACCAGGCATGCGTCAATCCGCACGGACAGGTTATCCCCACAAATTAATACGGAATGAATAACAACCTTTATAAGTATAATATCACTTACGAACAAGGAAACAAATGATATTACATAAGAGTATGAAAGAAATGATATCCCCTACCTTAGTTAACAAGTGACTGGATGTTGCTTTCTATGAAGCTTACTAACTTGGACAATACTAGTATTCTCACAAATACTCACAATAGCCTAGCACACTAAGAGAACTCAAGAAATTTAGAGAGAGAGAGGGAGTATAAGCGAGGAAGGTGTGAAGATTTCTTAAGATAATCTCCCCTATTTATAGGAAAACCAAGTTTCATTAATTGCACAAAAAGGGCTCGACTTATTACACTTTAATACCTCCATCTTTGCCTCTATTTTTAATATAATCCCTCAAGTATTATCAATTTTGCATAACATCCCCTAATAGTTCCCAAATGTGAACCAATAGTTCCATCATGTGAACCAATAGTTCACATCATGTGAATTTCAAAATTTCAATTAGGTACCCCCAAGTTAGACTCTACTTTTAATCCGTCAATAATGCTAAAATATCATAACAAATAATATGAGTTACAGTGTCATGACAAATAATAAAAAGTACTATGCAGATGCTATTGTAATTATTGAATCAAAATACTGTGCAATTGCTACTTTATCAATTATTGAATCAATAATTTAAAATACTGTGCAACACCGTGTGCCTGTGAAATACTGCGTACTACTGTGGAATAACGCGTTTTACTATTCTTTTTATTACTGGGTATTTCAATAGTTGCCGGTGATAATACTATTGTCAAAATACTGTCGTTTTTAGTATTCGACAATGGGGCCCACTATCGTTGACAATATTGTCTTTGTGGGGCCCACTAATATTTTGTTATTTTCGCGCCGTACGTTACCGAATATAAAATTGGTTATTTCGACGGCGCCGTCGTACTTTACCGAATATAATATTCTCCGACAGAACGAATATTATCCGACAGAAGGAATATTCCCCGACATAAATATTTGACTTTTTGTATAAATGAATAGTATATTCATATGAATGGTACTTTCATATTTATATCGTATAATTTTTGTATCCAGCTTATATAAACGTTATGACGTAATTCGAAGGTCGAAGAAAGTGTAAAAGCGTTTTTAGCGTGAATAGTCTCCCGTGAATAGTGATAGTCTCACTATCACTATTAACTTTTTAGCGTTTTTAGCGTGAATAGTCTCACTAGTAACTTTATCATTATCGATTTAACACCTTTCTATTTAAAAATAATAATAATAAGAAAAATAAATTCTCTTTATTAAAATTTTTGGGGTCTTACACTTATCCCATATTAATTGGGATTCATCATTAAATACTGATTCTTACAGAGTGTAGGGCTAAGAAAAAATAACGTATTATTTTTCCTAGACAGACTTCTCTCTAAATACTCTCTCTAGTATTTCCAAGCTTCCATCAATAGGCTTAGGTGTACTTAGTGTGAACACCTAAGTTCGTTTGCATCGTTACTAGTAACAACTCCATATTAACAAGAAGCGTTTGTACGAAGGATCGTAGTAGATGTGTTCGTGGCATTGCTTGTAGATTTGGCATTCCGGTTCAACCACTTCCGTTTCGTGGATACTAACCGATTCATATGTAAATTTATATGTACTTACGTGTTAGTTTTCATTTAATTTAACATTGGTATCAGAGTTTTCATGCAATGCTTAATCTCGCATAAATGTTTTTTCATTTTTTTTATTTGCTAGAAAGCTTGAAATATGACATTAATGGCATAATATACTAGAGTACATATTAGAGGCTGAAAATACAGTATGATATAGTCCATATGCATGTTAAGACTGTAATACCCGAGAATTTTGAATAATAATATTAACTTTCTATTTAAGTTGAATATTTATTCGAATATGAGTATACGTGATATGTCGTTTTGGTAGTAATGTGATAAAGTAATTTTTTGTTTTAATTATCAAGTAGTAGTTTAATAAGAAAAGGAATTTATTAATGCTATCTTAGTTAATTAATTATGGTGTGACTAATAATCTCTGTTAAGTTATTTAAGTGTTATATGCTATGCTACTTGAGGTGTAACTACATGATGAGATGTATAATATTTATAATAAAGTTTCTGCATTCATTTATTAATATAAAAGATATGTGTGACATTTAAATTACATGAGATAATAATTATCTCAATGCTTAAATGTTTATTCTATTATAGGAATAATGGAATAATAATGTATATTTGGGTGTTAGCAATTAATTAGGTTACACTCTAATAAATGTACATGAATTATATGATATGTGTTATTTGTGAAACTTTAATTTGATACAAGGTAATAGCATCTAATTTTTTAATACACCTTGACCTAAGTTTATATTTTTTTTAAAAATCAAAGTATGCTAATAAGCCTTGTTGGGAATGTCTGAGTTTTGCTTTGTCCCAAATTGATAGTCATTTGCCCCATTTTCTTCATCCACGTGAATGGCTAGAGCCATGTTGCTAAAATAAGAAAAGGCTACAAGCTTAGACTTCTTCTTCTTCCTTGCAAACCTCAGCTTCATGATGAAATGGGGAGTGGTCCAAATAGTGCCTCACCACTATTCCACCAACTTCCCATTAACTACTAGCTTCCTTCTTCTTCCAATGGTTTGAACCTTAGAACAAAACATCTGCACGGTCCATGAATTCTCTATAAATTGGAGCCTCCTCTACACAATTCTTGTTGCTAGAAATTTGAAGTTAAGCTTCCATTAGAGAGTGAGATTGAGTGATTTTCAGTTGGTAGCATTGGAGAGTCATATTTGCTTCAAGAGGTAAAACTCTATTAAACCGTGTTCTTAAATTTTTGAGTTCCATTCCTAGAATTTTGCCATGAATCTGGTGTTAGTTGATTAATTGTTGATGTAAGCATGTTTACTAAGTTCATATACATGTTATTAGAAAGCCGAGCATGAATTATGTTCTTAAATTTCAAGTGTTGCTAGTTCTCAGAAATTTTAGAAAGTTATGCTTCCAAAATATACCAAAAATTGTTGAGCTAGGTGGTAGTAATCTGAAATTAGTTCTTATACATTGTTAGTATGGTTAAATACGAAAACAACGAAAGTTAAACCAAGCATTTTGGTCTAGAAACGAGTTCGTAACGAGATTAATCGCTAAATGTGTTAAACTTTGAAAAAATAGCATGAATGTGGAATTTAATTCTTGAACTTAATTGTTTACTTGTTTTAAATTGATAGAATTATGTTAAGTATGCTTAATAACATGTTTGTGGACTTTAGGTGAAGTGGGTATACATAAATTGCTATTTGAATTGGTTTTGGTTTGGATGGGTATGCTGTTACAGGGAGTTTCCTGGTTCTGCCGAGGAGCAGCGCGGCCGCGCTACTCCCCAGGCAAAACCAGACGCAACCGCGCCGTGCTCCAGAGGAAAAAAAGTCCCAAGTTTTGTCCTTCCAGTATTCTGAGCATGCTAGTTTGTATACTTGGTAGGTGTTTTGAGACTACCTAGCATGAAATGTATTACCATTTGCTTAGTTAAATGTTTGGGAACGAAATTTAGAAGATTAGAAACTAACACTTGTCAAACCTTACGCCTTTATGTTCTAAACTTACAAGCATGTGTATACGGTTTATAGATGGATCTAATTGCGTAGGCTTTGTGAGTCAAGTTGCTATTCATGCTTAAGTTGCCTTAATATGAGATTTCAAAGAAATTTAGGACTTGAGAAATAATATTGTCCAACGTTGTGTGAATTGCATTCCGACATTTCAAACATGTGTATTAGGACTTCATATGCCTCTAGGTATAGTCGTTATGATCATGTGAGTGATTAAGCATATTTCCAACTTTTCAAACATACTTTGAAATGAGTTTCAAATATAAGGAACTGTATTAATCATATGAGAGTAAGTTGAAGGCATATATGAGCATGAATGTTAAGAATCGTTTAGCGTCCTTAGTGGTATGAGGGTCGTCATGAATCGCTTTGGTGAAATGCATGTACTAGACTTCATTAAATTACAAGTTCGGCTTAAAACCATGTAAATGGGAAACAAACATAGAACAAATATGATAGGTGTCCAACTGAAATTTGAACCCTTTGGGCACGTGTATGTGAGTGACCTCAGTAAGCAATGAATGATAGGAAGTTAAGCTAAAATCATGCAGTAGTAAAAGGTAGCTCTGGGGGTAACAGGGAGCAGCGCGGCCGCGTCACTCCCTAGTTATATTCCAGCGCGGTCGCGCCGTCCTGCAGTGCATTCTGACTAATTTGTTACTAATCTGATAATGAAATGTGTGTGCATTACGCTTTGGTACATGATTAAACTGAGACTTCTATTATGTGATCATGTTAAGACTATATAAAACCAAGATTTAAAAGTGTTTACGAGTTTTTCTATGAGTTTCAAAGCGAGATCGATAACGATTTCAAACAACGTGATGTGTTGGTCTATGGTCAGGATTAGCGTCTAAGATGGGACTGAAAATGTGTTATACTTATATGTATATGTGTAGAGTCATAATGTGGAGCTATTTGAATTATGAACTTGTATGACTAATGGAATTCTCATATATAACTATTATACAATAGGATTGCAACGTGTCATTAAGCTTTAAATTCGTAGACTACGCTAAAGGCAAGTACTCGAACCCTTTCTCTTTATTGAGCAAGCATGTGAACTTGTATATTCATGTATCATACAAGTATGTGACAATGACTCTTATGCTTTATAAACTGTCATTCATATTCTAAGGATTGGTTTAAGATTAATATCCCTTAAACCTCATTGCAAGTATTCATATTCATTATATCATTGAATATGATTATAAAAGTTGTCTAAACCATTGCTTCGGTTATACTATTATACATGTGTTAGAAAGCTATTCCAAACTAATTGTCTTAGTGCGGACTCTAATTTACTGAGATGAACAACCCTCATTAAAGGGGAATTTATATTGTCGGGGAACCGACGTGCGCACTTATAAGAATGTGAAAGTTATGCATAACTTGGAGTACTATAGGCTGATCACCTGTGTACTTGTTTTTATTGAATTTTCAGTATAATAACTGTTAATTCTAGCAGGAGTTCTTAGTCCTTTAGTGACTATTCAGTGTTCATATTCTTGGACTTTGAAATGATTAGACACATGAATTTTATTGATATTCTTCGGTCCATAGCGACTCTCATGAATAACAATTGATTCTTCTTATTATCCTTGAACTATCCTTTACTGTCATACCCTTGAAATTTGGACTTTATACTGCTCACCCCCATTGTATATATTTGCTGAGCAAATTTGTTGCTCATTCTTGCTTTCTTCAAACTTTTCAGTTAAGGCAGAACGAGGTGAGCCTTCAGGCAAGGACAAGGGAAAGGGCAAAACTACGGAGTAGCTTTGTTCATCCTTAAGAAGAAGATTAATTACTATGATGCTTTAAGTTTTCTAATTCGGTTATGTAATAAGCTTAGGCATGGATTATGTATTAGTACTATGTTTAGTTTGAATCAAGACTCTTGGATAGTATTGTAGTAACGGTTGCGAGACCTTGGGACAAGAATAATTATATTAAATCAATGTAATTTATTCTATCATTTCCGCTGTATTAGTTTATGTCGTTATTTGAGTTAGTACGTGGCGAACCAGATTCGAGACAGTGACGTCAGAATTTGGGGGCGTCACAAAGACCCCTGCAAAATATTGTTGCAATCGGATTTGTATTTTGAGAGAAAACGTAAACCCTAATTCGTATTTATATTTTTTCAAATTGAAAATCTATTTTTCTACAGAAGTTAAAATTATATTTTCATTGCATAATAAAATAATATATGTCGCCACAATTTCAGAAATATAAAGTTTGTATTTTGTGGACATCTGTAGAATTAACTATGATTTTTTGAAAAAAAGATACCAAACAGTAATTTTGATTCTAGTCTACTGAGGAAGAAGACGATGCTAATGTCAGTGCGCGTGGGGACCACGCGCCAGTCCCAAAAAAAAAGAGGCAGTACGGTCGCCCAGTCGTGCCTAGTAGTGCGTGGGGTCTACGCGCCTAGTTCTGAACATTTTTTGAAGAAACAAGTTTTGCAAAAAATTTTATTTTTATTTTCTAGTCACTTTAATTATTTTTTTGAATTTTTACAGTAATAAAAAATATTTTCAGAAATTATTTTTAGGTATTTAAAGCGTTTTAAAAATTGTCCAGAAATATTTTTTGGGCCAAATTTTTTCCTGTGAATTCAGAGGCATGTTTACAAGTTCTCTACTTAGAGGTGTTGAGAAATGGTTTGTTTTAGTGTCTTAAATTATTTTATTTTTAATTATTATTTATTTGAAAAATAATTGTATTAAATAGTAAATTTTTTTTGAAAAATTCAAAAAATTCACTGTATTATATTTTCATGTATACATACTGTTAGAAATTTTTTTTTTCACATTTATCGTTTTGTATTTATGTGTAAATATTATGTTTATTACGCATATTTATTGCGTTCGTCCCCTTAGGACTTAACCAAATACATCCGGCTTCCAAGTGGGAGCTGTGGTGGACCCATTTATGCACATACCCCTTATTTGTTATTGCATGGTGTTTTTGATGGACCAAAAAGGGTTGATATTTAATTGTTTTTGGAGACGGGCTCTCACTTTGTGATAGAGACCTGAGATAAAATAATTATGAGAAGACATGTAATACCTAAGAATTTTGTAAATAATATTAGTAATAAAATGAGAATGTTTAAAAAAATAATTTTTGTATGCACACATATATGCATATGTGTTATGAGTCTCATTAATTCAATTTAAATTGAATTAAGTATGTGATAATTGAGAAATATAGTAATGATGGTGATGAGTTTGATTAAGCTTATGTGATATGCCTTGTGTGACATAATGATTAAGATGAAATAATTAGTTGTTTAATTAAATTAATTGAGAGATGATTGAATAATGTAATGGACTAATGAGGGTAATTAAAACTAGCCCAATTGATTTATGTTGCAAGTATATAATTAGGTCCAATGTGATATGATTAAAAGTGTTAGGATTTATGGCCCAATTGATTTATGTTGCTAGCATTATGATTGAGCCCAATAGGTGACATAATTGTGCATGACCCAAGTTAACTTAATTAAATGGTCCAATGAACATTATTTTGGGGACAAGCCCAATGTTTAATGTGGTAAGTGGTGTTGGATTGTTTGTATATATGACAAATCAATACACACACGCAAGTGTACGTGGTCAACAAGTAATATAGAAGAAGTAAAGTATTGATCCCACAGAGAATTATTTAACAAGAATTACCAAACACTAACCCATAACCAACTTAATCTTATTTAAACGCTTGATTTTAATATTTTAACTTAAAATAAGTAATTAAACTAATACTAATTACCCCTAGTATAAAACTAGATAATGAAGACTTAAGATTACAAATTCACTTATTGTATCATTTAAGTCAATACACTTCCCGTTAAGTCTAATTAATTATATCGGATTGTTAGTCACGAATACGAAAATAAAATATGGCCATCTCTCGATGTACTATACCCATATCAAATTAAATCCACAGATGATAGAATTAATATGAACACCCTAAGTTTTATTACTTTAATTTAGTTTCTATTAATTAGTTAAACAAATTCAAAACCCCCAATCTTTTATTTATTATTAAACTATTAGAAACATTATGATAAGTTAAAAATTAACATTGTTCTCTATGGGATCGACCCTTACTTATTGCTATACTATGCTTAGATCTGAGTTCGTAGAGTTAAGTAAGGTTTTTTATTTTTGGTAGTACTGATGACAGCTCCCAAAAGTATATTTTTGCCTCACAGAAACTTATGAGTCAGAGTTATCAAATTCTTTACCATGAGCTGAACGAATATAAACAATATTATTTCTTTGTTGATTTTGAATTTTGCTTGCATAATGTGAAAATGAGTTAAACGCTTCACTTTTATATTTTAGAAAATTAACCAATGTAAAACGTGAGTAATCATCTACAACAACAAATATGTATAATGACCTGCCCATACTATGTTTTTGAATGGGACCAAGTAGATCCATATGTCTAAAGGTCGAGAAGTGAAAACCATGAATTTTGGGTTATGATATGCATGAATTTATTTACCTAGTTCACAAGTTTCATATATGTGATCTTTATAGAATTTGAGTTTGGGAAGGCCCCATACATTTCTTTAGTAGATAAGGTTTTGATTAATTTCATGTTAATATGACCTAATCTACGATGTCACAACCAAGGATCGTCATTAGATGAAACAAGACACAAATTATCCACATAAGAACACATATCAAGATCACATTTATACACATTATGGTTTCTAGGGCATGATAAAACTAACTTATCAGTTTGATCAAAAATAGAGCAGTGTGTAGAACTATATGTTATCTTGAAACCACTATCATAGAGTTGACTTATAAATAAGAGATTATACCTGAGTCATGTGACCAATTGTACGTTTGAGATTGTTAAGTGTTTATTACCAATACTGTCAATCCCTATAACTTAACCTTTACTACTTTCACCAAAAGTAACGTCCCTATAGTCGAATTCTTTTAAGTCTTTTAATTGAGATTTTTATCTCCAGTCATATGTCGTGAGCGTGATCTAGATATCATTTGTTCATACTAGAATTAACTGCAAGACATACCTCAGATTGTGTTGATGTGGACTCATCATTTATCATGAGACAGAGATTAATAATCTTGTCTTGTTGCTCCTGAGCTTCATCGTTTTCGCTTAAATGCATTCTCTCTCGAAGTATCCTAGTTGTTTACATTCAAAGCATACTTCTTGATTTTTCACTGTTGTGACATTTTGTTGTTGTTTTGAATGTAATTATTGTTGTTGTTGCCTTTGTGGTAGGTTCCTTGAGTTCTTGATTTATTAAATTCCTTTTTCCTTGAAGCTGTTTTAAAGGTTAGTATTGGTTTTAAGAAATCTTTTCTCGTATCTCTTGACCTTGCTCTAGATTACTCTTCAAAGTTGCCTTAAAAGAAGTGCAACCTCATTGTTGTCGATACTAAGTAATTTTTCGTTTAAGTCTTCATCATCAGTATCTTGGTCCACAAGTAATGCCTTTAGAAAAATACTATTCTTTTTGAAATCTACATTAAATCCCACTTTCTCGGCTAGCATATCATCTTCATGTGCTCGTAAGTTACCAATGACATTATCAACATGGTAAGTGCCTAAGTCATGCATTTTTTTTAATAGTTGTCGATGCCAAGAATTTATTTTTCTTTTTTATTTTATTTATTTATAGTTTCCAAACAAAATCTCATTCTCCTTTAATTTGGTATGATTAGGTGAGATTTTTGGACATTGATTTTTTTATTGACGGGTTTTGGAAGGTTGATTTTAGATGTGAGTTAATATAATAGAGTCGTCAGTTGGTATAACTTTAAATGGATGTACCAACTCATCTGAGTTTTAGATTTTGATATAGATAGCCCAAAATGTGACTCCATTATATTGGTCGGTAACCGAGATTTAAAGAGTCTAGGGGCTTGTTTAAGCGAGGGGAAACGGTTAAGCATCCCCCGACTTTTGTGAAACATGGTTACCGTTTTCTTAATCTTTTCTCAAGTTTTGAATAAGTTATCTTAATGTGTGTTCTGAGTGTGTCGTGCATAGGTGTGTTGTGTCATTTCATAGTGTGTGTATGCTTGGTGTCGTGCATTGTGTGTGAGTCTATTTTAATCCTAGTGGGGTTCAATTCAGCTAGGAAGAGACTTTTGGTTTTTATATGAAAAGTTATTTATGAGTTTGGTTTGTGAATGCGTTTTTTAAAAGAATTATGTGTTTGGTTACTAAACTCGCGTTGGTGTGTTTGCATTTTAAAGATTTGCGAGTTTGGTTTTTAAACTCTATTGTGTGTGTTGTCAAAGAAAAGTGAGCTTGATTTCTATACTCATGAATTTGTAATTTTAAAAGAAGGTGAGTTTGGTTTCTAAACTCATGTGCGTTCGAAGATTTGCGAGTTTGGTTTCTGAAAAAACTCTTGAATGTATGTTTTCAAGTATTGAGAGTTTAGTTTTCTAAACCCGTGTATTTTCAAAGATTGATGAGTTTATGTTTTCTAAACTCTAGTAAGTGTTTTCAAAGAAAAGTGAGTTTGGCTTCTAAACTCATGGATGTTTTCAAAAGTAAGTTTGGTTTCTGAACTCATGAATATTTTTAAAAGTGAGTTTAGTTTCTAAACTCTAATGTATGTGTTTTCAAGTGTGATTTTCAAGTGTGTTTTTTAAAAGTAATTTTAAAATATGTGTTTAAGTTTTTTATTCAAAAGTTCATATCAAGCATATAATTTGAATCGCTTCATTTTAGAAAGCCATTAAGTTTTGAAAATCCTTTTTGTTACCCAAAGCAAGTAGTGAGTTAGGGTCTAACTTAGAGTATGGCAACCATCGCATTGGACCGATCACTAAGTTATACTAACAATTCACTATTTGGGCCTTAAACTCCACCTTGAGAAATAAAAAGCAACCTAAATCATTTTAAGGCCCATAGATGATTTACAAGCACCAATAGTCCTTTACAAGCCTAATTTCAAATGTCCATCATAAGAGGGAGCTTCTAATTCCTCCAAATATAAATTTAGAGGCCTTAAATTTCCTCCTAGGCTCATAATTTTCACAAATTCACATTAATTCAAATGATACAATTTAATTTCAAAGTTCATAATTAAAAGAGGTCCCCAATTCCTCTAAATATTAATCTAGAGGCCTTGGACCTCTTCCTAGTCTCACAAGCAAGAGAATAATTCAAATTAAAGCAATTAAATGAATCTAATTTCTAGATCCATATATCATGGGCTAGGCCTATTTATAAACTCACAAACCTTAGATTCGCCTAGGACATCATCAAATATAATACAAAAAGTATCCAAGCAATTCAACCAAGAGAGTTTCACATGATTTAAATTGATATTTAGCTCATGTATAATAAGTGAGATATAGAAGATGATGTAAAATAATTAACAATTGGCAATTCTACATAATTTAATTAAAATTTAGGAGGATTAGAGTTGAACCTTGCTAATTTTAAAGAAGAAGAGTTCATTTGAATTTGTAGAATAGCCTCCTTGCCTCTTTTGGTGATTGGGCTTGAGTATGAGATGAAGGATTTTAATTTGTATTTGTTTCTCTCTCTATATTTTCCTTTTTCTTAAGTATTTTTGTGCCTTTCTTTCACTAGAAAGCTTTTCTATTTCTCTCTTCTCGTGCATAAAATGAAGGTACAAGGAATAAATAATGTTGAAATGGATACAGGGGTTGAGCTACATATACATACAAGACTTTGGCCCTGAGCCGCGTATGTGTATGTGACTTGGGTTCTAATCCCAAGGTCACGCATATGGGTCAGTTTGAGGTCCTTTTCTGATAGACTAAACTAAGGATGTCCTCATTATTTTCTCTCTCTCCTCTCCCCTTGGGTTTTCTTATTTTTGCCATTTTAGACCTTGGGATACTATATTTTTTGAATTCTACCCATTTTGGTGCTTTTCTTTTATTTTTACACGCGAAACATGAAATTTGGGTGTCTACAAGTTGTAACCTTGATCTTCTAATTTGAGGGAAGAGATTTGAGAAGTATGTGGTTCTTCTCATTTGTTGTATAGATCTTTCTGAGGTTCTCGAGTTCATCAACTATTCGTGAGAATTGAGTCTCTACATCAATAATCTTTTCTCCGTCTTCATGTTTAAAGTTTTCATACTCTTGAATAAGAGTTTCTTTTCTTGTCTCTTTTATGTGGTTGGTTCCTTCGTAACTTATAATCAGCTTTTCCTAGATTTCTTTGGCATTTTTGCAGTTGCGAACTGCTTTTACTCCTTTTCAATTAGTGCACTGGTAAGCACCATTTCAGCTCTTGAAGCTCGATTCATGAGCTCTTCTTTTTCTATGGTGTATTCATCAACATCTTTTTTAATGATCTTCACCAACCATTTTAATAGGGATTCTGATGCCTCGTTCTATAGCATGCTAGACTTTGATTCCTTGAGATTTTGCATATATTCGGAATCTATTTTTCCATGTGGCAAAAATTAGTACCATCAAAGAATGAAGGACTAGACATAAATAGTCCTCCGCAACCGGTTTCACTAGAATAGGCCATGGATGGATCTACTCTTAGGTGTGCCTGAAATTACTCAATAAATACGTTAAGAGCACTGCTTTGATACCAATTGAAGATGTATAATTAAACTAGAAGAGGGGTTGATTAGATTAATTATCCTTTTGTTAAACCGTTAGCCTTTTGAAAATTTTAATTATTTATTTTTTAACAAAATTGGTTTCTTAAGTTTGATGCAAGATTAAGATATAAATGCAATCACACAAGAGACAACTGATTTAGCTGGTTCACATATATCCCGGATATACTGCTACGTCCAGTCCCAAACTCCTCTCTAGGGATTGAGATCTTATTACTATAATAAACATCTCCTTACGTAGGTGGAGTAACCTTTACAAAGTTTTACAGTTCAACTTTATAACTTTCCTACAACTAATTGTCTTTGGATATCAACTCCCCGCTTCTTCCTCAAATGTAGTTATGCCTGCAAACCTGAGATCAGTTCTATTCTTAAAGCTGGTTCTGAAACTAAAGGTATTTCCCTAGTCTCACAAGTACACTAAACATTCAACACATGTTGACCTCTCTAAGGCTTTGGTTTTGGATTCAGATCATTCTATTTCTCACAAATACTAAAAATAAACTATCTCAAAATATCCCTTTTTATAAAAATTTGTTTATGAAAATAATGCTTCTTTGATTAAGTAGATATGTGTTTAAATCAAAAGTATTTTTCTTGATTTATGAATATTGTTAACGTCAAGATTTCACCACGCTTTCAATCACCAAAATACGCGCCAAATCCTGCATAGAAACGAAACACACTCAAAAGCCTGACGGTTTTGGCCGCCGGGGGATAACTCCGGTGTGAGAATAAGTACAGGTTGTTCAAGGTATTAACAATGGAGGTTTAGCACTTTAGTGAACAAAAAGTCACCTTTAAATTTAGGGTTTAGCCTTGTATTTATAGATGGTCACACCGCCTTTAACGCCCCACTTCCCCGCTGCAATCCGACTCCTAATCATGGTAATTACCTATGATTGGATAGAACACAATCTCCTTAAAGAAAGGAAGTCGGATAAATCCTGACTCTTTCCTTAGGAACTGGAATTCAAATATAATTAGGAATCTTAGATTCCTTAAAATCCGCACACTGCCCAAAATAAATTCCTACGTGGGAAAATTCTCCCAAATGAACTGTAGCCCATGCCATCCATTGGGCCCATGTGAACACATCCCAACAAATATATTTAATTTAAGGTCAATCAAGAATACTCACTGATATGAATGTTACAAGTAAACAAATATAATCAATTTAACACTTATAACAGATGATGATCAATTAAGCTCAAGCACTTAAAATATAACTTAAGTATCAAATATGGTAGATTAGTTTAACACTTAAGCAAATTAAAGTGAGCACGAAACTAAATGAGTATATCTTTTGATACTTCTCTCAAATGTATTTAGCACATATATACTTTCTCAAGGTATATATATCTTTTTTCACATGACAATATAATATAAGATAGTATGTCCCCTATTTTTGACACATCTAGTTGTTTTGTAAGCAAAGGTGGGAAAGAGTTTTGTCTTTAAGGCCGATACTTTGAACAAACAAAACACACTATATACACTTCAAAGCCGGTATTATATCAGGAGTATGTCCCTTATCTTTAGAGTGCTCTTTGTAACTGTTTTGATATTCAATTGTGATCAAATATACAATTTAATCCACGCTTGAAATGATCAATCTCTTTTTGTGCTATTGTGTGGGTTTTTAGAAATAAATTCTATTAACTCTACTTATACAAACAAGAAAGAGTGTGTATATACTCTTTGAATACTTTGCAAGATTATCAACCTTAATAGCTCAAAAAGCATCAATACTTAATAACAAGTAAAGCAATTAATAGCGAGTAAAGCAATCAATAGCAAGTTATATCAATCAAATGAAAACACAAATATTGATCTTTAAAGAGAGAGAATATAAGAAATTTGAGAGCAATATGTAGGCAAGTTTTTGCAATTTTGACTTGTGCTTGCAAAAAGATTTTAGTTAAGGTATTTATAGAAAAAGTTGAGAGTTTAAGAGAAATAGGTTGCTCAAATGACTTGACCCATTTATTTTTAAAAGAAATTGGACCCAATATAAATTTCCTTCTTAATTGGACTTCCGGCCATGTACCCACTTAAATGACCCAAGTCATCTTTTTAATTTTGAATTTAAGAGGGAAATTATTATTTTGACTGGATTCAATTTTGATCAGACCATTAATTTAATTTGGACCAAAACTTTGACGGGATCACTAACTCATTTAATGTGGACCAAGTTTGAAACGGATTGGGCCACGCAATTGTAATGACCGTGTAAGGTCATTTTATTTTTCATATATGCTCAACTTACTTTGGGCAAGCTTAAAAAATTTCTTTTTGGATCGAATAGCTTTTTGAGCCGGACGGATGAGAGTTAAAATCTGGATTGATTTATTTTTGAAAAATATTTAGAAGAAATTTATAAAAAATATTTATAGTAATTTTATAGGAATGTTGTTGAAAATATTTTCCACACCAAAACAAATTTCCTTATCTTAGGAAATATTTTTATATGAATTTAGCTTTCTTAACTTTTGACATTAGACTGTGAAAGTTAATTGAGAGTGTTAGTACTTGCATTTATGTGTACCTCTAGTTGATTTGATGATAATACTGGCAGTAATGTATATTTGTAAAAACAAGTAGATTTTATAAAGTCCTTCAAAGATTTTATGTAAAAGGACTTAATTAGGGATCAAATTTGTTAAGTTGATCCAAATCGTAGAGTATAGATAAGTTATCCTTGTAATAGCTGAGTTGTCCAAGACAAACTGGTAATTCGTAAAGTAGAAGCCAAAAGTTATTCTAAGATCGAGAAAACAGAAGCCTTTCCGAGATCGTAAAGTGAAGTACCAAATTGCATAGCCAATACAAATCGTGGGACAAATATTGTTGAGTGAAGTTACTCAACGATCAGAGAACTAACTCTACGATTCAAGGCTAGTTCTACCAAAATCATAAAGTACAGTTTCGTAACATGTTAGTGGCAGGTGTATAACAAGGGTCATAACCCTTAACACACTTTCCTCAATGCTGATCTTCAAGTGTGTTGGTGATATGAACTGTGATACCCCCAAATCTGAGTACCTTCAAACCGGGGTCCGGTACTACACGGTACTACTTCATCCTACTCATTTATATACGTAATCTTAATGACACGAATGTAATTAACTATATTATTACAAACATATCTGTTCCATGCCCAGGTTCTAAGACCATTACATGTTCAAAATATAATAATATTATCAATTACATAATAATACTATGCTATTACATACTCTTCTATTCATTCATCTTTTTCTTTCTCTTGTCCTTACTGGATTCTTCTACCCGCTTGGGCTTAGCTGAAAGTTGTTTAATTTAAAGCAAGGATGAGCATTCTAAAGCTCAACAAGTATAACAATTAAACAACAACAAAATCAAGAAACATGATATTACCTTTAACAACTGAACAATAGTTGTAGACATTCCGAATAATCAGGAATAATACTTTCCTTTCGCTTTAAAAATATTTCGTGTTTTGAAACGAAATATAACATGCATACTAAGCGGTCAAATGACCAACACTTTTCTTTTTATTCATAAAGGGATTTCCCAGTATTTCAACTGTAAATCTGGTATCACTTACGAGCACGTCTAGGTGATCAGCCTATAGTACTCTATTTGCCAAATATCGTACTAGCAAAAGCACGCAAGTATACGTGGTCAACAAATAATAAAGTGATAAGTAGAGTATCGTTTCCACGAGGAATTAATTCTAACATTTTTCCAAATACTAAATTTATATCAAGCCAATCTTATTTAAACGTATGAATTAATTAAAATTAATAATTAAACTAAATATTAAAAATAAATAACTAAATAATAAAACATAACTAAATAAATAAATATACGAATTCAACTTCACCCCATGTTTCATTCAAATCTCATAACTTTCCATTTGATTATATGGTCATGATGAATTGTTAACCAGGAATACGTAATTTCATTTATAAATCTCTTTCGATAGCAAATAGAAATACCCACTCTAACTGTGACGCCCCCAAATTCGGGTCTCCAAATACCCGGATCTGGTCATCACGATCCAATACAAACATTCACCTCTAACAACATATGATATCTGAAAGTGCGGAATATAATAAACATACGTTGTTCATTACAAGGTGTTACTAGTCCCAGAATACGATTAACCTTAAACATTTACACAATACATACCCTAAATAGCTATCAGGGTTTAAATTACATTAACCGTAATTAACTAACACATAAATCTAAAGTCTGCTACGAGAAGTCTATCACTTCATCTTGTCTTTTCCTTTGTTCTTCCCTGACGTCTCGGGTTTAGCTGCAATGAAGTCATGATATAGCAAGAATGAGCAACGAGTTTGCCCAGCAAGTTTAAAGTACAACAATAAAGATATATCATGATGAAGGGATATTAAAGAGATTTTAACAATAGAATAATCAGAAGCAAGAACATTAAATGCTTTTAGAACAATTGATAGTCAAATAGACTTTGAACGATAACTTCCAGAGGAGTCAATAGCTGGTTGACCCTCTGGTTACTGGCTACAGAATAACGTACTTGAGGGGATCAGCCTCGCGTACCCTATGTATATGCATAACATTTAATTCTGCTATTTGTACCTTATATACGGTACGTGGGGTACTCCCCTATAAATAAAGGGGTGTTCATACAGTCTAAGAATCCTTACCATTGATTGGTTCGGATAGCTTTTATAAATTTTCACAAAATTGTCTGACCGAACAAGGGTTCAGACTTAACCATGAATGGTTTATAGATTTCTGAATTTAAATATACGAATTCGAATGCACGAATGTCAATAAATGTACAGACGTGGAATAATTCTGAAAGTAATTAGACCACTTAAAGCATGCTTGGAGATAAAATTCAAGCTTAAAGAATACTTGCAATAATATATACCTTTTGCATGAATTAAAATACTGCATAAGGTTTTAGAAGTATTGCTCAATGTGAAAGTTGAGTAAGGAAGAACTTGCAATAATGTAAGAAGTTTAGGGTTAGGAACTTGCCTGTTTGCTCAGCTACAATTTAAATCTTAGCTTTAATTAATTGCTCTCGAGTGACCTATCATCGGGTAAAGTCGATTTATCAATTAACAGTTGTATATTGGCACCTCTTACTATACCTTTTACTCAACAGGTAAAATTCATCACCTATATTTAATTACTAATTAACATTAGCTAACAGAAAATTATTGATGATCTTTAGCTATTAAAAACAATTGTTAGCTAATCATGATTACTATCATTTGAATGCTCAATTTATTTACCTTTAATTGTATCTAGGTATGGTTTAACAATCCTTATAAAATAAATTTATTGGGTTTAAAGATAACAGAAAACCATTGATCAGTTTCTTTGTTGATTTACTCTTAATTACTATTACCTTAGGGGTAATTTAATATTTATTGAACTTGTCCTTTATTCAACCCTAATTAATGTATAAATTTACACACTTAATTATTATTTAACATTAATAATCGCTAAGTGTTTATTATCTTTATTTATTAAGGGCCACAGCTAAATATTTAGCTTATAAATCTCCCTTATACTTAATCATTATTTCATTAATGATTAAGTAGTTAATTTCCTTCTTATTCAATAACTTAATTATTATTATTAAATAATAATTAAATACTTAGTAACTTTATTTACTATTAATAGATAATAAGTAATTATTCTATTAACTTTATTCATATTTAATCATTATTATTATTAAATAATAATTAAATATTTATTATCTTTATTTATTATTTATTAATAAATAATAAATAATTATTTTATTAACTTTATTCATATTTAGTTATTATTATTATTATTAAATAATAATTAAATATTTATTTTCTTTATTTATTATTTATTAATAAATAATAAATAATTATTTTATTAACTTTATTCATATTTAATTATTATTATTATTATTAAATAATAATTAAATATTTATTTTCTTTATTTATTATTTATTAATAAATAATAAATAATTATTTTATTAACTTTATTCATATTTAATTACTATTATTATTATTAAATAATAATTAAATATTTATTATCTTTATTTATTATAAATAGTAATTATTTAATAAATTTTATTTATTGGTTTTAATAGCTAGATAATTACAAGAGCATTTTAACTTAAACTAGTTGACCAATTACTTAGCCATTACTAGCATAGTTAATTAACAATTTAGGCAACAATTAGACTTCATTTGTTAATTACTTTCGCTTGAATAATCCAATGAATTACGAAAATCAATTTGGAAAAATAACTAAATTATTGTTTAATACCCCTGATGATAATAGTCATCCATAACCTCACAGTCCTGCGAATTCATTTCAACTAACAAATGATTCTTGTAAGCAATATGTCTTGACTGCACAATTATCACAAAATAAAACAACGATCTGCAATTGTCCCAAAGTTTACACAGCACTATACTAATACAATTGATCAACACAATACTGGGATTCCCAATTCAAAATCGAACAAAATCTAACACAATTCCATAAAATCCCCAAAACAAATGTATAGTATGAGATAATATCTTTACTGCTAGAACCTTTAAGGTTCGTCTCAACAGTTTTACTAACCATACGAACTATCACAGTACAATAACGACTCAACAAGGCAACACAAGATTTAAAATCGCCCAACGAAGTTATCGCAGTACTCACTAATTTCTCAGTATTATACCTTGAGTTTGATCGGCGGGCGGTCCTCCTTCTTCGTCCAAAGTATTCAACTAATCCAGACATTCACTCCAATCGCAACCCACAATCGGCACCCCTGCTCCCTCTCCCTTTCCAATTTCGAACCCTAATAATAAAATTTTTTTTTTTTTTTTTTTTTTTGGAACTCAAAAGGATTCGGCAGCCTTGGCGTAGGGTTTAGGGTGTGGGGGTTCCAATTTATAGGGCAAAAATTATCCCACTTGCTGGATATTACCTTGTTCGACCGAGCAATACCCAAGGGTTAGAGGGGTAGGCTGTCGATCGCTTGTCTCCGTCAGTCCTATCCCAGCCGACCGCACACAATCGCCGGCAGCCTCGAGCCGCGCGTTTTTCCCCAGTCAGTTGCCGGTCGTCTTCAACCCTTTGGTCCGCTTGGTGGTCGTTTCGGTCGGTGATTTTCTCCTTTGGTCCAAACAGTTATGCTTGGTCGTTCACATCTTCGCTTGCTTTCCCTCGCCTTGAACCTCGAGCAATCCACCGGTCGTTGCCCCGTTCTAGGCTATGCCGCCGGTCCCTTCACACCCTCACATGCCGACGCACGCTCCGTTGAACCCCCTTTCTCCCCTTCGTCTGATTGATTGGAACCTAGGGCTTGAGGTCTGACTTCTTTGATTTGGTTATTTTCCAATAAATCCCACCTGATCAGCTCTGCCCCCAAATCATAAGGGATGGGTCAACCCGAATGGTAATGGCTTAACCGACTGGGCTACCCGGCGGGAAGAAAAGGAAATGGGCCAGCTGAAATAATTAGGGAGATGGCCCAAAAGAAATAAAAAGAATTGGGCTCAGCTCTATTGGAGTCTGGGTCAACTAAAAATAAGGAGATGGCCCGAATAAATTTAACCACCTCACATTTCAATTTAAACGCTTAACATTTTAATTAAATATTTAAGTATTAATTTTAACCATAATTCTTTATTCGAATTATTTAATCTGATAATGAAATTATTTATTTAATTTTTCCAAATTTTCTTGCAAATAAAATCTTAGGGTCAACTCACTAATTTAATTAAACTATTAATGAGTCCTTTTAATGTACAGAGAATTTTTGGACCACGTATTTATATAATTAAATAATAATAATACCCACATGGATCCAATTAAATTTATAAAATTATATAAAATGAATTTATTTATAAAAATACATTTGGTACAATGTTTAAAATTTTTCGGGCATTACACTAACTAACTTTCTATATTCCTATGCAAATTAAATTAGAATAGATTCATTAAGAACAAATTCCCGAATTGGTTACACATGGCGTATAGGTATATTCCTATCCTATACACGAATCATGGATTCCATATCATGCAGAAAACACAAACACGTGTCATTATATTCAGATCTAATCCTAGATTTCATCTTCCAAATTCATCTAAAGTATCCCGCTAATTGTTGGCCAGACAATTAATCAATATGCACAAAATATAATGAACTAATTCATATGGTGCCAATCACATAGAAAGAAAATCAATTTAAACTACACATGGGATTCCATTAAATACTTGAATAAAAACCTTATTCATAGCAGATAAAATTATAATCCACAAAATATTCATCATCAATGAAAGATAAAGATAAATAATAGTTTAGAGAAGAAAAAATGTTCCCGCATGTCTTCTAACTCCAAGCTTCATCAATCCATGGCCTCCATCTTTGATGATATTCTGTTTGCTCTTGAACTGGGAAGAGAGTTAGCCTCACATGGCGTTTCTTGGCCTTTTTCTCCACACCATTTACAATCCCTAAATAAGACTATTTATAGGAGTTATTCCACCAAACCTTAATAGAACTACAATTACATTTATAACCCTAAGTGGATTGAAGTCAACCTTGTAGTCTTTGTAACTCATTAGGCTTAAATTGGCAAGTATCTCTCTTTATTTAGAAAACAAACAATAATTAAACCCTTCAGCTCCAGCCGCACCTTGTGCTCTACGCACGCGAAAAACTAACCGCACGCCGCGACCCATAGTAACGCGCGCCGTGACCCACAGTAACGCACGCCGCGACTCACATGACATGCCGCGGCTCACACAATTGAGAGTCGCGACCCATGAACCCCTGAGCGCCACGACTTAGGACTCGAGTGCCGCGACTCTTGATCCAATGTCGCGGCTCTAATGAATGAGCGCCGCGGCTCAAGACTTCTGTCCGTTTCCTTGCTTTTCTTTCTTGCTCGCCCAATTGCTCCAAATGTTCACAATTTTGCCATTTAACTCCTTTTGTCCTACAAAATAAAATAGAAACAATAAAAATATTAAAATAAATAAAAACTCTATAAGATTACATAAAATACTTAAAAACACACAAAATATTAAGCCTAAAAGTACCCAAATAATAGGTATAAAACCTACTCATCATACTCTATGTTGATCAACACTACATCCAAACGACATTGCGTTTAATTTTGACACCTTGTGTGTCAGCCGAAATATTCGACTAAGAACTGTCCCTATTGAAAGGGTTTGTTCAAAAACTATCCCTATTAAAAAGGATTTGTACATTTCTAGACTTACCTTGAATCTGCACTAAACAAATTGGTTTGGAAAGCGCTATTTAATATCAATAATATTTTACAGATTCAATAACCAATCGATAAAACACTTTAACATGCGTCTAGCCGAAACAAATGGCATTGACATATTTCTCAAAAAGTTCATGCATATCTGAACTTTAAAGCTTTAACAGTTATGTTATGACATAGCTTGAATACTGGTACAAATATTAAAGGATTTCAAGAATGGAATTCACACAATCTTTAAGGTATTGTGGAATTTTAGACTTAATTATATCACATAACATTCATAAGACAATAATCAAATGAAGTTAAAAAACTTGCCTTAAGCGTCTTCTAGAATTTATGCTAGTTTGTCCTTCGAATGGCCTACACAATTAAGTTTATATTCACATACCAATTAGACATATAATTGACGCTAAATATTGGTTTACGTTACCCTTAATTCATAATTAATAATATTTTCTGTTATTTGAAACTTAGTATTAACTTTGTTTTTAAGACTTGACACGACGTTATGCTATATGCACAACATTCGTCTAACAAGCTTATGCTATCGCCCAAAATCCGAGCTCATAAAAGCTCTTTACTGGGCTTGGCACAGGACCGGCATTGCGGCCCCAGTTTCTAATTCATTTTCGGCGCTGCGGCGCCCTCTCATAGTAGCCCGACCAGAAGCAGCGCTGCGACACCAGTTTTTATACTGTGAACGGCGCTGCGGCGCCATTCATAATTTTTCCCTAGTTCTTCATGTGGAGCTTTGGCGCCAACTTTTTACTCTATATGCGGCGCTGTGGCGCCCGCTGTCAGGGACTCATTTCTCATTTTTTTCATCTTTTGAAATTTTCGTTTCCCGTCTAATTCGTTTCTGAATATCATAACTTCCTCATCCGTTATCGGAATGAGTCTATTCTTGAGCCTACGACTCACATTTTTCATGAAATACAAAACCCCAAGAAAACTAACATTTTCCAAAATCATTACTTAACCACAAACCTAGCACGAAAGTCGTACTGAGCAAGGGTTTTCCATCGATTGATGTTTTTTACTAAAATTTTCGCCATGACTTCGTCGTAGCATATTTTTACTCCGTTCCAATTGAAACATTTCAAAAACTTACACACGTATATTTCCTTATTCTTAGACTTTACAAACTAACATATGAAAGATGGTTTTAAATTTGTCCATCAACAACATTTAATACGATTTTCATACTTTCTTGGTTTGATTCGTTATTAAAACTACGATTCCACTTATTATGCATATTTTCATGATTTACGCTTAATATCATCATCCTTATATCTTCGGATCATCATGACCACGATTAATCAACAACCACTAACACAACACATCATAACAAATCTACAAAGCATTTAAAGTGTTTTAGGGATTTACCTTTGGTGTTCTTGGTTTAAGCTTGAAAAAGATGATTAATTAATTGGCTAGCTTTTTCCTCCTCTTCCTTCTTTAATTTGAGCCTCTCACTTCTCTCTCAATTTATGAAAAGTTTTTTCTATTGCTTTTGGTGAATTAGTAAGGATTTAAAAGAGAAGAGGTTGCTATTTATAGGCTTGGCAAGGCTTATGGCATTTTGGTCATTTGGCTAACTTAACCACCAATTAGCCATGGTTAAGTGGTGGGGGATGGGATGGGTAGCTTCCTTAGGAAACTCTCCCCTCCCATTGGTTCATTCCTTTTCACTTGGATTTAGTTAGAACTTAGTCATCCTAACTTGGTCTTCTTTACTTAGTTAGGTTAGTTGAACCATTTAGTTAGCCGCAATGTTTGACTTTGACTTTTCGTATTCCTACCGTATAATTTTCGTATTATACGCGTACTATCCTCGTATTCTACTTGTATAATAATTCGTATTATACTCGTATTATTCTCGAAAATTAAGTCGATAAGCCGAAAAACCGTGAAATTCGTTTTCGAATTTTATTAGATATTATGTTTCATGACGTCATATTAACGTTATGGCGTCTTTCAAAAAATAAAAAAAAAACGTAAAGGCATTTTTAGCGTGAATAATGTTTATCGTCTTTTTCTCAGAAAATTTTATTTTCGTCTTTGAATCCCTAATTCAATAATTCTTATACGTAAACACCATCTTAGGTCATAATACGACCTTTAAGCACATAACACAGAATAATATTTATAAAACTTTATTTTATTCAATAATATTCACAAACCCTAGTTACAAGACTAAGTTCGATTTCTCGATCGTTATATTTTCCCCTCTTATAAGGATTCTGTCCCTAGAATCATGGTACAAGGTTACATAAAAAGTTGGGGATAATTCTCTTTCATTTTACTTTCTAGTTCCCACGTTGCTTCTTCGGCATTGTGGTTCCTCCATATCACCTTCACTGAAGGTATTACCTTATTCTTTAAGACTTGTTCTTTCCTATCAATTATCTGAATAAGAATTTCTTCGTAGGTTATGCCTTTCTCAAATTGAATGGGTTCATATTCAATTACATGCTTATAGTCCGATTTATAGGGTCATAATACCGACACGTGAAACACATTATGAACGTGTTCTAACTCAAGAGGTAAGGCCACTTTGTAAGCCATTTCTCCTACCTTTTTTAGTACCTCAAACGGTCCTATAAACCTAGGACTTAGTTTTCCTTTCTTCCCAAAACGTATCTTCTCTTTCTAGGGAGACACTTTCAGAAACACGTAGCTTCCTACGTCAAAAATCTCGCTTCTGCCAATGCTGATCTACATACTTCTTCCGTCGGTCTTGAGCTGAAATTAGCCTTAACCTTATGACTTTAACGATCTCTGTAGTCTGTTAAACCAATTTAGGTCCCAACAATCGATGTTCTCCTACCTTATCCCAGTATAGTGGTGTTCTGCACTTTCTCTTGTATAACGCTTCGTATGGCGGTATACCAATACTTGTGTGATAGCTATTATTATAGGCAAACTCTACTAAAGGTAGGTGGTCGTCCCAACTCCCCTTAAAATCCATTACACAGGTCCTTAGCATATCCTCTAGGGTCTGTATTGTCCTCTCACTTTGTCCATCCATTTGCGGATGATACGCCTTGCTCAACTTCAGCTGTGTTCCCATCTGCTCTTACAAACTCCTCCAGAAGTTCTATGTGAACCGCAGATCCCGATCCGACAAAATCGAAACTGGTACTCCATGTCTTCAAATGATTTCCTTGACATAGAGTTTAGCTAATTGTTCTAGGTTAAACCTAATCATAATCGGCAAGAAATGAGCCGACTTTGTCAAACGATCCACTATAACCCATATAGCGTCGTATCCCTTCTATATGGTTGGAAGTCCCACCACTAAATCCATCGTGATATGCTCCCATTTTCACTTTGGAATTTCTAATGGTTGTAACAACCCACTTAGTCTCTGATGCTCAACCTTGTCTTTCTAACAAGTCAGGCACCTACTAACGCACTCTGCAACTTCCTTCTTCATATTCGGCCACCAAAAATGTTGTCGGAGATCTTAATACATCTTCGTGCTACCGGGATGTATCGAGAACTTCAAACAATGGGCCTCTTACAATATTTCCTCTTTTAACTCCAGTTCTAATGGAACCCAAATTCTTCTTTCAAATCTTATCACTCATTCATTATCGAGTTTATTCTTTAACTCTTCCCTTTCTGAAATTCTTTTCCTTATCACTTCACACTCCTCATTTTTGAGTTGTGCTTCTTTTACTCTGTCCACCAACGATGGACGAGTCTCAATAGCAAATAATTTTTCCCCTGATTCCTTCGAGAATTTAACCTCCAACTCGATCCTAGCCATTTCTATTATTAGCTCATCTTGAGCCGTTAACATAGATAACTTCTCTCGATCCTTTCTACTTAAGGTGTCGGCCACAACATTCGCCTTCCCTGGGCAATATAGAATCTCACAATAATAATCTTTGATTAATTATAACCACCTCCTCTGCCTCATGTTTAACTCCTTTTGTGTGAAGATATACTTCAGACTTTTGTGGTCTGTGTATTTCTCACATTTTTCTCCATACAAGTAATGCCTCCATATCTTTAGGCAAAAACCACTGCGGCCAAATCAAGGTCATAAGTAGGGTATCCCCTCTCATAATCCTTTAATTGCTGGGATGCATACACAATGACCTTGCCGTGCTGCATAAGCATGCAACCCAGTCCTCTATGCGATGCATCACTATAAATTACAAAATCTCACCTATCATCTGGTAAAGATAATACAGGCGCTTCACTGAGTCTTTTCTTCAGCTCTTGAAAGCTCTCCTCACACCTCTCTGTCCATACATACTTTACTATTTTCCTCGTCAAATTTGTTAACGAGGTAGCTATCTTCGAAAAATCTTGTATAAATCTTCGATAGTATCCCGCTAGTCCTAAGAAACTGCGCACTTCTGTCGGTGTCTTCGGTTGTTCCCATTTTATCACCGCCTCCACATTCGTTGGATCTACGGATATCCCATCCTTGTCGATCACATGTCCCAAAATTGGACTCTCTCTAACTAAAATTCACACTTCGTGAATTTCGCATATAACTTTTCCTTCCGTAGTGTTTCCAACACTAATCTTAGGTGTTCCGCATGATCATCCTGCATCTTTAAATAGACCAAGATATCATCTATGAACACTACTACAAACTTATCTAGATACTGCTTGAACACTCTGTTCATCAGATCTATAAATGCGACTGGCGCATTTGTCAACCCGAACGACATTACCAGAAACTCGTAGTGGCCATAATGAGTTTTGAATGCTGTCTTCGGTATATCCTGTGACGCCCACGAATCCGGGTTCCCTTATCCACGAATTCGGTGCATCGCTATGCAACTCATACACCATTCTAACAATAAGTTAATGCGGAAAAATAACATATTTACATTGATATAATATAAATATTGTCGTCCCAAGCCTCAAAACCATAACTAAAATATGATCTTACTACATGCAAGTAATTACAAGATTATTACAACATGTTCTCATCTAATCTTAGGAACGAAAACCTTATCTAATACATCATTTAATAATCATTACAAATTTAATACTACTCATGTTGTATATATAACAGTCCACATCAATACAATTATTAACAATTATTACCTCAAACTCTTCTCAATCTCAGGTTTCGTAACATTTAACTAAAACACTTATGATCAAGGTTCAATAAATACCATTGATCATTTACAAAATCTCCTATGTGAACGCAAGGTTCGGATTCTGACTTTATTCAATCTCCGAATATACGCAAAGTTACCCAATAAATATACATTCGTTATAAAAATGTCCTTTATATATCATCGTCATCCTTGTAGTTTACTATAACAAGTAACTAACATAATCACATCATAAATAATATAATGGATAACCTTCATTTCTAACTCAAGGTTTACATAGTCAAATTCACGTACATCATATACCGTCATCACAGCTAAAAAATTACAATAAGGGAACATTTAGTAACCTTCCTGTTTCCATGCGCCTCTAATCCTTATCATCACGATATCAAGATAATTGCATTGCATCGTAAATCTGCAAAAGTTTTATTTTGCAAGAATGAGACGACGACTCAGCAAGAACTAACAGTTTTCACATTTCATACTTCACGTAATACATAAGTTTGCATTTTATCCATGCATCATTATTCTCATACTATGCATCTTACTCATGCATTATAAATCTTATGCAATTCATCAATATATATGCATCATGCATTTCATAGCATACCCCATGCATCTCACATTGTATGTTTACAATAATTCAAGTTCCACATAGAACAATATAGTCACATAATTGCACATTGTGCACACTTTAATCATGCTCGCAAATAATTCACACAACAGTAGAGGATTTAGCAATCAATTCATGTACATGAATACATTTAAACAAGTCAACAAGTTACTGAAAGAACTTGCCTTAAGCGTTCCTTGCCAAATTATGATGGCTCATCCTTCAAATATCCTACACAATTTATTTAACAATAAAATACTAATTAGCCACTAAAAAGGCTTCATATAATGGTTTACAATATAACAACTCTTATCTCATATTTTTCGCGCATTATAAATTAATAAACGCGATTAACTCTAAAACGTTTCTCGACGTCGCGTCTTTTGAAAACGTTACGACCCTTATCATCATCAATCCTTATTGGTTACATTAACCCCATCCCATATCTTATAATGTTCGTTTCATTTGAATCAAAACATTATTTAAGTTCATTAACACTTTACACGGCGTTTCGACGTTTATACGTCACACGCCTAATTTGCCTCTTTTTGACATATTTAGCATGCTCATACATTGGGTTATAACACACTATCATGTTTCACTCTTATTAGAAACAAAATATTAAACAAGGTTATAAACACTTGTTACGTCGTTATGACGCTTGCACGCCCATACGCCAAACTTGTCTAGTCGAACGCCCAAACGACACGCGTTTGCGCATGCTTAGCACGCCCATTTGAATTGTCTAATACTTAATGGTTAATGTTAAGTATTATTATAATTCATAATAATCATGTTTTAGAATTTAGAACTTCATTTAACATTGTCGGGAGCATTACGCGTGCTTACGCTCATGCCCGACACTCTCCGATTACCTCCAATTACACATCAATCCTATAAATGGCCAATTTAGGCCATACTACAGACCTCAAATTGAAAACACTAGAACGAAAGTTGTAGGTCTACTATTCCTCTTTCCGAATCATCTTGAATCAACTCAATCCAAGTTCGTATGAGAAAGTTATGCCCATTTTACTAAAAGACGTCGACGCTGTTTTGCACAGTCTCTTGACCAGCGCCTAGGCACCCAAAAATAGGCTTTGGGCAGCACCTAGGCGCTCTCTCACAGTAGCTCGGCCCTTGGCCAGCACCTATCCAAGCGCCTATGCACTCGGCCTCAGTTTCCCAGCTCGTTTCTTCCCGAATGCTCTGTTTTTTGGTGTTCAAGACCTATCTTGCTTCCAACTACCATAACTCCTTCTATACACGTTCAAATTGGTCCGTTTCAGACTCTATGGACTCCTAAGACATAAATCTACAACATATCAAAAATTTACAGACATCCATTAATATTAACATGGCCAAATCCTAGGCCAAAGTATCAAGTCGCACTTTATTTCGTGTTCTTGTGTTCTTCGTGTTCTTCACAAAAATCTTCACCAAATATTTGTTTTAATCCCTTTTCATTCCAACTGGGTTAAACTCATAACCCATGGAAGTACAACATCATAACAACAACAAAATTATACAAATATAAAATCATAGCTACAAAGTCCTCTAAATTCGTCTGAATGGTCTATTTGTCCAAAAATATCCAAAGTTCATCCTTTAAGTTAAGGTTCAGATTTTTTGTTCGTTTTTGTTCCACTTTAATGGTGTTAATAGCTTATAAAGTCTCTTGGCAACATTATTAAGCAACCCTAACCAATAATAACAACCAACAATTTTTAGAAAATCCAAACTCATCACAAAAGTTTGAAAAGCTTGAAAAACTCAAAAATGGTAGAGAGATGGTGGAAGAAGAGATTACCTCTTGTTTCTTACTTCTTGAAGGTTATGGAGGTTTGCTAGGGCTTCCTCTTCCTCCTCTTGCTCCTTCCCACGCTTCTTCTTCTCCTCTTCTCTCCTCCTTCTTCACCCGGACCTTCTTCTTCTTCTTTTCTCCTCCACCCGAACCCTTTCTTTTTCTCTCTCAATATTTGCAGCAACATGGAAGGAAGGGAAAAATGAAGGAATGATATGGGAGTGATAGGCTTCGGGAGGAATGAGGGAGTTGAGGGCTCAAGGCATTTTGCCGGCTCCTCTCTCCTCTCTCTCTTTTGATTGGTCTAGAATGGGAGAGTTGGTTCTCTCTTGGAGTAACAAGCAAAAATAAATACCCATATACACAAAAATATATCCGAATACTCCCACTTCTGTACCAAATTTGCTCAATAACTTTAAACAAAATTAAAATGGGTACTCCCATAAAATATTTGGACGCGTAAAAATAATTATTATGGGATTTGTTCATATATTCGGAACACCCATATAATACATTTCGGATACGAAATAAATCTCGTTCGGGCTCAAATAAAATTTCTGACACTTGAAAAAATTATTCCTTCGCGTACACATCTTAACGAAATTAATAGAAATCGAAAAAGACGTAAAAATATTTGGCGTGAATAATGCCTCGAGAAACGTGCCCCGTGAATAGTGATTTGCGATCTTTCGCAAAATTAATTATTCACTCATACGGTTCAACAACGCATAAAATTTCATACATTGACATCATCCAGGTTATAAAATAACCTTAAAGCACGTCATCTAAAAATAATATTTAATTCATTCAATAATATTAATAAACCAAAATCACAAGGGTATTCACGATTCGCGATCGCTACTCTTCCCGATTAACTCCCCATAATCATATATATCAACGTGCATATATCCCACCCATATTTTGGGTTAGCTCACTTACCACAAATGACTCGTTCAATAATATTATCCTTCAACTATTTATTTAATCCAATAAATAGTACTCTAGCGATAATGCTCGAAACCACCAAATTAGCTTATACGAAAACTTTCATACATACTAATCATCGTCTACACATAATCTAGGTTATAATATGAACTTTAAACTCTTAACACATAATATTATTAATAAAAGTCTATTTTATTCAATAATATCCATAAGCTCGAATTACCAAGTTACCCACGACTCGCGATCGTTACAATAATTAACTATTAACTCATTCATTCTGAATCTACGTATATATTTCACATTTATATATATACATATTAAGCTTACCAAAAAAATCACATAAATATATATAACACATATATATTCAAACTTGACACGTCTCATAATAAGAATTATTCTATATTAAATTCTTATTATAATTATTCTTGAAAATTCGGGTTATCATATCCTTCCCTCCTTATAAGGATTCCGTCCTCGGAATCACCGAAACATCCTTACTCGGTCCACGTAGATCTTCTTCCAAAATTTCATCGTTGAATAATTTTAACGTATTACTATAACATAGGTTTTATATTACCTATTTAATCCCTTATCACTCAACAAATTGTCGTAGGTTTTATTCTATAACCTTTACCAACTCAATTATATACTGAGTATTATCCTTTCTTTAACTCATCAATTTCCTTTTCTAAGGATCCTTGTATGCCACAATCATTATAATAATTTAATATCATGATTTACTAACTCATAAACATTCAGGATATTACATTCACCCATTCTTCTAAAAATTTCGTCCTCGAAATTACAGCTTACTCATATTTGCTCATTCTACTCATCATTCTCTCTAAGAATTTCACTTCTTCTTTTTAGAATTTCATCCGCTTCTTTTAGGAAATATTAATCCCATAATTACTACCATGCTCATATCATTCATTCATACAGACTTTTAGCAAAGCTTTACGCTTTCCTCTTTCAAGGATTCATTTAGAATCGTCGCATTCTACAAGTACTTCTTTCTAGGGAAAATTACCCTTTTCACATTCAGTTTCCAGAATAATGGAATATCTTTCAGGAGTCTTCAACAATTGTTCGATAATTGTGAAGCAATATGAATCATTGAGTGGCCACCATGGCACTTACCAAGAACATGAATTACCAATATTGGATGCTGAGTGGTCATTAAGGACCAAGAACATATACTAGAATCACCAGAAATTCATCTGATAACCAAACATACTAGAATCACCAGAAATTCATCTGATAACCCAGCATACTAGAATCACCAGAAATTCATCTGATAACCCAACATACTAATACAATAGGTGATTAGCCTACTGTACCCGAGGTCATGCATAACCCCTTTTACATACTATTTGCGCGCGCAGTCGGATTTTTCCGACATCAAAAATATTACCCCTTCTATGAGGGTTGTTCATCTCAGCAGATATAAAAGCCCGCACCAAAACAATTTGGTTTGGAAAACATTCTCAAAGAATTCTTGAATTTCATAATCACATTTTAACATTCGTCTAGCCGAATCAAATAGCTTAGACTCACACTAACGGTTCAGACATCAATCAAAATATTTTAGCCAACTCAATTGGCATACTTTTTCATACTTTAAAAAAAACAAAAATCATTTTATGACGTCATAATACTGTACTGTTGTAACAGTGTGTTAGGATTCTGTCATTTTGTGACTTTATCATACTACATCATACCATAGTGGGTTGACGATCCTATGATCACATCCAACACTAGGTTAATCTGCATTGATGACTCCATCATCTGTCATTCTACACCAGGTTCCAAGATGCATTGATGACATAAAATACATTTTGATATTTTTAAATCATTTTGCCTAGCTGGAGCAATAAGCATATACATATGAATAATAGTACATTTAAAAATCCTTGGTCCAGAAATCTGGCACCATACATTTTTCGAAGAGCAAAAGTGCAAATGTCAGCACGAAGTCAATAAATTTTGAAGTCTAGCATAACTAGAAGATTTGGAATATCCATGTCTCCTCATCAACTTTAATTTCTCTTCAATGCATCATTACTTAATAATTCTATCTATTTCTAACATCACCAATGCTCATCATTTTGGGAATTCACAATTCTTGCTCTACAACTTTCCTATACCCCAATATAGTTCATCAACTTACCACACATTATGAGTTCAGGAACTTGCCACAATAATATGAGTTTAGGAACTTGTCCTAGCAATACGTAGTCCAAGAACAAATCAAGGACTGTACATATGCTGAGGGGCTCAAAACATACCATATGATTATGAGTCACAAACTTACCATAAGTATGAGTTTCAAGAACTCGCACCTAATCTTATTATTCTCTAACCATCAAATATAGATATGAGAAAAGAATCACCTTCTCGTCATACGTATAGCGATAGCGCGATACCAGGTTCCAACGATTATCAATATAGGAAGCTAAGTGATTGTTGAACCCATCACAATCCCCTGCCCGTACAAGGAATCGATCAACTCGGCCACTAATCAATATAGGAAGCTAAGCGGTTGTTACACCAAGCACAAATTCCCCGCCCATACAAGTAATTGTTCAACTTAACCACTATACCGATATAGGAAGCTAAGTAGTTCTCAAACCAAGCACGAATTCCCTGCCCATATAAGGAATTGTACAACTCAGCCACTAACATGAGTCCTCAATTGAAATCACCCCCAATCCTAGCTTACTCGTTGCTCAACAAGAATTTAATTCGTGTTTCATCATCCATAACTCTTTTTGAGTTTTACTCGTACTATCTCATAGTACCATCTATCTATAGCATTGAGCTAAAATTTTCAATCATTCAATTAATCATTTGCCATTCTATGACTTAATCCAATCACTTCGTGATCTTACTTCTACAATCGTTTTACAATACGATCTTCTTATCCTACGCCCGTTTCATCCTACAATCTTCTATACTCTTCTCTTTAATCATAATATATGCTTTTATACCTTTACGTCTTATAGACCTCGTCTATTGATCAATACTTATCATCTATATTACTAGAGTCAGGTAACTCCAAATTCTTGTCTTTCATAACTCTCCATGATTCTTCTTTGAATCTTCTTGTTTATAACTCAATTCCTTTCTTTAGGAATTTCTTAAATTTATTCCTCATTGGTCAAACTCTATCCGAGTTTATTCCTTATCATTTTCATCTTTCTACCCTCAGGTTATAGCCTAAGGTTCTCTTATCTAAGGTTTATAACCTATAGCTCTGATACTAACCTGTGACGCTCCCAAATCCGAGTTCCCTTATCCACGAATTCGGTGCATCACTATGCAACTCATACACCATTCTAACAATAAGTTAATGCGGAAAAATAACATATTTACATTGATATAATATAAATATTGTCGTCCCAAGCCTCAAAACCATAACTAAAACATGATCTTACAACATAAAAGTAATTACAAGATTATTACAACATGTTCTCATCTAATCTCAGGAACGAAAACCTTATCTAATATAACATTTAATAATCATTACAAATTTAATACTACTCCTGCTGTATATATAACAGTCCATATTAATACAAGCATTAACAATTACCTCAAACTCTTCTCAATCTCAAGTTTTGTAACATTTAACTAGAACACTTATGATCAAGGTTGAATAAATACCATTGATCATTTACAAAATCTCCTATATGAATGCAAGGTTCGGATTCTGACTTTAGTCAATCCCCGAATATACGCAAAGTTACCCAATAAATATACATTCATTATAAAAATGTCCTTTATATATCATCGTCATCCTTGTAGTTTACTATAACAAGTAACTAACATAATCACATCATAAATAATATAATGGATAACCTTCATTTCTAAGTCAAGGTTTACATAGTCAAATTCACGTACATCATATACCGTCATCACAGCTAAAAAATTACAATAAGGGAACATTTAGCAACCTTCCTATTTCCATGCGCCTCTAATCCTTATCATCACGATATCAAGATAATTGCATTGCATCGTAAATCTGCAAAAGTTTTATTTTGCAAGAATGAGACGACGACTCAGCAAGAACTAACAGTTTTCACATTTCATACTTCACGTAACACATAAGTTTGCATTTTATCCATGCATCATGATTCTCATACTATGCATCTTACTCATGCATTATAAATCTTATGCAATTCATCAATATATATGCATCATGCATCTCATAGCATACCCCATGCATCTCACATTGTATGTTTACAATAATTCAAGTTCCACATAGAACAATGTAGTCACATAATTGCACATTGTGCACACTTTAATCATGCTCGCAAATAATTCACACAACAGTAGAGGATTTAGCAATCAATTCATGTACATGAATACATTTAAACAAGTCAACAAGTTACTGAAAGAACTTGCCTTAAGCGTTCCTTGCCAAATTATGATGGCTCGTCCTTCAAATATCCTACACAATTTATTTAACAATAAAATACCAATTAGCCACTAAAAAGGCTTCATATAATGGTTTACAATATAACAACTCTTATCTCATATTTTTCGCGCATTATAAATTAATAAACGCGATTAACTCTAAAACGTTTCTCGACGTCGCGTCTTTTGAAAACGTTACGACCCTTATCATCATCAATCCTTATTGGTTACATTAACCCCATCCCATATCTTATAATGTTCGTTTCATTTGAATCAAAACATTATTTAAGTTCATTAACACTTTACACGGCGTTTCGACGTTTATACGTCACACGCCTAATTTGCCTCTTTTTGACATATTTAGCATGCTCATACATTGGGTTATAACACAGTATCATGTTTCACTCTTATTAGAAACAAAATATTAAACAAGGTTATACACACTTGTTACGTTGTTACGACGCTTGCACGCCCATACGCCAAACTTATCTAGTCGAACGCCCAAACGACACGCGTTTGCGCATGCTTAGCACGCCCATTTGAATTGTCTAATACTTAATGGTTAATGTTAAGTATTATTATAATTCATAATAATCATGTTTTAGAACTTAGAACATCATTTAACATTGCCGGGAGCATTACGCGTGCTTACGCTCATGCCCGACACTCTCCGATTACCTCTAATTACACATCAATCCTAAAAATGGCCAATTTAGGCCATGCTACAGACCTCAAATTGAAAAAACTTATGCCCATTTTACTAAATCAACTTAATCCAAGTTCGTATGAGAAAGTTATGCCCATTTTACTAAAGGACGTCGGAGCTGTTTTGCACAGTCTCTTGACCAGCGCCTAGGTGCCCAAAAATAGGCTTTGGCCAGCGCCTAGGCACTTTCTCACAGTAGCTCGGCCCTTGGCCAGCGCCTAGCCAAGCGCCTAGGTGCTCGGCCTAAGCTTCCCAGCCCGTTTCTTCCCAGATGCTCTGTTTTTTGGTGTTCAAGACCTATCTTGCTTCCAACTACCATAACTCCTTCTATACACGTTCAAATTGGTCCGTTTCGGACTTTATGGACTCCTAAGACATAAAACTACAACATATCAAAAATTTACAGACATCTATTAACATTAAGATGGCCAAATTCTAGGCCAAAGTATCAAGTCGCACTTTATTTCGTGTTCTTGGTGTTTTTCGTGTTCTTCACAAAAATCTTCACCAAATCTTTGTTTTAATCCATTTTTACTCCATTCCAACTGGGTTAAACTCATAACCCATGGAAGTACAACATCATAACAACAACAAAATTATAGAAATACAAAATCATAGCTACAAAGTCCTCTAAATTCGTCCGAATGGTCTATTTGTCCAAAAATATCCAAAGTTCATCCTTTAAGCCAAGGTTCGGATTTTTTGTTTGTTTTTGTTCCACTTTAATGGTGTTAATAGCTTATAAAGTCTCTTTGCAACATTATTAAGCAACCCCAACGAATAATAATAACCAACAATTTCTAGAAAATCCAAACCGATCACAAAAGCTTGAAAAGCTTGAAAAACTCAAAAATGGTGGAGAGATGGTGGAAGGAGAGATTACCTCTTGTTTCTTACTTCTTGAAGGTTATGGAGGTTTGCTAGGGCTTCCTCTTCCTCCTCTTGCTCCTTCCCACGCTTCTTCTTCTCCTCTTCTCTCCTCCTTCTTCACCCAAACCTTCTTCTTCTTCTTTTCTCCTCCACCCGAACCCTTTCTTTTTCTCTCTCAATATTTGCAGCAACATGGAAGGAATGGAAAAATGACGGAATGATATGGGAGAGATAGGCTTCGGGAGGAATGAGGGAGTTGAGGGCTCAAGGCATTTTGCCGGCTCCTCTCTCCTCTCTCTCTTTTGATTGGTCTAAAATGGGGGAGTTGGTTCTCTCTTGGAGTAACAAGCAAAAATAAATACCCATATACACAAAAATATATCCGAATACTCCCACTTTTGTACCAAATTTGCTCAATAACTTTAAACAAAATTAAAATGGGTACTCCCATAAAATATTTGGACGCGTAAAAATAATTATTATGAAATTTGTTCATATATTCGGAACACCCATATAATACATTTCAGATACGAAATAAATCTCGTTCGGGCTCAAATAAAATTTCTTACACTTGAAAAAATTATTCCTTTGCGTACACTTTTTAACGAAATTAATAGAAATCAAAAAAGACATAAAAATATTTGGCGTGAATAATGTCTCGAGAAACGTGCCCCGCGAATAGTAATTTTGCGATCTTTCGCAAAATCAATTATTCACTCCTACGGTTCAACAACGCATAAAACTTCATACATTGACATCATCTAGGTTATAAAATAACCTTAAAACATGTCACCTAAAAATAATATTTAATCCATTCAATAATATTAATAAACCAAAATCACAAGGGTATTCACGATTCGCGATCACTACTCTTCCTGATTAACTCCCCATAATCATATACATCAACGTGCATATATCCCACCCATATTTTGGGTTAGCTCACTTACCAAAAATGACTCGTTCAATAATATTATCCTTCAACTATTTATTTAATCCAATAAATAGTACTCTAGCGATAATGCTCGAAACCACCAAATTAGCTTATACGAAAACTTTCATACATACTAATCATCGTCTATACATAATCTAGGTTATAATATAACCTTTAAACTCTTAACACATAATATTATTAATAAAAGTATATTTTATTCAATAATATCCATAAGCTCGAATTACCAAGCTACCCACGACTCGCGATCGTTACAATAATTAACTATTAACTTATTCATTCTGAATCTACGTATATATTTCATATATATATATATATACATACATATTAAGCTTACCAAAAAAATCACATAAATATATATAACACATATATATATTCAAACTCGACACGTCTCATAATAAGAATTATTCTATATTAAATTCTTATTATAATTATTCTTGAAAATTTGGGTTGTCACACATCTTCTCCTCTCATCTTTAACAGGTGATACCCCGTCCTTAAGTCTATCTTAGAAAAGTATTTTTCCCCTTTCAACTGATCAAATAGATCGTCGATCCTGGGCAATGAATACTTATTCTTAATTGTTACTTTGTTCAACTCCCTATAGTCGATACAAAGTCTTAACGATCCATCATTCTTCTTAATGAATAACACTGGTGCTCCCCATGGGGACACACTTGGTTGAATATATTTCTTATCCAACAACTCCTGTAATTGTATCATCAAATTCCTTTATTTCTACTAGAGCCATCCTATATGGTGCCCTTGAAACCGGTGCCGTTCCAGGCACTACGTTTATAACAAACTCTATCTCCCTATCTGGCGGAAGACCTAACAACTCGTCGGGAAATACATCTGTGAATTCTTGCACGATAGGTATCTGTCACATTTCTGTTCCCACTTGCTGGGTATCAACACGTGGCATAGATATCCTTCGCATCCTTTCTTTAACAACTTCCTAGCTTGCGTCATCGTTAGACAACAAGAACGCCCTCACAATTTACTACCATAGAACACTACCTTAGACTGCTTTGAAGTCTTTAGGTTTACACTTTTCTTCTGGAAATCTATCATTGCCCCGTGGTTAAACAACCAATCCATTCCTAGTATCACGTCGAATTCTCCCAGTTTGATCGGAATTAAATCTACCGATAGTTTATGCCCTCTAATTTTGATGCAACAATTTCGATAAATATGTTCGACAGGGATTACTTCTTTATTCGCAACTTCTATGTTTAAGGGAGACTCTAGTTTCTCTAGAGGTAAGCTTAAACGTCTAGCAAATTCACTAGATATGAAAGAACATGTCGCACCCGAATCAAACAATATATAAGCATTAATATTATTGATTGAGATTATACCTGAGACTACGACGTTGGATGCCACTGCATCTTGGACCGTCATGTTGAAAGTTCGAGCCATTGGTCTACTTGGTGGAGCTGGACCATTAATGGTTAGCTTGCCACTACTACCCCTTTTATTGTCGTTCGACCCCTTCTTCGGGCAATTCTTCGCCATGAGGTCTGACGATCAGCAGACGAAACATCCACTGCTCTTCTTCGGGTTGGGGCAGTTAGGAGAGATGTGTCCCTCCTGCCCGCAATTATAGCATACTGCTTTCCCCTTTAAACAGACTCTTAAATGAGTCTTCCCATATTTCTAGCATGGTTCGACCCTTTTCTTTGGGTCTCCCTACTTTGCCCCGGTAGTTCCGGGATTGTTCCACTTTCACTTCTTTCCTCCTCCACTTGCACTAGCTCCCTCAGCTCTGCTTCCTCCTTCATTTTGAATCTTGTTCCTCTTCTCCTTGTTATAGAGGCTCATTGCCTCACTTTCCCCATCAACTATTATAGCCTTTTCCAAAATTGTTCCAAAAGAATTACTCTAAAACACTGAAATCCTACTATATAGCCAAGGCTTCAGTCCTTGCTCGAATCTCTTAGCTTTTCTCTCCTCCGTGTCCACCTGGTGTGGAGCAAACCTGGCCAGTTCATTGAACCTGGCGGCATATTAGGGAACTGTCATCTCCCCCTGTTTCAGTTCTAAAAACTGCACCTCCATATGGCTTTGCATGCTACTAGGAAAATAGTTCTCGAAGAAAATTTCTTTGAGCCTATCCCATGCAATAACTCCCTCTCCAACCCTATTCTGGTTGGCTTCCCACCAAAAATCAGCTTTTCCTTTCAGCAGATAGGTAGCAGAAGCAGTCTTTTGCTCCTCTCCGACCTTGGCGATTACGAACGCATTTTCTACCTCCTTTACCCAAGATTGAGCCTTTATAGGCTCAGTGGACCACTTAAATTCGGGAGGCCCCACATTTTTAAAATCCTTAAAGTTGGCAACATGCCCAACCAGAGGATTCATGGGTACATCAACGAGGTTTCTATTAAAGGCTCCTACCAGACGGTCTATAAACTGTTACATAGGGTCCGGTTGGCCCCCATGTTCATTCTCATTATGAGATTCTTCTTCTTGATTTCTTTGTCTTTTTCTTGGTAGCATTATCTGTTAAGTAATAAAATTATGTTATTATTATTCCGTACATATTTTAAGGCATTTTTTTCTAAATGCTAACATATACTCATAACAAAGCACATTTAATAATTTTTCTTATATTAATATGCTTCTTAGTTCTTACATCTTTCTTCCCCTAGCTTCAGCTATTTACATCTACATCCCTCTATTACATACAAAAAGATGGGATTCACATACTAGTCCATAACTTATAATATCGTTGGGACTTACAAAAGATATCTCGCTATGTATACAAAAGCTGGGATTCATATCATTACAAAGATATATATATATATATATATATATATCTATACATTGTCTACATACTAGACTAGACCTCGCCCAATGGCATAAGTGATGGGCTAAATCTATACTAGTAATTTTTACGTGCAAGTATATACGGTCAATCAAGTAATAAAGTGAAAGTAGGGTGTCGAACCCACGAGGAATAATCTAATAAATCAATTAATTAATCTAATAGCTAACTTTTAATTAACCAAATTCTATTTAAACAAGAGATAATTGTTTCGTAATCACAAATAGCTAAACTAATAAGAGAAATAATTTTGAATAATATTATAGAAATGAAGTTATCAAGATTACAATTTTTCCCGATGATGTTCCCTATTCATCTACTCCCTATTTAATCAATCAAATATTGCAGATTGCTAACTAAGAATTCAAAAGTATTCATCTAACTTATTCCAATATTAGATAAGTGTTATCATTCTCAATTAAAATACTATATTCCTATGTGAAAAATCAACAATGATGCTATAATTACCAATTCTTAACAAGTTCATGTGACACTTGGGTATATTTCTATCCCTTATGCAAATTAAATAATAATTCTTAACATAAATTAATCCAACACATGTATCATATTCGACATCCAATGTAGAATAAATGTATCCATCTCATCTAGATCAATAGATTAATTGTTGACCAGATAACTATTGAGTGAAAACCAAAATATAATAAACAATCTTGCAAACATCTGATAGAAGTTAAATAGTCAATAGATTAATAAAATTCAATCATCGGGTTCCATTGCAATCTTGAAAATGGAATTTAGTTCATGAATAAAGAAAAGAACAACATCTCATCAATCATAGTCATTATAAACACAAGAGTCTAAAAGAAGGATAAAAGAAAAGAATCTAATGATCAGCTCCCGCTATAATTCTTCAGATTTTGATCTTCAGTCCTCAATTCCCTCTCTCCAGATAGAATAGATTTAATAATGCTCCCCTTCTCCTGTTGTATCAGGTCTCTCTTTTTTCTCTTTTTTTTCTTGGCATCGTTCCATATATAGAAGCTAAAGAAAACCCTAATTCCGCCAGACGCACGCGCCACACGCCCGCGAAAAAGCCTTCGGGCGCCGCGACCCACAATACCAAGCGCCTCGGCCCATGATACGTGCCACGACTCACAATAGCGAGTACCGTGACCCTTGATCTCTGTTTATTTTCTTGCTTTTCTTCCTTGCTCGCCCAATTGCTTCAAATATTATGATTTTGCCACTTAACTCCTTTATTCGTACAAAATGAATAAAAACAATAAATTAAATACAAACTCTATAAAATAACATAAAATACTTAAAAACACACAAATTATTAAGCCTAAAAGTACCCAAATAATAAGTATAAAACCCACTCATCAAATACCCCCAAACATAAATATTTGCTTGTCCTCAAGCAAAAACTTAAATTAAACTACAACTAAATTACCAAACATAAGTAATGAAACAATGTTACTTGACACTTGGCCTGAAGACAATCTCATTCTATTCTACACTCTTAATTTAACGCATGCAAATTCGATAATTAACCCAACTGATAATCACACAACGACTTGCAACTCTCTACAAATGCGCATGAACCCCTACAACTTACAATAGATAGAATTTAGAAGAATTCACACAATCAACATTCCATAGAAATCTTAGATCCACCTTCGAAACCTTCCAGGCACATCAATTTCCACTAATCATGGTAACACATAAGTTCAGCGAATTAGCGAAACATTAAAATATCAAGCTCGGTAAGATTATTTTCTATGCTCATTCTTCACAATAATAATAATAAATATTTTTTTTAGAAGTTTCGATGAGTGCATTTTATGCTCCTTCTCATCCTCACATATATCTAATTGAGTGCGTTTTACGCTCCATCTCAACCGTACATTTTTTTCAACAAATAACAAATAATCTTACCTACAAACTAATCTCGCTTCTCCCCCAAACTTATGATATGCCACATTTTAGTTTCAACCAATCATTCAATTAAATATTCTCCAGTCTCAACAAGATTACCATTGATACATGACTGCATAAGTTTCTTACAAATTTACAAATTCTTTCACAATTTTCTACCTATTCAACTTATGGAACCTATACATCATCATGCAAAGACTGCAACTCATGTATAACCATAAACGAATTAAAAATCAAATTGCATGCATCACTTTAATCCACATTGAAGACACTATCACTGGCCATCAAGCAACAATATTAAATTACTAATGATATTATTCAACTAAAATTCTAAAATTCTAAAATGCAACTAACTCACTAAAATAGAATAATAAAAATAACAAACTAAACTATCCCCCCAAGCTTGAAACAAACATTGTCCTCAATGTAATAAATAGAAAAAATTAAAGCACGAGGACTTCCCTAGGTTTCTTCATTATGGATTGGATGAAACTTTCTCGACCTCCGGATCATTTTGAACGCTCTGCCTAGATAAGGGTGGAGAATGCATGACATCATTGAACCTTCCTTCTTCAAGCAATTGAGTTAGAACAAAGTTGACTTCCTTTGTTTGGTCAAGTTGCTTGTCCATTTTATGCATTAACTTGTCAACCCTACGCAATTGACGGCGAGCTACCAAACGAAATTTCTCAAGCTCACTAACTTTTGTAAGTAGCTAATTAATCAAAGTGTCCGAGGTCGACAATTTCTGCCCTAAGCTTTGCTTAGTAATGAATCCTGCTCCAGTAGGGTGAGAGTCTGCTTTAGTCCAAATTTGAAAATTCCTCATCAATTCAGTCGGGATAGGTGCCTATGGAGATTGGCGTTCTTCATCAAATCCTATGTCCACTCGAGCCTCCAGACACAACGCGTGAATTAGTGATGGATGCGACATACCGTTCACAAAATCTCCATTCATAGCTTGGCGAATGGAATCGTAGATTATGAGTCAATTTTCTTTCCTTTTATAATGGCATACAATAGAGACGCTTGATCACGATTTAACTCCGTGAGCTTTGTGGATGGAAGCAAACGAGCACAGATGAAGTAGAACCAAGCTAAGCCATATCGACTCAATTTTGTCGTTGAAATATATAACTCATTGCTCATATTCGTGTCCCAAACTGCACCTGGTCTACATAAACATTGTAGTGCCTTATGCCACTTATTTCCATTAGCTCTATATGTCTCATGTTCCTTCCAGTCAAATCAGGAAGATAAAAATATTAATTGATTGTTGATGGCGAGAACCACACTAGTTTACCACGCACTTGCACTATGTTTGCTTCTGCTTCAATTGCGTTAGCGTAGAACTCCTTGACCAAATCTGAAACTGAGGCACCGGGTTGCACGGTTAAAGCTTCCCATTTATTGACCTTGATCAATGCAAAGACGTCGCTATCAACATGTTCGTCGGGATAAAAGCCACGTTCGAGAATTCCTTTCGAGTGTGCCAATGATAATTCATAAAAAATTGATGCCTCCCGACTGACAAACTTCTCTGTATCATACTCGTCACCGACGAAAACCTTGATGGGAGAATAACTCCCATTGTCATGCCTTTGACATTTCCCTGCCATTATGAATGTAGCCCAAACTGAAAGCTTCTTGCTGCACAAGTCAATTTCTTTTCGGGATAGGGTGCTATTAAGATCTGATATTGCAATTGTATTTAACCCTGGATTTATAACTGAACTCAAAAGTTAGAAATTGACTTGCAAAAGGAAAGAAGAAAATATAATTGTAATTGAATTAAACTATGCAAGATTTCCTTTCCAACTAAAAATATAAAACGCACACATTCTGGATTTCGCACAAGCGCCGCGACGCTCAATGTAAGAGCCGCGACTCATGACCAACAGCCGCGGCATACAAGTCTGGAAGCCGCGACACCCAAACTCTGTCCAGCCGCTTCGTTTTTCCTTCTTCGTTTCTCCTTGCTTATTCCATTGCTTTGGGTTATAATCCTACAAAATTATGAAAAATTACTAAAACTTAAAATATTTTTTTAGTAAACTAATGAAAGAATAAATTACTTATAACATAAAAATTATTGGGTTGCCTCCCAATTAGCGCTTAATTTACAGTCTCAGTCCGACTACTTTCCTTTGTTAAACTGGGTCAGTTAATGAAATGGAGATTCTTTGTCGATTAATATCTCCTCCGTAATAGTATTTGAGGCGCTGACCGTTAACCATAAATGATCTATCAGATTGGAGTGGTGCAACTTCTACCGCTCTATGTGAAAATACTTTCTAGATGATAAATGGACCCGACCATCTGGATTTCAGCTTCCCTGGAAAAAGTCTAAGCCGTGAATTGAATAAAAGAGCTGCTTGCCCTGGCTCGAACTTTTTCTCAATTATTTTCTTGTCATGCCAATGTTTGATCTTTTCTTTGTAGAGCTTCGCATTCTCGTAAGCATGAAGACGAAATTCATCCATCTCATTTAACTGCAACAATCTCTTTTCTCTTGCTGCATGTAAATCAAAATTTAACTTTTTAATGGCCCAATATGCTTTATGCTCTAACTCCATGATGAGGGCGTTTTATACACAAAATTTGGGTACCTTTGACCTTGATAGTTTGTTAGTTTTTGGGACTTTTATATGGTTTTTAGCTATTTTTATCATATTTCGAGATAATTTAGTTTTTAGTTATTTTTACATGTTTTATGTTGCTTTAATGTATTTTCATTATGTTTGTAGGAATGGAAATAAAGACCGCTCGGATCGTTGTTCGTATTGACTCAATGTTCGACGTCTATGCCCGAATGGTAGTATGATGGAAAGTTGTGTTTGGCGATGCTCGGTGTTGAATTTGATGACATTTGGAAGTTGGGCGTGCACGGCGTTGGAAGGCGTGCACGGCGTGCGGCGTCGGTCAACCCGCGGGCACGCAAGTGCAACAGCTGGGGGCACCAGGCAGGCGCTGGGCGTGCGTCGCGCGCGGGCCTCGGCAGCCAGCCTCGGCAGATGGGCGCTGGGTGTTGGCATAGGCATCAGGCAGCAGGCGTTGGGCGCGCTCGGCAGGCGCTGGGTGCTGGGCGCTTGGCAGCCTCGGCGACAGGCGCGCGCTGGCGTGCGGGCGCGCGGCGCGGGCGTGCGGCAGCCAGCGTGCGAGCGTGCGACACTCAGCATGGGCCAACCAGGGCCTGGGCGCGCGCGCGCCAGGCACCGTGCGGGCGCGCCAACGCCGTCTTGAATGCGATCTGACATAGTTTCAGTGCGATCTGAGCTATATTTTGTCTGACTTTGGCTAGGGTTTCTTGAAGGAGGCTATATATAATCTCTTCTAAGCTTCATATCAGATATCCAGAGATAGAGAGGCTACAAAATACATCAAACAACAGGGCTAAAGGCTGCAAATCAAGCTGAATCAAGCCACAAGCCAAGGAACTCAGTCAACAAGAATTACAAAACTAAGGAGGAGAGCTGGAAACCAACAGCAACCCAAGGAACAACAGCTGAACAACTTCAAAAGTGGTTTCATTTCTAGATTTTCAACTCCTTTGTAATTCGAATTTGACAATGTATAAATTGAAATTGATGTTTTTTGTACCTATCATGAACTAACCTTCTATTCTAAGATTGCAATGGAATCCAACACTTAAATTAAATTGAATTCTCTCTCTATTAATTTTAGTTATTCATTTGTGAATTGATTATTAAAACCTTTACTTTCTAGATTAATTGCTTGGCACGTAATTATCTTGGGAACCTATATGAACTTGACGAACGGATTATAGGTTAAGACCTAGTTATGATAACATGCGAGAGTATAGATTGTTGTGGGTTATTAATCGGATTAAGTGACGTGTGTCTTATTAATTATCTATAATAATAGGTATCTTGAGAGTAGTTGGGATAGACATATACCTAATTACCGCATGCAACCAATTGAGAATCTAGTCTTAATGACTTCCGATGTGAAAGTTAGTAATTAAGGGGACGGTTAATGAGATTTAGTGACACGTGTCTATTAATCATTCCTGAAATTAGTCTCTTGATAGTGTATAAGATATACATATACCTATGCACTGCTTAGGAAGATTCATGATTGACCATCGACAGAGGCTCTTATAAAGTTTTGATTTCTCGGTTGTCAATTCGTATGATATAACTGATTAAAAAGAGAGAGTTAGGAGATTCAAATGACGTGTTGGGGGAAATTGTAATCTTAGACCTTTCTATCTTGATATTTTACCGCGCTTTATTTATTTCTTGACTTGTGAACTCAACCAATCAACAAAAATTCAAACCTTCATCGTTTAAATTAGATCAAATTGATATACGATTGTACTTGGTTATTATTCGTCACAATTCCCTGTGGGTTCGACTCATATCTTATCATATATTACTTGTGGACCGTGTATACTTGCACGTGTGTGTTTATCGATTGCTAAATCGACCAACAAGTTTTTGGCACCGTTGCCGGGGAATTGTTTTCTAATAATTATACCAATATCAATTTCAATCAACTTGGTCTCATTTTAGACTTGTATATAATTTTCATTTTTGTTTTTGTAGGTATTCTTGATTTGTATGCCATGCTCACGTGGTCTTGAGTTAATTCCTTATAATCTCGAGATCGAGAGAAATATTTAAAGACTACGAAGAGAACGAGTTCAGGGCATACCCAATCAGAATACCATGGCTGAGGAGGAGCCTAAATCCTTGAGGGAGTATGCCATGCCTCTTGTCACAGATTTGCACTCAAGCATTTCCAGGCCAGCTATTGAGGCCACCCACTTCGAAATTAAGCCAGGCACCATCCAAATGGTCCAAAACTGTTTGTAGTTTGGTGGGTTGCCCAATGACAACCCAAATGCTCATTTGGTGAGTTTTCTAGAAATATGTGACACATTCAAGTACACTCAAGTTACTGATGATGCAATTAGACTCAGATTATTTCCTTTCACGCTTCGTGACAAGGTAAAGAGTTGGCTGCATTCGCTTCCCTCTGGCTCAATTACCAAATGGGATGAGTTAGCCCAAATTTTTTTGGCAAAGTTCTTCCCACCGGTGAAAACTACAAGATTGAGAAATGACATCACTTCGTTTTTTCAATATGATCCCGAGTCCTTGTATGAAGCTTAGGAACGATTCAAAGATCTAATAAGGAGATGTCCACACCATGGTTTGCCTCAATGGTTGCAAGTTGAGATCTTTTATAACGGGTTGACCAATGCCACCCGATTAAGTGTTGACGCAGCTGCAGGTGGTAGTTTAATGGGAAAGAGTTTTGCGGATGCCTATAAATTATTGGAGACTATGGCTGCCAATATTTATCAATGGCCTTCAGAGAGGAAAATGCCACAAAAAGGCAGTAAGAAAATTGGAGGTTGATCCTTTCACTTCAATAGCCGCGCAGCTAACTGCGCTTACAAAGAAAGTGGAAACTTTAGGAACTCAATCTGTGCAGAGCATTTCTGAAACTTGTGACTTGTGTGTGGGGAATCATCCTACCGAGTAATGTGCAATCAATGCAGAATCTGTACAGTTCGTTGGTAATTACAATAGGCAGCAAAACAACCCTCACTCCAATCACTACAATCCTGGATGGAGAAATCATCCAAATTTCTCATGGAGCAATAACAACAACACCCAAAACCAATATTCAGCTCCTAGGCATCAATATCCCCCAGGATTTCAAAACCAAACTCAACCACATCATCAACCCCAATCACACCAACAAGCCTCAAACCCACCCTTGCCATAACAGGAGAAAAAGCCTAGTGGGGAGGAGTTATTGGCTCAAATAGTTACACAAAATAGCGCTTTGATACGGAATCTAGAGCTTCAGCTAGGACAAATAGCTAGTGCTATGAATATCTGTCCTCCAGGTGCCTTACCTAGTGACACTGAAGTCAACCCGAAAAGAGAAGGTAAGGAGCATTGCAAGGCTGTGACTTTGAGAAGTGGGAAGGAACTACCGGAAGTGGTGAATGATGTTCCATCAGAAACAGTGAATGAGGATGTGAATGTGGAGAAAGAGGAAGAAAAGAGAAAAGAAGTAGAAAAGAAGAAAAAGGAGCCAGTGCCAAAATCAGAGGGGAGCAAGCAAGGCCCTATGTATCCGCCATGCCCATTCCCTCAACGTCAGCAGAAATTAAAATTGGATAAGCAATTCTCTAAGTTCTTAGAAATTTTCAAGAAATTACACATAAATATACCATTTGCTAAGGCATTGGAACAAATGCCTAGTTATGTGAAGTTCATGAAAGACATCTTGTCAAGAAAGAGAAGGCTTGAAGATTTTGAGACGGTGGCACTAACCGAAGAATGTAGTGCTGTTTTACAAAGAAAGTTACCACCAAAGTTGAAAGATCCAGGGAGTTTCATAATTCCTTGCACAATTGGTAACCAATTCTTCGGCAAGGCCCTATGTGATTTGGGAGTAAGCATTAATTTAATGCCACTCTCAATTTATCAACAGTTAGGATTAAGTGAGGCAAAACCTACAAATGTTACATTACAACTTGCGGATAGTTCTCTCACATACCCAAGAGGTATAGTAGAAGATGTGCTTGTCAAGGTGGACAAGTTTATTTTTCCAGCAGATTTCATTGTCCTTGATTTTGAAGAAGATAGGGAGATACCTATTATCCTTGGGTAACCATTCTTAGCCACGGGCAGAACTTTGATTGATGTGCAAAAGGGAGAGCTAACCATGCGTGTCCAAGACCAAGAGGTAACTTTTAATGTTTTTAAAGCAATGAAGTTTCCTAATGTGCAGGATGAATGCTTTAGGATGGACTTGATTGACGAAGTGGTGAATGAGGTGTTCACAACAAATTATGTAGTTGACCTTTTTGAAGAATTGCTTGGTGAATCATTTGAGAGTGAACCTCTTTTTCTTAATGAAATGGGGAATGTGCTGAATGTTCCCCCACGTTTTATCTAGTATAAGCAACAGTTTGAACCGTTAGATAGACCATGCAGTTCTAGTGCCAGTGCAAAATCCTCATAGGAGGAGACACCCACCTTGGAGCTCAAACCATTGCCTATCCACTTGAGGTATGCGTATTTGGGTAATGCTAGTACTTTGCCTGTTATTGTGTCTGCTTCACTTGATGATGTGTAGGAAAATAAATTGCTAAGAGTGCTACGGGAGTACAAAACAGCTCTAGGTTGGTCCATTGCCGACATCAAGGGAATTAGCCCTGTATTTTGCATGCACAAGATTATATTGGAGGACTAGGCCAAACCTGTGGTTGAGCATCAGCGTAGATTAAACCCCATCATAAAGGAGGTGGTTAAGAAGGAAATTATCAAATTGCTCGATGCCGACATCATTTATCCCATCTGAGACAGTCCATGGGTCAGTCCAGTGCAATGTGTTCCAAAGAAGGGAGGCATGATAGTGGTTTCTAATGAAAACAATGAGTTGATCCCAACTAGAACTGTCATCGGATGGAGAGTCTGCATGGACTACAGGAGGTTGAACAAGGCTACATGCAAGGATCATTTTCCGCTTCCATTCATTGATCAAATGCTGGACAGGTTAGCGGGACATGAATTCTATTGTCTCTTGGATGGATATTCGGGCTACAACGAAATTGCTATTGCCCCCGAAGATCAAGAGAAAACGACATTCACTTGTCCATATAGGACATTTGCTTTCAGAAGAATGTCTTTTGGGCTATGCAACGCACCCGCTACTTTCCAAAGATGTATAATGGCAATATTCTCTGATATGGTTGAGCAAGGATTGGAGGTTTTCATGGATAATTTTTCAGTTTTTGGAGATTCATTCGACTTATGCCTTGAAAGCCTTGTGAAAGTGTTAAAACGATGTGTTGAAACAAATCTGGTGCTAAATTGGGAGAAATGCCACTTCATAGTGCAAGAAGGCATTATTTTGGGGGCATAGAGTGTCTTCAAAGGGGCTGGAGGTTGATAAGGCCAAGATTGTGACCATTGAGAAACTTCTTCCACCAACCAACGTCAAGGGCATTTGCAGTTTCCTTGGACATGCTGGATTTTATAGGCGGTTTATTAAAGATTTTTCCAAAATTACAAAACCGCTGTGCAACCTTCTTGAGAAAGACACTCCATTTGTCTTTGATCAAGCATGTTTAGAGGCTTTTGAGTTACTAAGGAAGAAGCTTGTAAGTGCTCCTATCATCATGGCCCCGGATTGGGATCTTCCGTTTGAATTGATGTGCGACGCTAGTGACTTTGCAATTAGTGCTGCTTTGGGCCATCGCAAAGACAAGGTTTTTCATGTGATCTATTATGCTAGCAAGACACTAACTGGAGCACAACTTAATTATACAAACACGAAGAAGGAATTGCTTACTATTGTCTATGCCTTTGACAAATTTTGTGCTTATCTCATTGGCACTAATGTCATTATGTATACTGATCATTCAGCCATAAAATACTTGATAGCAAAGAAGGATGTGAAGCCACGTTTGATTCGATGGGTTTCATTGCTTCAGGAGTTTGATCTTGAGATTCGGGATAAGAAGGGAACCGAGAATCAAGTGGCGGATCACCTGTCAAGGCTGGAAAATGCAGACCATGAGGTTGGAGGTGATGTCATGATCAATGAGTCTTTCCCCGATGAACAACTTTTGGCCATCACACATGAAGTGCCATGGTATGCTGACTATGTGAATTATGTGGTGAGTCATGTGGTACCGCCCGAGCTGAGCTATCAACAGAAAAGGAAGTTCCTACATGATGTGAAACACTACTTTTGGGACGAACCATTTTTGTTTAAGCAATGTGCAGACCAGCTGATCAGAAGATGCGTACCTCAATCTGAAATGGAAAGTATTTTGCAACAGTGTCATGCTTCAGCTTTTGGAGGACATTATGGTGGAGAGAGAACAGCGGCGAAGGTGCTTCAGTCGGGTTTTTATTGGCCAATGCTGTTCAAGGATGCCCATGTTTTTGTGCTAAAATGTGATCGATATCAAAGAGTGGGGAACATTTCCTGGCGTCATGAGATGCCACTAACCATAATCTTGGAGGTTGAGATCTTTGACGTATGGGGTATTAACTTCATGGGTCCATTTTCTTCTTCATTCAACAATTTGTATATCCTAGTGGCTGTTGATTATGTGTCAAAATGGGTCGAAGCAGCTGCGACGCCCACAAATGATGTCAAGGTTGTGCTGAAGTTCCTTCGGAAAAACATTTTCACAAGATTCGGAACTCCACGGGAAATAATTAGCGATGAAGGGTCGCACTTTTGTAACAAGAACTTTAATGTCCTTCTTGCTAAATATGGGGTAACCCATAAAATTGCCACGACCTATCATCCTCAAACAAGTGGTCAGGTGGAGGTATCTAATAGAGAAGTGAAAAGGATTTTAGAGAAGGTTGTGAACCCGGATAGAAAGGACTGGTCATTGAAGCTTGATGACGCCTTATGGGCATATAGGACGACATATAAAACTCCTATCGGGATGTCACCATATCAGCTTATGTATGGGAAAGCATGTCACCTTCCAGTGGAACTCGAACATAGTGCTTATTGGGCCATCCGGAGGCTAAATTTTGATTTGAATGCTGCGGGAGAGAAACGCCTTTTGCAACTCAATGAGATGGAAGAGTTCCGTCTCCAGTCCTATGAGAATGCAAAGCTCTACAAGGAGAAAGTCAAGAGGTGGCACGATAAGAAGATAATCGATCGAAAGTTTGAGGTTGGACAATCCGTCTTACTTTATAACTCTCGGTTGAAGCTATTTCCCGGTAAACTTAAATCAAGATGGTCAGGGCCCTTTTATATCAATCATGTTTTTCCACATGGTGCAATCGAACTGCGGGATGATAAGACAAATCTGTTGTTCAAGGTGAACGGGCAAAGAGTTAAGCATTACTGGGTGGTGACATTGAGCGCCAAAAGACCTTAGTTAGCCTCGAAAATCCGAAATGAATGGGGAGTAGTCAGGCTGAAGACTCTAAATCAAGCGCTATTTGGGAGGCAACCCAATTTTTAGATTAAATTCATGAGTTGTTGTTTGTTAAAAAAAAAATTCACTTTGTTTTCATAAGGATGATTTTTATCATTAATTGTTTCTAATTTTGTTAATTTTGTTGCTACATGTAGGTGTTTTTATCTAATTTTGGCACTTGAGCGAACCATGTCAGCACTGCGGCACGCCGGAGACACGCCAGCAGCAACAATCCAGCAGGCCAGATAGGCGCTGGGCGCGGACGCCGTGCGGTGCGCGCGGGCCTCGGCAGCTGGGCGCGGGGGGCAGCAGGCGGGCGAGCAGTAGGCGCGGCAGGCGCGCGCGCCCAGCAGGCACAATATGAGCAACAAATTGGCACGCGGGCTGGGCGCCCAGCAGGGGCGTGTGGGCGCGCCCCAGGCCGTGAGGCCGCACCATGCAGCTGGTGCATGTTCTTTAAAGTCACACTTATGCTCATTTGCTTCAGCCCATTCTTATATCTATCTCCTCCCACTCCATAGCCAACTTGCATGTATCTTTCCCAAACTCAAATTCAAGTTCCATTACTTCAAATTGGCATCCAATCTCGGTAACCCATCATCATTTTCATCTTCTAACTTGGATTTTAACAAGGATTTGAAGGTTTTTGAAGGATTTCCATGGCTTTTCAAAAGTTTTCCAAGTAAAGGTAAAAAAGGGCTATAAATTTCAAATTTTCTTGCTTGGGTGATGTGTTTTGGTAGTTTTGATTAGCAGGTACATAGCTAGCTCCCATTACAAGACTTTGTGAAGGGTTAGGTTTGATCTCCATTGTATTTACAACTGTGATTTTAAAGAGTGCACACCACCTGTTCAATAAATTGTCTGAGTGGGAATTCTTGGCTATTTTGGGTGATTTGCTTGAAGCTTCTTCTGGTATGGCTCCCAAACGTTAACGGGGGTGAATCTTCCTCTTCCAAGCCAACCAAAGCCTATGACAAGAAAAGGTTCGTTAGTGCGGAGGCATCCGAGCGTTACCACACTGTCATGGCCACAAAATCATTGATTCCTGAGAGGGGTATTCTACTGGACGAAACTAATGACTTTGGCATAGCTGACATAATTGAGGAAAGGGGATGGCAGACGTTCACCGCACAACCTGAGCCCGCATGCATATCTATTGTCCGGGAATTTTATGCCAATGCCATAGAGGCTGATGACTTTGTGGTTATGGTTCAGGGCACAAATGTGTCATTTGGTAAACGGAGCATTGAAGAATTTTATAACCTTCCTAAAAGCCATATCAAGGACGCACTTACCAAGTATGGAACCGAGAAGCCTGACTGGGATGAAATTATTACAACATTATGCAAACCAGGCGCTCGTTGGACTATGAAAAGGGGAGAGCCATTGCATTTCCGACAGAGTGATTTAAGAAAATATGGGAAAAAATGGCTATACTTCATCAATGCCAAGCTATGGCCTACCACCCACGCTACGGAGGTGATTCCAATGCGGGCAATTATCCTGTTTGCCTTGGTAATGGGGCGGAGCATTAATGTTGGAAGGCTGATTCGCAACTCTATTATCCTACATGCTAAAGGGAAGTCTACAGGCGGATTGCCACACCCATCACTGATCTGTGGTTTATGCAAGGGGGCTAAAGTAAAGTGGAGTGCCAACGAGTTACTTCAATACCCACTGACTCCTATTGATAACCAAGCTATGCGACACTACAAGGTTTGGAAGGGTGGGGTGCTGGAGGAGTATGGAGCTGGATTCCTACCTTTGCTGCATCCTCACGAACCTGAAAATGATGACAACCTACCACTTAGCATCGAGCACCCTGAGCCATCTAACTCTTCAATCGACTTACTTATTGCTGAGATGCGCAAACTTTGGCATGAAAATCAGGAGATGAGGGCTCAAATGCAGCATAATGCGCAAGAAAGAGAAAAGGAAGCCTGGGAGAGGGAGCGTGAAAATAGGCGCATGTCCCGGCGCATTGATCATTCAATTCAACAGGTCAATTCATTGTGTATTTATACTTCCGATTTTTGTAATTCTACCGCACAGGTGATCAACAACAATGAGTACAATACCGGCCCAAATGTAGTCCAATTCCCCATGACACCTATGTTCCCGGAGTATGACCTTGATCCAGGTGATGATGCAAATGGAGGCAATCACGCACATGGCAGCAATGAGGATGATGCTGCTTGAGTTCCTCAGTGGGGTGTGGTAGTTTAATTTAGTTTTATTTTGTCTAAGTCGTGTTGTGGTACAAGAATGGCCAATGATATTTTGCTGGTTATTGTGTTTTTATCTAAAGTAAGGTTTGAGCATGCTTAGTTACTTCTTAACATTTTGGCTAACCACCCTACTGTTGGTTGTGTATGAAAGTAGTATGCACACAAGCCAATCATATTTGATATGATGTAGCATATACTTTGTAATCTTATTCGTCTATTAAAGGCATTTTACTTTATCTACATGGTGCTGTTATATGAAATGTGATAAACCCATAGTTTTGAGCAATGCTTTTAGAATCATGATGGTGATCATGCTAATGAGATCTAAATTCTAGATAGCTCACAAACTAAAATCGTTCCTAATCGATGGATTACTAAAAAGGGGATTAGTGAATCCGGATAGATTAGTACATACGTTGCTTGCTCTTATGAAGAGGATGATTGATCTCATAATCATTTGTGTGGAGACACTAAAGCAAGTATGTAGGTGCTTATTAGAGAATAAGTTCACTGAACGTGGCTCGCTAAGGAATGCCTAATGGAGTTTTACTCGCCTGTCAATAGGAATTCCTCTAGTGATAGTAGTACAAGTGATCCTTGGACTTGAGATCATCATAGTATCTTGTGTATGATGAGTTATACTTTGACATGTCCCTTAAGACCCTGAGGGTATATCAAAGGGTATGATTGGGTATAATAAGTTATACATGGAGATAGGTGATTGATCAACAAAGAATCTACCACTTCTAGTAAAAGGAGAGAATATCCTATGTGATTAGATAAATGACGACTCAGAAGTCTTTGGCCAAAGCAGAATGAAATTAGAAAGGAGTTTCTAATTAGCATTAATCAGAGTTGTGCATTTCAGAATCGAAATACATATAATTAAATTAAATAAGACTTGACAGTAATTCCATGTCTTATATTTAATTGGGACATTGTATGGTAGAAGGATTGAATTGTACGGTAACTATTCACTGAAAGGTTCTTTTGTGATTAATGTTGAAATCTATATTATCTGAAAAGTCGTTGATCGCTAAGGGGGCTTACCCTTATTGTAGAATAAATATTATTTATCTAAATGAATTAAATAGTTTAATTTATTTATTTAAATAAGATTAGAATTGTTCTAATTGATTTATTCACAACCGGTTTAATATGGAGAACCTAAAGGGTCACACCGCAAAAGAAAAATATTTATTTAAGAAGTAAATGGCATAATCGTAATAATAAGTTAAGTGTATTTAATTTAATCTATAGAGATAGAATAAATTAAATAGCTTAATATTTATTATTTAATATTTTAGAAATATTAAATATAAATTAATAAGAGGAGTCTTATTATTATTATTACTATTACTATTATTTAATTCCTAATAGGGATTGAGAATTAATTAATAGAAGTACTCTCTCATGAATTCCTAATTGGATTAGGAGTTCAATTAATTAAAGGAGTTTAATTAAAATAAAAACCCTAATCCTAAATAGTTTAGGAGGGTTCCCTATATCTATAAATAAGAAGAGTCTTATCATGATTTAGAGTTAGACAGTTACTCACTCTTCCATAAGAATTGGAGAGGGTGGAGAGTACTTGTAATTTTCTATATAGATAGAAACTAGGGTTTTGCCAACACCCATCTTCTTGAACAACTATTATTCCTTGGTGGATCACCTCTAGAGGCCAAACACTTGGGTGGCTAACGTTGATCAAAGGAAGGAATTTAATCGGTGAAATTCAAGGAGAACGCGAAGGAATTGGAGGTGAACTTGTACCCGAGGAAGCACGGTTCTATGAGGGTATAATTTCTTAATCTCTATCTCTTTCGTTTAATTGATAATTGAGCACATGGATGATCATGGTGATGGTTTGTATGAAAAATTTTAAAATCCGTTTTATCGCGCTTTCGCACTATTTATGTAATTTGATTGCATATTCGCGCTATGTACAAACCTAACAGTGTAAGCTCTCCACATACACAGTGTGCTTGTTTAGTTAGTTAGCATTGAGAAATCTCATTTACTAAAATACTTGGGATATTATAATTTAAATATACTGAACTCACGTCATCAGCCTTTAATGTTTATTTTAGACTTTCATATAAGTTTGGGGGAATTTGAAAAAAAAATAAATTATTATTATTATTTGCTGACTAAGTTTAATTACGTGGCCATTGCTACTCGAGTTAATAGATCCTTAGGGGTGTTTTTACACCTAGTGCCCTAAAGCCATCTGGTTTGGGAGTCATTGATCAAACACTCGTTACATGGGTAGCTCTGAATAGCCTAATGTGATTAGACATCGCACGGTCACGCGCTCAGTTAAGGTGAGATGGAGCGTAAAACGCACTCACCAGTGTGATTACTCATTACTGCAATAATCCCTTGGGAACCCCTTTTCTTATATGGTCGTCTTGTTTGGCAGTATCAAGGTAATGATGAGTTTGTAGATTTATAGTATAATTCCTCATAAATTGAGTTTACGCGTTAGCTCTTTCCTAACTCGCATAAATAGATAGCGCGCGCACACACACATTGCAGAGATCTTGAGTAGCTGTGAGCTTAAAATTTTTGTTAAATTGTAACATTACGTTGTTCTTGGGCCCCTTTTGATCTTTTTCCTTTGAGGCCAATTCTTGAGTCATTCTCTTCTAATTCAATTGTCGTTGTGTTTATTTTAAGAAATTAGTGTATCTCTGTTTGCTTGAGGACAAGCAAAGGGTTAAGTTTGGGGGTACTTGATGAGGGCGTTTTATACACACAATTTGGGTACCTTTGACCTTGATAGTTTGTTAGTTTTTGGGACTTTTATATGGTTTTTAGCTATTTTTATTGTATTTCGAGATAATTTAGTTTTTAGTTATTTTTACATGTTTTATGTTGCTTTAATGTATTTTCATTATGTTTGTAGGAATGGAAATAAAGACCGCTCAGATTGTTATTCGTATTGACTCAATGTCCGTGTTTGGGCGTCTGTGCCCAAATGGTAGTACGATGGAAAGTTGTGTTTGGCGATGCTCGGTGTTGAATTTGATGACATTTGGAAGTTGGGCGTGCATGGTGTTGGAGGGCGTGCACGGCGTGCGGCGTCGGCCAAGCCGCGGGCACGCACGTGCAACAGCTGGGGGCACCAGGCAGGCGCTGGGCGCGCGGCGCGCGCGGGCCTCGGCAGCCAGCCTCGGCAGATGGGCGCTGGGCGTCGGCATGGGCATCAGGCAGCAGGCGCTGGGCGCTCGGCAGCCTCGGAAGGCTCTGGGCGCTGGCGCTCGGCAGCCTCAGCGGCAGGCGCGGGCTGGCGTGCGGGCGCGCGGCGCGGACATGCGGCAACCAGTGTGCGGCACTCAGCATGGGCCAACCAGGGCCTGGGTGCACGTGCGCCAGGCACCGTGCGGGCGCACCAACACCGTCCTGTGTGCGATCTCACAGTTTCAGTGCGATCTGAGCTACATTTTGTTCGACTTTGGCTAGGGTTTCTTGAAGGAGGCTATATATAATCTCTTCTAAGCTTCATATCAGATATCCAGAGATAGAGAGGCTACAAAATACATTAAACAACAGGGCTAAAGGCTACAAATCAAGCTGAATCAAGCCACAAGCCAAGGAACTCAGTCAACAAGAATTGCAAAACTAAGAAGGAGAGCTAGAAACCAACAGCAACGCAAGGAACAATAGCTGAACAACTTCAAAAGTGGTTTCATTTCTAGATTTTCAACTCCTTTGTAATTCGAATTTGATAATGTATAAATTGAAATTGATGTTTTTTGTACCTATCATGAACTAACCTTCTATTCTAAGATTGCAATGGAACCCAACACTTAAATTGAATTAAATTCTCTCTCTATTGATTTTAGTTATTCATTTGTGAATTGATTATCATAACCTTTGCTTTCTAGATTAATTGCTTGGCCCGTAATTACCTTGGGAACCTATATGAACTTGACGAATGTATTATAGGTTAAGACCTAGTTATGATAGCATGCGAGAGTATAGATTGTTGTGGGTTATTAATCGGATTAAGTGACGTGTGTCTTATTAATTATCTGCAATAATAGGTATCTTGATAGTAGTTGGGATAGATATATACCTAATTACCGCATACAACCAATTGAGAATCTAGTCTTAATGACTTCCGATGTGAAAGTTGGTAATTGAGGGGACGGTTAATGAGATTTAGTGACACGTGTTTATTTATCATTCCTGAAATTAGTCTCTTGATAGTGTATAGGATAGACATATACCTATGCACCGCTTAGGAAGATTCGTGATTGACCATCGACAGAGGCTCTTATGAAGTTTTGATTTCTCGGTTGTCAATTCGTATGATATAACTGATTAAAAAGAGAGAGTTAGGCGATTCAAATGACGTGTTGGGGGAAATTGTAATCTTAGACCTTCCTATCTTGATATTGTACAATGTTTTATTTATTACTTGACTTGTGAACTCAACCAATCAACAAAAATTCAAACCTTCATCGTTTAAATTAGATCAAATTGATATACGATTGGTACTTGGTTATTATTCGTCATAATTCCTTGTGGGTTCGACTCATATCTTATCATATATTACTTGTGGACCGTGTATACTTGCACGTGTGTGTTTATCAATTGCTAAATCGACCAACACTCCACCGGTAAATGGCATGCCTTTCTGAATACCAGTCTGTACGATGACATCCCAATTAGAGTTTTATACGCTGTCTTATATGCCCATAAAGCATCATCAAGTTTCAAATACCAATCTTTTCTGTTTGGATTAACAATCTTTTCCAAGATCCTTTTCACCTCTCTATTTGAAATCTCAGCTTGCCTGTTTGTTTGTGGATGATAAGTTGTGACAACCCGAATTTTTGAGAATAATTATAATAAGAATTTAATATAGGATAATTCTTATTATGAGATGTGTCGAGTTCGAATATATATGTGTTATATATATTTATGTAATTTATTTGGTGAGCTTAATATGTATATATGTATAAATATGAAATATATACATAGATTCAGAATGAATGAGTAAATAGATTATTACTATAACGATCGCGAATCGAGAGCACCCTTGTAATTTGGGTTTATCAATATTATGGAATATATTAAAATATTATTTTTATGTGATGTGCTTTAATGTTATTTTATAACCCGGATGATGTGAATGTATGAATTTACATGCGTTGTTGAACCGTAGGAGTGAATAATCGATTTCGCGAAAAATCGCAAAATCATTATTCACGGGACACGTTTCCCGAGGAACTATTCACGTCCGAATATTTTTACGTCTTTTTTGTATTATATTAATTTCGTTAAGACGTGTACGCGAAGAAATAATTTTTCCAAGCGTCAGAAATTTTATTTAAAGCCCGAACGAGATTTATTTCGTATCCGAAATGTATTATATGGGTATTCCGAATAAATGGACAAATCCCATAGTAATTATTTTTATGCGTCCCAATATTTTATGGGAGTACCCGTTTTAATTTTGAGTAAAGTTATTGAGCAAATTTGGTACAAAAGTGGAAGTATTCAGAAATATTTTTGTATATTTGGGTATTTATTTTGGCTTGTCACACCAAGTGGGAACAACCAAACCATTTTGGACCAATCAAATGAGAGAATGGAGGGAGTGGTCGGGCAAGGCCTAGCGTTGTTGGACAAATTGCATTGAGAAGCAAAATGGCCAAACATTCTCCTTCCCCATTTCATTTCACTCGAAGCCTTGTCCCTCCCATGTCATTCCTCTTCCATTCCTTGCCTGGTTCAGCTGATCCCTTCTCTCCCATTCCATTACCCTTTTCTTGTTGTTACAATTAGAAGAAAGAGAGAAGAGAGAGCTGCAAAGAGAGAGTTGCAGAAAATAGAGGAAGAAGAAGAAGAATGCACGGGAAGAAGAAAGAAAAAGGAAGAAGAGCGCACAGAGGAAGAGTAGAGGAAGAAGGAAGGAGAAGCCACCAGACCTAGACAAGCTTCATAACATCTAAGGAAGGAGAAATCAAGAGGTGAACAATCATCAGCATCCCTTCTTTCTTTATTTTCAAGCTTTTAGAGCTTTTAGAGGTTATATGCTTGTAAATCGATTTTCTAGCGATTCTTGTTGTTTTTGTTTGTTCTAGATGTTTATAAATGTTGTTAAGAGGTTATGTAAGCCATTAATAATATCAAAGTGGATCAATAATGGAATAAATCCGTACCTATGCTTAAATGAGGATGAACTTTGGACATTTTTGGACAAATAGACCATTCGGACGAATTTTAGAGGATATGTAGCTTTGATTTTGTGTTTGGTTAATTTGTTTGTTGGTATGATGTTATATTTCCATGGATTATGAGAATAACCCCGTTGGAATGGATTAAAAAGGTGTTAAAACGAAGATTTGGTGATGATTTTGGTGAAGAACACCAAGAACCCGAAAACATAGCATGATTTGATACTTTGCCCTAAGATTTGGCCATGTTAGTGTCAATGGGTAGCTCTGAATTTTTGATATGTTGTAGCCCCATTCTTAGGAGTCCATAGAATCTAAAATGGACCAATTTGAACGTCTATAGAAGAAGTTATAAAGGTTGAAGTGAAGGAGGGTCGGATTGCACGAAGGAAGTAAATCTGCAATACCTGGGCACCGGTGCAGCCTCCGTGCCTCTCACAGAGGCCTTGCTGCCCTTGTTGGCGCAGCCTCCGTGGTTCTTACGGAGGCCCCGCTGACTGCGTGATTCTAGAATTTTTAGCATGAACACTTGTTGGTAAAATGACCATAACTTTCCCATACGAACTCAGATTAGGGCGATTCAAGATGATCCAGAAAGCTTAGAGATAGACCTACAACTTCCATTAATTAGAATTGAAATTTACCACTTATACCAATTCTAAAATTAACCATATTTAGAACTGTTGTGCGATTGGAGACAATTGGAGGGCGTTGGACATGCACGTGTGCAATGTGCAATGTTTTCGACGCTATGTTATGATGTTCTAAGTTCTAAAACATGAATATTATAAATGATAATGATACTTAGCATTATCCAATGAGTATTACATAAGTCGAATGAGCGTACTAAACATACGCAAATCCATGTCGCGTAGGCGTTCGAGTAGACAAGTTTGGCGTATGGGCGTGCAAACGTCGTAACGCCGTAACAAGTGTGTATAACCTTGTTTAATATTTTGTTTCTAATAATAATGAAACATGATAGACTGTTATAACCCAATTTATGAGCATGCTTAGCACATGCAAAAGAGGCAAATTAGGCGTGTGACGTGTAAATGTCGAAACGTCGTGTCAAGTGTTAATGAACTTAAATAGTGTTTTGATTCAAATGAAATAAACATTATAAGATATGGAGTGGGATTATTTGTAAGTCAATAAGGATTGATGATGATGAGGGTCATAACGTTTTCAAACGACGCGACGACGAGAAATGTTTTAATGTTAATCGCGTTAATTGTCTATAATGCGCGAATAATAGGAGATAAGAATTATTATTAATGTGAACCAATATATGAAGCCTTTTTAGTGGCTAATTGGTTTTTTATTGTTAAATAAATTGTGTAGGATATTGAAGGACGAGCCATCATAATTTGGCAAGGAACGCTTAAGGCAAGTTCTTTCAGTAACTTGTTGACTTATTTAAATGTATTGATGTACATGACTTGATTACTAAATCTTTCACTATTATATGGATTATATGCGAGCATGATTAAAGTGTGCACAATGTGCAATTATGTGACTATATTGTTCTTTGTGGAACTTGAATTATTGTAAATATACAATGTGAGATGTGACGCCCCCAAATCTCTACACTCCCCTGAAGCAGATCTGGTGCTCACGTGGAACTATACAACTGTAAATATTCAATAAAATATGACTCCTATCTATCCAAGGTTCACAGTATCCCATAACAGATAATAGTTCTCGTCAGAACGTTATCCGTGTTTGGATACCCTCACTTGGATGTATAGATTCATATCTTGTGGATATCTCTTTCATATCAATAGTTCCTATCTATCCGACATTCACAGTATTAATGATAAGATTGTCCATAGAACTGAGGGGCACATTCCGGTAAAGATGGCACCTTACCGGCGCTCATTAAGTGTAACCCCAGAGCTTATAGGACTTTCAACATCATTTAAATACCCTCATTCAGATGTATAGTTCGTATAGATACTGTATTTAACTTAGTACAACTATTCTAAAGAATGTAAAGATCAGAGTATGACGCATTCTATGACATAAAGGATCATAATATATTATATAACATTTTGTTCGGTTACATCATTCGTTATACTAAGTTATTACAACAACAAGTCTTTAAAAGACTTAAAGTATTCAACAACAGAAATAAAAACTTAATACGCATGGCTTTTCCCCTTATCAGTCCCAGACGTGCCAGGAATATCATTTAAAGCTGCAAAAGAAGATATGCGCAAGAATGAGCTACAAATGCTCAGCAAGTTCATTTACAATGTAAACACCATGTGTTTGATTTGAAAGATATCAACAATGTATACTGAGGGTTCTGTATAAGAACCATATATTTCATTTAGTTCTATCAGTCTTTAAAGACTTAGAACCATTTGAGTTTTGGATATCTGGTAGGTGATCAGCCTCACCAATATCCTAGGAGTATGCATATCATCCTACCATTTGTGGTCAATATATTATCGACATTTATTGGCCTTCCTATGAAGGCATTTCTATTTACTCAGTATAGATGTCTTACCAAACAATTTGGTTTGACACAACAATTTACGCTCGAATAAACAATATATGAATAATGATTCATTTCTTAAGTTATGCTGAACAAGAAGCAATAACTTCACAATAATGGATAGCAAGATGTATAATACTTGCTTAAATATAACAAAGTTGGGAGACTTGCATAATATAAGTTGAATAAGGTTAGGACACTTGCCTTAGCGTAGCTCACTATAATTTAGTACAATCGGTCAACGCACGTAGTCTACGTATACCAATAATAAGCGTTAGCACGTATATAAACATGTATCACACTAATCTAGACAAGTTTTATTAAGGTTCGACGTTGACTCGGTATCTCGGTCGCGTCCTTAATGGCTAAACACATAGATTGTTCGATAAAACTACATTTGGAAGTCTAATTATTAGTCTAAACAATTTAATTATTATTTATAACATTTTTAGAAACTTGGTATTATTTTTAAATAATTTTCAGAAGCTTGGAAGTATTTTTAAATAATTTTACAAGCTTAGGAATATTTTTAAATGATTTAATTATCATTTAGAATAATTTTAAAACATTTAATATGTTATTTAAATGATTTATTTATCATTTAGAATATTTTTAGATATCTAAAATATTATTTAAATGATTTATTTATCATTTATAATATTTTTAGAAAGATAGAATATTATTTAAATGATTTATTTATCATTAATAATATTTTTAGAATTTATTTTATCATTAAAATAATTTATTTATTACTTATAATAATTTTCAAAACTTAATTTGATATTTAAATGATTTAATTATCATTTAAAGTAATTTTTAAATACTTAATATATTATTTAAATGATTTATTTATCATTAATAATATTTAAATATTTAATATTTTATTTAATTATTATATATAATAATTTTATTTACCTTAATATCATTTTTAAATAATTAATATAATTATTTAATAATTTAATATCATTTTTAAATAATTAAAACAATTATTAAATGATTTATCATAATTATTAATTATTATTTAATTAAATTAAATAATATTTCAGAATATATAACAATATTAAAAATGAATTTTTATAATTTAAAAATGAATTTTTGGATTTATTTATTAATTATTAATAATTATTTAATATTTATTTTATATTTTATAGTTTATTTAATTAATTTTTATTTTATTTTTATTAAAAATCCGTCGCTAAAGGGCTTTAGCGACGGTCTGCATAGAATAATAGGTTTCTGGGTTTGTACATGAATTTCGTCGCTAAAGGTGTTCTTCATGAAGAACACTTGGTCAATGTCCAACAGTGACTTTTGACCTCAAATTAATCTCAGCTCGTTTGATGTTTGTGTTTGATTTCTGTTTGTTGTTATAGCCAACATGGTAGGGTACAACGACATGTTGAATTTTATCCCAAACTATATCATATCATGATCTAAAAAGCATGGTCAAACTACCCCGTTCATGACTGTTCTTGAGTTTCTGGGTAACCTAGAAACTCATCCAGTCATAACGGTCAACGTGGTTTGACTGTTAATTTCGTTCAACTGATTGATTGTTTAGGTGTTTTAATGATTCGAGATTGTAGTTCATATATCATACAACAACTCTACATCAATAAACTACACAAAACTATGTCATCTAGGTCATTTCTGGGTTGATCAAAACTCTGACATCAAACTGTCAGACATTCATACGATTTCTGGGTTACCCAGAAATCAGTCCCCCATGGTCGGTCAATGGGTTTTGACCATTAATAACTTTCAACCTAGAGATAATTTAACTATTCTACTAATTGGATCTTAAAGCTAACATGGCATACTACTGATTCATGCTTTAAAACACATCAAACAAACATTTTAAGCCGATTAAAAACTCTGACAAAAAGGCCTGTCAGACTGTTCTTGACTGCCAAGAACAGTTTGAGTTTTTGGCTTGATTTTCATATCTAGGTGTTATGTAAACATGTTTTAACCGCCCAGATCACTTAATAACATGTTAACAAGTATTCCTAAACATCTAAAACACAAAAATTTTGCAGGCTTGAAGATCAAACATAAATTAGGGTTTTGTGCACCTTTTTCTTTAAAATTTGATTTCTGGCTTTTGATTCTGTACTTGTGGTTGCTGGGGTTTATTTAGGCTGGTAATATAAGTGTATAAGCTTTGAAATTTCGTGGGTCTAATGGTCAGCCTCTCATTCTATTTATAACAACTTGAATTTAGGGTTTCCTAGGGTTATTTTCCAAATCTTGCTCCCAAAAATATCTAAGCTTGGAACTTGTGGTGCTTTCCATCTGATCTAACCCACCTACTTGTGCTGGAGTGTGTCAAGCACAAGCTTGCACACTCCTAGCTTAATTTTTATTGGCTAGGATTTCATTTTTGATTTATTTTACTTACTAATTAAAATTAGATTTTTGTTAATCATGATCAGGATGTTAATTTAAGTTTAGTAATACCCTAATTATGGTTATATATCATAATTAAGGTTTTACATTTCATAATTTAGGGTTATTGAACCAAATTAGGGTTTTAGAGTTTCTAATTAGGGTTTAGGGTTTTCAATTCCACAATTAGGGTTTTCAATCTTCCGTTTAGGGTTTAGTTTAATCTTAATAATTCATAATTAATATTATGATTCATCATTTAAATCTTAATTACATCAATTAAGATTATTGTACAATAATTAGGGTTTTATTTGATCAATTCAGACAATTATTACTAATTAGGGTTTTCAAATTAGGGTTTCTGTTTAGTTTAACATTTTAAACCCTATTTAACTTATTTTAGAATTTTATCGGTTAATATAATATTATATTAATGTCGAAGCACGACAAAACACTTCGTCATTTCAAGCGCGACACAGCAGCTTACAAAAATAATTTGCCGAGACGCTTCTCGGTGAATTCGCCGGAAGCACGACAAATCATTTTGTCCGATTAAGCACGACACAGCTGCTTGGCGAAAATTTTTTATTTGACCTAATTGTTTCGTAAAATACACAATCACATAATATCAAATCAGAACAAGAAGTTTTATTTCATAAACACATAATTTACATTTACAAATCTTATTAGGGTTCGGAATATCACATTCACCCCCACTAATAAGAATTTCGTCCTCGAAATTTACAGTACAGTCTATGAAAATAAATGTGGGTAGTTATCTCGCATTTTACTCTCAAGCTCCCACGTAGCTTCCTCGATATTCTGATTTCTCCAGATAACCTTAACTGAAGGTATCTTTTTATTTCGCAATTTTTGTTCTTTCCTATCCACAATTTCGATAGGAATCTCTTCATAAGATAAATCTTTCTCGATTTGAATGGGCTCATAATCGATAACGTGTCTATAATCAGGTTTGTACGGTCGTAAGACGGACACATAAAACACGTTATGAATATGTTCTAGTTCAGGAGGTAGGCTACCTCATAGGCTACCTCATCTATCTTTCTCAATATTTGAAATGGGCCAATAAATCTCGGACTCAATTTGCCTTTCTTAACGAAACGTATTTTTCCTTTCCACGGAGATACTTTTAAAAACACGTGACTACCGACTTCAAAATCTTGTAACTTTCTGTGTTGGTCAGCATATTTCTTCTGTCGATCTTGTGATGCTTATAATCTTCCTCGTATAACTCGAACTACCTTCGCGGTTTGTTGCACTATTTCTGGTCCTAACATTTGTCGTTCTCCGACCTCGTCCCAACATAAAGGCGTTCTACATTTTTTTTTTTCCGTATAGGGCTTCAAATGGTGGCATCCCTATGCTGGCATGATAACTATTGTTGTATGCAAATTCCACTAAGGGTAATTGATCTTCCCAACTTCCCTTGAAATCCATGATGCAAGAGCGCAACATGTCTTCCAATGTCTGGATGGTTCTCTCACTCTGACCGTCAGTTTGTGGATGGTATGCTGTACTTAGTCTCAACTGAGTTCCTAAATTTTTCTGGAGACTTGTCAAAAATTTGAAGTAAATCGTGGATCTCTGTCTAATACTATAGAAACAGGGACTCCTTGTCTAGAAATAACTTCATTGATGTAAAGTCTGGTTAACTGGTCTAGACTGAAGTTGATTTTGATGGGTAGGAAATGAGCTGATTTGGTAAGACGATCTACAATTACCCAAATGGCATTGTGACCCTTTTGTGTGGTTGGAAGGCCAACTACGAAATCCATAGTAATATGCTCCCATTTCCACTCAGGAATTTCTAAGGTCTGTAATAATCCACTTGGTTTCTGATGTTCAGCTTTAACCCTTTGACACGTTAAACATTTACTTACCCACTCCGCTATTTCTCTTTTCATGTTAGACTACCACAAATGTGGGCTTTAAAGCCTTGTACATTTTTATACTACCTGGATGTACGACGAACTTAAAACTATGGACTTCATTCAATATTTTATCTTTTAGTTCTTGTACTGAGGGTACCTGAATTCTATCCTCGTACCTCAGTATCTCATCTTTGTCTATTCTGAATTTGTTATTCTTTTTATGAGTTATTTCGGTCTTATACGTCTGACACTCTTCATCTACCTATTGTAGTTCTTTGACTCTATCCAATAAAGTCGAACTACTCTCCCTGATGAATAACTTATGGGTAGAGTTAACTGGAACTCTTATTTCGATCTCAAGTTTATTAAACTCTTTTATCAGTACCTCGTTATTAGTCATCACATTTAACTTTTCTTGGTTCTTCCGACTCAATGCGTTTGCTATGACGTTGGCTTTCCCTGGATGATATAAGATCTCACACTCGAAATCCTTTATCAACTCTAGCCACCTCCTCTGTCTCATATTTAACTCCTTCTGAGTGAATATATACTTTAGACTCTCGTGATCTGTGTATATCTCACACTTCTCCCCGTACAAATAATGCCTCCAAATTTTCAAGGCAATTACTGCAGCGACTGACTCAAGATCATGCGTAAGATACCTCTTCTCATAATCTTTGAGTTGTCGTGACGCATACACAATCACCTTTCCATGTTGCATCAACACACACCCTAACCCCTTGTGTGATGCCGTCGTGCTCATTCTTGCAAAAATAAAACTTTTGCAGATTTACGATGCAATGCAATTATTTTGATATCATGATACTAAGGATTAGAGGCGCAGGGATACAGGAAGGTTGTTAAATGTTTCTTTATTGTAATTATTTAGCTATGATGACGGTATATGATGTACGTGAATTTGACTATATAAACCTTGAGTCAAAAATGAAGGTTATCCATTATAGTAGTTAAGACGTGATTATGTTAGTTACTTGTTATAGAAAACTACAAGGATGACGGTGATGTATAAAGGACATTTTTATAACGAATGTATAGTTGTTGAATAACATTGTAAATATTCAGGGATTGAATAAAGTCAGAATCTGAACCTTGCGTTCACATACGAGATTTTGTAAATGATCAATGGTATTTATTCAACCTTGATCATAAGTGTATAAGTTAAATATTACGAAACCTGGGATTGAGAAGAGTTTGAGGTAATAATTGTTAATGCTTGTATTAATATGGACTGCTATATACAGCAGGAATAGAATTAAATTTGTAATGATTATTAAATGATGTATTAGTTAAGGTCTTCGTACCTGAGATTAGATGGGAACATGTTGTAATAATCTTATAATTACTTTCATGTAGTAAGATCATATTTTAGTTATGGTTTCGAGGCTTGGGATGATAATATTTATATTATATCAATGTAAATATTTTTATTAATCCGCAATGAGTTATTATTAGAATGATGTATGAGTTGCACAGTGATGCACCAAATTCGTGGATAAGGTAACCCGGATTTGAGGGCGTCACATAAGCTGTAACCATTTTGTAAGATACCCCATACTGAGCAAGAAGAGCGGTAAACGATTTATTACAAAAATGCGTACCCTCATCGCTGATAATTACCCGTGGTGTACCAAATCTTGTAAAAATATTTTTTCGGAGAAAGTTCAGCACGACCTTTGCATCATTTGTTGGCAATGCAGTAGCTTCAACCCATTTAGACACATAATCCACTGCTAATAATATGTATTGCTTGTTCAGAGATACTAAAAATAGGCCCATAAAATCAATTCCCCACACATCAAATACTTTTACCTCGAGTATGGTGTTCATTGGCATTTCGTGGCACTTAGAAATATTTCCAGCACTTGACAATTATCACACTTTACCACAAAACTATGTGCATCCTTGAAGAGAGTAGGCTAGTAAAATTCTGATTGAAGTATCTTTGCAGCAGTTCGTTCACCCCCATAGTGACCTCCATAAACTGACGAGTGGCACTTTTGTAAAATGTCTTTAGTTTCTTCTCGTGGAATACACCTTCTCAACATTTGATCTGGACATGCTTTAACTAGGTAGGGTTTATCCCATAGATAGTTTTTTACATCATGTAAAAACTTCTTGCGCTGTTGATAACTCAAATTTGGGGGAAGCACATGGCTAACAATGTAATTAACATAGTCTGCATACTATGGTATTTCATTTGTTACTACAAATAATTATTCATCAGGAAAGTACTCATTAATCTCAGTATCCTCCCCACTTTGAGATTCCGGATGTTCAAGTCTAGAAAGATGATCTGCAACTTGATTTTCTGTGCCCTTTTTGTCTCGAATCTCTAGATCGAACTCTTGAAGCAAGAGAACCCACCTTATCAATCGTGCTTTGACATCTTTCTTTGCGATCAAATATTTGATAGCTGCATGATCAGTGAATACGATTACATTTGTTCCCACTATGTAGGCTTTGAACTTATCAAATGTATACACAATTGCCAATAGCTCTTTTTCCATGGTCGTATAATTTAATTGTGCTCTTGTCAATGTTTTGCTTGCATAGTAGATGGATTGAAATATCTTCTCTTTTCTTTGTCCCAATACTGCGCTAATTGCGTAGTCACTGGCGTCACACATTAATTCAAATGGTTTAGTCCAATCCGGTGCAACAATCACTGGGGTGGAAATTAACTTCTGCTTTAACAACTCAAACGCTTCAAGACAGTCCTTATCAAAGACAAAAGGAACATCTTTCTCTAACAAACTACACAGCGGTTTAGAAATTTTGGAGAAATCCTTGATAAAGCGCCGATAAAATCCCGCATGCCCAAGAAAACGTCTAATTCCCTTAACAGATGTTGGTGGTGGAAGGTTCTCTATAGTCTCAATCTTTGCCCTGTCTACCTCAAGATCTTTAGCTAAACCTTTGTGCCCCAAAATTATTCCTTTTCTAACCATAAAGTGGCATTTCTCCCAATTGAGTACCAAATTCGTCTCCACATATCGCTTCAAAGCCAATGTCAAATTATCTAGGCAAAGATCAAAACTATCTCCAAAAATAGAGAAGTCATCCACGAACAACTCTAGGTTTTGTTCAACTAAGCCAGAAAAAATAATCATCATACATCTTTGAAATGTGGCTGGTGCATTACAGAGACCAAAAGACATCCTTCTGAACACAAAAGTTCCATATGGACATGTAAAAGTGGTCTTCTCTTGATCTTCTAGTGCAATTGCAATTTGGTTGTATCCTGAATATCCATCTAGATGTTAGGTTTGTATATGACGCGAACATGCAATCAAATTACATAAATAAAACGGAAGCGCGATAAAATCGGATTTTAAAATTTTATACAAACCATCACCATGATCAATCTATGTGCTCAATTAACGATATAAACGAAAAAGATAGAGATAAAAATTATACCCTCGTAGAACTGTGCTTCCTCGGGTACAAGTTCACCTCCAATTCCTTCGCGTTCTCCTTGAATTCCACCGACTAAATTCCTTTGCTTGATCAACGTTAGCCACCCAAGTGTTTGGCCTCTAGAGGTGATCCACCAAGGAAGAATAGTTATTCAAGAAGATGGGTGTTGGCAAAACCCTAGTTTCTATCTCTATAGAAATTGCAAGTACTCTCCACAATCTAATGTAAGAGTATGTAACCCTAATCTATGATAATACTCCTCTTATTTATAGATGTAGGAATAACCCTTCCCTAAACTATTTAGGATTAGGCGTGGTAGATTCTTTGTTGATCATTTACCTATCTCCATGTACAACTTATTATACCCAATCATACCTTTTGATATACCCTAAAGGTCTTAAGGGACATGTCAAAGTATAACTCATCATGCACAAGATACTATGATGATCTCAAGTCCAAGGATCACTTGTACTACTATCACTAGAGGAATTCCTATTGACAGGCGAGTAAAACTCCATTAGGTATTCCTTAGAAAGCCACGTTCAGTGAACTTATTCTCCAATAAGCACCTACATACTTGCTTTAGTGTCTCCACACAAATGATTATGAGATCAATCATCCTCTTCCTAAGAGCAAGCAACGTATGTACTAATCTATCCGGATTCACTAATCTCCTTTTTAATAATCCAACGATTAGGAACAATTTTAGTTTGTGAGCTATCTAGAATTTAGATCTCATTAACATGATCACCATCATGATTCTAAAAGCATTGCTCAAAACTATGGGTTTATCACATTTAATATAACAACACTATGTAGATAATGTAAAATGCCTTTTAAGAAAATCAATTCTTTTATTAATAAATGAATAAAATTACAAAGTATATGCTACATCATATCAAATATGATTAGCTTGTGTGGATACTACGTTCAATCTCCCACTTGCACTAAAGCCAATCGCCATGGTATCTAATACCCATCTTCTCTAAGTGACGATCAAACTGCTGTTGTGTTATAGTTTTAGTAAATGGATCTGCAATGTTGTTTTGAGAGTCCACACACTCCAGGGTGACATCTCCTCTTTCAATGATCTCTCTAATCAAATGAAACTGCCGCAACACGTGTTTGGATTTCTGATGAGACCTGGGTTCCTTAGCCTGCGCAACAGCTCCGTTATTGTCACAAAATTAAGGTACGACTCCTCTAATGCTAGGAACCACTCCAAGTTCAGTTATGAACTTCTTCATCCAAACAGCTTCCTTTGCAGATTCACTTGCAGCTATATACTCTGCCTCTGTCATTGAATCAACAACTGTTTGCTGCTTGGAACTCTTCCAACTCATTGCGCCACCGTTTAAGGCAAACACATACCCTGAAACGGATTTACTATCATCTTGGTCCGTTTGAAAACTTGAGTCTGTATAGCCCTCTAGTTTCAATTCAGACCCATCGTAGACAAGAAATACATCCTTAGTTCTTCTCAAGTACTTTAGGATGTTTTTCACTGCCTTTCAGTGCTCTTCTCCTGGATTCGACTGATATCTGCTCGTTAAACTAAGTGCATGAGCGACATCTGGTCTAGTACATATCATACCGTACATGATATATCCTATTGCGGAAGCATAAGGAATCTTACTCATACGGTCTCTCTCCTCAGGTGTCTTTGGGGCCTGTTTCGTGGAGAGATGTGTTCCATGGCTCATCGGCATGAGACCTCTCTTGGAATCTTCCATGCTAAACTTCTTTAGCATTGAGTCAATGTACTTTCCTTGGGTCAAGCCCAGCATCCTTTTAGATCTATCTCTATAGATCTTTATTCCCAAAATATAGGATGCCTCACCCAAGTCTTTCATGGAGAAGTACTAAGATAACCATATTTTGACCGACTGTAGCATAGGAACATCATTCCCTATCAGTAATATATCATCAACATATAATACAAGGAATGAAATAGCACTCCCACTAACCTTCTTGTACACACAAGGTTCATCCTCATTTTTGATAAAATTAAACCTTTGGATTATCTCATTAAAACGGATGTTCCATCTTCGAGAAGCTTGCTTCAATCCATAAATAGATCGTTGTAGCTTACAGACTTGGTTTGTTCCAACCGTTGAAACAAAACCCTCTGGCTGTATCATATATACATTCTCCTCAAGCTCTCTATTGAGGAAGGCCGTTTTCATGTCCATTTGCCAGATCTCGTAGTCATAATACGCTGCAATTGCAAGCAAAATCCGAATGGACTTGAGCATAGCTACTGGTGAGAAGGTTTCATCATAGTCAACTCCTTGTCTTTGTTTGAAACCTTTTACAACCAGTCGGGCCTTATAGGTCTCTACCTTGCCATCTGCTCCAGTCTTTCTCTTAAAAACCCATTTACACCCAATAGGCTTAATGCCCTCAGGTGGTGAAACCAAAGTCCATACTTGGTTTTCATACATGGAGTCCATCTCGAATTTCATGGCTTCTAGCCATTTCTCTGAGTCTTCACTACTTATAGCCTCTTCGTAAGTCAATGGATCATCATCATCTATGAAGCGTACCTCATCATCATCCTCTATAATGAATCCATACCTATCAGGTATCTTCGGTACTCTTCCAGATTTACGAATTGGTAGTGGTACAGTAGGTTCTTCTACTTGGTCAGGTACCTGACTTTGATCCGTAGTATTTTGTGGTTCTTGAACTTCTTCAAGATATATCTTACTCCCACTGACCCCTTCAAGGATAAACTCCTTTTCCAAGAAGGCAGTGTGTTTCGCAACAAACACCTTTTGATCAGTAGGATGATAGAAATAATACCCTGATATTTCTTTAGGGTATCCCACGAATCTACATTTGTCGGATCTAGTCTTCAGCTTATCATGCTCAAACCTTTTGACATATGCTGGACATCCCCAAGTCTTAACATGCTTAAGATTTGGTTTCCTCCCTATCCATATCTCATGTGGGGTCTTTGGGACGAATTTGGTAGGTACCTTGTTAAGTAGGTATGCAGCCGATTCTAGGGCATAACCCCAGAAGATATTGGAAGGTCGATAAAACTCATCATGGAACGAACCATGTCCAACAATGTTCGATTTCTCCTTTCAGATACACTATTCAACTATGGCGTCCCTGGTGGAGTCCATTGTGAGAATATACCATTTTCTTTGAGATAATTGAGAAACTCATTGGTCAAGTATTCCCCTCCTCGATCCGATCGAAGAATCTTAATACTCTTACCAGTTTGCTTCTCTACTTCACTTCTGAATTCTTTGAACTTTTCAAACGATTCAGATTTGTATTTCATTAAATACACATATCCAAATCTAGAATGATCATCAGTGAAAGTAATAAAATAAGAATACCCTTCTCGTGCATTCATTGTCATAGGTCCACATACGTCTGTGTGTACCAACGCTAACAACTCTGTAACTCTTTCTCCTTTTCCAGTAAAAGGAGATTTAGTCATTTTACCCATGAGACAAGATTCACAAGTTGGATATGATTCGTAATCAGATAGCTCTAAAAGCCTATCTTTATACAACTTGGATAATCTTGTTTCATTGATATGACCGAGTCTACAGTGCCACATAAAAGTATAATTAACATCATCTCTTTTTCTTTTCTTAGTTTGTTCAATTTGAAGTATATTTTCATGCAAGTCAAGTATGTAAAGTCCATTCAGTAGGTTCCCAACACCATATAAAACATTTTTATTATAAATAGAACATCTGTTGTTCTTTATTATAATATCAAAACCATCCATATCCAATACAGAAATTGAAATAATATTTTTAATGAGTGTCGGAACATAATAACAATTATTTAAACTAATGAACTTGCCCGAAGGCAGTGCTAAACAATAAGTCCCTATAGCTAATGCAACAACCTTTGCTCCATTTCCCACTCGTAGGATGACTTCATCCTTGTTCAACTTTCTACTTCTGCTTAGTCCCTGCATATTATTACATATGTGAGAACTACAGCCGGTATCCAATACCCAAGTAGTATTTTTACTTTCAGAAAAATTAATTTTAATCATGAACCAACCTAGATCGGAAGTCGAAGCTTCTCCAAGCTTCTTTTGGTCCGCAAGATACTCCTTCCAGTGTCTCGACTTATTGCAATGGTAGAAAATTCCTTTGCTATCTGGATCAGGTTTCTTTTTATCCTTTCTCTTCGCCTTGCCCTTAGCCTTCTTGTTTTTCTTCTTTTCAGAAGATACCTTGGGCCTCTTCCTTTTCTTGGAAGAATCATCCACTAGTAAGACTTGGTTCTTGTTAGATGAGAAGTGACCTTCAGCAGTTTTCAACATGTTAAGTAACTCAGGCAAGCTGACGTCCAACTTATTCATGTGAAAATTCACAACAAATTATGAGAAGGTATCCGGGAGTGACTGCAAGATCAAATCTTGGCTTAACTCCCCATCCATCACGAACCCAAGCTGTCCAAGTTGTTCAATCAGATTGATCATCTTAAGGACATGAGTCTCAACAGCACTGCCCTCGGTTATACGAGATCGGAAGAGCTCCTTAGATATCTGATATCTAGCAGTCCTACTTTGCTCACCATACAACTCTTTGAGGTGCAGCAATATAGTAGGAGCATCCATAGTTTCATGCTGACGCTAAAGCTCGTTACTCATGGATGCGAGCATGATGCATTGAGCCATGATTGCATCATCTTGACACTTTCTGAAAGTAGCAATCTCTTCCTCAGAGGCTGTTTCTGCAACATTTGCAGGGACTGGCGAATTTAGGACATAAAAAATCTTTTCAGCAGTGAGAACAATTCTCAGATTCCTTAACCAGTCCGTGTAATTCGGTCCGGTCAGTTTGTTAGTGTAACGACCCCAAAATTCATACAATTCTAATTCTCGACTTCGGTCGTTAACAATACATCTATATTCTAACTTTACATCATCAATCGATAATAAACTTAATAAAATGCGGAATAAATAAAAACTTTTCAGTTTTCTTTCTTTGCTTTCCCTGAATCATAACCTTTAATCATTTACACATTCTAGAATCATATTTGATTCGCTTCATCAGAGTTATAATAAAAATAAAACTTCTAGATTCAATACCCTTTATACATCGGATAATATTAAATTACAACTCAATATAAATTTAACAACTCTACATCTGCTACACTTATTACATAATCAGATACATTTTCCAGAACCTCAATTATGGTTCAAAAATATTAATTTAAGCTAAAACAATTAATCAGCATGCATTACATCTGAATCATGCCATTCAAGCAGCACTTAACTTTACCTTGTATCTTTAACCTGCAAAAATGGTTATTTGCAAGAATAAGCTCGATAGCTCAGTAAAATCTAACAGTTTGCATGCATCACATAGCACATAGATAACATGTTCATTATCTAAATCATAATCATTTGACTAAACATATCATACATAATGATCAACACATATCAAGTAAAGATTGAGTCCCACAACTCAATCAACATTCCTTACTTAACGAACGTAGTCATATTTTGACATTGTCGTTTCATCATTGCAACATATATAAAATACAACATGCTTTTGCCCATAAATATAAAACAGTTAATCATTTAGTTCACATAACAAATAGGAACTGAAAGACTTGCCTGGTTTGTAGATTATCAATTACCATAACCAGCTTAAATTTATCTGCACTTCATGTATCCTACACGATATATATATAATCATGTACATCATTCATTAGCCACATAGCAACACTTAGTATTAATTCTACTTAACAATTCATAATCCTTCATTTAACTTCGCTCCACTTGAATCGACACTTAACCCTTAGTTAGGTCTTAAACTTCGCTTTACATTAATTGTATAATGTTTATAAGTAACCTCGTATAAGGTAACATAGCATAATCAAAAAGAAAAGAATTAAAAACAAGAAAAATTTCCATTTCTGCAATTCTTGCCGGGGCGAGAAAATTATAACACAAAACTCTCGCCGGGGCGAGAAATTCCTTCACAAAATTCTCGTCGGGGCGAGATCTCGCCGGGGCGAGAAAATTGGCTTATTGAGCTCGTCGGGGCGAGCTTCATGAATTCCAGATTCTGCAGTTCGCGAACTGCAGAATTTCCAACCCAAAAACACGAATTTTAAAGCATCTAACACCAAATCAAGCATACCCAATTGTCAAGAACTTCTTTAAAACATTACTAAGCATCCATTTATCAATTCTAACAACCTAAAACAACCAAATTAACAAAACCCAAAGGATTTAAATCAACTTTTCCTTAGTTTTTTCAAAACTCATATATTTAGTGAAACAATTCACCATTTACTCAATTTTCAACCAAATCAATCCACAACACTTGCATTGTTTTCGTTGTTAAACGTAGTTTCATAAACTACAATCAATTTGCAGATTAATACATGAATTGAACACTAATTTTAAACCTAAATTAGACCAAAACATACATATTAACAAAAACCCAATTTTCTTCATTCTCAAACTTGTTTTATAACAATCTAATTTCTGAAAATCGTTTATAACTTACATATCACGAATTATAAACACCTTCCAACATATTCTTATAACAATCCTTCACAAATTCACCAATTAAAACCCTAATTTAACAAAACTTAAGAACACAAAAAAATTAAGAATCAAAAGGGTTAAATTATACCTTAACTTCTTGTTTGTGCTTGTGCAGATGATGGGAGGATTATTGAAATTGCTCTTAATCCACAAAACTTCCCTCTTTCAATTCCCTCAGAAAATTTGTTCTCTCCTCTCAACACACTGATACAAGCTTGGCCATATGAAACACGTAAAAGAAAACTGATATGGTTTATCAGTTAAACAAAACCAAAAGGTTTTGTCAGTTTTAGTAAACCAAAGGCCATAAGGCCATGTTTGGAAAAACTCATTTAACAATTACTAAATTATTTTTTTTATATTCCCTTACTATAAAGTCACATGTCACACTCTAATTTAATTAAACTTATTATATTAATAAATCTAATTAAATCTTACTAACAAAATTTATAATCTCAGATTAGACAATTATAATTATAATTTCAAATTTGATAAATCATTATTCCTCTAATTTAATTATTAAATTAAATTAGAATATTACTCGCGTAATAAAATACGCACTAAAACGTTTAATTAAATTATTCTACAATAATTTCCATCAAATGTTTATTCGATAAACATTTTAATCTATGAAATTCACAATCATACCACATTGACATGTTACATTTATACGCAACACATTACTCTCTCATTTTATTAAAATAATTATATTCTCATTAATTCCTTATTTTCATTAAATAAATCACTCACATTATTACGAAATTTAATTCACAATAATTTTCATTGTTCACAAGACATAACAATCAAATTATATTATTTCTCAATATAATTTTAACTTAATTTAATTAACTAATATTTCCCAACTAATTTCCTTCTCATGGAAATTTCATTTAATCTTTTCAATGGTTTAATTAACTATTAAACCATTTCTTCCCAAATACACGAATATATAATTCTCTTCACATCAAATCACATATTTCACAATACATATCACACACACACACACACACACATATATATATATATATATATATATTTATATATATTCAAACCCAAAACATCTCGTAACAAGAATTTTATTTATTAAATTCTTATTTAATAACTTCTAAAATCCGGGTTGTCACAGTTAGCATCAAGAATGCTACGCAGTGATAGTGAGTTTGACATTTTTAAATTTTGCATGTGAAATAGACAACATTTTAGCATACATTTATTTTATTAATCATCAAAATAAATTAGATGTTTATTTAAATTGGTATATCTCACTTTTTCATCAAACTATATTACCCTCATTATATAGTTCGACAATTCTAATTAAAGATTTGCTAGTGAGATCAAGGATCCCATTTCAAATGTATATAGCCTTGTGATGACACAACAAACGATATATAAATAAATAGGTAGACAACTATTATCAATTACATCACTATGTAACTCCTTGTATTTTGCCTCTTAGATTATTTTGATCAAGTGGTGACACATCCGAATTAAAATTATCCAAGTTAAGTCCATCCTAGCACTTCCATATATGTGAAGAGAAAAATACCGTCCTTGTGGTGACACAACAAATCAGTAATGTTCAATTCCTTAATAAGTATCAAATGTGATAAAGCAACATCTTAAATATTTAATACTTGCCTTGTGGTGACACAACAAACTCATATTAAACATTTAATACTCTATTGCTTTACCATGCTAGAAGGCGACGTTCGATATTCCAAATATTTTTGAACGCTTAGGACTTAATATGATTTCTTTGAGGGGTTTATTATTATTAGTCTCATCTTGTTTAGCGCGCATGCACACACACACACACGAACATATATATATATATATATATATATATATATATATATATATAAAAATAAAATACTCGTCATATTATTTAACATGCGAAGCATGTTGGATAATATATAATATATATAGTAAGCATGCACATATAAAATATTATATTCTACCCGGATTGATTATGGACTTTTATTCTAGTTTGGTTCACTAGAGCCACCAAGTGAACCAAAAGGTCAAACCTAGGGTGCAAGAATTAAATTTAAATATAACTATTACATTTAAACCCGGGCTCCATTACAAAGGGGTCTTCAAGCGCTCCTTGCTCCTTTGTCTCCAATTCTTCAAGTAATTCTAACTAAACCTATTACATTTACTATTTAAAATAAATAGAAACCTTGATCAGCAGTCAAGGGAAAGTACATAGGAGGGAGATAGAATTTACATTAAGAAAAAATTAGAGAAGACGAGGTATGCAGACCCCATTTATAAAAACCCATACATTCAAGCATTCTCTAAAATAATTCCAATCAGACATTGGTCAATAGTCCATAATCAATCCCTATTTATTATCATACATATCTCTATATGTATCAATAAATAACATTCATCCCATGAATAATAAAACCATTCCATATATGCATTGATATCAATTAATGGTCAAAAGTTTTGCTAATATTTAGTTTTGAAACAAAATAAACTCTTTTATTTTAATCAAAAACCAAATCCAAATTAAACTCCTTTAATTTTAGCAATCTGAAATCCTATTCCAGATAAAATAAACATCTTTATTTTCAACTTATATCAATTAAATAAACCATTTATTTTAATTGAAGGAAAAATTATTTTTCGGATTCTGCTGTCCGGCGCAGCTGCGCCCAGAATGAACTGAGAAATGGCGCAGCTGCGCTGAACCCCAGAAACGACTTTCTGGGTTTGGGCGAAGCTGCGCTCCAGAATGAAGTGGAAACGGCATAGCTGCGCCGCGTAGCAGATTCAGAAAAACAAATTCTGCCCAAAAATTTCGATCCAATCGCATACTATACACACATGGAATCATCAAAATCGATAATTAGCACAAGATTAGGCTCTGATACCACTATTAGGTTTGTATATGACGCGAACATGCAATTAAATTACATAAATAAAGCGGAAGCGTGATATAATCGGATTTTAAAATTTTATACAAACCATCACCATGATCAATCTATGTGCTCAATTAACGATATAAACGAAAGAGATAGAGATAAAAATTATACCCTCGTAAAACCGGGCTACCTCGGGTACAAGTTCACCTCCAATTCCTTCGCGCTCTCCTTGAATTCCACCGACTAAATTCCTTTGCTTGATCAACGTTAGCCACCCAAGTGTTTGGCCTCTAGAGGTGATCCACCAAGGAAGAATAGTTATTCAAGAAGATGGGTGTTGGCAAAACCCTAGTTTTTATCTCTATAGAAATTGCAAGTACTCTCCACAATCTAATGCAAGAGTGTGTAACCCTAATCTATGATAAGACTCCTCTTATTTATAGATGTAGGAATAACCCTTCCCTAAACTATTTAGGATTAGGGTTTCTATTATAATTAAACTCTTTTAATTAATTATGCTCCTAAACCAATTAGGAATTCATGAGAGAGTACTTCTATTAATTAATTCTCAATCCCTATTAGCAATTAAATAATAGTAATAATAATAATAATAAGACTCCTCTTATTAATTTATATTTAATATTTCCAAAATATTAAATAATAAATGTTAAGCTATTTAATTTATTTTATCTCCATAGATTAAATTAAATACACATAACTTATTATTACAATTATGCCATTTACTTCTTAAATAAATATTTTTCCTTTTAGCGGTGTGACCCTTTAGGTTCTCCATATTAAACCGGTTGTGAATAAATCAATTAGAACAATTCTAATCTTATTTAAATAAATGAATTAAACTATTTAATTTATTTAAATAAATAATATTTATTCTACAATAAGGGTAAGCCCCCTTAGTGATCAACGACTTTCCAGATAATATAGATTTTAACATTAATCACAAAAGAACCTTTCAGTGAATAGTTACCGTACAATTCAATCCTTCGACCATATAATGTCCCAATTAAATATAAGATATGGATTTACTGTCAAGTCTTATTTTATTTAATTATATGTATTTCGATTCCCAAATGTACAACTCTAAATAATGCAAATTAGAAACTCCTTTCTAATTTCATTCTGCCTTGGCCAAGGACTACTGAGTCGTCATTTATCGAATCACATAGGACATTCACATCTTTTACTAGACGTGGTAGATTCTTTGTTGATCATTCACCTATCTCCATGTACAACTTATTATACCCAATCATACCCTTTGATATACCCTAAAGGTCTTAAGGGACATGTCAAAGTATAACTCATTATACACAAGATACTATGATGATCTCAAGTCCAAGGATCACTTGTACTACTATCACTAGAGGAATTCCTATTGACAGGCGAGTAAAACTCCATTAGGTATTCCTTAGCGAGCCACGTTCAGTGAACTTATTCTCCAATAAGCACCTACATACTTGCTTTAGTGTCTCCACACAAATGATTATGAGATCAATCATCCTCTTTCTAAGATCAAGCAACGTATGTACTAATCTATCCGGATTCACTAATCCCCTTTTTAGTAATCCAACGATTAGGAACAATTTTAGTTTGTGAGCTATCTAGAATTTAGATCTCATTAGCATGATCATCATCATGATTTTAAATGCATTGCTCAAAACTATGAGTTTATCACATTTAATATAACAGCACTATGTAGATAATGTAAAATGCCTTTTAAGAAAATCAATTCTTTTATTAATAAATGAATAAGATTACAAAGTATATGCTACATCATATCAAATATGATTGGCTTGTGTGCATACTACTTTCACTAGAAGGCAATAAAATTGGTGTCTAGCTAATCTATCTAACATCTGATCAATGAACGGCAAGGGAAAGTGATCTTTACGAGTTGCCTTGTTCAACCTTCTATAATCAATGCAAACTCGCTATCCGGTCACTGTTCTTGTAGGAATGAGCTCATTGTTCTCGTTTGCGACTACTGTCATTCCTCCTTTCTTTGGTACACAATGAACCGAACTTACCCACGAACTATCAGATATTGAATAAATAATGCCAGCGTCTAACCATTTAAAAATCTCCTTTTTCACCACATCCTTTATGATGGGATTCAGTCGACATTGCTGCTCAATAACTGGCTTCGCTTCATCCTCCATTAAAATTTTGTGCATACAAAATGAGGGGTTGATTCCCTTGATATCTGCTAATGTCCAACCAATTACTGTCTTGTACTCGCGCAATACTCGCAAAAGCTTTTCTTCTTAAAATTGGTTAAGTGAAGCAGATATAATAACAGGTAGAGTACTAGAATCACCTAAATATGCATACCGTAAATGCTTTGGTAAAGCCTTTAATTCCAATGTAGGTGGTTCCTCCAAAGATGGCTTTGCACATGATGAAAAATCTTTTGAATTATTCAAAGCTTCATATTGTTGAATGTAACTAACAAACTCTGGAGCTGAATCTAATATCTCCAAGTATTCTTGAGACTCCCAAGATTCTGAAACTGTCGGACTTACCAATGCTTATTCAAGTGGGTCTACAAGATATGTTTCTAAGAATACCTCATTCACTGCTTCTGTGATTAGATAAACTTGAAAACATTCTTCCTCTTCTTTCTGAAATTTCATAGTCTTTAAAACACTAAATGTGACCCTTTGATCTTGAACTCGTATAGTCAACTCACCTTTCTGCACATCAATCAAAGTTCTTCCTGTTACTAAGAAGGGCCTCCTAAGTATAATTGGTATTTCCTTGTCTACCTCGAAATCCATAATTGTAAAATCTGCCGGAAAGATGAACTTATCAACCTTCACTAAAATATCTTCAACAATACCTCTTGGATATGTTGTGACACCCCCAAATCCAGGTACTTAATTCCCACTGATTTGGTGTTCACTATAACATTCATCCGTAACTAACTACATATAAAAATGATAATTAAATTAAACCGAATGAAATATCTTCCCACATTAGGGATTACATCTCCAATCTCTTAATCAAACAAATCCGAGGTTATCTAACCTCTATTACATCAATGCAGAATAAAAACATAAAATTAAATAAGACTTTAGCAAAGAATTAAAACAAATAAACTAAACATCTTCATTTGCTCATCTTGCCCTTGCCCTTGCTAGTGGACGGCTCATCTAACTTCTCAGCCTTAGCTGCAATGTATTTAATGCAAGAGTGAGCAAACAATTGCCCACAAGTGTGATAATAATAATATCTGAATGAATTGATTATCAACTGAGGTATAATAGTTTTCTGTATTCAATCAACAAGGAATCAAAATTTGAAAGCTCGTTTGAGTGCTTAAATCAAGAACAATAGATTTCAAGATTTAAAGTTATATCTGAGGGTCACAAGACCTCGAACTATGTCCTAGGTTATCAAGTATTTCTACTGAAACCTTTAACAGTCTTATAGACTATGGACCATCCATCTCGTACTCAGGGGGATCAGCCCTTTGTACAATGTATTGTGCACAAACATTTTAACGCTGTCGCGTAGTTAATCCCATATATTAGGGTTGTTCATCTCAGTTTATCATCAGAGTCCGTACCAAAAGGAACTTGGCTTGGAACAAGTTTAAAATATTCTAAGTCTTTGAAACGCTCATCAACTAAGGACTAGCTGAATCAATAAGGGTTTGCTAGTCGCTAATACATTCGATTCAACAATAAAGTTTGTTCAATAGAAACTATACTCGAAATTTGAATAACAAACAATGATTGGAATAAAGCTTAAGTACGTAACATGATAGTAACCTTGCTTGAATATCAATAAGCTAAGGTCAATAAGCTTGCTCAACATAAATAAACTTGCTTTGAATAAATTAACAAGTTTAAAAGGGAAGAACAACTTGTCTCAAGCGTAGATTATAGATTTAAGTAATTCACGATCCTTAAACAACCTATACATTTAATTATAAAATAGTAACATAATTAGTTACAGAATAATATACCACTTTAGGCTTGCTCTTATCTTATTTATTATAACACTTCGGTTATCATTCAATAATCAATGAATGCTAGCTTAATAACCATCATGACCACTCATTGGTCATTTATAAATTTTAAAACTTGTTTATAACATCATAGAAGAAATATAAAGAAATAAGAATTAAAATTAAAATAAAAATTTTAGTTACTGTTTCCCTCGCCGGGCGGGAAAATCCTTAACAAAAATCTCGTCGGGGCAAAGATTTTCTTAACAAAACTCTCGCCGGGGCGAAGAAAATCAGTTCATTTCTCTCGCCGGGGCGAGAGACTTGACAGTCGTCTCCTACAGTTCGCGAACAGTGAAAACTTAGGCCAATTTTGGCCAAATTTTTCCGAATTCTACCATCCAATAAATAATTTAAACCTACCCAGACATCAAATATGCTAGAAAACAATTACCCAACATGTTTTCTAAACATTTTAATCATTCTAACACATAAACAACCAATTTAAACCCAAGAATTTCACTGTTAAATAATTTATTCAAGTTTTGACCATTTTCATGAAATCAAGCTCTGTAAATTCATTTTTCAACCAACTAAAACCATTCTTCTTGCATTATTCATGTTTTTCATCATATAATCATGACCAATTATTAATTAACCAATATCAACTAATTTAAGCATCAAATTTTCATACATATATACAATTCATGAAATAAACTCTATAAAATTATAAACTCTATTCCAAAGCATGTTTTCATGGATTAACACCTCTAAATTGATTATTAATCATCATATAATCATCTAACACATGATTACTACCAATTACACCAAGTAATTCATGTTTTAAGCAAGTAAATAATATACAAAGAACTAAAAATAAAATACAGTAAAGAGTTTATACCTTCTATTTGCTTTGGTCAATAAGGTTAACCTCCTTTGGTTTGAATTTTTTCCTCCAATACCCAAACTATTCTTCTCAATTCTCTCTTCTCACAACTCTCAAGCTCTCTCTTGTTTTCTCTGTATTTCTCTTTTCTCTTTGAACTCTGTTCTTTCTCTTCTTTTTTTTTCTTTTCTTATGTTATACAACTGACGTACTTTAAAAATAAAACTGATGAAAATAAAAACTGATAATTAATATAATAATAACGTATATTCTTTAAATTGAATCATCAGTTATAAAATTTCAAAAGCCATAAGGCTTGTTTGGCAAATACTAATTAAAATAATCTATTATTCTAACTAAAGGTCTTAAGGCCTTGTTTGGTAAAACAAAATTAAAATAACCCATTATTTCCAAACAAAGGTCATAGGGCCTTGTTTGGTAAAACTGAATTAAACACTTTCTCATTTATTTTAATAAATCATTATAACATATAGTTTTAAATGTCACACTTCTAATTTAATTGAACTTATTATTAAATAAATTCAATTAAACCTTACTAACTCAAATAATAAATTTATTTAACTAATAACAATAACACCAAATGAATTATATTATTCAAATAAACCTTTTCATCATCTAATTTAATTATTAAATTAAATTAGAATAAACATAACAAATCACATTCAAATAACATTTAACATTATTAAACTTAACATATACCCATTTCACAAAAACTTAATAAATTATTTATTTAGCTCAATAAATTAATAAAAAATATTTATGTAATTCGATAAATATTTTTATTCAATCACAAAAATTGCATTCGTTACATCTTTCCCTCCTTAAAAGGATTCTGTCCCCAAAATCACAACACAATTAAATCGTCCGTTACATTCTCCCCTCCTTACAAAGATTCTGTCCCCAGAATCGCAATATAAAGATTAAACAAATAATTGAGGAAAATTTTGCATCATTTGGTCTTCGAGTTCCCACGTTGCTTCTTCAGCACTGTGGTTCCTCCAGATTACCTTAACAGAAGGTATCACTTTATTTCTGAGAACCTGCTCTTTCCTGTCCACTATCTGTACAGGTATCTCTTCATAGGATAACTCTTTCTCAAACTGTATTGGTTCATATTCGATTACATGTTTATAATCAAACTTATACGGTCGTAGCACCGATATATGAAAGATATTGTGAATGTGGTCTAACTCGGGAGGTAAAGCTACCTCATAAGCCACCTCGCCTACTCGTTTCAGCACTTCGAAGGGTCCAATAAATCGTGGACTGAGTTTACCCTTTTTACCAAATCTGATTTTGCCTTTCCAGGGGGACACTTTGAGGAACACAAAACTCCCGACGTCAAATGCACGATCTTGACGATGTTGATCCGCATATTTCTTTTGCCTGTCTTGAGCAGCTAATAATCTGGCTCTTATCACTTTGACAATTTCAGCAGTTTATTGTACCAGCTCGGGTCCCAATAGGCGACGTTCACCAACCTCGTCCCAACATAACGGAGTTCTGCACTTCCTTCCGTACAATGCTTCGTATGGTGGCATTCCAATACTCGCGTGATGACTATTATTATAGGAAAACTCGACCAGAGGTAAATGATCATCTCAGTTGCCTTTAAAATCCATAACGCACGCTCGAAGCATATCCTCCAACGTTTGAATTGTTCTTTCACTCTGGCCATCGGTTTGAGGATGGTAGGTTGTACTCATTCTCAACTGCGTTCCCAAACAAGCTTGCAGACTCCTCCAAAATTTTGAGGTGAAACGTGGATCTCTGTCTGACACTATTGACACTGGAACACTGTGCCTTGAGATAATCTCTTTGACGTATAATTTCGCTAGCTGATCCAAAGTGAATCTGATTTTGATCGGCAAGAAATGCGTTGATTTCGTCAGTCGGTCCACTATAACCCATATTGCGTCATAACTCTTCTGAGTAGTTGGAAGCCCTACCACAAAGTCCATTGTGATATGCTCCCACTTCCATTATGGTATTTCCAAGGGTTGTAACAAACCACTTGGTCGTTGATGCTCCGCTTTAACTCTCTGACAAGTGAGACACTTCGCAACACACTCAGCCACTTCCCTTTTCATATTTGGCCACCAGAAATGTTGGCGAAGATCCTGTTACATCTTTGTACTTCCCGGATGAATCGAAAATCTTGAACTATGAGCTTCGTTCAAAATCTCCTCCCTGATTGCCAATACTGACGGTACCCAGATTCTGCCTTCAAATCTCAGCAACCCTTCGGTATCGATTTTGTATTTAAGCTTGTCTCCCTCAAGCACTCTTTTGCGTATATTAATACACTCCTCATCCTTGAGTTGCGCTTCCTTGACTTTGTCCACCAGAGTTGGTTGAGTTTCCATCTGGAACAATTTTTCATTAGGCTCTGCCCGATTCTTCACCTCTAACTCCAATTTAGCCATTTCCGCTACGAGCTTCTCCTGAGCAGTTAACAAAAATAGTTTCTCCCGACCTTTTCTACTTAAAGCGTCGGCAACCACATTAGCCTTTCCCGGATGGTATATAATTTCACAAACATAATCTTTGATCAATTCTAACCATCTTCTCTGCCGCATATTCAAATCCTTCTATGTAAAAATATACTTCAGACTTTTATGGTCTGTATATATTTCACACTTCTCCCCATAGAGATAATGCCTCCAGATTTTCAAAGCAAATACTACGGCTGCTAACTCCAAATCATGGGTCGGATACCCTTTCTCATAGTCTTTTAGTTGGCGCGATGCATATGCAATAACCTTACCATTCTGCATAAGCACACAACCAAGTCCTTTATGCGATGCATCGCTATACACCACAAAATTTCCTGTATCATCTGGCAAAGACAACACAGGTGCCGAACTTAGTCTCTTCTTTAGCTCTTGGAAACTCACTTCGCACTTCTCCGTCCAAACGAACTTCAATGATTTTCTTGTTAAATTCGTTAACGGAGTGGCGATCCTGGAGAAATCTTGAATAAAACGCCTGTAGTAACCTGCCAAACCTAAGAAACTCCTCACTTCTGACGGTGTTTTCGGCTGATCCCAGTTCATCACTGCTTCGACTTTAGCTGGATCCACCGAAATCCCGTCCTTATCGATAACATGCCCAAGGAACTGAACACTCTCCAACCAAAATTCGCACTTTGAAAATTTTGCATATAATTTCTCTTTCCTTAACGCCTCCAATGTCACCCTTAAATGCTCCACGTGTTCTTCTTGAGTTTTGGAGTAAACCAAAATGTCGTCTATGAATACCACCACAAACTTATCCAGAAATAGTTTGAACACCCTATTCATTAAGTCCATGAATGCTGCAGGCGCATTCGTTAAACCAAATGACATAACCAAAAACTCATAGTGATCATATCTAGTTCGAAATGCCGTCTTTGGTATGTCTTCCTTTCTCACCTTCAACTGATGGTATCCACTTCGCAGATCTATCTTTGAAAAATATTTTGCTCCCTTCAGTTGATCAAACAGGTCATCGATCCTTGGCAACGGATACTTGTTTTTAATCGTGACCTTATTCAACTCTCAATAATCAATGCAAAGACGCATTGATCCGTCCTTCTTCTTGACAAATAATACCGGCGCTCCCCACGGCGAAACGCTCGGTTGAATATACTTTTTATCCAGCAACTCCTGTAATTGCACCATCAACTCCTTCATTTCTACCGGAGCCATTCTATATGGGGCTTTTGATATAGGGGTTGTACCTGGTGCTAAATCAATTATAAACTAGATTTCCCTATCTGGCGGTAATCCTGGCAAATCATCAGGAAACACGTCCGCAAAATTCCTAACTACCGGTATCTCCTCCAGCTTTGCACTCACCTTTCGAGTATCGATTATGTAGGCTAGATATCCTACACATCCTTGTCTCAACATCTTTCTGGCCTGCATTATCGTCAGACAAATCGTTTGTCTAGGCGACTTGCTGCCATAAAACACTACCTTTGACGGAGTCATAAGGTTTACACACTTCTTTTGACAATCAATAACTGCCCCATGGTTGAACAACCAATACAAACCCAAAATAACGTCAAACTCCCCAAGACGAATTGGGATTAAGTTTACTGTCATCACATGACTATTAATATCTATTTGACAGTTCTTGTGGACAAACTTAACAGGAATCACTTCCCTATTCGCAATTTTTATATTCATGGGGTAATCTAATTCTTCTAGAGGTAATTCTAATTTCTTAGCAAAATCATCGGATATAAATGAGCAAGTAGCACCCGAGTCAAACAATACATAAGCATTAACATTATTGACTGGAATGATACCTGACACTACATCCTTTGACTGCACAGCATCCTGCACCGTCATATTGAATGTTCGAGCGGTAGGTCGATTGGGCTGTGTCGGTCCTGTGATAGCCAGATTGCCACCACCACTGTTTCCTTTTCCTGCACTGGCTCTACCTGTAGTTGCTTTCTTAGGGCAGTCTCGGGCAAAGTGATCCTTCGACCCGTAGATGAAACATGCGCCCTTCTTCGGACTAGGGCAATTCGGTGCGATATGACCCTCCTGTCCGCAGTTAAAGCATACCCTCTTACCCTTCAAGCAAACACCCACATGACTTTTCCCGCGGTTACTGCACACCTCCACCTTCTTTTTCTGATTACTCTGCTGACTTCCCACAGAGTTACTATCACTCCACTTCCTTTTCTGACCGCTGCCCCCATGGCTACCACTTGCCTTGTTTTCACTTTCATTCTTCTTCTTCCTCTGCTCCTGATTATACTTGGACAGAGCATCACTGCCTCCTTCAGCGATAATTGCCTTTCCCAGAATTGCCGCAAATGAGTTTAGTTGGAACATTGAAACTCGGCTATACAGCCAGGGCTTCAGTCCTTGCTCAAACCTCCTAGCCTTTCGCTCATCCGTGTTAACTTGGTATGGCGCAAACCTCGCCAACTCGTTGAATTTTGCAGCATACTCAGGCACCGTCATTGTACCTTGCTTCAACTCTAGAAACTGTACTTCCATTTGGTTCTGCGCGTTTGCCAGAAAATAAGTCTCGAAAAACATCTCCTTAAATCGCTCCCACGGAATAATCCCTGGGCCACCTCGAGTCTTATTTGCTTGCCACCAGTAGCTTGCTTTTGACTTGAGCATGAATGTTGCAAATGCCGTCTTCTGGTCCTCGTTGACCCTAGTGACATCAAACACCTTTTCCATCTCCATGACCCAGGTTTGTGCCTCGATTGGATTCATAGACCCTTCAAATTCTGGGGGTCCAACAGCCTTGAAATCTTTAAAAGTCATGGCCTGAGCTTGGGGTTGATTGGTAAATGCTCCCGTTAGCAGATTCACCAGCTGCTGCATCGGATTAGCGTTGGCTTCTTCGTTGTTATTGGTGGATCCCTCAGGAGTTTGTTGACGGGTTTGTCTTCTTGGCGGCATTTTACTGTTAAAAATTCGCGTTATTAGATTATTGCTCAATTACTTAAACATTTAAGTCTTAACTTAAACATTTATAAATAACACTTACCACACAACACATCTGATAAACTTTCGCATTTTTATTCATTACTGCTTCAAAACATAATAGAAATAACATCGTAGTTATTTACATCAAATCATCTATCCTGAAATCATAAGGTTCCAGAACTACGTCATTATTCTATCCTGTTATATAAAACTAGGATTTACAACTTATTAACTCATAAATTTTCATACTAGCATATCTAATCATAATCTACGATGACATCCCACGGCGCACAGCTTCCTTGCGTTCCTGCTCCATAATGCGAGTCACCATCCTTCGATCCATCATATCTGGATGACGATGAACTCGATCCTGAGCTCTATCTACCGTGGTATGAAAAATATACTCCATCTCATCAATCTTGGCCTTCTTTGACCGCACCTCACATTCAACACGATCTGCGCGGTTAGCCTCCCTCAACCAAGCAGTCTCAGCTCTCGTCCGCTTAGCTGACTCCTCTTTCAACTCATCTCGTACAATTTCATTCCTGGCTACCAACTGTCCTCGTCGATACTCAGACTGTGCTAGCCTCTGCTCAACCTCTGCAAGACGTGATGAAAGGTCTTGGATCTCAGCATCCTTCTGCTCTAGAGCGGCTTGACGTTCCACAACCTGCTCTCCTAACTCCTCCTTTTCGCTCTCAACATGAACCAGCTTCCACTCCACGTCCCCAAGACGTATGTCTAGCTCCTCAATCTCACTGTTCTTCTGCTCCAAGACAGTCTGTCGCTCAGCCAGCTGCCTCTCTAACTCCTCCACTCTATCTTGCAACTCAATGTTGTGATCATACACCTGCTCATACATCTGAACACCTAAGGAAGATAGTGATATCCCCTCAGGGTCTTCCTCCTCCTCCTCAACCTCCTCCGGATCCTCCTTAGGATCAGTCTCAGGCTCATACTCGTGACCTGTAACTGTAATCAATGGGGATGGCTCCCTCTGCACTAGCTGCTCAAGAACTACGTGAATATCTCGGGGCTCCTCCTCCCTAGCCTGGCTGGGCTCTCCTCTATCAGTCATCCTGACAACAAAATTTTAAGCTTTAATTACTAATCGATAATACTCGCGAGCACATAAGTTTGTTATCAAGTAAGCACATAACACATAATCAGTTTATTATCTTTCATGAATTTTCGTAATTCATTCCTTAGAACTCGATAAGAGTTTATCTCCACTATATTCTCTATCCTCTAAAAGGCTACTACCCTAAGGTTTTCCCCACCTAAAGGTTTATAACCTATCAGCTCTGATACCAACCTGTGACACCCTCAAATCCAGGTACTTAATTCCCACTGATTTGGTGTTCACTATAACATTCATCCATAACTAACTACCCATAAAAATGATAATTAAATTAAACCGAATGAAATATCTTCCCACATTAGGGATTACATCTCCAATCTCTTAATCAAACAAATCCCAGGTTATCTAACCTCTATTACATCAATGCGGAATAAAAACATAAAATTAAATAAGACTTTAGTAAAGAATTAAAACAAATAAACTAAACATCTTCATTTGCTCATCTTGCCCTTGCCCTTGCTAGTGGACGGCTCATCTGACTTCTCAGCCTTAGCTGCAATGTATTTAATGCAAGAGTGAGCAAACAATTGCCCACAAGTGTGATAATAATAATATCTGAATGAATTGATTATCAACTGAGGTATAATAGTTTTCTGTATTCAATCAACAAGGAATCAAGATTTGAAAGCTCGTTTGAGTGCTTAAATCAAGAACAATAGATTTCAAGATTTAAAGTTATATCTGAGGGTCACAAGACCTCGAACTATGTCCTAGGTTATCAAGTATTTCTACTGAAACCTTTAACAGTCTTATAGACTATGGACCATCCATCTCGTACTCAGGGGGATCAGCCCTTTGTACAATGTATTGTGCACAAACATTTTAACGCTGTCGCGTAGTTAATCCCATATATTAGGGTTGTTCATCTCAGTTTATCATCAGAGTCCGTACCAAAAGGAACTTGGCTTGGAACAAGTTTAAAATATTCTAAGTCTTTGAAACGCTCATCAACTAAGGACTAGCTGAATCAATAAGGGTTTGCTAGTCGCTAATACATTCGATTCAACAATAAAGTTTGTTCAATAGAAACTATACTCGAAATTTGAATAACAAACAATGATTGGAATAAAGCTTAAGTACGTAACATGATAGTAACCTTGCTTGAATATCAATAAGCTAAGGTCAATAAGCTTGCTCAACATAAATAAACTTGCTTTGAATAAATTAACAAGTTAAAAGGGAAGAACAACTTGTCTCAAGCGTAGATTACAGATTTAAGTAATTCACGATCCTTAAACAACCTATACATTTAATTATAAAATAGTAACATAATTAGTTACAGAATAATATACACTTTAGGCTTGCTCTTATCTTATTTATTATAACACTTCGGTTATCATTCAATAATCAATGAATGCTAGCTTAATAACCATCATGACCACTCATTGGTCATTTATAAATTTTAAAACTTGTTTATAACATCATAGAAGAAATATAAAGAAATAAGAATTAAAATTAAAATAAAAATTTTAGTTACTGTTTCCCTCGCCGGGGCGGGAAAATCCTTAACAAAAATCTCGTCGGGGCAAAGATTTTCTTAACAAAACTCTCGCCGGGGCGAAGAAAATCAGTTCATTTCTCTCGCCGGGGCGAGAGACTTGACAGTCGTCTCCTACAGTTCGCGAACAGTGAAAACTTAGGCCAATTTTGGCCAAATTTTCCGAATTCTACCATCCAATAAATAATTTAAACCTACCCAGACATCAAATATGCTAGAAAACAATTACCCAACATGTTTTCTAAACATTTTAATCATTCTAACACATAAACAACCAATTTAAACCCAAGAATTTCACTGTTAAATAATTTATTCAAGTTTTGACCATTTTCATGAAATCAAGCTCTGTAAATTCATTTTTCAACCAACTAAAACCATTCTTCTTGCATTATTCATGTTTTTCATCATATAATCATGAGCAATTATTAATTAACCAATATCAACTAATTTAAGCATCAAATTTTCATACATATATACAATTCATGAAATAAACTCTATAAAATTATAAACTCTATTCCAAAGCATGTTTTCATGGATTAACACCTCTAAATTGATTATTAATCATCATATAATCATCTAACACATGATTACTACCAATTACACCAAGTAATTCATGTTTTAAGCAAGTAAATAATATACAAAGAACTAAAAATAAAATACAGTAAAGAGTTTATACCTTCTATTTGCTTTGATCAATAAGGTTAACCTCCTTTGGTTTGAATTTTTTCCTCCAATACCCAAACTATTCTTCTCAATTCTCTCTTCTCACAACTCTCAAGCTCTCTCTTGTTTTCTCTGTATTTCTCTTTTCTCTTTGAACTCTGTTCTTTCTCTTCTTTCTTTTCTTTTCTTATGTTATACAACTGACTTACTTTAAAAAATAAAACTGATGAAAATAAAAACTGATAATTAATATAATAATAACGTATATTCTTTAAATTGAATCATCAGTTATAAAATTTCAAAAGCCATAAGGCTTGTTTGGCAAATACTAATTAAAATAATCTATTATTCTAACTAAAGGTCTTAAGGCCTTGTTTGGTAAAACAAAATTAAAATAACCCATTATTTCCAAACAAAGGTCATACGGCCTTGTTTGGTAAAACTGAATTAAACACTTTCTCATTTATTTTAATAAATCATTATAACATATAGTTTTAAATGTCACACTTCTAATTTAATTGAACTTATTATTAAATAAATTCAATTAAACCTTACTAACTCAAATAATAAATTTATTTAACTAATAACAATAACACCAAATGAATTATATTATTCAAATAAATCATTTATTCAAATAAACCTTTTCATCATCTAATTTAATTATTAAATTAAATTAGAATAAACATAACAAATCACATTCAAATAACATTTAACATTATTAAACTTAACATATACCCATTTCACAAAAACTTAATAAATTATTTATTTAGCTCAATAAATTAATAAAAAATATTTATGTAATTCGATAAATATTTTTATTCAATCACAAAAATTGCATTCGTTACATCTTTCCCTCCTTAAAAGGATTCTGTCCCCAGAATCACAACGCAATTAAATCGTCCGTTACATTCTCCCCTCCTTACAAAGATTCTGTCCCCAGAATCGCAATATAAAGATTAAACAAATAATTGAGGAAAATTTTGCATCATTTGGTCTTCGAGTTCCCACGTTGCTTCTTCAGCACTGTGGTTCCTCCAGATTACCTTAACAGAAGGTATCACTTTATTTCTGAGAACCTGCTCTTTCCTGTCCACTATCTGTACAAGTATCTCTTCATAGGATAAATCTTTCTCAAACTGTATTGGTTCATATTCGATTACATGTTTATAATCAAACTTATACGGTCGTAGCACCGATATATGAAAGACATTGTGAATGTGGTCTAACTCGGGAGGTAAAGCCACCTCATAAGCCACCTCGCCTACTCGTTTCAGCACTTCGAAGGGTCCAATAAATTGTGGACTGAGTTTACCCTTTTTACCAAATCTGATTTTGCCTTTCCAGGGGGACACTTTGAGGAACACAAAACTCCCGACGTCAAATGCACGATCTTGACGATGTTGATCCGCATATTTCTTTTGCCTGTCTTGAGCAGCTAATAATCTGGCTCTTATCACTTTGACAATTTCAGCAGTTTATTGTACCAGCTCGGGTCCCAATAGGCGACGTTCACCAACCTCGTCCCAACATAACGGAGTTCTGCACTTCCTTCCGTACAATGCTTCGTATGGTGGCATTCCAATACTCGCGTGATGACTATTGTTATAGGCAAACTCGACCAGAGGTAAATGATCATCCCAGTTGCCTTTAAAATCCATAACGCACGCTCAAAGCATATCCTCCAACGTTTGAATTGTTCTTTCGCTCTGGCCATCGGTTTGAGGATGGTAGGTTGTACTCATTCTCAACTGCGTTCCCAAACAAGCTTGCAGACTCCTCCAAAATTTTGAGGTGAAACGTGGATCTCTGTCTGACACTATTGACACTGGAACACTATGCCTTGAGATAATCTCTTTGACGTATAATTTTGCTAGCTGATCCAAAGTGAATCTGATTTTGATCGGCAAAAAATGCGTTGATTTCGTCAGTCGGTCCACTATAACCCATATTGCGTCATAACTCTTCTGAGTAGTTGGAAGCCCTACCACAAAGTCCATTGTGATATGCTCCCACTTCCATTCTGGTATTTCCAAGGGTTGTAACAAACCACTTGGTCGTTGATGCTCCGCTTTAACTCTCTGACAAGTGAGACACTTCGCAACACACTCAGCCACTTCCCTTTTCATATTTGGCCACCAGAAATGTTGGCGAAGATCCTGGTACATCTTTGTACTTCCCGGATGAATCGAAAATCTTGAACTATGAGCTTCGTTCAAAATCTCCTCCCTGATTGCCAATACTGACGGTACCCAGATTCTGCCTTCAAATCTCAGCAACCCTTCGGTATCGATTTTGTATTTAAGCTCGTCTCCCTCAAGCACTCTTTTGCGTATATTAATACACTCCTCATCCTTGAGTTGCGCTTCCTTGACTTTGTCCACCAGAGTTGGTTGAGTTTCCATCTGGAACAATTTTTCATTAGGCTCTGCCCGATTCTTCACCTCTAACTCCAATTTAGCCATTTCCGCTACGAGCTTCTCCTGAGCAGTTAACAAAAATAGTTTCTCCCGACCTTTTCTACTTAAAGCGTCGGCAACCACATTAGCCTTTCCCGGATGGTATAGAATTTCACAATCATAATCTTTGATCAATTCTAACCATCTTCTCTGTCGCATATTCAAATCCTTCTGTGTAAAAATATACTTCAGACTTTTATGGTCTGTATATATTTCACACTTCTCCCCATAGAGATAATGCCTCCAGATTTTCAAAGCAAATACTACGGCTGCTAACTCCAAATCATGGGTCGGATACCCTTTCTCATAGTCTTTTAGTTGGCGCGATGCATATGCAATAACCTTACCATTCTGCATAAGCACACAACCAAGTCCTTTATGCGATGCGTCGCTATACACCACAAAATTTCCTGTATCATCTGGCAAAGACAACACAGGTGCCGAACTTAGTCTCTTCTTTAGCTCTTGGAAACTCACTTCGCACTTCTCCGTCCAAATGAACTTCAATGATTTTCTTGTTAAATTCGTTAACGGAGTGGCGATCCTGGAGAAATCTTGAATAAAACGCCTGTAGTAACCTGCCAAACCTAAGAAACTCCTCACTTTTGACGGTGTTTTCGGCTGATCCCAGTTCATCACTGCTTCGACTTTAGCTGGATCCACCGAAATCCCGTCCTTATCGATAACATGCCCAAGGAACTGAACACGCTCCAACCAAAATTCGCACTTTGAAAATTTTGCATATAATTTCTCTTTCCTTAACGCCTCCAATGTCACCCTTAAATGCTCCACGTGTTCTTCTTGAGTTTTGGAGTAAACCAAAATGTCGTCTATGAATACCACCACAAACTTATCCAGAAATAGTTTGAACACCCTATTCATTAAGTCCATGAATGCTGCAGGCGCATTCGTTAAACCAAATGACATAACCAAAAACTCATAGTGACCATATCTAGTTCGAAATGCCGTCTTTGGTATGTCTTCCTTTCTCACCTTCAACTGATGGTATCCACTTCGCAGATCTATCTTTGAAAAATATTTTGCTCCCTTCAGTTGATCAAACAGGTCATCGATCCTTGGCAACGGATACTTGTTTTTAATCGTGACCTTATTCAACTCTCAATAATCAATGCAAAGATGCATTGATCCGTTCTTCTTCTTGACAAATAATACCGGCGCTCCCCACGACGAAACGCTCGGTTGAATATACTTTTTATCCAGCAACTCCTGTAATTGCACCATCAACTCCTTCATTTCTACCGGAGCCATTCTATATGGGGCTTTTGATATAGGGGCTGTACCCGGTGCTAAATCAATTACAAACTCGATTTCCCTATCTGGCGGTAATCCTGGCAAATCATCAGGAAACACGTCCGCAAAATCCCTAACTACCGGTATCTCCTCCAGCTTTGCACTCACCTTTCGGGTATCAATTATGTAGGCTAGATATCCTACACATCCTTGTCTCAACATCTTTCTGGCCTGCATTATCATCAGACAACTCGTTTGTCTAGGCGACTTGCTGCCATAAAACACTACCTTTGACGGAGTCATAAGGTTTACACACTTCTTTTGACAATCAATAACTGCCCCATGGTTGAACAACTAATCCAAACCCAAAATAACGTCAAACTCCCCAAGACGAATTGAGATTAAGTTTACTGTCATCACATGACTATTAATATCTATTTGACAGTTCTTGTGGACAAACTTAACAGGAATCACTTCCCTATTCGCAATTTTTATATTCATGGGGTAATCTAATTCTTCTAGAGGTAATTCTAATTTCTTAGCAAAATCATCGGATATAAATGAGCAAGTAGCACCCGAGTCAAACAATACATAAGCATTAACATTATTGACTGGAATGATACCTGACCCTACATCCTTTGACTGCACAGCATCCTGCACCGTCATGTTGAATGTTCGAGCGGTAGGTCGATTGGGCTGTGTCGGTCATGTGATAGCTAGATTGCCACCACCACTGTTTCCTTTTCCTGCACTGGCTCCACCTGTAGTTGCTTTCTTAGGGCAGTCTCGGGCAAAGTGATCCTTCGACCCGTAGATGAAACATGTGCCCTTTTTCGGACTAGGGCAATTCGGTGCGATATGACCCTCCTGTCCGCAGTTAAAGCATACCCTCTTACCCTTCAAGCAAACACCCACATGACTTTTCCCGCGGTTATTGCACACCTCCACCTTCTTTTTCTGATTACTCTGCTGACTTCCCGCAGAGTTACTATCACTCCACTTCCTTTTCTGACCGCTGCCCCCATGGCTACCACTTGCCTTGTTTTCACTTTCATTCTTCTTCTTCCTCTGCTCCTGATTATACTTGGACAGAGCATCACTGCCTCCTTCAGCGATAATTGTCTTTTCCAGAACTGCCGCAAATGAGTTTAGTTGGAACATTGAAACTCGGCTATACAGCCAAGGCTTCAGTCCTTGCTCAAACCTCCTAGCCTTTCGCTCATCCCTGTTAACTTGGTATGGCGCAAACCTCGCCAACTCGTTGAATTTTGCAGCATACTCAGGCACCGTCATTGTACCTTGCTTCAACTCTAGAAACTATACTTCCATTTGGTTCTGCGCGCTTGCCGGAAAAATAAGTCTCGAAAAACATCTCCTTAAATCGCTCCCACGGAATAATCCCTGGGCCACCTCGAGTCTTATTTGCTTGCCACCAGTAGCTTGCTTCTGACTTGAGCATGAATGTTGCAAATGCCGTCTTCTGGTCCTCGTTAACCCTAGTGATATCAAACACCTTTTCCATCTCCATGACCCAAGTTTTTGCCTCGATCGAATTCATAGACCCTTGAAATTCTGGGGGTCCAACAGCCTTAAAATCTTTAAAAGTCATGGCCTGAGCTTGGGGTTGATTGGCAAATGCTCCTGTTAGCAGATTCACCAGCTGCTGCATCGGATTAGCGTTGGCTTCTTCGTTGTTATTGGTGGATCCCTCAGGAGTTTGTTGACGGGTTTGTCTTTTTGGCGGCATTTTACTGTTAAAAATTCGCGTTATTAGATTATTGCTCAATTACTTAAACATTTAAGTCTTAACTTAAACATTTATAAACAACACTTAACACACAACACATCTGATAAACTTTCGCATTTTTATTCATTACTGCTTCAAAACATAATAGAAATAACATCGTAGTTATTTACATCAAATCATCTATCCTGAAATCATAAGGTTCCAGAACTACGTCATTATTCTATCCTGTTATATAAAACTAGGATTTACAACTTATTAACTCATAAATTTTCATACTAGCATATCTAATCATAATCTACGATGACATCCCACGGCGCACAGCTTCCTTGCGTTCCTGCTCCATAATGCGAGTCACCATCCTTCGATCCACCATATCTGGATGACGATGAACTCGATCCTGAGCTCTATCTACCGTGGTATGAAAAATATACTCCATCTCATCAATCTTGGCCTTCTTTGACCGCACCTCACATTCAACACGATCTGTGCGGTTAGCCTCCCTCAACCAAGCAGTCTCAGCTCTCGCCCGCTTAGCTGACTCCTCTTTCAACTCATCTCGTACAATTTCATTCCTGGCTACCAACTATCCTCGTCGATACTCAGATTGTGCTAGCCTCTGCTCAACCTCTGCAAGACGTGATGAAAGGTCTTGGATCTCAGCATCCTTCTGCTCTAGAGCGGCTTGACGTTCCACAACCTGCTCTCCTAACTCCTCCTTTTCGCTCTCAACATGAACCAGCTTCCACTCCACGTCCCCAAGACGTATGTCTAACTCCTCAATCTCACTGTTCTTCTGCTCCAAGACAGTTTGTCGCTCAGCCAGCTGCCTCTCTATCTCCTCCACTCTATCTTGCAACTCAATGTTGTGATCATACACCTACTCATACATCTGAACACCTAAGGAAGATAGTGATATCCCCTCAAGGTCTTCCTCCTCCTCCTCAACCTCCTCCGGATCCTCCTCAGGATCAGTCTCAGGCTCATACTCATGACCTGTAACTGTAATCAATGGGGATGGCTCCCTATGCACTAGCTGCTCAAGAACTACGTGAATATCTCGGGGCTCCTCCTCCCTAGCCTGGCTGGGCTCTCCTCTATCAGTCATCCTGATAACGAAATTTTAAGCTTTAATTACTAATCGATAATACTCGCGAGCACATAAGTTTGTTATCAAGTAAGCACATAACACATAATCAGTTTATTATCTTTCATGAATTTCCGTAATTCATTCCTTAGAACTCGATAAGAGTTTATCTCCACTATATTCTCTATCCTCTAAAAGGCTACTACCCTAAGGTTTTCCCCACCTAAAGGTTCATAACCTATCAGCTCTGATACCAACCCGTGACACCCCCAAATCCAGGTACTTAATTCCCATTGATTTGGTGTTCACTATAACATTCATCCATAACTAACTACCCATAAAAATGATAATTAAATTAAACCGAATGAAATATCTTCCCACATTATGGATTACATCTCCAATCTTTTAATCAAACAAATCCCGGGTTATCTAACCTCTATTACATCAATGCGGAATAAAAACATAAAATTAAATAAGACTTTAGTAAAGAATTAAAACAAATAAACTAAACATCTTCATTTTCTCATCTTGCCCTTGCCCTTGCTAGTGGACGGCTCATCTGACTTCTCAGCCTTAGCTGCAATGTATTTAATGCAAGAGTGAGCAAACAATTGCCCACAAGTGTGATAATAATAATATCTGAATGAATTGATTATCAACTGAGGTATAATAGTTTTCTGTATTCAATCAACAAGGAATCAAGATTTGAAAGCTCGTTTGAGTGCTTAAATCAAGAACAATAGATTTCAAGATTTAAAGTTATATCTGAGGGTCACAGGACCTCGAACTATGTCCTAGGTTATCAAGTATTTCTACCGAAAACTTTAACAGTCTTATAGACTATGGACCATCCATCTCATACTCAGGGGGATCAGCCCTTTGTACAATGTATTGTGCACAAATATTTTAACGCCGTCGCGTAGTTAATCCCCTATATTAGGGTTGTTCATCTCAGTTTATCATCAGAGTCCGTACCAAAAGGAACTTGGCTTGGAACAAGTTTAAAATATTCTAAGTCTTTGAAACGCTCATCAACTAAGGACTAGCTGAATCAATAAGGGTTTGCTAGTCGCTAATACATTCGATTCAACAATAAAGTTTGTTCAATAGAAACTATACTCGAAATTTGAATAACAAACAATGATTGGAATAAAGCTTAAGTACGTAACATGATAGTAACCTTGCTTGAATATCAATAAGCTAAGGTCAATAAGCTTGCTCAACATAAATAAACTTGCTTTGAATAAATTAACAAGTTAAAAGGGAAGAACAACTTGTCTCAAGCGTAGATTACAGATTTAAGTAATTCACGATCCTTAAACAACCTATACATTTAATTATAAAATAGTAACATAATTAGTTACAGAATAATATACACTTTAGGCTTGCTCTTATCTTATTTATTATAACACTTCGGTTATCATTCAATAATCAATGAATGCTAGCTTAATAACCATCATGACCACTCATTGGTCATTTATAAATTTTAAAACTTGTTTATAACATCATAGAAGAATTATAAAGAAATAAGAATTAAAATAAATAAAAAAATTTAGTTACTGTTTCCCTCGTCGGGGCGGGAAAATCCTTAACAAAAATCTTGTCGGGGCGAAGATTTTCTTAACAAAACTCTCGCCGGGGCGGGAGGCTCGCCGGGGCGAAGAAAATCAGTTCATTTCTCTCACCGGGGCGAGAGACTTGACAGTCGTCTCCTACAGTTCGCGAATAGTGAAAACTTAGGCCAATTTTGGCCAAATTTTCTGAATTCTACCATCCAATACATAATTTAAACCTACCCATACATCAAATATGCTAGAAAACAATTACCCAACATTATTTCTAAACATTTTAATCATTCTAACACATAAACAACCAATTTAAACCCAAGAATTTCACTGTTAAACAATTTATTCAAGTTTTGACCATTTTCATGAAATCAAGCTCTGTAAATTCATTTTTCAACCAACTAAAACCATTCTTCTTGCATTATTCTTGTTTTTCATCATATAATCATAAGCAATTATTAATTAACCAATATCAACTAATTTAAGCATCAAATTTTAATACATATATACAATTCATGAAATAAACTCTATAAAATTACAAACTCTATTCCAAAGCATGTTTTCATGGATTAACACCTCTAAATTGATTATTAATCATCATATAATCATCTAACACATGATTACTACCAATTACACCAAGTAATTCATGTTTTAAGCAAGTAAATAATATACAGAGAACTAAAAATAAAATACAGTAAAGAGTTTATACCTTCTATTTGCTTTGATCAATAAGGTTAACCTCCTTTGGTTTGAATTTCTTCCTCCAATACCCAAACTATTCTTCTCAATTCTCTCTTCTCACAACTCTCAAGCTCTCTCTTGTTTTCTCTGTATTTCTCTTTTCTCTTTGAACTCTGTTCTTTCTCTTCTTTCTTTTCTTTTCTTATGTTATACAACTGACATACTTTAAAAATAAAACTGATGAAAATAAAAACTGATAATTAATATAATAATAACGTATATTCTTTAAATTGAATCATCAGTTATAAAATTTCAAAAGCCATAAGGCTTGTTTGGCAAATACTAATTAAAATAATCTATTATTCTAACTAAAGGTCTTAAGGCCTTGTTTAGTAAAACAAAATTAAAATAACCCATTATTTCCAAACAAAGGTCATAGGGCCTTTTTTGGTAAAACTGAATTAAACACTTTCTCATTTATTTTAATAAATCATTATAACATATAGTTTTAAATGTCACACTTCTAATTTAATTGAACTTATTATTAAATAAATTTAATTAAACCTTACTAACTCAAATAATAAATTTATTTAACTAATAACAATAACACCAAATGAATTATATTATTCAAATAAATTATTTATTCAAATAAACCTTTTCATCATCTAATTTAATTATTAAATTAAATTAGAATAAACATAACAAATCACATTCAAATAACATTTTACATTATTAAACTTAACATATACCCATTTCACAAAAACTTAATAAATTATTTATTTAGCTCAATAAATTAATAAAACATATTTATGTAATTTGATAAATATTTTTATTCAATCACAAAAATTGCATTCGTTACATATGTCACAGATCTATCTGCAAGCTGTAAGGTTATGTTCGTCGGCCTCGGTTCCTTCAGTCCTAATTGGGTGTAAACCGAAAGTGGCATCAAGTTGATCCTAGCCCCCAAATCACATAATGCTCTTCCTGAAAATTGATTACCGATCGTACACGGGATAGTGAAACTTCGCGGATCCTTCAACTTTGGTGGTAACTTTTTCTGTAAGATTACACTGCATTCTTCAGTCAATGCCACAGTTTCAAAATCACCTAATCTCCTTTTCTTAGATAAAATGTCTTTCATGAATTTTGTGTAGTTTGGCATTTGCTCCAAAGCTTCTGTAAATAGTATGTTGATGTGAAGCTTTTTAAATACCTTAAGGAATTTTGCAAACTGATTATCCACCTTTTGTTTTTGCAATCTATATGGAAAAGGAATCGAAGGCATCCTTTGCATTTGTTTTCCTAATTCATCTTTGACTTGTGGATTATCTTCCTTCTTTTCTTGCTTCTTTTCCTCGTTGACTTCACCCACTTCTAATTCTTCATCCATACATACATCATCAATTGCATTCTTGCTATCTGCGTTCGATAATTCTTTACCACTTCTTAAAACAACATTACAATTTTCGTCAAGGTTGTGCACTTCCTGCATTAAATTACTTGAAAATTTTTGAAATTGGCTTTTGATGTTGGTAGCAAAATGTTGAAATAATTGTTCCATTTTAGCAATTCTTGCATTATTTTCTGCCTGATATTTCGACAATAAATCCTCCATCATTGCCTTATATTCTTGCTGAAAAGCCTGTTGCTCTTGATCTTGCATCTTCTTTTGAATACGATCATCGACATTGAGATTTTGATTACTTTGATAATTGGATCCTTCAACAAACTGCACTGACTCGACCTTAATTGCGCATTGACTCTTTGCATGATTTCCTGCACAAATATCACATGCCAACGCATCCTTCTACATAGACTGGTATCCACCAGAATCCAATTTCCTTGCTATAGCCGCTACTTGCTCTACCAATACCGAAATTACATCATTCTAATTTACTGCCATAGTTCCAATTAGCGTATTACTTGTTGTGGACCATTGATAATTATTGTTTGTCATGATCTCCAACAATTCATATGCCTCATCATAATTTTTCTCCATTAAAGATCCACCTGCGGCTGCATCGATATTAGATCGCATTGTAACATTCAAACCATTGTAAAAAGTCTGAATTTGCAACCACATAGGAATGCCATGGTGTGGACATTTCCTGAGTAATTCGTTAAACCTCTCTGAAGCTTCATACAAAGATTTCGAGTCTTATTGAGCAAATGCTGTGATATCTGACCTCAATCTTGTGATTTTAGCTTGCGAAAAAAACTTAGCCAAGAATTTTTGTACAAGATCATGCCATGTAGATATCGAGCCTGCTGGTAGCGAATGTAACCAGCTTTTCGCCTTACCACGAAGTGTTAAAGGGAAAAGTCGCAGTCTAAATGCATCCTTAGAAACTCCTTCATATTTACATGTATCACATATTTCAAAAAAATTGATCAAATGCTCATTCGGATCATCATTAGGGTAACCTCCAAATTGTACTGAACTTTGAATCATCTGTATCATGCTTGGTTGAATTTCAAAACTACTAGCTTGTATTGCAGGTCTTCTAATACTGGATTGAACATTCATTGCCAACAGTGTAACATACTCCTGCAATGTTTTCTGTTCTTCTGCAACCAAATTCTCTAAATCTTGCATTTTGAAACAATAGCGAGAGTGCTTGTAAAAGAATAAAAATTTGTGTTTAAATTAGAATCAGATTAATTGTAATTGATATTAGAAATAAGAAGATTAATTACTAGAATTAATTCCCCGGCAACGGCGCCAAAAACTTGATGGGCTAAATCTATACTAGCAATTTTTACGTACAAGTATACACGGTCAATCAAGTAATAAAGTGAAAGTAGAGTGTCGAACCCACGAGGAATAATCTAATAAATCAATTAATTAATCAAATAGTTAACCTTTAATTAACCAAATTCTATTTAAACAAGAGATAATTGTTTCATAATCACAAATAGCTAAACTAATAAGAGAAATAATTCTGAATAATATTATAGAAATAAAGTTATCAAGATTATAATTTTCCCCGATGATGTTCCCTATTCATCTACTCCCTATTTAATCAATCAAATATTGCAGATTGTTAACCAAGAATTCAAAAGTATTTATCTAACTTATTACAATATTAGATAAGTGTTATCATTCTCAATTAAAATACTATATTCCTATGTGAATAATCAACAATGATGCTATAATTACCAATTCTTAACAAGTTCATGCGATACTTGGGTATATTTCTATCCCTTATGCAAATTGAATAATAATTCTTAACATGAATTAATCCAACACATGTATCATATTTGACATCCAATCTAGAATCAATGTATCCATATCATCTAGATCAATAGATTAATTGTTGGCCAGCCAACTATTGAGTGAAAACTAAAATATAATAAACAATCTTGCAAACATCTGATAGAAGTTAAATAGTCAATAGATTAATAAAAACCAATCATCGGGTTCCATTGCAATCTTGAAAATGGAATTTAGTTCATGAATAAAGAAAAGAACAACATCTCAACAATCATAGTCATTATAAACACAAGAGTGTAAAAGAAGGATAAAAGAAAAGAATCTGATGATCAGCTCCCGCTATAATTCTTCAGATCTTGATCCTCAGTCCTCAATTCCCTCTCTCCAGATAGAATAGATTGAATAATGCTCTCATTCTCCTGTTGTATTAGCACTCTCTCTTTTTATTTATTTTTTGTTTTTCTTGGCATCGTTCCATATATAAAAGCTAAAGAAAACCCTAATTCTGCTGCACGCACGCGCCACACACGCGCGGAAAAGCCTTCGGGCGCAGCAACCCATAATACCAAGCGCCGCGACCCATGATACGTGCCGCGACTCATAATACCGAGCGCCGTGGCCTATGATCTCTGTTCATTTTCTTGCTTTTCTTCCTTGATCTTCCAATTGCTTCAAATATTATGATTTTGCCACTTAACTCCTTTATTCCTACAAAATTAATAAAAATAATAAATTAAATACAAACTCAATAAAATAAGATAAAATACTTAAAAACACACAAATTATTAAGCCTAAAAGTACCCAAATAATAAGTATAAAACCTACTCATCAATAAGCATACTCTTGATCGACTAGATCAATCATAGCATCTCTACTGATAGTGTGCCTGGTCTATCCTGTCTCAACCGGATGGTAGGCGATCTTTCACTGGTACTCCTGATGAGAACTCCTAAAGACATAAGTCATTTGACTTATCTTCAATTTCTTATCTCTCAATTCTTCCTTAAGCTCATAGACTTAGTCCTCGACTAACACCTTGTCGTCTATCTCTGCTTCCCAATAAGACTCCATAGCCTACTTCTCAGACCGCACATTCTCTAACTATGCCCTTAAGGCAATCACCTCATTCCACAGCTCAACATTCCTGTCGATCACTGCCACAAATAACTCGTGCATATCTACCGAGTCTTCCATCCCATCTTCCAGCTCTGATGGTATAGCCTCAGACACTGTGTCATCTAGCTCTTCCTGCTCAGAGGGATCCTCCTCAGATGAAGGGTCCTCTGCTACAGGCATAGCTCCTGCTGATGCCCTCCCTAACATACCAGCAACTACTAGTCCTCCTAACCTCCTAGTCACACTAGCTGGTAGCCTTGATTCCTCCTCACGTTCCTCTGAATGTTCAGACAGATCGTCATCAGAATCGATGTCCATGTATGGATCACTCTCCATGTGAGCCTCTACCTCCGGTATTGGCTCGGGTACTAGTTCTGGTTAAGTGATCAGCTCTTCACTCACAACGTGAATATCTCTATACTCTAGTTCTTCTTCTGACGTCTATAATCAATTTTAGTATCTTGATTAGGACATATCAATAATATATATTTATTATTATCACATAACAAACATAGTTTATTTTAAGTTTTAGTTTTACTTTTATTTCTTTTGACGAATTCCTTAATCCATCATTTGGAAACTCTATTTAGGTTTATTTACTTACTAACTTCTTCTAACTTCTCCAAGGCTATATCCTAAGGCTTTTTCCCCTACCTAAGGTTTATAACCTATTAGCTTTGATACCAACCTGTGACACCCCCAAATTCGGGTACCTTCAAACCCGGGTCTGGTGCTACACGGTACTACTTCATCACATTCATCTATATACGTAATCTGAATGACACGAATGTAATTAACTATAATATTACAAACTTATCCGTTCCATACCCAGGTTCTAAGACCATTACATGTTCAAAACATAATAATATTATCTATTACATAATAATACTATGCTATTATACATTCTTCTATTCATTCATCTTTTTCTTTCCTTTGTCCTTACTGGATTCTTCCACCCGCTTGGGCTTAGCTAAAAGTTGTTTAATTTAAAGTAAGAGTGAGCATTCTAAAGCTCAACAAGTATAACAATTAAATAACAACAAAATTAAGAAACATGATATTTATCTTTAACAATTGAACAATAGTTGTAGACATTCCGAATAATCAAGAATAATACTTTCCTTTCGCTTTAAAAACATTTCAGTTTTGAAACGAAATATAACATGCATACCAAGCGGTCAAATGACCAACACTTTTCTTTTCATTCATAAAGGGATTTCCCAGTATTTTAACTGTAAACCCGGTATCACTTACGAGCACGTCTAGGTGATCAATGTATAGTACTCTACGTTGATCAACACTACATCCAAATGACATTGCGTTTAATTTTGACACCTTATGTGTCAGCCAAAATATTCGACTAAGAACTGTCCCTATTGAAAGGGTTTTGTAATACCCCGAAATATTATCAAAATTATAAATATTGTCTTAACTGGGTTAAGAATGAAAACTCTAGAAATATTTAATGAATGACTGTTCAGGTAATCTTAGGAAACCTAATACGATTCGAAAACGCGATTGTATATGTTTAGAATTAGAACGTATAACCTAAAGCTAGGTATCGAGAAGTTTAAAACCTTAAACCCTAATGAGATTCGAGTTTTCTATCATATGTGCTTAATAAAGATCGAAATGATATTTTGAACCAAGTGTTTTGTAATTTTATTATGTAAACGATGAATTAGGTCAAATAAAAATTTTTCTCCGAAAAATGTCGTGCTTACAAACGTTAAAAACGTCGTGCTTAAAAATAATTTTTTTTACCAATGAACTTGTTGGTATATTCGTTTTAACAAGTTGTTTTGTCGTGGTTATACTAACAAAATGCTTTGTCATGCTTACACTGATAAGAAGTTAACTAAACTTTGGGGTTAAGTAAACTTCGAGGCTAAGTAAACTTCGGAGTTAAGTAAACTTCAAGGCTAAGTAAACTTCGGGGCTAAGTTTACTTAGGGGCTAAGTCTTGGAAAGATATTTTATGGCTTAAAGACCATTATACCCTAACTTAGGAAATCCTATAAATAGGAGCCCATCCTATCTTCATTTCTTACCAATTCACAAATCCAAAAAAAGAAACTCTTGCAAGAGAGAGTTATTGTGAGTTAGAGTGATTTCAAGTTGCAAAGAAATAGTTAAAGATTGCAACTACAAGAGGTAAAATTCCTAGTTGTTGTTATGTTCGATTTCAATTCGTAAATATAGCCAATTATGCTTTTTACTAGTAGTTATAATGTCAAAATTCATTTTATAGCTAGTGTAGTATATATCATAATCACTAGTAGTTATAATGTCCAAATCATTACAACTATAGTGAAGAAACGATCAAATCGTAAGTAGTTATCATGTTCGAATTTTTCAAAGTGTTCTTCGTGTTCTTGAGTAAAAGTCATAAATCTTACATAAGTAGGTTTATGATTTTGGTTTTTAATGTTATGAAGTGTTATTGAGTCTTAGAACATGCTATCTTAACAAATTAATGCTAGTGGTACCATGTTTCACATGGCTAACCCAAGATATTTTGATCAAAGTAGGCTCACTGACTTTTCTGCCCATTTTCCGAAATTTTAAAGTCAGAATCTGCTTCTAAAATATAAAAGAAAGTTGTAGATAATGAAATTCTAATGAATTTAGACTCAAGAATCACCTTAAACTGTTTTGTTATGAGAAAGTTATGGCAGTTTCCGTAAAGGACGTCAAAGCTGAAAAGTTTAAGGGGGCTCTCGGATTTAAAGGGTTAAAAATGACTTTTTGAGCTAGCCACTTATCTAAGTAATTCCACATATGGAATTAGTTTAACAAGTTATAAAAACAATTAATAAGAAGTAAAAATTCAATGAACTAACATTCGGGTACTCGTAACCCGTTTTGTAGGGTTTTATAAGTTTGCTGGGAAAACCTAGTTTCGATTCGAGGCAAGTCTTCTAACTCTTATTTGATTTTGTGATAGTTGTTATGTTAAGATATGTGATATTAAAAAGCATGTGCTAGTCATTGATTAACTGTTAACTATTAATTGTTAAGTGATGATACATATGAATATGTATCAAGTATATTAGTGTGGAGCGATATGATTATTAACTGAGATATATGATAAGTCAAGCATGTTAAAGTTTATATGAAAGCATAAATTGTTTATGTGTTATTAGTAGACTTGTTGAGCCGTAGTGCTCATTCTTGCGAATAAAACTTTATTTGTAGTTATGAAGAACGTTAAGAAGACCATGAACGATAAGAAGAAGCTTAGATTAGGTTTATGTTTTATTTACTTGTATTTGTATGAGGTCATAATGACTGTTGTAATACGAACAAGAAAACCATGTAACCAAAGATTATATCAATAATATGATGTTATTATTATGGAACGTTGTTATGTCTTTAAATTTGATATAACTTAGAATTGTTAAAGCACTATAAATTTGAGTGAGGGTATTGGTAATATGGACTGATCATGTTAGACGATACTCTGAACTTCAGATAGATAGTAAAACATTAATACAATATTGATCAAGAACTATACATCTGAGTGAGGGTATTGAATGATATTGGGAGTTCTGTAAGCATTGAGGTTACACCTAATGAGCGCCGGTAAGGTGCCACCTTTACCGGAATGCGCCCCTCCGTTCCAAGAACAATCTTATCATTAATATTGTGAATTTCAGATAGATAGGGAATATCGATACAAAGAGATATCTCTATAAAGATATGTATTCAAGTGAGGGTATTGAATAATACGGTATGTTCTGTAAAGAAAAGGAATCTTGTCACGGATAAAGATGCAAATATTTATTGCAAGATTCTTCTGTTCCCAAGAACCATCCTATTATTAATGCTGTGAACTTTGGGTATATGGAATTATATAATGTTTAAATCATAAGGTTAAAAATTTGACCGATATATATATGGTGTTATCTATATATACGAATGAACTACAAGTTGATACTTGTAGAAAGAATGAGATCGAGATCAAGTTACGATCCAGGGATTAATTAAGATAAAAGAAATTTATAATTTTATAGTCTGTAATAGACTAATTCAACCAATATGATTATGGGATCATTGGTTAAGTTATGATAGAAGTCTGAGATAACGTCGAACCCTTGTTCGGGCGGCCAACGCCCGAATTTGGGGGCGTTACAGGTTTGTTCAAAAACTATCCCTATTAAAAAGGATTTGTACATTTCTAAACTTACCTTGAATCCGCACTAAACAAATTGGTTTGGAAAGCGCGATTTAACATCAATAAGATACAATAACCAATCGATAAAACACTTTAACATGCGTCTAGTCGAAATAAATGGCATTGCCATATTTCTCAAGAAGTTTATGCATATCTGAACTTTAAAACTTTAACAGTTTATGTTATAGCATATCTTGAATACTGGTACAAATTCTAAAAGATTTGCACAAGAATGAAATTCACACAATCTTTAAGGTATTATGGAATTTTAGACTTAATTATATCACATAACATTCATAAGACAATAATCAAATGAAGTTAGAAAACTTGCCTTAAACGTCTTCTAGAATTTATGCTAGTTTGCCCTTCGAATGGCCTACACAATTAAGTTTACATTCACATACCAATTAGACACATAATTGACGCCAAATATTGGTCTACGCTACCCTTAATTCATAATTAATAATGTTTTTTATTATTCGAAACTTAGTATTAACTTTGTTTTTAAGAGTTGACACGACGTTATGCTACATGCACAACGTTCGTCTAACATGCTTACGCTATCGCCCAAAACCCGAGCTTATAAAAGCTCTTTACTGGGCTTGGCACAGGACTGGCGCTACGACGCCAGTTTCCAGTTCATTTCCGGTGCTACGGCGCCCTCTCATAGTAGCCCGGCCAGAAGCGGCACTGCGCCGCCAGTTTTTATACTGTGAACGGTGTTGTGGCGCCATTCATAATTTTCCCCAGTTCTTGATGTGGCACTGCGGCGCCAGCTTTTTACTTTATATGCAACACTGTGGCGCCCACAGTCAGGGATTCATTTCTCATTTTTTTCATCTTTTGAAATTTTTGTTTCCCGTCTAATTCGTTTCCGAATATCGTAACTTCCTCATCCGTTATCGGAATGAGTTTGTTCTTGAGCCTACGGCTCACAATTTTCATGAACTATAAAACCCCAGAAAACTAACATTTTCCAGAAGCAGTACTTAACCATAAACCTAGCACGAAAGTCGTACTGAGCAAGGGTTTTCCATCGATTGATGTATTTTACTAAAATTTTCGCCATGACTTCGTCGTAGCATATTTTTACTCCATTCCAATTGGAACATTTCAACAACTTACACACGTATATTTCTTTCTTCTTAGACTTTACAAACTAACAAATGAACGATGGTTTTAAATTTATCCATCAACAACATTTAATACTGATCTTCATACTTTCTTGGTTTGGTTCGTTATTAAAACTACGATTCCACTTATCATGTATATTTTCGTGATTTACACTACTAATATCATCATCCTTATATCTTCGGATCATTATGACCCCCATTAATCAACAACGACTAACATAGTACTTCATAATAAATCTACAAAGCATTTGAAGGGTTTTAGGGATTTACCTTTGGTGTTCTTAGTTTAAGCTTGAAGAAGATGATTAATTAATTGGCTAGCTTTTTCCTCCTCTTCCTTCTATAATCCGAGCCTCTCACTTCTCTCACAATTTATGAAGAGTTTCTTCTATTGCTTTTGGTGAATTGGTAAGGATTTAGAAGAGAAGATGTTGCTATTTATAGGCTTGGCAAGGCTTAGGGCATTTTGGTTATTTGGCTAACTTAACCACCAATTAACCATGGTTAAGTGGTGGGGGATGGGATGGTTAGCTTCCTTAGGAAGCTCTCCCCTTCCATTGGTCCATTCCTTTTCACTTGGATTTAGTTAGGACTTAGTCATCCTAACTTGGTCTTCTTTACTTAGTTAGGTTACTTTAACCATTTAGTGAAGCCGCAATGTTTGACTTTGATTTTTTGTATTCCTACCGTATAATTTTCGTATTATACTCGTATTATTCTCGGAAATTAAGTCGACAAGCTGAAAAACCGTGAAATTCGTTTTCAAATTTTATTAGATATTACGTCTCGTGACGTCATATTAAACGTTATGTTGTCTTTTGAAAAATCAAAAAAAAATGTAACGACATTTTTAGCGTTAATAGTGCTTTTCGTCTTTTTCTCAAAAATTTTTATTTTCGTCTTTGAATCCCTAATTCAATAATTCTTACACGTAAATACCATCTTAGGTCATAATACGACCTTTAAGTACATAACACAGAATAATATTCATAAAACTTTATTTTATTCAATAATATTCACAAACCCTAGTTACAAGACTAAGTTCGATTTCTCGATCATTACATGAATTAAGGAGACATCTCAGCTTTTTCAATAGCTATTTGTGTAAGGACGAGGACAAGTGTCTGTTGCTGCACCAAAGGAAAGCAACAACAAGTGGTCCAACAAACAACAATTCAAACTCAAAGGAATTACATTTTGACAAGTGTCCTAGGAAAATTGGAGCAACGATAATAATCTGACAGACAAATCCTGTAATGCCCGTGAAATTTTAAACGTCATTATTAATTAAATATATAAATTTAATTTATAATGAGTTAGTTTGTGTGCTTATTTGAACCTTTGTGTACATTGGTAGTCTACGTGACGAGGTGATGAATTGATTTAAGTTGAATAAAGGGAGTCACTAATAGAATAGTTAAATTAGTGAGCAAGCCCTAAGGTTTAATATCAATTAAATTAATAAAGTAGTTACTAATTAATCATTCAATTAAATTGAATATAGTTAGTATATTGAGTTGAGTAAATTAATTAATAAAATTATTAATTAAGGAGAATATTGTCACCTTGAATAATAAAATTTAATAGTCCAATTAGTAATCAATTACTAATTGATTAACTTATTTAATTAAGGGACTAAGACCAATTATTTATTTTGGGTGTAGTAATTAATAGCGTGACAAATTAATTAATCAATCATTGGGTTAAATTAAATGACCCAATATTGCATTAAATAGATTTGATTTTATTAGCCTAATCATTTAAATTGAAAGCCCTAAGGTATTTAATGGTTAGCCCAAAACCTAGCCACTTGGTAAATTAAATATGTCACATTTGTTTATTAATTAAGGCAAGTACTTGGGACATCAAATTGGGACAAAAACTCCCCTCCTTGCCGTGTAACTAGAGAGAAAGAGGGGCAATTGCTTTTCAAAATCCTAATTTAATTAACTAACTAGTTGTCTTGGAAGTTGGATTGTAGACTTGATAGTATAGCTACCTAGGATGTCAAGTAGCTACCTATGATGTCAAATAGCTTCCTAAGGTGTCAACTAGCCACCCTAGTGACACAAGTCTTTCACTAGCTTCATGATGACATGTATAGGTGTTCTTGCTTTATCTAGTTAATAGACCAAAGAGTGGTCATTTGCATCTTCATTTTTCAAAAATCTTGAGAGAGTGTTAGAGAGGGTTTGAAGAAAAAGCAAGAGCAAACACTTGGAAGATTAAAAAGAAGGTGGTGTCCAAACCTTGTAAGGAGAAAGAGAAGATCTTGGTTGTTTATGTCATCTCCTCTCACAACCTACTTTGGAAGGAAGAGGAGAATAGCCATAGTTGTTGTGTTGGGATTTTATTTTAATATTTGTTGCTTGATGCTTATGGAAGAAATGGGTATGTATAGATCTAGGTTTCATTTTGTTAGATCTACATTATTTTAAAAGAATGCTTAACTCATATGATTTAAAACCTAGGTAATGTGAAATAATGATCTAGTATGTTTATTTAATACTATGTTTAAATTTAATAATAACCGTAGCAAGTTTTGGTAGGTTTGAGATGCTAAAATATGTGTATAATGATTTATTGGAGTACAAAATTTATTGATGAAAAATGTTGATTTAAGTTATAAATATTTAGTTTTAATATTAGAAATATTTTTCTTAGTCATGGGTAAAATTTTTGGAATTTAGTTGGAGTATAAAACTTGTTTAATGATGGTTAGAACTTATTTGATATGCAAAGAATAAAAAAAAAAAACTAAAAGTTGCTGGATCCCCCGAACCAAACCTGGCTGCGCATGGCGCGCCAGGGGTTAAATGTTGAGCGCCTGGCGACTCTCAAACGACGTCGTTTTGGCCGTGATGGGGGGGCTCGCGCGCAATGCGCGGGAAAGGCTTCAGCGGTAAATTACGGTATTACCCCTCCGCCCAGATTTCGCGTTAATTACCAGAATGCCATCCAGAATTAGTTTTAATTAAAATTAATGTTTTAAATATTATTACTTAATTTTGTAAAATTAGTAAATGTACAAAATTAAGTTTTGGGCATTAAATCTTATATTTTCTAAATATATTATATTAATTAATTACTGTTTAATTGTTAATAAACAATGATTAAGGATAGTTAAGAATTTTAAATTAATTATTTATTATTTGATTAACTTTAAATAATAAATAAACCTAAGCAGTTATTATTTATTATTAAATAATAACTAAAGATAATTCTTACTTACTAATTAATTATTTATTATTTGATTAACTTTAAATAATAAATAAACCTAATTAGTTATTATTTATTATTAAATAATAACTAAAGATAATTCTTAGTTACTAATTAATTATTTATTATTTGATTAACTTTAAATAATAAATAAACCTAATTAATTATTATTTAATCTTAAATAATAATTAAAGACAATTAAAATTAATAATTCGATTATTATTTAATTAATAATTAAATAATAAGTAAATATAATTATTGATTATTTAAAGGCAATTAATTAATTACTATTTAATAAATATTAAATAATAATTAAATGAAGATAGAGTTAATAAAATAAAGAGAGTTTAAATAACACATTAATTAAACAATTATAATAAATTATTTAAGGGTTTAATAAATGAATATTACTTAAGAAAAAGTAATGTTAATTAATTAAATAATTATGATTAATTGTTTAGGGGTTTAATAAGTGTTTATCACTTAAGGGAAACGTTGTTAATTAATTAAATCATCAACCTAAAGATCAATTAAGTGTCTTATAGGATTAATGATAGTTTATTAACTTATGTGTGCTATGTGATTTGCTTATTTGCTAAATAAATAACATAAGTAAGCGTATCGATATACAACTACGCAATACTAATTGATAGATCGACTTTATCAATGTTAGGTCCTTCAAGGCCAATTAGTTAAAGCTAGAATTATTTGTAGCTGAGCAGATAGGCAAGTTTTCTATCCCGAAACTTTAATTGTTGCAAGTTTCCTATACTTACTCATATTTTATTGAGCAAGTTCCTTAACCCTACTCAAACTATATTTGAGCAGGATATTATTGTATTGCAAGTTATTTATTTAAGCTTGAACCTTATTTTCAAGCATGCTTTAAGTGGTTTAATTACTTTATAATTATTCCACATCTATGATATTTATTGATACTCGCACTTGGTGCACTTGGGTTCGTACAGTCTTGGACTTGTACATTATTCAAAGTTTTATAATTCATGAACTATTTAAGATTGAGTCTGAACTTTCGTTCGGTCAGGCAATTGCATGAAATTTTTATAAAAGCTATCCACGTCAATTGATGGTATGGATTCTTAGACTAAAGTGAACACCCCTTTTATAATAGGGGAGTACCCCACGTATCTAATATAAGATACAAACAGCAGAGTTGAATGTTATGCATATACATAGCGTACGCGAGGCTGATCCCTCAAGTACTTATTCTGTAGCCAGTAACCAAAGGGTCAATTAGCTATTGATTCCATTGGAAGTTTATTGTTCAAAGTCTACTTGACTATCATTTATTCTAAAAGCAATTACTATCCTTGCTTCCGATATTCATATTGTTGAATCTCTTGTATATATATTCCGTCATTCATGATATATCCTTTCTTGTTGTATTTAAACTTGCTGAGCAAACTAGTTGCTCATCTTTGCTATATCATGACTCTTATTGCAGTTAAACCCGAAACTTCAGGGAAGGGCAAGGGCAAAGAAAAGATGAAGTAATAGACTTCAAGTAGCTGGCCTTGTTTCATGCTTAGTTTAATTAACTATTAATGTAATTTGAACCTTGATTAATATTTAGGGCATGTTTTGTGATATGTATTGAGGTTATTGAATCTTGGGACTAGTAACACCTTTTGAATGAACAACATATGTTTATTATATTCCGTATTTAGTTATTGTATGTTGTTAGAGGTGGATATTTGTATTGGATCGTGATGACCGAATCCGGGCATTTGAGACCCGAATTTGGGGGCGCCACAAATCCCAATGAGACACTATAAAAGGATTGTTGCTACAACACTGAAGTTCACGATCAATCAAGAATCAAGCGCTGAAATTCGAAGTGTTCAAAGAGAAACTTAAAGCAACTTATTAACACCTCAAACAAACTACATTCTGTGTGATTGTAACATGATCTTAGCAATCTTTTGTATCAAGTCTTAGTGACTTACTAGATTCTTAGTGAATCATCTTATTGTATTGGTTTTAAGTGAACCTAGGTTTTTGTAACCTCCATCCTTAATGGATCATCTCTACTCTCGGAGTAGAAGAGAGGACTAGGAGACTTTTGTGCTTCGAATCTCTTAAAAATTATTGCGTTCCTTACTTTTTTGCACTTTACTTTCTTACATTATACTACTTGGCACTTTATATTTTATTTATGTGACTAGTTTCTACACTTACACTAAATTCAGTATCTGATATTTTTTATTTAATCTTTGAAGGGTTTTTCAATACATTCCGCTGTGCAAATTAAGTAAAAATCAACTTGTTTAATTACTTGGTAATCATTATTTAAAAAGAAATTTTAATGATTTATTCAACCTCCTTCTAGATCTCTTAGTGCTTTTGGGAATAACAAGTGGTATCAGAGTTGTGTTTTCTTGAACTAAAGTTTTACAGCTTGAGTAGATCCATGACACTTAATCAAACCAGTTCTAAGCTTAGTGGTGGAAATAAGCCACCATTATGTAATAAAGATAAATTTGCTAACTGGAAGGTTTGTATACAGGCTTACATGGATGAAATTGTTAACGAGCTTTTTGATGCTGCTCTAAATGGTCGTTATGTACCAACAAAGCATGCTCCAACACCTGAAGATCCAAATAAGGTTGCTATCAAGCAGAGAGTAGAATGGACAGAGAATGAAAAGAAGCTAATAGCACTTGATAAAAGAGCTAAAAACATCTTGTTAATGGCTCTCGAGGATGAGTTATTCGAGAATGTGGTCAACTGCATGACTGCAAAAAAAGTATGGGAAACTCTCTTAGTCATACATGAAGGTAAAAAAGAGGTGAGGGAGAACAAGCAATCACTTCTAACTTAATAGCGAGAAATATTTTCTCACATCCTTAGAGAAGACATTGCTACAACATATGAGAGATTCAACATCCTACTTAATTCTCTTAGAGCATTTGGGAAGATATATCCCAACAAAGACGTGAACATCAAGTTCATGAGAGCTTTACCTAGCAAGTGGGATGTAAAGACTACTGCCATTAGAGAATTCAAGAATCTGTATGAGATTACATTACAGAAGCTCTATTGCAAACTGCTTACATATGAGCTAGAGCTGAATCAAAGAGCAGAAATAACAATAATAGAGATAAGAAAAAAGAAGGCTAACGGTGCAACTCTTAAAGCTACAGTGATCTCCTCCAAAGACCTTGGTGTACTGTCGCAGGCAACCAAAAATAAAACCTTACTGCGAAAGATAATTATGTAGTAGTGTAAGCAAGAGTCGATTCCACGGAGATTGATTTGTTTTGTTTTTATGCTTTGTAACCAAAATTGGGGGTTTTGATTGTGATTATTAAAGTAAACTAAAAAATAATGCAAAATAATTTGTTAAAGTAAATCAGAGAAAACAAACGTTGGATTAAATCAACTTCCACCTCAGAAACTTACACTGATCATTGACTCAAGCATAACCAATTTATTTTGAATATTCACCATTAGAATTAATTCACCATTCTAAATCATTCCATATCTTTCCTTAATTTTAGTTAGACAGAAATAAGCGATCTAAATAACCCTAACTACTAAACAACTTCAGACAAGCGCTAAAAGTTTAATTTAATAGATGCTTTAAGAATTAGAAAAATCGATGAAGCTAAACAACACAAGCACAAGTGGTTGCATTTAATTTAGTTGAGCATTCTTCCTAAGATATAATAATCTCGTGATCTACAGTTAATTATTAACCTTAGTTGCTTCGCAAATTAGAGTGACCAAACAATTACGGATTTGATATCTAATTTAGTAGTAGATTTCACCACTTAATAAACTAGCGTGCACTCTAGTAATTAAACATATCAATCATAGAATTTAAGCACAGAAGAATAATCAATACTCAAAATAATAATTGAACAATTAAAATCAATTAGATCTCACAGTGTAATAATCTGAGGTTTTCGTCTCCTTAATCCAAGAATAAGAATTTAGTTACTCGTAGCCATAAAAACACCATAGAACATAGAAAAGAGTTGCTAGTCAAGGACACCCTCTTTTGTGCCTAATAACATGTATTTATAGTTTATATAGGAAAACCCTAACTTAAAAGGAAAAGTAATCCAATTTGGAATCAAAATCTAAGCCAAAACTGCACAAAATCTAGGTTGTCAGCGTAATCGGCGCTGTCGCGCTGCGTTTCTTCTTCTTTCTAGTACTGCCGTGCCATGTATACAAAGTTTTGAAATTCGTCATGGCACTGCCGCGTCACACTTTGGCCTTCCACCAGCGCTACCGCGCCGTCCTTCTAGATATTCCTCTCACTGCAGCGCTGCCGCACTGCCCATAGTACAAAAATAACGCACAAATGCTCTCCAAATCGTCTCCAAAGTTATAAACTTCTCCAATTGCACCTAAAATCGAAATATAAGAATAGTGAGCGTATTCAGGCACAAAATCAATACAAAAGGTAAAGAATTAAGGGATAAAAACACAACAAATTTCATACTCATCAAATTCCCCCACACTTACCTTTTGCATGTCCTCGACAAAACTAAAATAAACTATAACACTAAAAATTCATCTAAACAATACTAACAAACTAAACAACTTTGAGCCACAAATTAATATGAATTTCAACTTTAACCTCAAAGATCCTAAACAATAACTCTTGAGAAACTTCAAAACAATGTATCATCGAGAACTTAAGCTCCTTTATTAATCTTACTTTACTCTCAACCCTTCGTGTGTGTATGAATCCAAATGTACCAACTCCATCAAAACTCAGAAAAATTTATGAAATCAAAACCTTGAAGGAAAAAGAGAAACTGAAGCACTTATTTTCATACCATTAGTTAACACAAGCAGATAACACCAGAGGATCAAGAGGCTTTTTTTCTTTCTTCGGTAAGTGCATTTTATGCACCATTTTACCAACGAGTGCATTTTACGCTCCATCTCGCATGTCACATATTTATGAGTGAGTGCATTTTACGCTCCATCTCAACCCACCACATGAATCATATATTTTTTTCTTCAATTTATTTTTCTTTATTTGTTTCGTTTTTTTTAAATTTTCAAATTTGCCTAAATCATTTCCTTTTTTTTATTAATTCCTCATATTCACTTCAAATTATAATCAAATAAGCAATAGAGTTCTAAAATTTCTCCGCCAGTTCATTCAATCATATAAATTTCTGCCAAATTACAACTAGGTCGACCAAATGAACATGTGCTCAAGTATGAAGGCTCTCAAATAAAGTAATAATCAACAAAGAAAACCAAATTTAGACTACCCAATGTCTATCAATCTTCTAAAGAGTTATTAAATTGAAATCAAGATTTTATCATTGATCAAGAATTAAAATCCAAATCAACTTATTGCTCAAGTGAAACATCCAAAACATTACCCCATTTTCGTAGGAAACACGATTGCACTTAGCATGTGCAACAAGCCTTTAAACCCCAAGGTTACCCCAAGTGGACGAGTTATGTCTTGTGAGGGTTTACAGTGAATATACCCACAAAATTCAAAATAACAAAAACAAATAACCTAAGAATATGCTCTAAATAACAAATAACAAATAATCTAAACAAAATATGACAAATAAAATAAACAAATACCCTAAATCCTCCCCCCTACACTTAAAACTTATATTGTCCCCAATGTAAAGTAAAAATGCAAAGAAAAGTAAACAAAATAAATGTAACTAAAAAGAAGAAAAAGGAAAGAAAAGCAAATCTGATTTCTTGGGTTGCTTCCTAAGCAGCGCCTTTGTTTATTGTCATTGGCTCAACGACTTCCTCATCTCTCAGTCTGGTTCAAACACATAAATTATCATTTCATGCCGCCACTTAGTCTTTTCATTGAATCCCTTGGCATCATTGTACATGTGAAAACCCTTGAACTCATCTTCATCCATCAATAGAAAATAACTTTCATCATTCGATTCACGTATTCCTGCATCCTTGACCATACTAACCCGGAAACACTCCTCATGACCATTTGAAAGCTTGACTGCCTGCAATACAGATAGTAGGGACTTCTCGTCAGAAAATGGCAATTCCACATAAAAAATATTACCTGACTTCGGTGCATCATTAGAGCTGCCACAGTCTTTTGCAAATCTGTGTTCAAGGTTAACTTCGCACTTCCTTCATCAATGTTCTTACTGAGTACAATCTCCAAGTCATCTTTCCCATCAAGTTTGAAAACTTCCTGTGCTAAAGAGTTAGTTACATCAATAGTATAAACAAGATTTTCATCACTAGGATATTGCATGACATCATAAATATTAAACTTAACAATTTTGCCATCAAATTCCATTGAAAGTGTACCACAATGAGCATCTATCTTAGTTTTGGATGTCTTCAAAAATGGTCTTCCTAACTAAATAGGTGCATTTTGATCACCGTTTTCCATATCAAGCATATAAAAATTCGTAGTAAAAATCAATTCATTGACTTGCATAAGAACATCCTCAACTACACCTCTAGGATAAACATTAGATCTATCAGCCAATTGAATTACTGTACCAGTTTTACTCAAAGGTTCAACTGACAAAGAAATATATATAGAATATGGCATGACATTAATAGATGCTCCTAAATCTAACATGGCTTTTTAAAATCTAGTGCTACCAATTGTTCAAGGGATAATGAACATACCCGGATCTTGACACTTAGTAGGGAGTTTTCTTTGAATAACAGCTGAAATATTTTCCCTACTTTTACCTTTTCATATCTTTAAAGTTCCTGCTTCCTCTTATGTGTACACAATTCTTTCAAAAATTTAGCATAACGAGGTACTTGTTTAATAGTATCTAACAGTGGAATGTTTACCTCGCATCTACGAAAAGTCTCATACAAATATGAATACTTATCAATTTTCTTGTTCTCAATTAAAGCCAGAGGGAAAGGGGGTACCGATTTATAATCAGAGAGAGGGGGAAATTTACGCTTCGGTATATCATCATCACACTTAACTCCTTTATCTGAATTATCCGTTTCTGTTTTGCTTTGCTCCTCCGATGTAGGTATTATCTTTACTGAATTCTTTACCTCTTTACCACTTCAACGTGATGACACTTGCATTCTCTTTTAGATTCACCACTATTTGAGAGGGTAACTTCCCAAAACCTTGCGCCTCCAATCGACTGATTGCGGTTGACATTTATCCCATTTGAGTTCCCAAGTTTTGAATACTTGCTCTTGTTTCCTGTTGAAATTGTAAAGTGTTAGTGGCAAGAGATTTAACAATATCTTCTAAAGTCATAGTGGAGTTAAATGATTGGCCCTGATGTTATTTATTGGGATATAGCTGCGTGTACTGTTGTTGATTTGGGAAAGTGTGATTTGTGGGCTAATTCGCTTGTGGATTCCCGTAGCTGAAATTAGGATGATCCCTCAATCCAGGATTATACGTATTCAAATAGGGATCATATGGCCTTTGTGGTTGTCCAGGAAATCCACCTACCGTATTCACTTGTTTAACAGATTCCTCTTGAAGAGTTGGGCACATATCTGGTGGATGTTTGATAATCACACAAATTCCGCAAGCTTTTGTTGGTTATGTATTACCTGCAGCCATTTGACGAACAAGAGATGTTAGACTCGCAATTTGTTGTTCAATTGATGAAATTTTTACCTCATTAACATTCTTAGGTTAAAATTCAAGTTTAGTGCCAAATTGCTGAGAATTAGTCGCCATATTTGCAATCAAAGTTCTCAAAGCATCAGGAGTTTTATCCACTAAAGCTCCTCCACTAATAGTGTCAATCATACTTCTATCGGTAGGTAAAAGTCCTTCATAGAAATATTAGATAAGAAGCTGATCACTGATTTGATGATGGGGGCAACTTGCACACAATCTCTTGAAATATTCCCAATACTCATATAGGGTTTATCCGTTGTTCTGCCTCACACCACAAATTTCTTTCCTAATATTGGTAGCCCTTGAAGCGGTGAAATATTTTTCCAGAAACAATCTTTTCATTCCTTCCCATGTGGTGATACTTCTGAAGGGTAGATAGTTGTTGGTCGATTTCGCAATCGATAAACACACACGTGCAAGTATACACGACCCACAAGTAATATATGATAAGATAAGAGTCGAACCCACAGGGAATTGTGACAAATAATAACCAAGTACCAATCGTATATCAATTTGATCTAATTTAAGCGATGAAGGTTTGATTGTTTGTTGATTGGTTGAGTTCACAAGTTAAGTAATGAATAAAATGCGGTAAAATATCAAGATAGAAAGGTCTAAGATTACAATTTCCCCCAACACGTCATTTGAATCTCCTAACTCTCTCTTTTCAATCAATTATAGCATACGAATTGACAACCGAGAAATCAAAACTACATAAGAGCATCTGTCGATGGTCAATCACGAATCTTCCTAAGCGGTGCATAGGTATATGTCTATCCTATACACTATCAAGAGACTAATTTCAGGAATGATTTATAGACACGTGTCACCAAATCTAATTAATCCTCCCTTCAATTACCAACCTTCACCTCGGAAGTCATTAAGACTAGATTCTCAATAGGTTGCATGCGGTAATTAGGTATATATCTATCCCAACTACTATCAAGATACCTATTATTGCAGGTAATTAATAAGACACTCGTCACTTAATCCAATTAATAACCCACAACAATCTATACTCTCGCATGTTATCATAACTAGGTCTTAACCTATAATCCGTTCGTCAAGTTCATATAGGTTCCCACCGTAATTACGGGCCAAGCAATTAATCTAGAAGCAAAGGTTATGACAATCAATTCACAAATGCATAACTAAAATCAATAGAGAGAGAATTCAATTCACATTAAGTGTTGGGTTCCATTGCAACCTTAGAATAGAAGGTTAGTTCATGATAGCTACAATAAACATCATTTTCAATTGATACATTGTCAAATTCGAATTACAAAGGAGATGGAAAACTAGAAATGAAACCACTTTTGAAGCTATTCAGCTGGTGTTCCTTTGGTTGCTGTAGATTTCTAGCTCTCCTCCTTGGCCTTGTAATTCTTCTTGACTGAGTTCCGTAGCTTTTGGCTTGATTCAGCTTGATTTGCAGCCTTGAGCACTGTTGGTTGATGTATTTTGTAGCCTCCCTCTCTCTAGATATCTCATATGTAGCTTAGAAGAGAATATATATAGCCTCCATCAAGAAACCCTAGCCAAAATCGGACAAAATGGAGCTCAGATCGCACTATAGCTGTGTCAGATCGCACTCAGCACGGCGTCGCGCGCCCGCACGCCAGCGCGCGCTCCCGCGCGCCCAGCGCCTGGGCCGCACGCTGGCCGCACGCCCACGCCTGCTGCCCCGCACGCCCGCGCCCGCACGCCAGCGCGCGCGCCCGCGCCTAGCGCCTGGGCCGCACGCTGGCAGCACGCCCACGCCTGCTGCCCCGCACGCCCGCGCCGCACGCCCGCACGCCAGCGCGTGCGCCCGCGCCCAGCGCCTGGGCCGCACGCTGGCCGCACGCCCAACTGCCGAGTGCTGCCGAGCCCGCCGAGCCCCGCACGCGGGCGCGCCCAACGCCGAGGTTGCCGAGCGCCCAGCGCCCAGCGCCCAGCGCCGAGGCTGCCGAGCGCCCAGCGCCCGCCGCACACGCCCGCACGCCCAGCGCGCGCCCGCACGCCGCGCCCAGCGCCTGGGCCGCACGCCGTGCCCGCGGCTTGGTCGACGCCGCACGCCGTGCACGCTTTCCAACGCCGTGCACGCCCAACTTCCAAATGTCATCAAATTAAGCCCCGAGCATCGCCAAACATAAATTTTCACCGTGTTCTCATTCGGGCACGGATATCTAGCCACGGGCTTGCCCTCGTGGCTTGGCCGACGCCGCACGCCGTGCACGCTTTCCGACGCCGTGCACGCCCAACTACCAAATGTTGTCAAATTAAGCACCGAGCGTCGCCAAGCACAAATTTCCATCATACTACCATTCGGGCACAGACGTCCAGGCACGGACATTGAGTCAATACAAACAACGATCCGAGCGGTCTTTATTTTAATTCCTACAAACATAATAAAAATGCATCAAAGCAACATAAAACATGTAAAAGTAACTAAAAACTAATTTATGTAGAAATAAGATAAAACTACATAAAAACCATATAAAATACCTAAAGACTTGCAAATTATCAAGGCCAAAAGTACCCAAATTGTGTGTATAAAACACACTCATCAAATTCCCCCAAACTTAAATCTTTGCTTGTCCTCAAGTAAACATAGATATACTAATTTATAGAAATAAACACAAACAACACTGAATTAGAAGAGAACGACTCCAAGAATTGGCCTCAAAGGAAAAAGGTCAAAAGGGGCTCAAGAACAACGTAAAGTTACAACTTAACAAAATTTCTAAACTCACGGCTACTCAAGATCTCAGCAATGTGTGTGTGTGTGTGCTATCTATTTATGCGAGTTAGGAAAGAGCTAACGCATGAACTCAATATATGAGGGATTATACTATAAATCTACAAACTCATCATTGCCTTGATAAATACCAAACAAGACGACCATAAGAGAAGGGGGGTTCCCAATGGATTATTGCAGTTATGAGTAATCACACTGGTGAGTGCGTTTTACGCTCCGTCTCACCTTAACTAATCGCATGACCGTGCAATGTCTAATCACATTAGGCTATTCAGAGCTACCCATGTAACGAGTGTTTGATCAATGACTCCCAAACCAGATGGCTTTAGGGCATTAGGTGTAAAAACACCCCTGAGGATCTATTAACTCGAGTAGCAATGGCCACGTAATTAAACTTGGTCAACCAATAATAATAGCTTTTTTTTATTTTATTTTATTTATTTATTTATTTTTTGTTTTGTTTTTTTTTCATTTCCCCCAAACTTATATGAAAGTCTAAAATAAGCAAAAAAGGCTGCAGACGTGAGTTCAGTACATTTCAAGTATAATCTCCCAAGCATTTAAGTAAATGAGATTTCTCAATACTAACTAACTAAACAAGTACACTGTGTACAAGAGGAGCTGGAATAACAAGAGTAGAGTGGTTAGCCAAAATGGTAAGAAGTAACTAAACATGCTCAAGCCTTACTTTAGATGAAAACACAATAACCAGCAAAATATCATTGGCCGTTCTTGTAGCATGACACGACTTAGACGAAACAAAATAACTACATTATACTACCACCCCCAAACTTAAAATAAACATAGTCCTCGATGTTTATAATAGACAGAATTAAAATAGGGAACTTCACTGCGGGTAATCAAGCACCACCATCCGCACTGTTGTTATTTGCGTGGTTGCCTCCAGTTGCATCACCACTCGAATCAAGGTCATACTCCAGGAACATAGGTGTCGCGGGGAATTGGACTGTATGTGGGCCGGTATTGAACCCGTTGTTGTCGATCACCTGTGCGGTAGCATTGTAAAAATCGGAAGTATAATTACACAAAGAATTGACCTGTTGAATCGAATGATTAATGCGCCTTGACATGCGCCTATATTCACGCTCCCTCTCCCGGGCTTCCTTTTCTCTTTCCTGCGCAATTCGCTGCATTTCAGTCCTCATCTCCTGATTTTCACGCCGAAGCTCGCGCATCTCAGCAATAAGTAAGTCGATTGAAGAGCTAGATGGCTGAGGGTGCTCGATGTTCAGTGGTGGGTTGTTCTCATCTTCAGGTTCGTAAGGATGCATCAAATGTAGGAATCCAGCTCCATGTTTCTCCGGTGCCCCGCCCATCCAGACTTTGTAATGGCGCATAGCGAGGCTGTTAACAGGCGTCAAGGGGGGTTGAAGTATCTCATTGGTGTTCCACTTTACTTTTGCCAACTTGCATAAACCACATATCAGTGATGGGTGTGGCAATCCACCCGTAGACTTTCCTTTAGCATTTTGCACTATGGAATTGCGAATCAGTCTACCCACGTTGATGCTGCGCCCCGTAACCAAGGTAAATAAGATCAGTGCCCGCATCGGAATCACTTGTGTTGCGTGGGTGGTTGGCCAAAGCTTAGCGTTGATGAAGTATAACCAAGCCTTCCCATACTTGCTTAAATCACTCTGTCGTAGATGCAATGGCTCTTCCCCTTTCATTGTCCACCGGGCGCCTGGCTTACATAAGGTTGCAATAATTTCATCCCAATTAGGCTTTTCGGTTCCCAACCTAGTGAGCTCATCTGTGCCATGGCTTCTAGGAAGTTTATAGTAATCTTCAATACTGCGCTTGCCAAAAGACACCATTTTGCCCCGAACCATGACTATATAATCTTCGGCATCCATGGCATTCGCATAAAATTCCCTGATAATGGATATGCATGCTAGCTCAGGTTGTGCGGTGAAGGTTTGCCATCCCCTATCCTCAATCATAGTGAAGATGCCAGATTCATTAGTTTCGTCTGGAATAATCCCCCTCTCCGGAATCAGTATTTTCGTGGGCATTACAATGTGGTAACGCTCCGATGCTTCAGCACTGACGAACCTTCTTTTGTCAAAGGTAATGGCTTGCTTGGAGGATGAAGATTCACCCCGCTGACGTTTGGGAGCCATACCAGAAAAAGCTTCAAGCAATTTACCCAAAATAGCCAAGAATTCTCTCTCAGACAAATGATCGAACAGGTGGTGTGCACTCTTTAGAATCACAGTTGTAAGTGCAATGGATAGCAAGCCCAACCCTCCACAAAGCCTTGTAATGGGAGCTAGCTATGTACCTGCTAATAAAAACCACCAAAACACAACACCCAAGCAAGAAAATTTGTAATTTAAAGCCCTTAGTTACCTTTACTTGGAAAACATTTGAAAAGCCATGGAAATCTTTCAAAAACCTTCAAATTCTTGATAAAATCCAAGTTAGAAGATGTAATTGATGATGGGTTGTCGTGATTGGGTGCCAATTTGAAGTAATGATGCACGAAATTTAGTTTGGGAACAAAGCATGCAAGTTGGCTAAAGAGTTGGAGGAGAGAGATATAAGAATGGGTGGAAATAAATGAGCCAAATGAAGCTTTAAAAGTTCAAGCCCCAGCTGCCTGGTGCAGCCGCACAGCATGGGGCGCGCCCGCGCGCACCTACTGGGCGCCCAGCCCGCGTGCCACCTGCTGCTCATCCGCCCGCCTGCTGCGCCCTCTGCGCCCAGCGCCTGCTGTGCGCGCCCGCGTGCCACCGCCGTGCCCGTGCCTGCCGCCTGCCAGCGCCCAAGCCAACGCCGAGTGCCAACGCTCATGTGCTGCGTCTAGGGCGCGCGGCGCCTGCTGCGCCCGCACCTACTGCCTGACTGGGCTGCTGGGCGTGCTGTCGGCGTTTCGCTGACATGCTTCGCTCAAATGCTAAAATTTGATGAAAATACCTACACGTAGCAACACAATTAACAAAGTTAGAAACAATTAATGATAAAAATCATATATATATATATATATATTTAAACAACAACTCATGAATTTAATCTAAGCGTTGGGTTGCCTCCCAACCAGCGCTTGATTTAGAGTCTTCAGCCTGACTATTCCCCAATCATTTCGGATCGACGAGACTAATTGAGGTCTTTTGACGTTCAATGTCGCCACCCCAATAGTGCTTAATTCTTTGTCCGTTCACCTTGAACAATTGGTTTGTCTTATCATCCCGCAATTCAATTGCACCATGCGGGAAAACATGGTTGATATAGAATGGCCCTGACCATCGTGATTTGAGTTTACCGGGAAATAGCTTCAACCGAGAGTTGTAAAGTAGGACAGGTTGTCCAACTTCAAACTTTCGATCGATTATCTTCTTGTCGTGCCACCTCTTGACTTTCTCCTTATAGAGCTTTGCATTCTCATAGGATTGGAGACGGAACTCGTCCATCTCGTTGAGTTGTAAGAGGCGTTTCTCTCCCGCGGCATTCAAATCAAAGTTTAGCTTCCGGATGGCCCAATAAGCACTGTGTTCAAGTTCCACCGGTAAATGACATTATTTCCCATACACAAGCTGATAGGGTGACATCCCGATAGGAGTTTTGTATGCCGTCCTATACGCCCATAAGGCGTCATCAAGCTTCAATGACCAGTCCTTTCTATTCGGGTTCACCACCTTCTCTAAAATCCTTTTCACTTCTCTATTGGATACCTCTATCTGACCACTTGTTTGAGGATGATAGGTCGTGGCAATTTTATGGGTTACCCCATATTTAGCAAGAAGGACATTAAAGTTCTTGTTACAAAAGTGCGACCCTTCATCGCTAATTATTGCACGCGGGGTTCCAAATCTTGTGAAAACATTTTTTCGAAGGAACTTCAGCACAACCTTGGCATCATTGGTGGGTGTCGCGGCTGCTTCAACCCATTTTGACACGTAATCTACAGCCACAAGGATATACAAATTGTTGAACGAAGACGGAAACGGACCCATAAAGTCAATACCCCAAACGTCAAATATCTCAACCTCCAGGATTGTGGTTAGTGGCATCTCATGACGCCTGGAAATGTTCCCTACTCTTTGACATCGATCACATTTTAGCACAAACACATGGGCATCTTTGAACAGCGTTGGCCAATAAAATCCCGACTGAAGCACCTTCGCCGCTGTTCTATCTCCGCCATAGTGTCCTCCAAAAGCTGAGGCATGACATTGTTGTAAAATACTTTCCATCTCAGATTGAGGTACGCACTTTCGGATCAGTTGGTCAGCACATTGCTTAAATAGAAAAGGTTCGTCCCAAAAATAATGCTTCATATCGTGCAGGAACTTCCTTTTTTGTTGATAGCTCAGCTCGGGCGGTAGGACATGGCTCACCACATAATTAACATAGTCAGCATACCATGGCACCTCATGTGTGATGGCGAAAAGTTGCTCATCGGGAAAAGATTCATTAATCATGACATCATCTTCCACCTCGCGGTCTGCATTTTCCAGCCTTGACAAGTGATCCGCCACTTGATTCTCGGTTCCCTTCTTATCTCGGATCTCGAGATCAAATTCTTGAAGTAATAAAACCCATCGAATCAAGCGTGGCTTTGCGTCCTTCTTTGCTATTAAATACTTTATGGCTGAATGGTCCGTGTACACAATGACCTTGGTGCCAATGAGATAGGCACGAAATTTGTCAAAGGTATACACGATAGCAAGCAATTCCTTCTCCGTTGTTGTATAATTAAGTTGTGCTCCAGTTAGTGTCTTGCTAGCATAATAAATCACATGAAAAACCTTGTCCTTGCGATGGCCCAATACAGCACCAATTGCAAAGTCGCTAGCGTCGTACATCAATTCAAACGGAAGATTCCAATCCGGGGCCATGATAATAGGGGCACTTACAAGCTTCTTCCTTAGTAACTCAAAAGCCTCTAAACATGCATGATCGAAGACAAATGGAGTGTCTTTCTCAAGGAGACTACACAACGGTTTTGCAATTTTTGAGAAATCCTTAATAAACCGCCTATAAAATCCTGCATGACCAAGGAAGCTACGAATGCCCTTGACGTTGGTTGGTGGAGGAAGTTTCTCAATGGTCTCAATCTTGGCCTTATCAACCTCCAGCCCCTTTGAAGATACTCTATGTCCCAAAATAATGCCTTCTTGCACCATGAAGTGGCATTTCTCCCAATTCAGCACCAAATTTATTTCAACACATTGTTTCAGCACTTTCACAAGGTTTTCAAGGCATAAGTCAAATGAATCTCCAAAAATCGAAAAATCGTCCATGAAAACCTCCAATCCTTGTTCAACCATATCGGAGAATATAGCCATCATACATCTTTGGAAGGTAGCGGGTGCGTTGCATAGCCCAAACGACATTCTTTTGAAGGCAAATGTCCCATATGGGCAAGTGAATGTCGTTTTCTCTTGATCTTCGGGGGCAATGGCAATTTGGTTATAGCCCGAATATCCATCCAAGAGACAATAGAATTCATGTCCCGCCAACCTGTCTAACATTTGATCAATGAATGGAAGCGGGAAATGATCCTTGCACGTAGTCTTGTTCAACCTTCTGTAATCCATGCAAACTCTCCATCCGGTGACAGTTCTAGTTGGGATCAACTCATTGTTTTCATTAGACACCACTGTCATGCCTCCCTTCTTTGGAACACATTGCACTGGACTGACCCATAGACTGTCTGAGATGGGATAAATGATGTCGGCATCGAGCAATTTAATAATTTCCTTCTTAACCACCTCCTTCATGACGGGGTTCAATCTACACTGATGCTCAACCACAGGTTGGCCTCATCTTCCAATATGATCTTGTCCATACAAAAAGCAGGGCTAATTCCCTTGATGTCGGCAATGGACCAACCTAGGGCTGTTTTATACTCCCGTAGCACTCTTAGCAATTTGCTTTCCTGCACATCATCAAGTGAAGCAGACACAATAACATGCAAAGTACTAGCATTACCCAAATACGCATACCTCAAGTGGATTGGCAATGGTTTGAGCTCCAAAGTGGGTGGCTCCTCCCATGAGGATTTTGTAATGGTACTAGAACTGCTTGGTCTATCTAACGGTTCAAATTGTTGCTTAAACTTGATAAAACGTGGGGGAACATTCAGCACATTTACCATCTCATTAGGAAAAAGAGGTTCACTCTCAAGTGATTCTCCCAGCAATTCTTCAAAAGGGTCAACTTCATAAGTTGCTGTAAACACCTCTTCCACCGCCTCGTCAATCAAGTCTATCCTGAAGCATTCATCCTGCACATTAGGAAATTTCATTGCCTTAAAAACGTTAAAAGTTACCTCTTGGTCTTGGACACGCATGGTTAGCTCTCCTTTTTGCACATCAATCAAAGTTCTGCCTGTGGCTAAGAATGGTCGCCCAAGGATGATAGGTATCTCCCTGTCTTCTTCAAAATCAAGGACAATGAAATCTGCTGGAAAAATAAACTTGTCCACCTTGACAAGCACATCTTCTACTATGCCTCTTGGGTATGTGAGAGACCTATCCGCAAGTTGCAATGTAACATTAGTAGGTTTTGCCTCACTTAATCCCAGCTGTTGATAAATTGAGAGTGGCATTAAATTGATACTTGCCCCCAAATCACATAGGGCCTTGCCAAAGAATTGGTTACCAATTATACAAGGAATTGTGAAACTCCCCAGATCTTTCAACTTTGGTGGTAACTTCCTTTGTAACACAGCACTACATTCTTCGGTTAGCGCCACCGTCTCAAACTCCTCAAGCCTTCTCTTTCTTGACAAGATTTCTTTCATGAACTTCACATAACTAGGCATTTGTTCCAATGCCTCAGCGAATGGTATATTTATGTGCAATTTCTTGAAAACTTCCAAGAACTTAGAGAATTGCTTATCCAACTTTATCTTCTGCTGACGTTGTGGAAACGGGCATGGTGGATACATAGGGCCTTGCTTGCCCCCCACTGGTTTTGGCATTGGCTCCCTTTCCTTCTTTTCTATTTCTTTTTTCTTTTCTTCCTCTTTCTCCCCATTCACATCCTCAACCACTGCTTCAGCTGGATCCTCATTTACAACTTCCGGTAGCTCCTTCCCACTTCTCAAAGTCACAGCCTTGCAATGCTCCTTACCATCTCTTTTCGGATTAACTTCAGTGTCACTAGGTAAGGCACCAGGGGGACGGATATTCATGGCACTAGCTATTTGCCCAAGCTGAAGCTCTATATTCCGTATCGAAGCGCTATGTTGTGCAACCAATTGAGCCAATAAATCATCGCCACTAGGCTTTTTCTCCTGTTGTGGTAAAGGTGGGTTTGAGGCTTGTTGGTGTGATTGGGGTTGATGGTGTGATTGAGTTTGATTATGAAATCCTGGGGGATATTGGTGCCTAGGAGCTGCATATTGGGGTTGGGTATTATTGTTGTTGCTCCATGAGAAATTTGGGTGATTTTTCCAACCAGGATTGTAGTGATTTGAGTGGGGGTTGTTTTGCTGTCTGTTATAATTACCAACAAACTGTACGGATTCTGCATTGATGGGGCATTGCTCGGTAGGATGATTTCCAACACACAACTCACAGGTTTCAGAAATGCTCTGCACAGATTGAGTTCCTAAATTTTTCACTTCTTTTGTGAGCGCGGCTAGCTGTGCGGTTATTGAAGTGAGAGGATCCACCTCAAATTTCCCTGCTGCCTTTTGTGGCATTTTCCTCTCCGAAGGCCATTGATAAATATTAGCAGCCATGGTTTCCAATAGTTTGTAGGCTTCTGCAAAATTCTTTCCCATTAAACTACCACCTGCAGCTGCGTCAACACTTGATCGAGTGGCGTTGGTCAACCCATTATAAAAAATCTCAACTTGTAACCATTGAGGCAAACCATGGTGTGGACATCTCCTAATTAGATCCTTGAACCTTTCCCAAGCTTCATACAAGGACTCAGAATCATATTGAACAAACGAAGTGATGTCATTCCTCAATCTTGCAGTTTTCGCGGGTGGGAAGAACTTTGCCAAAAATTTCTGGGCTAAGTCATCCCATTTGGTAATTGAACCCGAGGGAAGCGAATGCAACCAACTCTTTGCCTTGTCACGGAGCGTGAAAGGAAAAAGTCGGAGTCTAATTACATCATCAGTCACTTGAGTGTACTTGAATGTGTCACAAATTTCCAGAAAACTCACCAAATGAGCATTTGGGTCGTCATTGGGCAACCCACCAAACTGCAAACAGTTTTGGACCATTTGGATGGTGCCTGGCTTAATTTCAAAGTGAGTGGCCTCAATAGCTGGCCTGGAAATGCTTGAATGCAAATCTGTGACAAGAGGCATGGCATATTCCCTCAAGGATTTAGGCTCCTCCTCAGCCATGGTATTTTGATTAGGTATACCCCGACCTTGTTCTCTACGTAGTCGTCGAATATTTCTCTCGATCTCGGGATCGTAAGGAATTAACTCAAGACCACGTGAGCGTGGCATACAAATCAAGAATACCTACAAAACAATATGAAAATTATATACAAGTCTAAAAAGAGACCAAGTTGATTGAAATTGATATTGGTATAATTATTAGAAAACAACTCCCCGGCAACGGCGCCAAAAACTTGTTGGTCGATTTCGCAATCGATAAACACACACGTGCAAGTATACACGGCCCACAAGTAATATATGATAAGATAAGATTCGAACCCACAAGGAATTGTGACAAATAATAACCAAGTACCAATCGTATATCAATTTGATCTAATTTAAGCGATGATGGTTTGATTGTTTGTTGATTGGTTGAGTTCACAAGTTAAGTAATGAATAAAATGCGGTAAAATATCAAGATAGAAAGGTCTAAGATTACAATTTCCCCCAACACGTCATTTGAATCTCCTAACTCTCTCTTTTCAATCAATTATAGCATACGAATTGACAACCGAGAAATCAAAGCTACATAAGAGCCTCTGTCGATGGTCAATCACGAATATTCCTAAGCGGTGCATAGGTATATGTCTATCCTATACACTATCAAGAGACTAATTTCAGGAATGATTTATAGACACGTGTCACCAAATCTAATTAATCCTCCCTTCAATTACCAACCTTCACCTCGGAAGTCATTAAATCTAGATTCTCAATAGGTTGCATGCGGTAATTAGGTATATATCTATCCCAACTACTATCAAGATACCTATTATTGCAGATAATTAATAAGACACTTGTCACTTAATCCAATTAATAACCCACAACAATCTATACTCTCGCATGTTATCATAACTAGGTCTTAACCTATAATCCGTTCGTCAAGTTCATATAGGTTCCCACGGTAATTACGGGCCAAGCAATTAATCTAGAAGCAAAGGTTATGACAATCAATTCACAAATGCATAACTAAAATCAATAGAGAGAGAATTCAATTCACATTAAGTGTTGGGTTCCATTGCAACCTTAGAATAAAAGGTTAGTTCATGATAGCTACAATAAACATCATTTTCAATTGATACATTGTCAAATTCGAATTACAAAGGAGATGGAAACTAGAAATGAAACCACTTTTGAAGCTATTCAGCTGGTGTTCCTTTGGTTGCTGTAGATTTCTAGCTCTCCTCCTTGGCCTTGTAATTCTTCTTGACTGAGTTCCTTAGCTTTTGGCTTGATTCAGCTTGATTTGCAGCCTTGAGCACTGTTAGTTGATGTATTTTGTAGCCTCCTTCCCTCTAGATATCTCATATGTAGCTTAGAAGAGAATATATATAGCCTCCATCAAGAAACCCTAGCTAAAATCGGACAAAATGGAGCTCAGATCGCACTATAGCTGTGTCAGATCGCACTCAGCACGGCGTCGCGCGCCCGCAACGCCAGCGCGCGCGCCCGCGCCCGCGCCCGCACGCCAGCGCCTGGGCCGCACGCTGGCCGCACGCCCACGCCTGCTGCCCCGCACGCCCGCGCCCGCACGCCAGCGCGCGCGCCCGCGCCCAGCGCCTGGGCCGTACGCTGGCCGCACGCCCACGCCTGCTGCCCCGCACGCCCGCTCCGCGCGCGCGCCCGCACCTGCACGCCAGCGCGCGCGCCCGCGCCCAGCGCCTGGGCCGCACGCTGGCCACACGCCCAACTGCCGAGTGCTGCCGAGCCCGCCGAGCCCCGCGCGCGCCCCAACGCCGAGGCTGCCGAGCGCCCAGCGCCCGCCACACATGCCCGCACGCCTAGCGCGCGCCCGCACGCCGCGCCCATGCGCCCGCGCCCAGCGCCTGGGCCGCACGCTGGCGCCCCGTCTGCTGCACGCCGTGCCCGCGGCTTGGTCGACACCGCACGCCGTGCACGCTTTCCAACGCCGTGCACGCCCAACTTCCAAATGTCATCAAATTAAGCCCCGAGCATCGCCAAACATAAATTTTCACCGTGTTCTCATTCGGGCACGGATATCTAGGCACGGGCTTGCCCTCGTGGCTTGGCCGACGCCGCACGCCGTGCACGCTTTCCGACGCCGTGCACGCCCAACTACCAAATGTTGTCAAATTAAGCACCGAGCGTCGCCAAGCACAAATTTCCATCATACTACCATTCGGGCACAGACGTCCAGGCACGGACATTGAGTCAATACAAACAACGATCCGAGCGGTCTTTATTTTAATTCCTACAAACATAATAAAAATGCATCAAAGCAACATAAAACATGTAAAAGTAACTAAAAACTAATTTATGTAGAAATAAGATAAAACTACATAAAAACCATATAAAATACCTAAGGACTTACAAATTATCAAGGCCAAAAGTACCCAAATTGTGTGTATAAAACACACTCATCAATAGTATAGTCAATCCTTAGCTAAATCTTTTAGAGAAAATATAAAGGCTCTCAATTTGATTTGTTCCTCGGTTACTCTGGTCGGCTTCATACTTGTGCACACCACATGAAATTCCTTCAGATGTTTGTGAGGAACTTCACCTAAACGACCATGAAAAGTAGGTAAAAGATATATCAGTCCAGATTTTAATTCAAAAGGAGTATTAACATCTAAATTAAGAAAAGTTATGCATAAAGGTTGTTGAGCTAAATCCGGAGCTGTAAGCTCTTTCAAAGTCTGATTTCCTGCCATAACTTCCTTCTCTTCTAAATTTCTCCGAGATGTCTTCCTTAATTTGCGTATGATTTTCTCGATCTCTGAATCACACACCAAATCACTTTGATTAGTAGAACGAGTTTTGGTCATAAACAATCAAGGAAACTCAATTAATCTACGAAAAATAACTAAGAAAAATTAAAAGTTTACTAAAACAAAATAAGGATTATTAAAGCACAAAAAAAACAATGATCAATTCCCCGACAACGGCGCCAAAATTTGGTGTACTGTCGCAGGCAACCAAAAATAAAACCTTATTAGGAAAGATAATTATGTAGCAGTGCAAGTAAGAGTCGATCCCATAAAGATTGATTTATTTTGCTTTTATGCTTTGTAACCAAAATTGGGGGGTTTGATTGTGATTATTAAAGTAAACTACAAAATAATGCAAAATAATTTGTTAAAGTAAATCAGAGAAAACAAACCTTGGATTAAATCAACTTCCACCTCAGAAACTTACACTGATCATTGACTCAAGCATAACCAATTTATTTTGAATATTCACCATTAGAATTAATTCACCATTCTAAATCATTCCATATCTTTCCTTAATTTTAGTTAGACAGAAATAAGCGATCTAAATAACCCTAACTACTAAACAACTTCAAACAAGCGCTAAAAGTTTAATTTAATAGATGCTTTAAGAATTAGAAAAATCGATGAAGCTAAACAACACAAGCACAAGTGGTTGCATTTAATTTAGTTGAGTATTCTTCCTAAGATATAATAATCTCGTGATCTGTAGTTAATTATTAACCTTAGTTGCTTCGCAAATTAGAGTGACCAAACAATTACGGATTTGATATCTAATTTAGTAGTAGATTTCAACACTTAATAAACTAGCATACACTCTAGTAATTAAACATATCAATCATAAAATTTAAAGCACATAAGAATAATCAATACTCAAAATAATAATTGAACAATTAAAATCAATTAGATCTCACAGTGTAATAATCTGAGGTTTTCGTCTCCTTAATCCAAGAATAAGAATTTAGTTGCTCGTAGCTATGAAAACACCAAAGAATATAGAAAAGAGTTGCTAGTCAAGGACACCCTCTTTTGTGCCTAATAACATGTATTTATAGTTTACATAGGAAAACCTTAACTTAAAACCCTAACTTAAAAGGAAAAGTAATCCAATCTGGAATCAAAATCTAAGCCAAAACCGCACAAAATCTAGGTTGTCAGCGTAACCGACGCTGCCGCACCGCGTTTCTTCTTCCTTCTGGCGCTGCCACACCATGTATACAGAATTTTGAAATTCGTCCTGGCACTGCCGCGTCACACTTTGGCCTTCAACCGGTGCTGCCACACCGTTCTTCTAGAGATTCCTCTCACTGTAGCGCTGCCACGTCGTCCAAAAATTGAAAGTAGTATGCACACAAGCCAATCATATTTGATATGATGTTGTATATACTTTGTAATCTTATTCGGTTATTAAAGGCATTTTCATTATCTACATGATGCTGTTATAATAATATATGATAAACCCATAGTTTAAGCAATGCTTTCAGAACCATAAACTCATGATGGTGATCATGCTAATGAGATCTAAATTCTTAGAAAGTTTAAAACTAAAATCGTTCCTAATCGTTGGATTACTAAAAAGGGGATTAGTGAATCCGGATATATTAGTACATACGCTGCTTGCTCTTAGGAAGAGGATGATTGATCTCACAATCATTTGTATGGAGACACTAAAGCAAGTATGTAGGTGCTTATTGGAGAATAAGTTCACTGAACGTGGCTCACTAAGGAATATGTGACGCCCCCAGATCCGAGTTACCTTAACCTCGAATCTGGTGCATCATTATTCAACTCATACGCCATACTGTCAAAAATTTATTGCGGAATAATAAAAATATTTACATTGATATAATATAAATATTATCGTCCCAAGCCTCAGAACCATAACTAAAACATCACTTAATAAACATTACCAATTTAATACTACTCATGTTGTATATATAACAGTCCATATCAATACAAGCATTAATAATTATTACCTCAAACTTTTCTCAATCTCAGGTTTCATAACATTTAACTTAAACACTTATGATCAAGATTGAATAAATACCATGATCATTCACAAAATCTCATATATGAACGCTAGGTTCAGATTCTGACTTATTCAATCCCTGAATATTCGCAAGGTTAATCAATAACCAAACAATCGTTATAAAAATGTCCTTTATACATCATCGTTATCCTTGTAGTTTACTATAACAAGTAACTAAAATAATCACGTCTTACTATTATAGAAGATAACCTTCATTTTTAACTCAAGGTTTACATAGTCAAATTCATGTACATCATATACCATCATTACAGCTAAATAATTGCAATAAAGGGACATTTAGCAACCTTCCTGTATCCATGCGCCTCTGTTCCTTATCATCACGATATCAAGATAATTGCATTGCATCGTAAATCTGCAAAAGTTTTATTTTTGCAAGAATGAGCATGACGGTTCAGCAAGAACTAACAGTTTTCACATTTCATGCTTCACGTAACACATAAGTTTGCATTTATCCATGCATCATGATTCTCATACTATGCATCTTATTCATGCATTATAAATCTTATGCAATTCATTTATATATATATGCATCATGCATCCCATAGCATACCTCATGCATCTCACGTTGTATATTTACAGTAATTCAAGTTCCACATAGAATAATATAGTCATATAATTGCACATTGTAAACACTTTAATCATGCTCCCATATAATCCACATAATAGCGAAAGATTTAGTAATCAAGTCATGTATATCAATACATTTAAACAAGTTAACAAGTTACTGAAAGAACTTGCCTTAAGCGTTCCTTGCCAAATTATGATGGCTCGTCCTTCAATATCCTACACAATTTATTTAACAATAAAATACCAATTAGCCACTAAAAAGGCTTCATATAATGGTTTAAACTATAATAATTCTTATCTCATATTGTTCGCGTATTATAAATTAATAAATATGATTAACTCTAAAACGTTACTCGGTGTCGCGTCGTTTGAAAACGTTATGACCCTTATCATCATCAATACTTATTGGTTACATTAACCCCATTTCGTATCTTATAATGTTCTTTTCATTTGAATCGAAACACTATTTAAGTTCATTAACACTCTACGCGGCGTTTCGACGTTTACACGTCATATGCCTAATTCGCCTCTTTTGCATGTGCTTAGCATGCTCATACATTGGGTTATAACACTCCATAATGTTTCATTCTTATTAGACTAAAAATGTTAAACAACGGGTTAGGGAAATTATGTTAAGAGCTCGAAATAGGTTCAAGAACGGATTCATTCCGATAGCTGGCGAGGAAGTTATGACATTGTGAAGTAAATGCGACAAACTTGAGAGAATTGAGTTTGGACATCAAGGGTCGGGCGTAGCTACGCTGGCTAGCCACCAGATCCCTAACCTTGGGGCGTAGCTACGCTGCCCAAAGGCAAATTTTGGGCATAGCTACGCTGGTCAAGGGTTAGGTCAAAAATCAGCTTTGATGTCCTTTACTAAATTGGGCATAACGTTTTCGTATGAACTCTGTTTGGGGTGATTCAATATGATCCGGAAAGCTAAGAAGTAGACCTATAACTTTCATTCAATAAGAATTGAGATATAAGTGTTAGGTTTGTATATAACACGAACATGCAATTAAATTACATATGCGAAGCGGAAGCGCGATAAAGTCAGATTTTAAAATTTTATACAAACCATCACCATGATCGTTCTTTATGTGTAATTATTAATTAAACGAAAGAGATAGAGAACAAGAATTATACCCATGTAGAATTCTAGCTTCCTTAGGTACAAGTTCAACTCCAATTCTTTCGCGTTCTCCTTAAATTTCACCGATTAAATTCCTTCCTTTGATCAACGTTAGCCACCAAAGTGTTTGGCCTCTAGAGGTGATCCACCAAGGAATAATACTTGTTCAAAAAGATGGGTGTTGGCAAAACCCTAGTTTCTATCTCTATAGAAATTATAAGTACTCTCCACAATTCTAATGGAAATGTGTGTAACCCTAAATCATGATAAGACTCCTCCTATTTATAGATACAGGGAACCCTCCTAAACTATTTAGAATTAGGGTTTTTATTCTAATTAAACTCCTTTAATTAATTAAACTCCTAGTCCAATTAGGAATTTATGAGATTACTTTTATAAATTAATTCCCAAACCTTTTGAAGAATTAAATAATAATAATAGTAATAATAATAATAAGACTCCTCTTATTAATTTATATTTAATATTTCCAAAATATTAAATAATAAATATTAAGCTATTTAATTTATTCTATCTCCATAGATTAAATTAAATACACTTAACTTATTATTACGATTATTCCATTACTTTTTAAATAAATATTTTTCTTTTGCGGTGTGACCCTTTAGGTTCTCCATATTAAACCGGTTGTGACTAAATCAATTAGAACAATTCTAATCTTATTTAAATAAATAAATTAAACTATTTAATTCATTTAAATAAATAATATTTATTCTACAATAAGGGTAAGCCCCCTTAGCGATCAACGACTATCCAGATAATATAGATTTCAACATTAATCAAAAAAGAACTTTTTAATGAATAGTTACCGTACAATTCATTCCTTCTACCATACAATGTCCCAATCAAATATAAGACATGGAATTCCTGTCAAGTCTTATTTTATTTGATTATATGTATTTCGATTCTCAAATGCATAACTCTAATTAATGCAAATTAGAAACACCTTTCTGATTTCATTCTACTTTGGCCAAAGACTTCTGAGTTGTCATTTATCGAATCACATAGGACATTCTCTCCTTTTACTAGAAGTAGTAGATTCTTTGTTGACCATTCACCTAGCTCCATGTACAACTTATTATACCCAATCATACCCTTTGATATACCCTAAGGGTCTTAAGGGACATGTCAAAGTATAACTCATCATACATAAGATACTATGATGATCTCAAGTTTAAGGATCACTTGTACTACTATCACTTAAGGAATTAAAACTGCATTAGGTATTCCTTTAGCGAGCCACGTTCAGTGAACTTATTCTCCAATAAGCACCTACATACTTGCTTTAGTGTCTCAACACAAATGATTATGAGATCAATCATCCTCTTCCTAAAAAGAAGCAAAGTATGTACTAATCTATCCGAATTCACTAATCCCCTTTTTAGTAATCCATCGATTAGGAACAATTTTAGTTTGTGAGTTATCTAGAATTTAGATCTCATTAGCATGATCATCATCATGATTCTAAAAGCATTGCTCAAAACTATGGGTTTATCATATTTAATATAACAGCATCATGTAGATAACGAAAATGTCTTTAATAAATTAAATCTTTTATTAATAACTGAATAAGATTACAAAGTATATGCTACATCATATCAAATATGATTGACTTGTGTGCATACTACTTTCAATAAGGTCGGGATCAAGGTTGAAATTGTGCCTCTTTAGGGCTGTTGTAATCAGGAGCAAGGCGTGGTAGTTTCTTTGGAACGCCGTGACGCCAAGCCATGATTGACTATTATTTTCGGGTTATGAACATTAGACTTTGGAAATATGGCATAAAGTTTTTATAAACCATGAGGGCTGTTTATATGTAATGTCCTGAGTGTTTAGGAATTGAGCCTATGGCGATGATCCTTAGAAAGAGGTAATGAATGGGTTAAAGAATATGCAATACTCGGAATAGTATCGAGTTCAAATAAAGATTATGAAGTAGAATCTACAAGAATTTATTGAGGAAATGAGTGGTGTAGAAATTATAAAACCTATATTAAAGAAATGTGTTGGGTTGGTCAACGATAAATGGTAAAAGAGATTTAACGAAAATCGAGTAAGGAATAATGGTTTCGGTGATTCCGAGGACGGAATCCTTATAAGAGGAGAAGGATGTGACAACCCGGATTTTTTGTAATTATTAAATAAGAATTTAATAAATAAAATTATTATTATGAGAGATGTCGGATTCGAATAAATATATATATATATATATATATATATATATAAGTGTTATATGTTTTGAAATATGTGATTTGGTGTGAAGAGATTAAGAGTGAATATAGAAGAGAAATATATATATATATATATATATATATATATATTTATATATTGAGAAAATGAGGTTCAATAGTTAATTAAACTATTGAAGAAAGTAAATGAAATTGTTACGAAAATGAAATTAACTGAATATTATTAGTTAATTTAATTAAGTTAAAAATTAACTTAATTAATGAGAGTAATTCACTTAATTAAAATAGTAAATTAATGTATATATGTTTGTTTTAATAAAATGAGAAAGCAATGTGTTACATATAAATGTAATATGTTAATGTAGTACGATTGTAAATTTCATAAATAGTTAAAATATTTATCGAATAAAATAAATAATTTAATAAATATTTGATGGAAATTATTGTGGAATAATTTATTTAAATGTGATAATATTAATTAAATTATGTTGAATGATTTTCTAATTAGTGCGTATTTTTATTACGCTAATGTGTTATGAATATTCTAATTTAATTAAATTAGAGGGTGAGTAATTGATTAAATGAAAATATAATTAGAGTTACTAAATAATTTAGTAATGAGTTAAGTGTGACACAAGAACCATATAATAAGAAGAATATTAAAATAAAGAGAAAAAGAGGTTAAATGGGTTCTAGCCAAACATGACCTTGAGACCCTTTGTATCTGTAACAGCTGAGTTGTTTTTTTTAACGTAAAATAAAGCCTAATGAAGTCACCTTCATCAGTTTATTTTCTTTCTCTCATGCTTACAAAGTTAAAAAAACAACATAGTTTAGAGGGTTGTGAGAGAGAGAGAGAGTACTGTGAAATTGAGAAGAAGCTTTGGAGAACCTAAGAAGAAAAAAAAAGAGAAGCAATCAATAATTATCATCATCTAACTAAGTCTAAGAAGGAATTAAGAGGTATTAACTAACCCTAAATTCCTTTATCTTTGTTTCTTTAAGTTTTCACTTTAAAGTGGGTTTTGATGAATGATTTGATGAGAATTGGTATATGTGTGTTTATGAGTGTGTATACTTTGTTATATATCATCTATAATGGATTTTGTAGTCATCAAATTCATGCTTGTAACGACCCCAAAATTCATACAATCCAACTCTTCTCAATGGTCGTTAGCAATACATCCTCATTTTGACTTTACAATATTTTTCAATGTTAAACTTAATAAAATTGCGGAATAATTTAAACTTTTCTATTACAAATCATTCTCGATTCCAAAATTCTCAACCTTTACATCTAAATATCTTAGAATCATGTTAATATCATGATTCACCTTGTCGAACTTATTATAAAAATTTACACCTCAATACAAACTTTACAACTCAACATAAATACATTTATCAAAATATTAACATAATTCAGGTAATAAATTTCAACTAAAACATTTAATCTTCATGCATCACTTTGATCCACGTCATTGGATAGCACATAACGTTACCTTGTATCTTTAACCTGCAAAAGTGGTTATTTGCAAGAATGAGCTCGACAGCTCAGCAAAATCTAACAATTTTCATGCATCACGTAGCACATAAACAATATGCTCAGTTAATACAATCATAAACATTATAATTCTAGCATATCATACATGTTGTACATCAGTTACCAAGTAATAATTGAGTTCCATAACTCAATAACCATTCTAACTCAACGAACGTAGTCATAAATTGGCTTTGTCGTTTCACACATACAACATATAGAATTCATCATGCTTTTGCATCATAGGTTTAAAACAATCAATCATTTAACTCACATAACAAATAGGAACTGAAAGACTTATCTAGTTCGTAGATTACCGATTACCATAATTAGCTTATACTTATCTGCACTTCACGTATCCTACACAATATATAATCATGCACAACATTTATTACTCACATAGCAACACTTAGTATTAACTCTACTTTACATTTCATAATCCTTCATTTTACTCTCCATGCAATTCTCAACTTAGAAATTAAGTCCTCCTCATAAAACCCTTCATTTTATTACGTTCCACTTTAATCGACACTTAACATTTAGTTAAGTCTTAAACTTTTCCTTACATTAGATGTATAATGTTTATAAATAAATCTTTGGCTTATTACAATACTATTGTCACTTCAGTATTCACTCTCATCCAATCTCATTTTAATATCTCAATTGTCATCTGATAATTAATGGGTAATTGCTTATCATCCATCATAGTATTTTATTATTCATTTAATACATTAGTCTAAGTTTTAAACATGTACACGACAACATAACATGAGCACAAGAAAAGAAGAAAAAATTTCATTTCCTGTTCCACCGTCGGGCCGGTAAAATCCTTCACAAACCAGCGCCGGGGCGGTAAACGTAACACAATTATACCACCGGGGCGACACTTTCAGTGCAATTTCACCGCGGGGGCGGTGATCCTGAAACTCGACTTTTGCAGTTCGCGATTTACACAGTTCTAAAGCCAAAAACACCAAATTTCTTCATTTTAACAACAAATTAAAATTACCCAATCACTATAACTCATATATGATCATTACCCAAACCTTCTAGCACGATTCTAATATCTTAACCAACTTAAACAACCAATTTAAAGGCTTAAAAATCACAATTCATACTAGTTTTTCATATTTCACAACTTTTAGCGTAATCAACCGCTACAGATTCGTTTGTCAACCAAATTGGTCCGTTCAACTTCCGTTGTTTTCGTTTTTCAACGCATAACAACAATCTATTATCAATTTACAGTTAAATACATGATTGGTTCATCAATTTTTAACCCAAAGTAGACCAAAACATATATATTCCTCAAGAACACAAATTCCCAATTTAAAACTTGTTTTACAACAATCTAATTTCTGGAAATCGTTTGTAACTTATATACAATGAATTATAAACACCTTTCAATATACATATATAACAATCATTCACAAATTCATCAATTAAAAACCTAATTTTACAAAACTCTAGAACACAAAAAGTTAAGAGCAAAAGGGTTAAATTATTACCTTAAATCCTTGTTTAGGCTTATATAGATGATAAGAAGATGATTGGAATTGCTCTAAGAACCTCCCTTATTCATTCAATTTCCACAGAGAATTTCTCCTCTTCTCCTAACACACTATGTTACAAGCTTTGGCCATATAAAACACGTAAAAAGAAAACTGATATGTGGGTTATCAGTTAAACAAAACCAAAAGGTTTTGTCAGTTTAGTAAACCAAAGGCCACAAGGCCATGTTTGGTAAAACCAACTTAACAATTACTAAATATTTTTTTTATATTCTCTTATTATAAAGTCACATGTCACACTTTAATTTAATTAAACTTATTATATAATTAAATCTAATTAAACTTATTAATAATTTCAATTAAAACTTTAATGACCAAATTATAATTCAATTTAGCCAAACTATAATTTAATTAAATAAAATATTTTATTCAATAAACCATTAATCCTCTAATTTAATTATTTAATTAAATTATAATATTCTCATCACATTAGCGTACTAAAATACGCACCAACACATCACACACAAATATATTCACATCAATTTACTATTTTAATTAAGTGAATCACTCATATTATTATGAAATTTAATTCACAATAATTTTCATTGTACACAGGACATAACAATCAAATTATATTATTTTCCAATATAATTTTAACTTAATTAAATTAACTATTATTATTCAACTAATTTCCTTCTTATGACAATTTCATTTAATCTTTTCAATGGTTTAATTAATTATTAAACTATTTCTTCCCTATTACATGAATATATAATTTCTTTCATACCGAACCACATATTTCACAATATGAAATATATTCAAACCCAAAACGTCTCGTAATAATATTTTATTTATTAAATTCTTATTTAATAATTCTTGAAAATCCGGGTTGTCACAATGTTTATATGTAAAGAAGAAGAATTTGAGTTTTAGATTGGTCAAGAAATGAATCTGAGAAGAGATGATTCACCAAACATGATGAAATATGAAGAAATTATTGTGAACGGTGATTTTTAAATCTTTAATTTGGTTGTTTAATGTTGTTTTGAGGTTATAATGGTTAGATACATGTTGGGTCTTGATTATATGAAGTTTATAGCATCTGAGATTGGTTAATTTGGACCTTAAGTGAGGAATATATGAATTTTGGCTCGAATAGAGTCTAAAATTTTGAACTGGAAAAACTGATTCTGGTGTCCAGCGCGGCTGCGCTGGACAATAGCCTAAATTAGGCGTTGCTACGTTGAGTAGCGCAACTGCGTGATTTCCTAGTACAAAAGTGGCGCAGCTGCGCCGGTAGCAGAACAGACCCAGTAAAGAAGGTTTAAATGTAAAGATCAGGGGATAGTTTCTTAACCTATTCTAGTGAATTAATGTGATGAAACATTAAGTATATAATAAGATATAATAACAAGTCTTGATCATATGAGATGATATAATGTGATAATTAAAGAATGAAGAGTCATAGAATGTGATTAATGTATGCAATTAGTGAATATTATTTCATAACTAATCGATGTATCAATGTGATTTAAACGTGTAGCAGTTTATTGAGGAGCTGAAGTATGGGGTATGTATAATAGGGACTCTTAAGTAACAAGGCATGGGTTATGCAACAAATTGTCTGTTCAAGAATGTTTGACTATGTCAAGTAAAGATTAAATATGAGATTAGATTATAAGATAATAAGATTTTGAAAAAATCTAAGTGATAAAGTATGAAATCTGGAATTAGAGACATGTTTATATGTCGAACTACCAAGCTATGAGTAAGAAGGGGGTTAAGTCTTGGAAGTTGGTCAAAGGTTTTTACCTTAAGTTAAAATATGAACTAAATTGAAAAGGATTGTGTGACTGATGTGTATTTATGTGTGATGAAATGACTATGTAGGATTCATGAAGCCCTGGTAGCGGTAGTTATAATTAACTCGTAAGGCAAGTCTTTCAGTTCCTAATTGTTATCTGAATTTGATAACTAATTGATTGAAATCTAAACTATAATAAGTATATTGAATTACATGTGATGCACTTTAAATTGCGAAAGTCAATCTATGAGTAAGCTGATTGAGCTAAGGAGCTCAGTATTTATATTTGGTATGTGAAATGTAGCATGTATGTTATGTATACTTAAAAAGATTATGATGTATGAACTGAGCATGATCTTATATGCTATGTGAAGCATGAAAACTATTAGATTTGCTGAGCTGTCGAGCTCAATCTTGCAAAAATAAACTTTTTACAGATTAAGGATACAATGTGACATTATCTGCCATCTGGATGATAAGGATCATAAGACGTGCAAGAAAATAAATTTTTCTTTATCTAGAAATTGTTTTGAACCTCGCTGAGGATTTTTAACGTACGTAGTTAGAAATTTATGATGTGTATTTAATGTCAGGATGTAAACAATGAATTATTTGATATGTGAAGGATATTGTACTGAGACGTGAAATCTTATATAATAAGTCTGATGAAGTGAATCATATATTAAACATGATTCCAAGTTATGTAATCGTAAAGGTTGTGATTTAGGGAATAAAAAAAAGTATAAAAGTTTTAATTTATCCGCATTTTTATTAATTAAATCATCGATTAATGATGTAAAGGAAGATTGTAAATGTATTGTTAACGAGCAAAGTTGGAGATGAGATTGTCCAGATTTTGGGGTCGTTACATTATACGTGACTAATTGGTATGTGTATGTGCATTAAATGTGTAGGACATTTGTGAAGGACGATTAACGTCAAGTTATTAAAGAACGCAAGAAGCAAGTGTTCTAACCTTGTGCTATAATTTATGTGCAAGTATTACGATTAAAAATATTCTTATGTATGTTATGATTACGCAAATTGCTTATATTATTGAGAAAATCAAACTTGTACAAATCTTTTATAATTGTATAAGTTATTTATGTTTTGCTTCAATTGCATACTTTTAAGTTCTAATGTACCTGAACTGTTTCAGAAGATAGTCTAAGCCACTTGTTTCGGATAGACGCATGTTATACATTTTATTGATTCAAATATAAATCTTTGAAATGTTAATAAGATTAAGTAGAGCTGTCCAACTGAATTATTTTGGTTTGGACTTAAGTCTGAGAATGAACCTCCCTTATTTGGAAAAATTTTTAGTCGGATATTCGCTGAAAGGCGGTGATGATAAACGAAAAATGCCTTTTTCAGTAGGTAGTGTTGATCAACGCAGGGCATAAAGGGCTGATCACCCATCGTGCCCGTAAGTCATGACGGTTTACAGTTGAATTACTGTTAGACCTTTTAAAAAGTGAACAAAAGTTCTTGGTCTTTCGATCGCTCAACATGATAGTCAGTATGTCGTTTCCAGATATTTTGTTATTCAAAATGATTCGGAGGTTTTTATAACTATTGTTCAGTTGTTGAAATATACGTTAATGAAAATATTTAATTCTTGTTTATGTTGTTATCATTAATTGTTATTAGTTGTTAGACAATTAAATGTTCACCCTTGCTTGTAATTAAATATTTTTAGCAAAGCCTGAACGTGTAAAAGGTTCTGATAAGAATAAGGGAAAAGGAAAGATGAACGAGTGAAGGATGGAACTGTTATATGTAATAGTTAGGTGTATTGTAAATAATAGTTTGGAATATTATTATGTATGAATATTTTAAAGGTCTTAGAACCTGGGTTTGGAAGAATATGTCTGTAATAAGTAGTAATCACATTCATGTTGTAGAGAAGATATAGATGGATGTTTATTGAATGGATAGTACCGTGATGCACTGAGTACGGGTTTAAAGGTACTCGGATTTGGGCATCACAGTGGCGCATTTCGTATCTTCGTTGCTATATTCATCTGATAAAATCAACTTTCATCTACAAAGTTTATATTTTGCAAGATTGAGCACGACGTCCCAACAAGTCTAACAGTCTATCATGCTTCATATAACACACAATTTCACATTTAATTCATGCATCATATTCTTCTTGCTATGCATATTATAAATGCATCATAAATCCTATGCAATACGTCTATATATGCATCATACCACTCATATTGTATATATTTACATCATATTTCACATGCTAACAAGCTTATCATCTTCCACACGTCACATATCACAATTAAATTGAGTACCATAACTCAATTAACATTAGTCATAATTTGACTTTAATAATTCATAAAGCATGGTAATGCAAAACATGTATTTCAACATACTCAAAAAGTTATCAACATATTACGATAACGATTGCACATAACCAATATCAAGTTCACATAAACAAACTGAAAAACTTGTCTCGGTTTGCGTTTATCACTATACGTCCATCGAACGTCCACAATTCAATTTCCATTTGTCAGTTAAGATCCTCTGTACATTATTTTTCGTCGTCTTCCTAAACATATAAGTTAGGTTATAATACATTCATTGAGCTCATTTGATACTTTAACCTTATTCGAGATTTAAAATTGCTTCTAGGTTAACTAGTTAATCTTTATCCCATTTCAAGACTTAACTTCTCTTTACACACAATTTATACATTCGACATGTAAATATATTTATAAGTCCAAATCATAAATTTCGATTATGACTTCACACTTTCATAACTTTGATCTCTTAAGATCACATTATCGATAGATTAGTTTACTAATATTTAATAAACCTCTAAATAGGTTACATCATCCCATATTTCATTTGACTTAAACCTCAACATATTTGATATTTTAATGTATGAAGTACACATACTATGCATCAAGACTTTACTACTTGAAAACAAAAAAAAATTCAAACTTTACAGTAGGGAGCGACCGCGCCACTTTGGCGGAGAGCAATCCCAGGTTTTTGCACAACTCTGATTTTCATGCCCATTTTGAGTATTTTTAACTCACTCATTATAACTTCGATTGCTATCATTCTTAGACATAAATACAGACTTTGCTACATAGTATTTTACAAAAATACGCTTTGCTTCAAATGACTTCTTTAAAGGTACGAAACAATCATCCGGAAAGTTATTTTTGGCATAGTTTTCGGTTAAACACTTGTTTGTTAGATTTTCTTGAAAACCATTTGGAATTTAATTTCAATCATACGTTAACCCATAACTTATGTAAACTCAACTTTTATTCAAAAATTGCCAAGAATGAGCATGTTTCATCAAAATAGCTCCATTAAGGCATTTAGTCGAACACCTAGTATGCATACTTAAAAGACTTGGTTTTCATAAACAGTCAAATCTCCTTACAATAATCCACCTTATACCCCGGAATCTTTCGTGATTCCACATTCATTCAACCTCCCATAACCAAACATAGTAATAGCAGTTAATAGTTACTTCAATTTCATGAATTTAGCAAGGATATCATGCCTTACCTTTTTGATTGCTATTCTTATTTGAATTCTTGTTGAAATTCTTGCTATAAGTTTGATGTGGGCTGAATTTAGTCTTCTCTTGCCGACAATAAGTTTTAATTATTTCCGAATTTAACTTGCATCTTCAATTCCTTTGCTAGCTCCAACCGAGACCGAGAGAAATTGATGAAGGGTTGACAGTATAGAAGTTTAATAGTTTAGAGAGAATCAAGTTATGGGACGAATGGAGGTATAACAGGGCAGTGAGTTCTGTTTTTAGTCTTTTTTTTAGCAGCTCACTTATTAATCACCTCTGCCATTATTTTGCTTCGTGTCCCTCACTAGCTTGAAAAGTTAACACCTCATACTTAGAGAATAATGATTCAACCAACACGTATGATTCATTATCTATAATATTATGTGTGTGTTTATATATATATATATATATATATATATATATATATAATACGTTGTACACATTACCTTATATTTTATATGTAATTCCAATAAATTATAATTTATACATTTATACATTTATTGTTATGTATAAAATCATCCCACTCATTATGAAATAAATCAATAATTAATTTAACACTTTTTGTGTAATAAATCAATTAATTGGAGTAACTCATATTTATTCCATTAGCTATTTAAATAGCTCATCAATGTTCTACAATGTACTACATTTTCTTTCTTTCTCCCATAAATTGTTTCAAAATAATTTATTTAATATATTAAATATATTAATTTAATACATTTATCCATAAATTAAATATTAATTTAATTTACTAATTTGGCACCAATATTCATTTCCATATATATTGGTCCCTTATCTCATATTCAATTTATATTCGCTTGACATAATATATTAGGCCATTACATAAACATATTACATTTATATGCAATATATTAACTCTCTCATTTTTATTAAGCAAAGATACTTACGTTAATTCACTATTTTAATTAAACGAATTAATCATTTCATTTATAAAATTTAATTCATAATGACTTTATTGTTATTCAAGGCTTATTATTCAAACTCAATCTCAATTAATTAATATTAATTAATTAATCTTCTTTACTTTTATATTTCATTTTGTAGCCAATTCAAGCTAACTAATTTAATAGTTTAATTAACTATTAAATATAACTTTTCAGATATATGTATATATTTCATACTTGTATATACATATTAAATCTATCACATAAATCACATAACACATATATAGTCAAACAGTCAAGCCTCACACATCTCATAATAAGAATTTTATTTATTAAATTCTTATTTTAATAATTTCCAAAAATTCTGGTTGTCACATAATGTAACGATCGAGAATCATGCTTAGCCTTAGGGTTTTATGATTATTATTGAATAAACTGAGTTTTTATGAATATTATTCTGTGTTATGTGTTTAAAGGTCGTATTATGACCTAGATTGTGTTTACGTGCTATAAATTACGAATTGCGATTTCGTACGAAGAAATAAATTTTTTTCGATAAAAGTCGTAAAAACACTATTCACGCTAAAAACGCATTTTTTGTTTTTTTAATTTTTTGAAATACGCCATAGCGTTTATATGATATCACGAGATGTAATCTCTAATAAAATTCAAAAACAAAAAACGCGATTTTTCAGCGTGTTGAACGAATTATAAAAGTCAACCGAAAGTCATGGTTAATTGTCAAATCTTCGGGCTTTATTCCTGGGAGTCCAAAAGGAAAAGTTTGGAGGCCCAAGAATGATTAAATAGAGGCTCAAACTAAATGTGATGGAGGCCCAGCGAATGGCCCAAATCAAGATTAAATCAAGCCTAAATCCTAGCCCAAACCTAGGAAGTCAAAGGAGAGTCAATGTGTTAGTTGATTAATGAAAAAGGAAGACAAAATAAAACCAAGAGGGGGACCAAAGGGGAGGGACCCCGCCACCTAGCTTCTTGAGGAAGCTTGGCCAAAGCTTGGCCACATGCAAGTAACACTTAAGTGCCCAACCACTTGCCCTTTAATGCCTAGCCCCAAAAGTCCTTCCATGATCATTTTAATTCAACCCTAGTTAGTTTAATTGCTAGGTGGTTAAGCTAGCCAAAGATAGGTTAGTATGGATTGAGAAGTTATGAGGGAATGGCCATACAAGACTCTAAGTAGAGGGGCTAACTGTGACGCCTTCAAATCCGGGTACTTCAAACCCGTACTTGGTGCTACACGTTACCATTCATTCAAACTCCTTAATATACTAAAAATAGAATTAATACATTAAACATTATAATGTATTATAACCCATACTATTTCTTATAAAAATGAAAGATATACATTAAATAAAAATAATTTAATGCAATAATTTTACCATCATAAAATAATTTAAAATCACAAATTATTTAATTCCCCTTGTATACACTAATTTGGTATACACAAAATTAATCATTCCCTTTCTTGACTTGGCTTTCACTCGCTCCTCCCCTGTATAATGAATAAGCTGAAGGCCAAGCTATTAAGGAAGGAAGTGCGTTCAGTCTATCTCTGTTAAAAGAGTTAAGTTATGGGTAAGGTACTCCTCAATTGTGACTAAGTATCCTTTATGTCTTAATAGTCTCATGGCTATTGAGAACGAATCAAATCAGATGGTTCTATTTCTCAATCTTTCTGATTTGCTCCTACGGAACCAAGATCGAAAAGATTAAAAAATAAGTCATTTTTTTCATGTATAAATTATTTCTAACAGTTTATTTACATATAGTAAATATATAATTATATATTCACTTCATCATAGGTATACAAATGTTATACTGCACGTCATCACATATGCATTATAATACATTAGCTTATTAAAAAAAATATTTTATTAAATTCTTATTTTTAATAATTAACTGAAAATTCAAATTATTACATTCTTCCTCCCTTATAAAGATTTTGTCCCCAGAATCGCAAAATAAAACTACTCAAACAAATGAGGATAGTTTTTCTGCATCTTTTCTTCTAACTCCCACGTTGCCTCTTCGGCATTATGGATCCACACTACCTTTACTGAAGGTATTGACTTATTTCTTAGGATTTGTTCTTTCCTATCGATTATCTGAATAGGAATCTCTTCGTAGGTTAGGTCCTTTTCGAACTAAATAGGCTCGTATTCTATCACGTGCTTATAATCTGGCTTATAGGGCCGTAAGACCGACACGTGAAACACATTATGAACATGTACTAATTTTGAAGGTAACACTACTTCATAGGCTACTTCTACAATCCTTCTTAAAACTTCAAATGGTCCTATGAATTGGGGACTCAACTTTCCTTTCTTTCCAAAATGTATCTTTTCCTTCCACGGGGATACTTTCAAAAATACGTGCGACCCGACTTCAAAATCTCTCTTTTGACGATGCTGATCCGCATACTTTTTCTGATGATCTTGAGCCGTTATGAGTCGCGTACGTATTAACTTTACGACTTCTACAGTTTGTTGTACCAACTCTGGTCCTAGCAAACGACGCTCTCCTACCTCATCCCAGTATAGTGGTGTTCTGCACTTTCTTCCATACCACGCTTCGTAAGGCATCATGCCTATACTAGCGTGGTAACTGTTGTTGTAGGCAAACTCTACTAGAGGTAAGTGATCGTTCCAAATTCCTTTAAAATCCATAACACAAGCTCTTAGCATATCTTCTAAAGTCTGTATTGTTCTTTCACTCTGCTCGTCTGTTTGAGGATGTTATGTCGTACTCAACCTTAACTGCGTTCCCATGTGTTCTTATAAGCTTCTCCAAAACTTTGACGTGAACCTTGGATCTCTATCGGACACAATCAAAATTGGCACTCCATGTCGGGAAATAATTTTCTTGATGTAAAGTTTAGCTAACTGATCTAGGTTATACCGAATCTTGATTGGCAAAAAGTGTGCCGACTTTGTTAATCGATCAACTATAACCCAGATAGCATCAAATCCTTTCTGTGTACTTAGAAGTCCCAACATAAAATCCATTGTGATTTGCTCCCATTTTCATTCAGGAATATCTAATGGTTGGAGTAACCCACTTGGTTTCTGATGTTCAAACTCAACTCTCTGGCAAGTCAAACATCTACCGACGTATTCCGCAATTTCTCTTTTCATATTTGGCCACCAAAAGTGTTGTTAGAGGTCTTCATACATCTTTATACTTTCGGGATGAATCATATACCTCGAACAATGGGCCTCTTGCAAAATTTCTTCTTTCAGCTCCGGCACTGACGAAACCCAAATTCTTCCTTCAAATCTGATTACTCCATTGTTATCGAGTTTAAATTTACTTCGGTTTTCTTCGGGGATGTTCTCCCTTATCTTTTCACATTCCTTATCCTTGAGTTGTGCTTTCTTGACCTTATCCAACAACGTTGGACAAGTTTCCATTACATATAATTTTCCTTCTGATTCCTACAGAAACTTCACTTCCAATTCCATTCTTTCCATTGCTGTTACTAACTCGTCTTGAGCTGTCAACATCATCAACTTCTCCCGACCCTTTCTACTTAAGGCATCGGCCACAACATTTTCTTTACCTGGGTGGTAAAGGATTTCACAATCGTAATCCTTGATCAACTCTAACCATCTTCTTGTCTCATATTCAATTCCTTTTGTGTGAAGATATATTTTAGACTTTTATAATCCGTACATATCTCACATTTCTCTCTGTACAGATAATGCCTCCATTTTTTTAAGGTAAAAACTACTGCTGCCAATTCCAGATCATGAGTAAGATATCCCTTTTCATAATCTTTCAGCTGTCGTGACGCGTATGCAATGACCTTCCCATATTACATAAGCACGTAACCCAATGCTCTATGTGACGCGTCACTATACACCACAAAATTTCCTGTCTCGTCTAGTAAGGATAACATTGGTGCTTCACTTAATCTTTTTTTGAGTTCTTGAAAACTCTATTCACATTTCTCAGACCATACAAATTTCACTGTTTTCCTTGTCAAGTTAGTTAACGGGGTAGCTATCTTTGAAAAGTATTAAATAAATCTCCGATAGTAACCCGCTAACCCTAGGAAACTACGCACTTCAGTCGACATCTTCGGTTGTTCCTAATTCATTACTGGTTCTACTTTTGATAGATCCACGGATATACAGTCCTTGTCGATCACATGTCCCAAAAATTAGACTCTTTCTAGCCAAAATTCATATTTAGTGAATTTCACGTACAACTTCTCTCTTCTTAATGTTTCTAGCACTATTCTTAAATGTTCAGCATGATCAGTCTGCGTCTTAGAGTAGACCAGAATATCATCTATGAATACTACCACAAACTTATCCAAATACTGCTTGAACACTTTGTTCATCATGTCCATAAACGCGGTTGGCGCATTTGTCAAACCAAAAGATATTACCAGAAACTCACAATGACCATACCGAGTTCTAAATGCTGTCTTTGGAACATCCTCTTCTTTAACTTTCAGTTGGTGATATCCACTCCTCAAGTTTATCTTAGAAAAGTACTTTGCCCCTTTCAATTGATCAAATAGATCATCGATCCTGGGCAATAAATACTTATTCTTAATTGTTACTTTGTTCAACTCTCTATAGTTGATACAAAGTCTCAATGATCCATCTTTCTTTTTCACGAATAACACTGGCGCTCACCATGGAGATGTACTTGATCGAATATACTTCTTGTTTAGCAATTCTTGTAATTGTATCATCAATTCTTTCATTTCCACTGGAGCCATTCTATATGGTGCTTTTGAAATTGGTGTTGTACTGGGCACTACATCAATAACAAATTCGATTTCTCTGTTCGGTAGAAGACCTGGTAAATCATTTGAAAAAACATTTGCAAACTCATTCACTACTGCATTCCGATTCATATCTACTTTGGCTTGTTGGGTATCCACTACGTATGCTAGATATCCCATACAACCCTTTTGTAACATCTTCTTTGCTTGCATTATTGTTAAACAACGAGACTGCCTTGACGATTTACTACTGTAAAATACTACCTTTGACTGCTTTGCAGATTTAAGGCTCACTAACTTCTTTTGGCAATCTATCATTGCTCCATGGTTGAATAACCAGTCCATTCCCAAAAATATGTCAAACTCTCCCAACTGAATTGGAATTAAGTCTACGCTCAACTGACGTTCCTTTATTTTGACACAACAATTCCTATAGACGTGCTCTGCAGGAATTACTTCTTTATTAGCGACTTCTATGTTTATAGGGGTTTCTAGATTTGCTAAAGGTAAGTTTAAATGCTTAGCAAATTACTGTGACATAAAAGAACAAGTTGCTCCCGAATCAAATAACACATAAGCATTTATATCGTTGATCGGAACAATACCTGAAACTACGTCCTTTAAAGCAACTACATCTTGCACTATCATATTAAAAGTTCTGGCGGTTGATCTATTCTGCGGAGCTAGACCTTTTGTAGTTGCATTTTTGCTGCTATTTCCCTTACCACTATTTTCCCCATATGTTCCTTTCTTCGGACAGTTTCTAGCCATGTGATCCACTGATCCACAAACTAAACATCCAGAATTCTTTCTCGGATTGGGGCAATTAGGAGAGATATGTCCCTCCTGCCCACACTTGTAGCATACAGTTTTCCCTTTCAGGCATACTCCAGTGTGATTCTTCCTATAGTTCTTGCAGGCTTCAAATTTCCTCTTCTAATCTCCCTGATTGTTTCTGGCGTTTCTGATTTGAAAGGTCCTTATGCCTTTCCTTTATTCTTCCTTTCTTTGTTGTGGAGGCTTAATGCTTCACTCCCTCCTTCAGCTATTATTGCTTTCGCAAGAATTGTGCCAAATGATCCAATTTGTAATACTGACAGTTTGTTATAGAGCCAAGGTTTTAAGCCTTGCTTAAATCTTCTGGCTTTTCTTTCTTCAGTATCCACTTGATATGGAGCAAATCGTGCCAATTCATTAAACCTGGCTCCGTACTGTGCTATAGTTATATCTCCTTGCTTCAGTTCCAGAAATTTTATTTCCATCCGACTTTGCGATCTCGGAGGAAAATAATTCTCGAAGAAGATGTCCTTGAACCTTTCCCAACTAATTACTCCCTCTTCAGCTCTAGTCTTATTTTCTTCCCACCAAAAATTTGCTTCCTTTTTAACATATAGGCCGCGAAAAAAGTTTTCTGTTAGTCACCTACTCTGGCTATCTCGAAGGCTGTTCAATCTCTTTCACCCAAGATTGAGCCTCTATAGGCTTAGTAGTCCCTCGAAACTCTGGGAATCCGATGCTTTTAAAATCTTTAAAGCTGGCCATATGCACCGCTGGCGGGTTTACATTAACATTAGGGTTAGGAGAATTCCTATTTTGGAAAGCTCCTATTAACAGATCTACGAACTGTTGTATTGGCTCCCTTTGACCTCCATTTCTATCTTCATTATTGTTATTGAATTCTTCATCTCTATTTCTATTAAATGGTGGTGTTCCTTGGCCTCTTCCTTTTGGAGGCATTTTTCTGTTTAATAACATTATTATTATTAAACTAATACTTGTGTCAAAATATTTTTGTTTCATGCTTAACACATATTCATTTCAAAATATATTTAATATTATTTCATACTAAACATGCTTCTTACATACATCTGAGCTCTTTACATGTCTTTTCTAATAGCTGCTTTGGCTATTTTCATACTTATAGCACTTGCTGCTATTTACATACCCTCTTTATCTTTACATCAAAAAGAAGTTCTTTGTGCTCTAATCCTTCACTAACATCATAGTTAGGATTCCAAAAGATATCCCGCTACTAATAACAAAATCTGAGATTCTTAGTACATACCTATACTACCATATTTACAAACATATACACATATTTACAAACATTGTTTCACTGTTTCACATAACACATTTCCATTCTAGGTTTGGCCAATAGTAACGGTGCTAACACGTTCTTCTTCCGTAACGGCAATTACGCGTGCTCGAGAGATGGAGTGACGAAACTGGCCTATTTCATTTGGATAAGCCCAAACTTTATCTTGGACATTCTCCATAGAAGTCGTGTAGGCACGGTTCATCAATTCTACTTTCCTTTTTATACCTCTTAATTCATTCTAAAGATTACGAACTTGCTCCTCAGTTCTCTGCTGCTCCAAAATCTCTACATCCCTTATATTATTTAAATCATGGAATTATACCTGCATTTTATGCAACTTAGTCCATTAGTACTGGGCTCTATCCTCAACTGCCTGGAGTCTATTACCCAAATCTACATGACGATCCATCAGATGATGAACTAGTGCTCCCAACTGTATTAAAGCTTCCTCCATTTCGGGATTGTTATTGTCATTCTCTTTTTCTCATGCAACTGGTACAACCTCATCCTGCACAGCTTCAATTGCTGCACTTCCTTCTAATATCTTCTCGGGTTCCTCCTCGAATGGTTCTTCCTGGAGATCATCCTCGGAGTCAGACTCAGGATCTATTATCACTACCTGCACTGGTACTAGTGTTGGTTGTGGTTCTATCAGTTGTGGAGCTACCTGCTCCTCAGGCTCTATATGAACAACCTGAATTTCTTCACCTGACATCTACACATAGATAAACAACTCGATTAATACATAATATAAGTCATATATACACATAACATATAACAATTTCATTTAAGTGACTTTTATTTCATTTTACGATGAATTTTCTCAATCCATTATTTTTAAACTCTATTTGAGTTATTTAATATCTGTCTGTCTGACTGACCTAAGGTTATAGCCCAAGGTATCCCCACCCAAGGTTTAACCTACAGCTCTGATACCAACCCATGACGCCCCCAAATCTAGGTACTTGAAACCCGTACTTGGTGCTACACGTTACCATTCATTCAAACTACTTAATATACTAAAAATGGAATTAATACATTAAACATTATAATGTATTATAACCCATAATATTTCTTATAAAAATGAAAGCTATGCATTAAATAAAAATAATTTGATGCAATAATTTCACCATCATAAAATAATTTAATATCATAAATTATTTAATTCCCCTTGTATACATTAATTTGGTATACACAAATTTAATCATTCCTTTTTCAGGTATAAATTGTTTCTAACAGTTTATTTACATATAGTAAATATATAATTATATATTCACTTCATCATAGGTATACACATGTTATACTACACGTATTCACATATGCATTACAATACAGTAGCTTATTAAAAATAAAAATTTATTTTATTAAATTCTCATTTTTAATAATTAAACGGAAATTCAAATTATTACACTAACTAACAAACCCTAGCAAAGTTGTCTTAAAGACCATTCTACCCCAACTCTTGCATTTGCTATAAATAGCCACCCAATCTCTTCATAATACTTACCAATTCACCAAGTATAGAAGAGAAACTATAAAGAAATTGAGAGAGAGTGAGAGTGCTCAGATTTGAGGAGCAAGGAAGGAAGAAAGCTGGCCACTTTGTAAGTTTAAGCAAGAATAAACAAGAACAAGAAGGTAAGAACACTAAAACCCTAGAATTATTTAAAGCTTTGTATATAAATTGCTTTGCTTGTTGGTTATTGTTGTTGTTATGGTGGATCATAAAGGATTTGGAGGAATAAGGATGATGATATTAGATGACTAAATCACAGGTAATATGCATAATGAGTGAAAACATAATTAAAGTAACGAACCAAACCAAGAAAACATGAAAAACGTATTAATTGTTATTTATTAGACTAGCTTAAATCATTGTTCATAAGTTAATTCTTAAAATTTGGAAAGAAGGAAATATACATATATAAGTTATGAAAATGTTCCAATTGGAATGGAGTAAAAATATGCTATAACGAAGTTATGGCGAAAAGTTTAGTAAAAGACGTTAAAACGATGAAAACTCTAGCTTGGTACGACCTTCGGGCTAAGTGTACGGGTAAATAATGCTTCTAGAAAACTTTAGTTTTCTGGGAGTTTTGTAAAACGTAGTAAGAGTGAGTTGTAAGCTCAAGAAGGAGCTCATTCCGACTTCGGATGAGTAAGTTACGATAAGTTGAAAAAGGGACGTTAGAAACATCAAGTCGTAAAACTAGCCCACGAAGGATTTTTGATCCAATTTTTAGGCTTGTTAGAGAATCAGAAAAATTATTCTATCCAGGGAGATATGAAGAGAATGTTACGAGCTAGAAAATGGCTCAAGAACGAACTCATTCCGATATTGGATGAGCGAGTTATGAAGTTGCAAAGTAGATGTGTTAAACTCGACAAAAAGGGCAAAGTAGAGCTTTGTTGTAATTTGGGGACAGGGAATTTAGCGCCATGACACTGTCCATGAAGAGTCGCGGCGCTGGGTAGAGAGCCATGGTGCTAGTGCGGCCCAGGGCTAGTCAAGCCAAGGCTGGCTAGGCAGGGCATCGGGGGGCGAACGTCGGGCGTTTGGGCATGCAACGTGCAATGTTTTTAATGCTAACTTATATTGTTCTAAATTATAAAAGATGAACTTTATGAATGTAAAATACTTAACATAAATCAATGTTTAGTAGACAAGTAGGATGAGCGTGCTAAACGTACACAAGGGTGTGTCGCTTGGGCGTTCGTGTAAGGTAAATCGGGCGTGCAACGTACAAACGTCGAAATGTCGAACCAAGTGTTTATAACTTGGAAAGGTGTTCCGATTCTTTTGAAACGGACATTATAAGTTATTGAGTAGAGTAAAGTAAACCAATATTTAGCGTCATTATGTGCCCAATTGGTGTGTGAATATGAACTTAATTGTGTAGGCCATTTGAAGGGCGAATTAGCGTAAACTTATAACGGGCGCTTAAGGCAAGTTTCTAACTCTTGTCTAAACTTTATGTTGTGCAAGTTTTCCAACTTCATTCCACTACGTTCTTATAAATGTTTTCGGATTTTCTGATGTTCAAATTTACTCAATGCTTGTATATTGTGTAAATTCCTAAACTTATGCAAATCCTTTATATTTGTACAAGTTATTTATATGCTATGCAATAAATTGCTAAAGCTTTAAAGTTTGATTATGCATGAACTATTTATGAAGTACGTCGATGCTATTTGTTTCGGCTAGATAGATTTTAAATTGTTTTATCAATTTGTTATTAAATCTTTGAAATATTATTGATGTTAAGTAGAGCTGTCCAAACCGAATTGTTTTGGTTAGGATTCTGAGGCATGTATGAGATGAACCACCCTAAAATCAGGGTAAATTTTTAGTTGGATATCCTGACAAGGCTACAAGTGCCTAATCAAATGCATATAGTCTTTTAGCATGTAGTGTTGATCAATATAGGGTGTACTGGGCTGATCACCCAACGTTCTCATAAGTCAGTCGGTTTATAATTGAATTACTGTTAACCTTTGCACAAAGAAAAGTTCAAGGTCCTATGGCCGCTCAGTATGTCATTTCAAAAATATTTTAAATAAAAGGAAAGTATTATTCCTGTTCATTTGAATTGTTTTCACAACTATTGTTCAGTTGTTGAATAAAGATAATTTGATTCTTGATTTTGTTGTTATTAAATTGTTATACTTGATGAGCAATTAAATGCTCATTCTTGCTTTTAAATTAAATGTTTCAGCTAAGCCCGAGCGGGTTAAAGGATCCGGTAAGGACAAGGGGAAGAAAAAGATGAATGAATAAAAGCGGTTATGTAATAATTTAGTAGTATTATTGTAAAGATTATTATTATTATGATGTTTTGAGCATGTAAAGGTATTTAGAACCTGGGATTGAACGGATATGATGCAATAATATAGTAATTACATTCGTGTCATTAAGATTATATAGTTAGATATATGTGGATGTTGAATGAATAGTACTGTGATGCACCGAACCCGAGTTTAAAGGTAGACCCGGACTTCGGGGGCGTTACAATACCCATCTTCTCTAAGTGGGGATCAAACTGCTGCATAATACTTTAATAAATGGATTTGCAATGTTATTCTAAGAGTCCACTCTCTCTAAGGTGACATCTCCTCTTTCAATGATTTCTCTAATAAAATGAAAGCACCGCAACACATGTTTAGATTTCTGATGAGACCTAGGTTCCTTGGCTTGGGCAAAAATTCCAGTGTTGTCATAGTATACAGGCACTGATCCTCGTATGCTAATAACCACTCCAAGTTCTGTAATGAACTTATTCATCCAAACAGCTTCCTTTGCAGCTATGTACTCTGCCACTGTCATTGAATCAACAATTGTTTGATGTTTGAAACTCTTCTAACTCATTGCACCACCGTTTAAGGTAAACACATATCCTGAAGTGGATTTGTTATCGTTTTGGTCAGTCTAAAAACTTAAGTCAGTATAGCACTCTAGTTTCAAATCAGACCCACCATACACTACAAACACATCCTTAGTTCTTTTTAAGTAATTTAGGATGTTTTTTTATCGCTTTCTAATGTTCTTCTCCAGGATTTGACTGATATTTGCTTGTCATACTTAGTGCCTAAGCAACATCAGGTCTTATACATATCATCTCATATATGATAAATCCTCTTGTCGAAGCATAAGATATCTTACTCATGCAATCTCTCTCTTCCGGTGTTTTTGGGGACATTTTCTTGGAGAGATGTACTCCATGGCTCATTGGTATGAGTCATTTCTTGGAATTGGTCATGCTAAATCTCTTTAGCATTGAAGCAATGTACGTTTCTTGGGTCAAGCCGAGCATCCTTTTAGATCTATCTCTATAGATCTTTATCCCCAAAATGTAGGATGCTTCTCCCAAATCTTTCATGGAGAAGTGTTTAGACAACCATATCTTTATTGATTGTAGCATTGGTATGTCATTCTCGATCACTAGTATATCATCAACATATAGTACTAGGAATGTCACAACGCTACTATTGACCTTCTTGTACACACATGGTTCATCCTTATTTTTGATAAAATTAAGCTCTTTGATTGTCTCATCAAAACGGATGTTCCATCTTTGAGAAGCTTCCTTTAATCCGTAAATGGATTGTTGTAGCTTACATACTTGATTTGTTCCATCTAATGAAATAAATCCCTCTGACTGTATCATATATACATTTTTCTCAAGTCTCCCATTGAAGAAGGTCGTCTTCACGTCTATTTGCCAGATCTCGTAATCATAGTAAGCTGTTATCGCAAGCAAAATCCGAATGGACTTGAGCATTACTACCGGTGAGAAGGTTTCATCATAGTCAACTACTTGCCTTTGTTCAAAACCTTTTGCTACCAGTCTGGTCTTATAGGTCTCCACCTTGCCATCTACTCCACTTTTTCTCTTAAAGACACATTTACACCCTATAGGCTTAATGCCTTCTAGAGGGTCTACCAAAGTCCACACTTGGTTTTTATACATGGAGTCCATTTCGAATTTCATGACCATTTTCCATTTCTCTGAGTCTCTAATACTCATAGCATCATCGTATTTAACTGGATCATTATCCTCTATGATGTGTACCTCATCATCACCATCTATGATGAATACATACCTTTTAGGTATTTTTGGTACTCTTCCAGATTTACGATTCGGTTGTAGTACAAAAGGTCTATCTACAGGTTCCTCCATTTGACTTATAGTGCTTTGTGGTTCTTGAATTACTTCAAGATCTATTTTCCTCCCACTTGCCCCTTCAAGGATAAACTCATTTTGAAAGGAGGTAGCGTGTTTCACAACGAACACCTTTTGCTCAGTAGGATTATAAAAATAAATACCCTAAACTTTCTTTAGGATATCCTACAAATTTGCACATGTCAGATCTTATCCCAAGCTTATCATCTTGAAACTTTTTCATATAAGCTGGACAACCCCAAATCTTAACATATTTAAGATTAGGTTTTCTCCCTGGCCATAACTCATATGCAGTCTTAGCAATGGATTTTGAGGGTAATTTATTTATTAGATATGCAGTCGTTTCTAGAGCATAACCCCAGAAGGATACTGGAAGATCGATAAAACTTATTATGGACCGCACCATGTCTAACAAGATACGATTTCTCCTTTCAGATACACCATTCAACTGTGGCGTACTAGGAGGTATCCATTATGAGAGAATACCATTATCTTTGAGATGATCTAGAAACTCATTGCTCAAGTATTCCCCTCCTCGATTCGATCGAAGAATCTCAATACTCTTGTCAGTTATTTCTCGACTTCACTTCTGAATTCTTTGAACCTTTCAAATGATTCAGATTTGTATTTCATCAAATACACATATCCAAATCTCGAATAATCATCAGTGAATGTAATAAAATATGAATACCCTCCTCTAGCATGTGTTGTCATAGGTCCACATATATCTGTGTGTAATAACTCTAACAACCCTGTAACTCTCTCTCCATGTCCACTAAATGGAGATTTAGTCATCTTACCCATGAGACAATATTCATAAGCTGGATATGATTCATAATCAAATGGCTCTAAAAGCCCATCTTTATGCAACTTATTTAGTCTTGTTTCATTAATATGACCGAGTCTACAATGTCACCTAAATGTATAATTCACATCATCTCTTTTTCTTTTATTAGTTTGTTCAATTTGTAAAATATTTTCATGTAAGTTAAGTATATTAAGTCCATCAATTAATCTACCAGTTCAAAATAAAACATTATCATTGTAAATAAAACAACCATTGTTCTTAAATATAATATCCAAAACTTCATTGTCCAACAACAGAATATAAATAATGTTTCTAATAAGAACTGGGACATAGTAACAATTTATTAAATTAATAGACTTACCCGTAGGCAACACTAAACTATAAGTTCTTACGGCTAATACAGCAACCTTGGCTCCATTCTCACACGTAGGGTTACTTCTCCTTTGTTTAGCCTTCTACTTCTGCATAGTCCCTGCAAAGAATTGCATATATAAGAACCATATCCGGTATCTAATACCCAAGTAGAACTTTGATTTACAAAAAGATATATTTCAATCATGAACAAACATGTTGTTTGCCTAAATTTACTAATTAGGAAATACACGCAAGTATACGCGATCGACCTAGTAATATAGAGGCAAGAAGAGTATCGTTCCCACGAGAAATTAATTCTACTGATTTTTCAAGTATCAATTTTATATCAAGTCAATCTTATTTAAACGGACAAATTAATTAAAATTAACAATTAAACTAAATGCTAAAAATAAGTAACTAAATAATAAAATATAATTGCATACATAAATAAAACTAAGAATTTAATCTCACTCAATGCTTCATTCAAATCTCATAACTTTCCATTTGATTATATGGTCACGATTTTTCTTAACCAGGAATACTTAATTTCATTTATAAGTCCCTTTCGATAGCAAATAAAAATACCCATTCTAACTAACTTGCTATATTCCTATGCAAATTAAATTAGAATAGGTTTATTAAGAACAAATTCCCGAATTGGTTACACATGACATATAGGTATATTCATATCCTATACGTAAATTAATATTCACTCCGAAGAAGAATAACTAATCACATGTCATTATATTCAGATCTAAATCTATAATCCATCTGCCAATTTCATGTAGATTATCCCACGTAATTATGAATTCGATAATTACACATGAACGCACAAAATACACATCGCAGATAGAAAAAAATTCAATCTAAACTACACAAGAGATTGCGACGCCCCCAAATCCGGGTACTTAAAACCCGTACTTGGTGCTACACGATACCATTTCTACAAACTGCTTATAATAAAAGATAACAATAGTTATTACATCAGAGGTATCTATCCCAGGTACGATGACCTTTAGTATCTTTATTACATGATAGATATTGTATTTATAAAACAAAAGTCTATCTATTACAACAACCATCTTTAACTACTCATGTAGCTTTCCCTTGCCTTTATCCTTTCCGGACCCTTCTATGCGTTCTGGCTTAGCTGAAACATTTATATTTAAAGCAAGAATGAGCATTTAATTGCTCAACAAGTAATAATAGTTAATAATAACTTGTGCAAGGAAATAAATGTTTTCTTTGAGATATGCTTTAACAGTGGAACAAACTGTGAAGCATTTGAAATATGTCTTATTTGCATTTTTGAAACAACATATTGACTTTTCACATGCTGAGTGGTCACAAGACCATGAACATTTATTTTCTTTTGGTGAAAAGGTTCGATTAGAAATTCATCTGCGAACCATCTGGTCTTACGGGCACGGTGGGTGATCAGCCCGTTATGCCCTATATTGATCAATACTATCTAACAGGAACGATATTTTTCGTTCAACGTCACCGCCTTTTTGGCGCAATATAAAATTTTTCCCAATTATGGGTTGTTCATACTTAGTCTGGAGTTCAAATCAAAACAATATGATTGAACAGTTCTGTCTAATCAGCAATAATATTTCAAGACTTAATATAAAAGTAATGAAATATTTTAATCTGTGTCCAGCTGAATCAAATGGCTCAGACTGTTTTTAAACAGGACATGCATATCGAAGTTAAATGAATACGCATCATAGCAACTTATATCAAGGATTTTGATAACCTTTCACAACTATCTTTTAATATATAAATTTGAGGAGGGTTGGGATACTTGCGTAATCATAGATTCTTGCATAAAGTAAATGCATAGGTTAGGATACTTGCCTTTTTTGGAGCTTAATAGTTATAGTCTAGATTCGTTCTTGTACCCTATACCGTATATCCATGTATAAATATACATTAGTCACATAAGCTAGTCTAGGTATCACTAAGCACACGTACAGAAACTTGAATCATATACACACATTGCATATAGATACCAAACAAGCATGGGTTCTAGGTGCATATATCTAGACACGTATTCAATGCACATTCGATTCACCTTTCATTCTTGGAATTCATTTTCATATGAAATCATTTGGTTTCGTTAGCAATTTCTTGCTTTACATAGCCATATTGGATTTGGTTAATTTCATATGTTGGGATTTAAGACACCTTATTACACTTGTCCCAAAATCCAGATCACAGCAAAAATATCTTGGCAGTTCTGCAGTGCAGCGCGGCCGCACTTCAATTTAGCCTAGGAGTGGCGTGGCCGCGCTACTCCTGCTTAATCCAAAATTGAGATTTTTCTAAATGTGATACCATAGCAGCACGTTAGACTCTTTCGCAATGGCATATAATACTTGTCAAGCAAGTTTATACCTGCTTTAATCCTTATCAGGTTCATATTCAAACTTTATTAGTTTTCATTTGAAAACTTATACTAACTCATGCTAAAAATAGTTCATTTCATGCATAGCTACTTTGATTATCATATTGGACACCTTAATATACATAGAGGACTTTACTACTCATGCCCACAAGTTCAGAACATGCAAAACATAACTTGGCTTTTCTGGGAACCAGCGCGACCGCGCTGGTTTTGACTGGTGAAGTGGCGTGGCCGCGCCACTTCGAGACAGGCCAAATTCATACTCTGTTTTCTGCAGTTTACCAATTCAACACACCAACTTTCTAACATACTTCATAGCTGTTATACTTTGATCACAAAATACTGAGAACATAGTTCTCTGACTTATTCACATCACTACACGCATTGAACTCTTTCAATTTCCAAAGTTTTGAACATAGCTTTTCATTTGTGCATTGTAGACACCCAAATTTTGCACTTCCTATACTAACCCTGACAGGAGGGCAAAATTGTCAATGAACCCAGCCTACGAGAACGAAAGGTGGGCATAAGTACGAACACTCAGAGCCACCGCAACGACGTACGATCAAAGCCGACACGACAACGATCAAAGCGAAATGATATGGCACGTTTCCCAGCAGTTCTCGGACTGCAAAATACAAGTCCTTCAGAAAAAACCAACGGTACGACACGAGAATCAAGGTGCGGCTCGAAAATCGAGAAAATCAGCCCACCCAGCCCCGGATTGATCTGCGGCCAACGATTAAAATAATTGAAGTGCGCGGTGGGTGGCTGAAGTGCGCGGTAGGCGCAGAGAAACCAAGGTCAGCCGTAGATCAATCTGCGGCCAGCCGCAGATCAATCTGCGGCTGCCCTTGGCCAGCCTTTATCAGCTCATTTCTTCATTCGGATACAGGAGGTTGACAGCAGCGGAAAAGAAAGAAGAAAGGAGAGGAAGAACAGCAAAAAAGAGCAGCGAGAAAGGAGAGAAAAGAGAGAAAATAGTGAGGATTTGTACCCCTTTTGGGAGATTATAGCACATATATTTCCTGCTCTATTCAATACACAAGTTTATACACATCGTGGGGATTATTTGCAAGGTGAAAAACCCTTTGTTATAGCATTTTGTTATACCATTTTTGTTAAGCTTTTTGTCACTCGGGCTACATTAAATGTAGTTTTTTTCTTACATATTATTGTGGAGCCATGGATTACGGACTATTAGTGAGGGTTCCATCGGAACAAAATTCCTCCTAATGGCCCGATGATATCCATTTGGTGCAATTTTTAGCTCGTTACGGTAATGTATTATGCGTAGTGTATTTAAATTGCTATTTTAGGATATTGTAGTGTGTTAGGAAACCCGTTGTTGTTTAATTTTTGTAGTATCCATTTTGCGGGTGTGTAGCAATTTCGGATGTGAGCCTAGGAACGCGGCCTCATGGTCCAAATCCGATGATGGACATTTTTGGATGTATGTAGTCGGGTTGATGTATTCGTTATTGTAAATATGTAATTGTCGGGCCTTAAAACGATATCAAATCGAAAATCGGGTTTAAGGCCCCACGATAGTGAAATATGTGATTGTGGGCGTTTGGGGTTATTTTGATGGCTCACATGCCCATAAATAATCCCTACGCATTATAATGCTTTGATTTGATTTGCGACACCCAAAAAATGATTTTAAAGCTCAATGATGAAGATTTCCATAAAATCAATCAAATTAGGTTATTAGCATCATGAGGCTTAAAATTGAAAGTGTTAATAAATGTCGATTCCTATTTAAACGAGAAGGCTAAGAAAAGTCATTTTCAAATATCACAAAAATGGTTTTATAAGAATAAATAAACGTTTTATTAAACCTTTGTGCATAGGGTCAAACGGATCCTAGAAATTGCCCATCATTTGCACGAGAGCAACGTATAGGTCTCAATTCCTATTTTGACGAAGGTTTAAAAACTCTTGTTTTGCCAAAACGACGCCTAATGAAAAATCTAACAACTTTTGACAATTAAAATCAAACCTTTCTCATAAAGGAATAAGCTTTCTCGTATAGGCCGAAAGACATTCTAAAGCAGTTTCAAGATAAGACACGATTTCTTTTAAAACACTAAATTATTCTTTCATGCAAAAAACTCACCACAACATTCACATAGGCACACACGCACACACATACACATTTGATGAATTAAAAAGATAGGAAAAGCATCAAGATTGCGGTAACCGTGTTTCACGGAAGTCGGGGGATGCCTAACACCTTCCCCTCGCTTAAGCAAGCCCCCGAACTCTATGAATCTCGGTTCGCAGACCAATTAATTCGGAGTCACATATGAGCCAGCGATTTACGAAAACGAAACTCGGATGAGTTGGTACATCCATTTTAAATATACCAATTGGCGACTCTGGTTAATTGGCTCATCATTAAAAAACGATCTTTCAAAACCCCGTCGACATTCATGCCGACCTTTTCCAAAGAATCATCTAACAAAAAGGCCAAAATTGGAAAGGTTAACAATCACGAAAGAAGCGATTCTTCCCGGCGTCGACATACATTTTATCACAGGAAGCATTAATTTTGGAGCTTAGTTTTCTTGGCTTATTTAATACACAAATCCAGATTTCATTTGAAACCATACTCAACAATCACAACAATTTTACAGCTACACCTAGCATAAACTTCTTTCATAAACATGTAATCCAAAGATCAATGTATAAAAGAGAATTACCTTTTTCTTAATTTCCTGTAAAAACAAACTCCTTCAATTGATAGCTTCTACTTCAGCTAATTATTCTTCTATGGCAATATTTCTTTAGTTTCTTAGTATATCATCTTGAGAACTTGTTTACCAGATGAAGGAATTTGAAAACTTCAAATCTCAGCAAAGGGACTGTACAGAGAAGCTTAGTTTGATTTTATAAGAATTGTATACTTGCTCCTTACTTAAGATTCTTGTTCATTACATAATAGACTTGTTGAGTCATTTGCCTATAGACCCTTATTACAAGCAAGCTCATGCTTTCCTAGTTTCACAGTCTTAATTTCTTACTTGGAGGTTACTCACATCTTATATAAGCACATGTATTATATACATATACATATAACATTCATTACCTGCATATTATATATAACATATATACATACTATTCAGCACATACATGTATTACATATTAGCTCCACATAATATAATACATTTAAGTACCATCCATACATATCGCATAAAATATATTATAAAAAATTCTTTTTCCAAAAATCTTTTCTATTAAAACGAAAGCTAATTATAAAAATATTTTATTTAATAAATAAATTAATTATATAATTTATTTACCATAAATCATTCTAATAACCACATAGATATATCCAATGTATCAAAACATACTTCCAGAAATTATTTACGTAATAAATATATACTTTTTAATATATTTATCACTCTACATTATATCGCCATTATTCACAAAACAGTATAATCACTCAAATAAAATAATAATTTTATTTCTTCCATACTATAAATTGAATTTATAATTTATCATCACGTAGCAAATATTATATTCACCACATCACATACATGCACATATTACACCGCATAATATAATATATTATTAAAATAAAAATTTATTTTATTAAATCTTTATTTTAATATCTAAAAATTTCAAATTGCTACCTTCTTCCCCCCTTATAAAGATTCCGTCCTCGGAATCGCAAAACAAAGCTATTCAAATAAGTGGGGATAATTCTGTCTCATTCTTTCCTCTAACTCTCACATGGCCTCCTCGGCACTATGGTTTCTCCATAACACTTTTACCGACGGTATTACCTTATTCCGCAAAACTTTCTCTTTCCTATCCAATATCTGAACAGGAACTACTTCATAGGTTAAGTCTTTCTCAACCTGTATAGGTTCATATTCTATCACGTGTTTATAATCTGACTTATATGGTCGTAAGACCGACACGTGAAACACATTATGAACGTGTTCTAACTCCGGAGGTAATGCGACTTCATAGGCTACTTCTCAAATTCTTCTCAAAACCTCAAATGGTCCTATAAAACGAGAACTCAACTTTTCTTTCTTTCGAAATCGTATATTTCCTTTCCACGGGGATACTTTCAGAAATATGTGCGATCCGACGTCAAAATCTCGGTTCTGTCTATGCTGATCTGCGTATTTCTTCTGCCGATCTTGAGCTGTGATAAGTCGCGTACGTATTAACTTTACAATTTCTGGAGTTTGCTGCACCAATTCCGGTCCTAGCAAACAACGCTCTCCTACCTCATCCCAACACAATGGTGTTCGACACTTTCTTCCATACAATGCTTCGTAAGGCGGCATGCCTATACTAGCGTGGTAATTGTTGTTATAAGCAAATTTTATCAGAGGTAAGTGATCGTCCCAACTTCCCTTGAAGTCCATAACACAGGCTCTTAGCATATCCTCTAAAGTTTGTATTGTTCTTTCACTCTGCCCGTCTGTTTGAGGAGGGTAAGTCGTACTCAACCTCAACTGTGTTCCCATATGTTCTTGCAAACTTCTCCAAAAGTTCGACGTGAATCTTGGATCTCTGTCTGATACAATTGATAGTGGCACTCCATGTCAGGAAATAATTTCCTTGATATATAGCTTAGCTAACTGATCTAAGTTATATTTGATCTTGATTGGCAAAAAGTGTGCCGACTTCGTTAATCGATCAACTATAACCCATATAACATCGAATCCTTCCTGTGTACTTGGAAGTCCCACCACAAAATCCATTGTGATGTGCTCCCATTTGTTAGAGTTTATGCCCTAGAGGCCAATTATTTAATGTAATTGCTTAACATTTCTTTTGATATTTGATTGAATAAATGAGTTATTTTATTATGGTTTCATTTACTGTGTTATATAAATGTTAACATAATAAAAGTCCTTAGAATAATGATACAAATTATATAGCTTCAAGTATGTGACTTGAACATGAGATTATATAATTACAATAAGTATCATTACTCTTAAATGTCCCTAGTCGAGTATCATTGAGAATGGGACAAACAATGATACATTGAGACTAGTATGTGGATTGACTGATGGCCAAATCTCATTGGTCATTAATATATGAGATATTAAGTCAATGCATAGGTACATGTTAGAGAACAATGTACTGGACAGACCCATCATGAGAATTCTACGTGGAGCATTATGCAAAGTGTCATAAGCAATTCTCATAGTGACAATGATGTAATGGTCCTCCGACCTGAAATCACTATATTATTATACGAGAATTTATGTACTTTGATATTATCAAAGGTCACCTTTAAAAGGGTGGACAATAAAGGTGATTATTGGGTACATCATGAATCGTGTGAGGAATATGAGTGATCTAGATGGAATTTAACCTCCTATATATTAGGGGTGATATCCATAGGCCTCTTGATTGAGTAGGACTATGAAATGCATGGCCATGCTCAAATAGTGATTTGTTCATATAGTCTACTCATTGATCAAGAAAACTCAGATTAAATTATGAAGAGTATGACACATTCCACGGCTCGAGTTTAATCTAGGATGTCAAGGTTAAAAGGATTAAATTACATTGAAACATTGGTCACAAAAAGGTTGCATCGAGTCACCGATCTTATTATTATTATTTGGGTAGCAGTGATGTATTACTAGATGCCACTCACTGTTTATAATTTTATAATATGATTTTAAAATTATTGCCAATATAATAATAACCTATAGGGTCACACACTTAGAACGTAATTAAAAGAGAATTAATTTAAATTGTAAGGATTTAAATATATCAATATGATTGATAGTATTTAAATTACAAATTTAAATTAACAGGATAATTTGTATGTATATGTATATTAATTAAGTAATACTTAATTAAAATATAATATATATATATATATAAATTCGGATTTTACTTTTCCAATAGGATTAGAGTTTTGCTTAACCTTTTGGACTCTATATATATCAGATATATCAACAGTCTTGTTTACGTGAAACAAAATAGAAAAACCCTAGCCGTTTTAGAAAAGAGAGTTGAGAGCAACACTTGAGAAAATCTAGATCTTGGCGGCTAGTACCGGAGTTCTCTTTGCTGCAGACCGTGTGACGATTTGTGGGACGTTCGTGTGGATACCGTAGAGATGCAGTTCCGTTGGATTGCGTTGGAGATTCAAAGTCGTTCCAGAATTTCATCGTTGCATTCAAGCTCGGATAATCAGTAAAACAAATCTAAACCTCTGAATTAATTTGTTTTTCGCATGGATCCTGTTTTAGGGTTTCGAAATAGTTTTTAAAAATTTTAAATTCCGCTGTCTTTATCTGTCGGAAACCTTACACCATTTCCATTTAGGAATTTCTAACGGTTGGAGTAATCCACTTGGTTTCTGATGTTCGGCTTTGACTCTTTGACATGTCAAACACTTACTGACACATTCTGCAACTTCTCTTTTCATGTTCGGCCACCAAAAATGTTGTCAAAAGTCTTGATACATTTTTGTACTTCCAGGATGAATCGCGTACCTTGAACAATGAGCCTCTTGTAAAATTTCTTCTTTCAGCTCTGGCATGGACGAAACCCAAATTCTTCCTTCAAATCTGACTATTTTATCTTTATCAAGTTTAAACTTAGTTTCTTTTCCTTTGAAAATCTTTTCCTTTAACTTCTCACACTCCTCGTCTTTGATTTGTGCTTCTTTAATTTTGTCCAACAACGTTGGACCACTTTCCATTATGTATAACTTTCCTTCCGACTCATGTGAAAACGTTACTTCTAGCTCCATTCTTTCCATTGCTATTATCAACTCATCATGAGTTGTCAACATCATCAACTTTTCTTGACCTTTTCTACTTAAAGCATCTGCCACTACATTTGCTTTCCCTGGGTGATAAAGAATTTCGCAATCGTAATCCTTGATCAGCTCTAACCATCTTCTTTGTCTCATATTCAACTCTTTTTTGTGAAGATATATTTCAGACTTTTATGATCTGTATATATCTCACATTTCTCTCCATACAGATAATGCCTCCAAATCTTCAAGACAAATACTACTGCTGCCAGTTCTAAATCATGAGTAGGGTATCCCTTCTCATAATCCTTTAACTGTCGTGATGCGTAAGCAATGACTTTCTCGTGTTGCATAAGTACACACCCTAGTCCTTTGTGCGATGCATCACTATACACCACAAAATTCCCGGTTTCATCTGGTAATGATAGTACTGGCGCTTTACTTAATATTTTCTTAAGTTCTTGAAAACTTTGTTCACATTTCTCCCGTGACGCCCCCAAAATCTCTACACTTCCCTGTAGCAGATCTGGTGCTCACGTGAAACTATACAACTATAAATATTCAATAAAATATGACTTCTATCTATCCAAGGTTCAAAGTATCCCATAACATGTACTAGTTCTGGCCAGAACGTTGTCTGTGTTTGGATACCCTCACTTGGATGTATAGATTCATATTTAATGAATATCTCTTTCATATTTATATTTCCTATCTATCTGACATTCACAGTATTAATGATAAGATTGTCCATAGAACTGAGGGGCGCATTCCGGTAAAGATGGCACCTTACCGGCGCTCATTAAGTATAACCTCAGAGCTTATAGGACTTTCAATATCATTTAAATACCCTCATTCAGATACTGTATTTACTTAGTACAACTATGCTAAAGAAAGTAAAGATCAGAGTATAACGCATTCAATGAAATAAAGGATCATAATATATTACATATCATTTGGTTTGATTACATCATTCTTGATACTAAGTTATTACAACAAAAGCCTTTAAAAGACTTAAAGTATTCAAAACAATAATTAAACTAATTAACAGGTCCTTTCCCTTTATCGACCCCAGATATGCTAGGATTACCATTTAAAACTGCAAAAGAAGATATACGCAAGAATGAGCTACAAATGCTCAGCAAGTTCATTTGAATATATAAACACAATGTGTTTGATTTGGAAGATGTCAATTGATGTATAACTGAGGGTTCTGTACCTGAACCATATATTTCATTTAGTTATATCAGTCTTCAATGACTTAGAACTATTTGATTTCGGATATCTGGTAGGGGATCAGCCTCACCAATATCCTAGGAGTATGCATATCATTCTACCATTTATGTCAATTTTATTTCATTGACGGTCACACTACCTTATCATAAGGCTTTTGAGTTCACCTTACATCCAAGGTGTCCCATTTTACTCAGTATAAGATGTCGTACCAAAACAATTTGGTTTGACACAATAATTTAAGCTTTATCAATCAATATATGAGTAATGGTTCATTTTTTTAGTTATGCTGAACAAGAAGCAATAACTTCACAATAATCGATAGCAAGATATAGAAGACTTGCATAAATATAAGTTGAGTAAGGTTAGGACACTTGCCTTAGCGTAGTTCGTTATAATTTAATACAGTTGGTCAACATATGTAGTCTACGTACACTAATAATAAGCGTTAGAACTTATATAAACATGTATTACGATAATCTAGACAAGTTTCATTAAGTTTCGACGTTGATTTGATATCTCTGTCGCGTCCTTAATAGCTAAACACATAGATTGTTTGATAAAACTTCATTTGGAAGCTTAATTATTAGCCTAAATAATTTATTTATTATTGATAACACTTTTAGAAGCTTAATATTATTTTTAAATAATTATTTATAAGCTTAGAAATATTTTTAAATAATTTTATAAGTATAGGAATATTTTTAAATGATTAAATTATCACTTAGAATAATTTTTAAAACATTAATATGTTATTTAAATAATTTATTTGTCATTTAGAATATTTTTAGATACCTAAAATATTATTTAAATATTTATTTATCATTTATAGTATTTTTAGTAAGATAGAATATTATTTAAATAATTTATTTTATCATTAAATAATATTTGTAGAATTTATTTTATTATTAAAATAATTTATTTATTACTTAAAATAATTTCCAAAGCTTAATTTAATATTTAAATGATTTAATTATCATTTAAAATATTTTTAAATACTTAATTTATTATTTAAATGATTTATTTATCGTTAATAATATTTAAATATTTAATATTTTATTTAATTATTATATATAATAATTTTATTTAATTTAATATCATTTTTAAATAATTAAGATAATTATTAAATGATTTATTATAATTATGATTTATTATTTAATTAAATTAAATAATAATATCAAATATTTTTATAAAAATATTAAAATTAAATTTTTATAATTAAAATGAATTTTCGAACATAATTATTAATTATTAATAATTATTTAATTATTTATTTATTATTTTATAATTTATTTAAATAATTATTATTTATTTTTTATTAAAAATCAGTCGCTAAAGGGCTTTTTTTAGCGGTACGGTCTGCATACGTTCATAGGTTTCTTGGTTTGAATATGCATTTCGTCGCAAAAGGTGTTCTTCATGAAGAACACTTGGTCAATATCAAACAGTGACTTTTGACCTCAAATTTCTCTTTGTTGTGTTGATATTTATGTTTGATTTTTGTTTGTTGTTAAACCTAGCATGACAGAGTATAACGACATGTAAATAAATGGATCAAACAACATCATTTGATGCCATTTAAATCTGGTCAAACTAGCGGGGACCAGCTGTTCTTGAGAATTTCTGGGTAACCTAGAAATTCATGAGTCAGGTTCGGTCAAGGCACTTTGACTATAATTTCTGGCTAGATTAAATACTGTTCATATGTTTTAATGTTACGAGGTTGTTTCTATGTAGCATACAACAAGTCGTCTAAGCAAAGAAATTACACAAATCTCATTTAGACCAAATCTAGGAGTATGCATATCATTCTACCATTTATGTCAATTTTATTTCATTGACGGTCACACTACCTTATCATAAGGCTTTTGAGTTCACCTTACATCCAAGGTGTCCCATTTTACTCAGTATAAGATGTCGTACCAAAACAATTTGGTTTGACACAATAATTTAAGCTTTATCAATCAATATATGAGTAATGGTTCATTTTTTTAGTTATGCTGAACAAGAAGCAATAACTTCACAATAATCGATAGCAAGATATAGAAGACTTGCATAAATATAAGTTGAGTAAGGTTAGGACACTTGCCTTAGCGTAGTTCGTTATAATTTAATACAGTTGGTCAACATATGTAGTCTACGTACACTAATAATAAGCGTTAGAACTTATATAAACATGTATTACGCTAATCTAGACAAGTTTCATTAAGTTTCGACGTTGATTTGATATCTCTGTCGCGTCCTTAATAGCTAAACACATAGATTGTTTGATAAAACTTCATTTGGAAGCTTAATTATTAGCCTAAATAATTTATTTATTATTGATAACACTTTTAGAAGCTTAATATTATTTTTAAATAATTATTTATAAGCTTAGAAATATTTTTAAATAATTTTATAAGTATAGGAATATTTTTAAATGATTAAATTATCACTTAGAATAATTTTTAAAACATTAATATGTTATTTAAATAATTTATTTGTCATTTAGAATATTTTTAGATACCTAAAATATTATTTAAATATTTATTTATCATTTATAGTATTTTTAGTAAGATAGAATATTATTTAAATGATTTATTTTATCATTAATAATATTTGTAGAATTTATTTTATTATTAAAATAATTTATTTATTACTTAAAATAATTTCCAAAGCTTAATTTAATATTTAAATGATTTAATTATCATTTAAAATATTTTTAAATACTTAATTTATTATTTAAATGATTTATTTATCATTAATAATATTTAAATATTTAATATTTTATTTAATTATTATATATAATAATTTTATTTAATTTAATATCATTTTTAAATAATTAAGATAATTATTAAATGATTTATTATAATTATGATTTATTATTTAATTAAATTAAATAATAAATCAAATTTATATAAAAATATTAAAATTAAATTTTTATAATTAAAATGAATTTTTCGAACATAATTATTAATTATTAATAATTATTTAATATTTATTTATTATTTTATAATTTATTTAATTAATTTTTATTTATTTTTTATTAAAAATCCGTCGCTAAAGGGCTTTAGCGACGGTCTGCATACGTTCATAGGTTTCTTGGTTTGAATATGCATTTCGTCGCAAAAGGTGTTCTTCATGAAGAACACTTGGTCAATATCAAACAGTGACTTTTGACCTCAAATTTCTCTTTGTTGTGTTGATATTTATGTTTGATTTTTGTTTGTTGTTAAACCTACCATGACAGAGTATAACGACATGTAAATAAATGGATCAAACAACATCATTTGATGCCATTTAAATCTGGTCAAACTAGCGGGGACCAGCTGTTCTTGAGAATTTCTGGGTAACCTAGAAATTCATGAGTCAGGTTCGGTCAAGGCACTTTGACTATAATTTCTGGCTAGATTAAATACTGTTCATATGTTTTAATGTTACGAGGTTGTTTCTATGTAGCATACAACAAGTCGTCTAAGCAAAGAAATTACACAAATCTCATTTAGACCAAATCTGGGCAGCATGAACTTCTGACAAAACTTGTCATAATTCTTCAAAGATTTCTGGGTTGCCCAGAAATTGCAAATCCGAACGGTCAAGGGACTTTTGACCGATCATAACTTCTGTTCTAGACATTCTTTTACTACAATTCAAGTCGGATATTATAGACCACATATCAGGCTACACATACATACTTTAAAACAGATCAAACACACAATTTAAGTCGATCAAACCGCCTGAGAAAGTCACATGTCAGACAGTTTTGGCTGTTCTTGACAGTTTTGATTTTTCATCATTTTCGACCATTTAAATGTTATGGATCCTTGTTTTATCAACCCAGATCACTTAATTACATATTATAACACATATCTAAACATCTAAAACTTAAAATTACTAACAACTTAAAGATCTAGCATCAAAAATGAATTTTATACCTTTCTAGTTGAATTTCTGATTTCTTTCTTTCTGATCTGATGTTGCTACTGCAGAGGCTTACTATGGTATGTTTATTAAGTGTTTAAGCTTCAAAATTTTCGTGGCCAAATGATCAGATTGCTCTCCTATTTATAGAATTGGCAAATTAGGGTTTCTTAGCTCATTTTCCAAACTTTGCCTCCAAAAATATCCTAGCCTTGGGACTTGTGCTGCTCTCATCTGATCGTAATGACCTACTTGAGCTGGAGACTTGATCAAATATCTGATCTTGTGTTCTTATCCTCTTTTGATTGGTTTAAACTTTTATTTTTGATTTATTTACTTACTAATTAAACCTAGATTTTTGCTAATCATGATTAGGATGTTTAATTAGGTTTAGTAATACTTTAATTAAGTTAATATATCATAATTAAAGTTTATCATTTCATAATTTAATGTTATTGAATCAAATTAGGGTTTTAGGGGTTTAAATTAGGGTTTAGGGTTTTCAATTCTACAATTAGGGTTTTAATCTTCAATTAGGGTTTTAATATAAGTTCAATGATTCATAATTAATATTATGATTCATTACTTAGATCCTAATTATATCAATTAAGATTCTTGTACAGTAATTAGGGTTTTAATTGACCAATTCAGATAACTTTTATCAATTAGGGTTTTCAAATTAGGGTTTCTATTTCATTTTATCATTTTAAACCCTAATTAACTTATTTTAAAATTTTATCAGTTAATATAATATTATATTAACTCCGAAGCACGACAAATCACTTTGTCATTTCGAAGCACGACACAGCAGCTTACAAAAATAATTTGCCGAGACGTTTCTCAGTGAATTCGCCAGAAGCACGACAAATCATTTTGTCTGTGTAAGCACGACACAGCTGCTTGGCGAAAAAATTTTATTTGACCTAATTCTTAAATAAAATACACAATCACATAATACAAAGTCAGAACAGGAAATTTTATTTATTAAATACATAATTTACATATACAAATCTTATTAGGGTTCAGAATATTACATCTCCGACCATACAAATTTTACCGTCTTTCTTGTCAAATTGGTTAACGAGGTAGCTATCTTTGAAAAATCTTGAATAAATCTCCGATAGTAACCTGCTAACCCTAGGAAACTACGCACTTCGGTTGGCGTCTTTGGTTGTTCCCAATTCATTACTGCTTCTGCTTTTGCTGGATCCACGGATATACCATCTTTGTTAATCACGTGTCCCAAAAATTGTACTTTCTCTAGCCAAAATTCACATTTAGAAAATTTTGCATATAACTTTTCTCTTCTTAGTGTTTCTAATACTATTCTCAAATGTACTGCATGATCATCATGTGTCTTGGAGTAGATCAAAATATCATCTATGAAATGCATGGCCATGCTCAAATAGTGATTTGTTCATATAGTCTACTCATTGATCAAGAAAACTCAGATTAAATTATGAAGAGTATGACACATTCCATGGCTCGAGTTTAATCTAGGATGTCAAGGTTAAAAGGATTAAATTACATTGAAACATTGGTTATGAAAAGGTTGCATCGAGTCACCGATCTTATTATTATTTGGGTAGCAGTGATGCATTACTAGATGCCACTCACTGTTTATAATTTTATAATATGATTTTAAAATTATTGCCAATATAATAATAACCTATAGGGTCACACACTTAGAACGTAATTAAAAGAGAATTAATTTAAATTGTAAGGATTTAAATATATCAATATGATTGATAGTATTTAAATTACGAATTTAAATTAACAGGATAATTTGTATATATATATGTATATTAATTAAGTAAGACTTAATTAAAATATAATATATATATATAAATTCGGATTTTACTTTTCTAATAGGATTAGCGTTTTGCTTAACCTTTTGGACTCTATATATATCAGATATATCAGCAGTCTTGTTTACGTGAAACAAAATAGAAAAAGCCTAGCCGTTTTAGAAAAGAGAGTTAAGAGCAACACTTGAGAAAATCTAGATCTTGGCGGCTAGTACCGGAGTTTTCTTTGCTGCAGACCGTGTGACGATTTGTGGGACGTTCGTGTGGATACCGTAGAGACGCAGTTCCGTTGGATTGCGTTGGAGATTCGAAGCCGTTCCAGAATTTTATCGTTGCATTCAAGCTCGGATAATCGGTAAAACAAATCTAAACCTCTGAATTAATTTGTTTTTCGCATGGATCCAGTTTTAGGGTTTCGAAATAGTTTTTAAAAATTTTAAATTCCGCTGCCTTTATCTGTCGGAAACCTTACAGTGGTATCAGAGCTACTTGCGAAAAGATTAATTCAGATTATGTATTTTAATTGTATTCGATATATATGATATTTGATTATGCATGTTTACCGATCTGAAAATTGAATATATCCTATTCTGCATGTATGCGAGTTCTGGAAAAACAGTAAGATATATGCATGTATAAGATGTTTTATTAATCGTATCCTAGAAGGTGGAATAACAATACAACTACTGTTCTAATTGGATTAGAAACATGATTCGGTTTAATATGATTAACCTAAACTGGACATATATGATATGTTCTGAATGTATTGTTATTATGTGTGTTTTGGGGTTTGTATACGAATCTGGATTTGTTTCATAAATTCGTGTGGAAAAATTCTGCAATACAGATTGTAGTTCAGCCGGACCACCGCCAGGGGGAACCCCCCTTGGACCCCCCGTCGTAGCGCACGATGGTCGTAACCCTAATATTCGATTTTTTTTATTATATAAAATTGTGTTATGTGCTTATTGTGATATGCATGGTGCACAGTTATGGCCCTTTTGACCTATAGGTTATTGGTTTTTGTTTTTGAAATACGGCTTGCATGTCGTGCCTCTCTATAAAGTCTAATGTAATATTCTTTTCTCATCTAAATCCCCTCGAATGTAACTCGAGGTTTCTTTATCACATGTAATGTACAAATGTAACCTATCAAGATGACAAGATGATGATGGAGAGGAGACACCCGAGGAAGCTACTATTTTGAAGTTTTTTTTATCACCTTAGACTGACCTTCAATCTTTTCATTAGCTTGAGAAGATTGACATAGGGTTGGGCCATAACTGTGACACATTTAATTTTGCACTTTATTTATGCTTGTATACGATATGATATGATAAATAATGTGCATGCTTAATGAGATTAAAAATTGGTGAGATCTAAATTAATTAATAAAATCTCTCATAAAATTATTAAGTCTAATCAGATGCCTTCCAATGAATAACACTCATCAAGACCTTGATCGATGGATGTAGGTTTGCCAAAGCAAAGTACCTTATTTATCTTGGTAAGATGCGATAGGATAATTGTGATATCCAAATTGTTAAAATCATTGTGCCTGACTTAACTAAGTTATCTCAATAGGATTGTGGACTTAGAGGCATAAAGTTTGGTAGATACCATTAGATGGACTTAGAACAAATGTTGTTCACCAAACTATCTAAGAGTTATATACGATATAATTGACAAAGGGTTGTCTACCTAAATAATTATGTTTTGAGAGAATAGCCAAAGCTAACTTAAGGCATAATGAAATATGGATCTTGGCTCACTAGAAAGATTTAAATAAAAATGCTTTCCGAATTAATAGTGAGGGTTATTAATTTGAATAAAATAGTAGGAGGTATATTTTGAATGTACTATTATCAATTTCATAATATTAAAAAAAACTCTGCAATTTGACTTATTATTTTTGCACTTATAAATTTTAGATATCAATGGCAAACAACAACACAAATAGTCTTTCACTACGATCAGTCCTTGAGAAGGAAAAACTGAGTGGAATTAATTTCCTAGACTGGCATAGGAACTTGAGGATTGTCCTCAAACAAGAACGCAAGCTATATGTCCTTGATGGGCCCATTCCTGCAGCACCAGCTAACACTGCACCACGTGCTAAGCATAATGCTTACAAGAAGCATCAAGATGATGCTCTGGACGTGAGTTGTCTCATGCTAGCAACTATGAACTCTGAGCTTCAGAAGCAACATGAGTTAATGGATGCTTATGAGATGATCGAGCATCTCAAGAAATTGTTCGAAGGGCATGCTAGACAGGAGAGGTATGATACACGCAAAGCGTTGTATCACTGCAAGATGGGTGATCGTGATCCAGTTGGTCAACATGTTCTGAAAATGATTGGGTATTGTCGACGCCGGTTTTTCGTCCCTTCCGATTTTTTGCCTTTTTGTTAGATGATGTTTCGGAAAAGGTCGGCATTGATGTCGACGGGGTTTTGAAAGATCGTTTTTTTATGATGAGCCAATTAACCAGAGTCGCCAGTTGGTATATTTGAAATGGATGTACCAACTCATCCGAGTTTCGTTTTCGTAAATTGTTGGCTCATGTGTGACTCCGAATTAATTGGTCTGCGAATCGAGATTCATAGAGTTCGGGGGCTTGCTTAAGCGAGGGGAAGGTGTTAGGCACCCTCCGACTTCCGTGAAACACGGTTACCGCAATCTTGATACTTTCCTATCCTTTAATTCATGAAATGTGTGTGTGTGTATGTGCGCGCGTGTGTGTGTGCCTATGCGAATGTTGTGGTGAGTTTGTATGAAAGAATCATTTGGATTTTTAGGGAAAGTCGTGCTTTAATTTGAGAGTGCTTTGGAATGTCCTTCGGCTTCTACGAGAAAGCTTTATTCTTTATTAGGAAGGTTTGATTTTAATTGTCAAAACTGCAAGGTTTTTATTAGGTGATATTTTGGCAAACAAGAGTTTTAAACCTTCGTCAAAATAGGAATCGAGATCTATACGTTGCTTTCGTAACTCAAATGATGGGAAACTTCTAGAATCTCTTTAACCCTATGCACAACGGTTTAATAAAACGCCATTTATTTATAAAATCATTTTTTGTGACATTTGGAAACAACTTCTCTTTAGCTTTCTCGTAAAATAGGAATCGACTTTCATTAGCATTTTCAATTCTTAATCTCGTGATGCTAATATCCTACTTTGATTGATTTTAGAAAAATCTTTATTGTTTTGGCTTTGAAATCAATTTTGGTGCCGCGATTCAAATCAAGCATTAAAACGCGTTGGGGTTATTCGTGGGCATGTAAGCCATCAAAATAACCCCGAACGCCCACAATCGCATCCTTTCACTATGACGGGGCCTTAACCACGATTCTCGCCTTGGCGTCGTTTTAAGGTCCGACGATTACATATTTACAATGAAAACTACATCATTCCTACTTTTTACATCAAAAGGGGTCCATCATCGGATTTGGACTACGGGGTCGCTTTCCTAGGCTCACAACCAACTTTCCACACACCCACAACCGGGTATTACAAGAAATAATCAACACGGATAATCTAACAATACCAAGACATCCTAAGATAGCAATCTAAGGGAACCACGCCCAATATAGCACCGTAAAACAAAACAAAAATCAATGAACGAATATCATCGGGTTATTGGGAAGAATTTTGTTCCGATGGAACTCTCACCAATAATCCCTAATTCATTGTTCCATCATAAATTACATGAAAAACTACATTTAATTCAACCAAAGGATATGATAAACATTGCTATAATGAGGGAAGTTTCACCTTGTAAATGAGATCAAAGTGGATGTAAACTTGTGTATTTTGAATAGAAGAAAAAGTCTATGTGATACAATCAAATCACTAGAATATTATTCCTCTCTTTTTTCTCCTTTCTCTCATATTTTGTTGCAAATCTATGCTATTCTTCCTCAATTCTCAAGCTTGCTGCTGCTGTCTCTTTTTCTCTCCGTCTGCTGCTTCAAAAAACCTTTCGTCTCCTCCTGAATGAATGAAGGAAGTGCTGAAGTAGGCTGGCTAAGCCCAGCCGCAGATTGATCTGCGGCTGGCTGCAGATCCATCTGCGACTGGCCTTAGCCCGCCATGCACTCAGCCCGCCATGCACTTTAGTTATTTAATTCTTCTCGGTTTCCGCACCGCACCTCGATTCTCACGTCGTGCTGTCGGTTTTCGCCGAAAGGCCTGTATTTTACAGTCCAGGAATTACCGTGAGACGTGACACATTGTTCGGGAATGCTCATTTCGGATGGCCTTGTTGTCGTGTCGGTTTTGACTGCAAATCGTCGCGATGGCGTCGAGTGTGCGCACTTGTGCCCATTCTTCGCTCCTGCGGGCCGGTTCAATTTGACGATTTTGCCCTCCTGTCACGGTTAGTATACGAAGTGCAAAATTTGGGTGTCTACAGCTGCCCCTCTTTATCATGTTTATGAAATGTTAAATGAAATGAACAGGATAAAGAATAGACACTCGATGCATGAATGACAGTGCACAAGGATGACAGTGCACAAGGATGACAATACATACGTGATGCAACACATATGACCTATGATGCAACGTAAGATGCAATGGATGCAAAATATTCGTAAAAGGGTGCCAATGCGGATGATCGTCTCGTCGGGGCCGGGTCTCGTATCCGGTCACCCATCTCGTAATCGCCGGGTCTCGTCGCCGGTCGATCGTCTCGTCGGGGCCGGGTTTCGTCGCCGGTCACCCATCTCGTTATCGCCAGTTATCGTCGTCGGTCGATCGTCTGGTCGGGGCCGGGTTTCGTTGCCGGTCACCCATCTCGTAATCACCGGTTATCGTCGCCGGTCGATCGTCTTGTCGGGGCCGGGTTTCGTCGCCGGTCACCCATCTCGTAATCGCCGGTTATCGTCGCCGGTCGATTGTTTTGTCGGGGCCGGGTTTCGTCGCCGGTCACCCATCTCGTAATCGCCGGTTATCGTCGCCGGTCGATCGTCTGGTCAGGGCCGGGTTTCGTCGCCGGTCACCCATCTCGTAATCGTCGGTTATCGTCGCCGGTCGATCGTCTCGTCGGGGCCGGGTTTCGTCGCCGGTCACCCATCTCGTAATCGCCGGTTATCGTCGCCGGTCGATCGTCTCGTCGGGACCGGGTTTCGTCGTCGGTCACCCATCTCGTAATCGCCGGTTATCGTCGCCGGTCGATCGTCTCGTCGGGGCCGGGTTTCGTCGCTGGTCACCCATCTCGTAATCGCCGGTTATCGTCGCCGGTCGATCGTCTTGTCGGGGCTGGGTTTCGTCGCCGGTCACCCATCTCGTAATCGCCGGTTATCGTCACCGGTCGATCGTCTTGTCGGGGCCGGGTTTCATCGCCGGTCACCCATCTCGTAATCGCCGGTTATCGTCGCCGGTCGATTGTCTTGTCGGGGCCGGGTTTTGTCGCCGGTCACCCATCTCGTAATCGCCGGTTATCGTCACCGGTCGATCGTCTGGTCGGGGCCGGGTTTCGTCGCCGGTCACCCATCTCGCAATCGCCGGTTATCGTCGCCGGTCGATCGTCTAGTCGGGGCCGGGTTTCGTCGCCGGTCACCCATCTCGTAATCGCCGGTTATCGTCGCCGGTCGATCGTCTCGTCGGGGCCGGGTTTCGTCGCCGGTCACCCATCTCGTAATCGCCGGTTATCGTCGCCGGTCGATCGTCTCGTCGGGGCCGGGTTTCGTCGCCTGTCACCCATCTCGTAATCGCCGGTTATCGTCGCCGGTCGATTATCTTGTCGGGGCCGGGTTTCGTCGCCGGTCACCCATCTCGTAATCGCCGGTTCTCGTCGCCGGTCGATCGTCCTGCGAGTGCCGGATCTCGTATCCGATCACTCGGTCGAATTGAGAAGTCGTGTTGGACCCCCAATTCATCAAAATCTCGTATTTTATTACCAACTTATGAATCAAATGGGCTTCAGAATCGATTGAGCTTGCATTGGACAAAGGGGGAGCAACTGGGCCCAGCCGCAGATTGATCTGCGGCCAGCCGCAGATTGATCTACGGCCAAGATCGGGACTATAAGCGGCCAGCCGCTTCCCAGATCTGTCACTTTCATTCGTACCCCACGCGATTTTCATACCTTTGCTCGTCCCCTTTGCTGACTTTTCCAATCTTTTCGCAAAAACCGCTTCGGTAGGATCGATCTACACACTACAGGTAACACGTTGACCGTTTGTTTTCTCAATTTCGTCAATGTTTTGCTATACATATGGCTATTTGCATGCTTAGCGATAGAAATGTATGCTTCACAATGCTATGCTATGTATCATTGTATATACATGCTATGTATCAACCGTATGAGTCCTATTTTATGCTCATGATGCGGTCCCACATACCTGTTTTCCCTTTTTTGAAAGAAAATCATGCATTATGGTCCTTTTACATGTTTCAATTACACGTCTGGATGCAATTTTGATCTGTTGTGCCTTGGATATACTGAAAACATGCTAGGTTATGCATGGGATGTCCACTTTATAGCCGAAACTCTGCCGATTTTTTTTTTTTTTTGTAATAAACATGCATCATGTTGCATTAATTCTAAGACGAATATTGGAATATTTGTGACATAATTCAAAAAAGGGAACTTACCTTCCTCCTTGCCTGTTCTATTCCAACTATGGATCCTGACGCTCCTAGTAGCTCTTCTGCGTCTCGGACTTCAGGCGTTCGTCGTCGTAGGGTTGCACCTGCCCTTGTTTTGCCTCGGACCCGTCAGGCTCGCCGATTGGCGGAGGCTGTCATTCGACCTGATCACCCGGACGTTGAGGAGGCTGTTCTCCCGGATGTTGCGGTAGAGGGGCCATCCTCTAGCACACCAGCTCCCTCTTCTCATCGCGCCTCGTCTGGCGCCTCTGTGCAGATACCCGATCTATTAGGTCGAGATCTCAGTCGTAACCCCTCAGCATCTCTCGTGGCTAATGAGGTATATTCAATTCTACTCTGATTTTATTCTCAATTTCTCAATTCCCGTTCTATCCGGACTGGCCCATTGGTGATTGCCACAGGTGCCCGAGTTTACTCAGCCGAGGGGTAACTGGTTCAATATATATTCCCTCTATACAGCTCTGCACAGCGACTACCGCGCAGTGGTGGATACCTGGGGTTTTCGTCACTTCTTCACCATCATTCCCCGCTAGTGCCCCTGGGTTATATGCGGGCCTTATCCGAGAGATGGTTTCACCAGACCCAGTCCCTTCACCTCCTAGACTGCGAGGTTGTGCTGACTCCATGGGACTGGAGGTACATTACGGGTATAGAGTTCACCGCTTCCCGTGTCCCTCTGGATCTTGATATCACTCCAGCGGAGGTTCGAGCTTTATTGGGCTTCGCTGCCGATGACCGGGTCTTCAAGGCCCGCAGTATTCGGTCCGGCGCTTTGGCTGTCGACGCCGTCGGGGGCATATATGCGACGCCATTTCCAGCAGATCGGGGTACTCGGGACATTCTGCTCCGGCGTCTGTTCCTGACCATCATGAGGGGTTGTTTGCTAGGGAACAACTCCTCTACCATTCATTTCAGCGTCGTCGGAGCTGTCAGAGATGTAGATCGGATCGGCGACTATGATTGGGGGTCGTTCACCTTTGCCTACTTTCTCCACGGTCTTCGTCTACGCTCGGAGGGTCAGACAGATGCTTGGCTCGGATTCTACCACTTTCTGCTGGTGAGCCTTCTTTTCCTCTTTTCTTACTGTACTTCCTTTCATTTCATTTCTCTTTTCTGCATTGGTTGGTTACTCATGCCTTCCCTTATTTCTGTTCACAGTTCTGGGCCTATGAGTGACTTCCGTGCCTGAGGCCTGTCACTACTCTTGGCCTGGACACTTATCCCCGGGGTCGGCGATGGCATCATAGCACTTTGGAGGAGGTCCCGGTATCTGGCAGCTTTGCACATTGTCGCATTCAGCTGGAGCTGATCACCGCTGCAGAGGTCGTCTGGACTCCTTATTCTTCTGAGCATCTGGTGGTGGGGTTCACAGATGGGTACCCTACCAGCCCGGAGTTCGCACTTTTCACCCGCCGCCTTACTCTGCAGAGTGTCGGGGGCTGGGTGATGTATCTGGGAGAGCGCGCATTCAGATGCGTCACTGGAGAGATCCGCATCCCGCACTCCCTTCCTTTCACTACCTCCTGGCCGTTGGATTCTCAGCCTTCGGGGATCATGCTTGTGGGGGAGGATGGCCAGACATTATCTTCGGGTCCCAGTACGAGCGAGGCCTTCCGCATCTGGTGGGTGCCCCGTACCATCGGTCCTCAGACTCGGGCCACATTCTTTCTTGGAGACATGGTTCCTGGATCGGTGATGATGACCGATTGGGCTGCCTGCGTTCGGAGTCCCACTCACGCTGAGCAGATTGACACTTTGACCCGCCAGGTGGAGCAGTTATCGTTGTATCTTCGGGTGCTGGGCCGGACCCCAGAGGATGCTTACGTATATGATCCCGACAGTGCGGATTTCGCCACAGGCCCGAGCTCATTTGATGCCCCAGTGCCGCCTTATATCCCGGATATGAACTTCGGTCCTTCGACTTCGACCACTCCAGGGGATTAGTTAGGGGATCCAGATTTCACAGACGACATTACTTTTGACTAGATCAGGCTAGGATAGGGCTTTTTGTACCTGGACCTGTTAGATTTATTTTTCACTTTATGCATTTTGTATTAAACTCATTTGTTTATTTATGCACAGTTTTTATCTTTATGAAATTCAATTGCTCTATTATTAACTGTACGATGCATGCTTTTTATTTATGGATAGAGAATGACCCCTGTACAGTCTTTTGATACTATTTTCACAGATGTCGTCATCAGATGTCGTGGTACGTTTGGATCCCATACGTGCCACAGGGTTGGTCGGCAGTCTCGTCCGCTGGCTGGACAGTTTATCGCCGGCCGATAGGATTATCGCAGATGGTCTTTTGGGACACTCTCGGTCCTTATTATCCTTTCAGGTGCCAGCAGGCTTTGTAGATGGTATTCTAGGTCACTGGGTCCCTGCCCGTCAGGTGTTCAGGTTGGGGACAGTGGAGGTGACCCCTACTCTTGAGGAGTATGCCCGCTTCACTGGTTTGCATTTGGGCGGTCTTTGCGCCAGGGTCACCGTTGGTCCCATGCGTCGTCAGTTCTTGACTTTCACTGGGTTGCGGAGGGCAGCTCTGCTATCGGTGATCACATCAGATCATCTGGTTCCTCTTCATTTTTTTGATTGACCGATTCGGCTCACCTGACAGTTTTCGCCATTTCTCCGGTGACTTTTCCATATCTGAGGAGTGCTGGGGCGCCCTGAGAGTAGACGTTTTGATGGCCTGTGTCATCTCGGTTTTGTATCTGCCCGCCAGACCTGATCTGTTGGACATGCGAGTTATCGCGGCCGTGAGATCCCTTCAGGAGGATCACACCATCCTTCCTATGATATTAGCAGATACATACATGTCAGCCTCATACTGTCAGTCTTTCCGAGGCAGAGTATTTAGAGGGAGCTCGACTTTGTTGTACGTGTGGTTCATGAGTCATCTTAGTCCCATCGGCCATTTCCGTCGCCAAGGGTTTTGCTTCAGCCATAACATAGCCACGCAGTTTTTGTTTCGTCATGTGAGCTATACTGATGCGGCCTCCTAGATAGCATTTTTGTCGGTTATTGAGGATCCTTTTCATCTCCTGATCTACTCGGGTTATTGCTCCTTTATGAGCTTTTTGACTCACGTGCCCACCCTGGATTTCATCCCTATTGCTGGCTTGAGAGGCGTGACGACCTATCATCCCTTGGCGGTTACAGGGCAGTTTGATCAGACACAGGATCTTCACCCTTTCACAGGTGCAGCCGCCTACCGATTCCTTATATCATCCCAGACAGAGAGGGATCTACTGTGGGTATACGATCTTTGGTCTCACAGGATCCTCGCCGAATATAGTGAGAGCTGCCACATCCAGACATTTGCTTACGTGCAGTGGTTGCGCGGAGACTCGGACCCGGTTGGTTTGAGTCAGGCTGGGGCCTTTGATGACTCTGGAGTGATTTTCCCAGCTGATACCACAGACCACTCCATCTCAGCCGATTCTGCCCCTAGTCGGGTTACTGAGGATACCCGATTACGCCTGGCCTTGATTACTACTGAAGCTGAGAGGGATGCCGCTCTTGTCGAGAGAGATAATGCCATTCTGGCTAGAGACGCTGCCATTGCTGACAGAGACGTCATTGTTTTTCAGACCAGGGCAGTTGTAGATGCTCATTCTGAGACTGTCAGCCGAGCCACTGCTTTGTTGGACCGCATCGACATGATGGGACAGCATATTGCAGGGGACGCTGATGCTTTGGATCTATCCACCAGTTTATCCATCCTGCTTTAGTTAGTTGCAGATTTGTAGATTGTTTTATTTCCTGCATAGACTATGTTAATTTCATCGGTTATTGAAAAAGAAATCTTGTAACAAAATGACTTATATATATAGACATGCATTTAAATTTAGTCATTTTCCCTTTTATCGTATCGTTGCCCTTCATTGGATCCTCATTTTATCTCGCTGGCTATGATTTTGACATTTTGCCTTCTTTCTCTTCTCAAGTCTTGATGGAGATTTGACAGATATTGCCGCACCCCTGTTGATTTCCTCGGATTGAGTCTCGGATTTTGGCTCATTGTTTGGTTGGGCTCAGGGTTATGTCATCTTGAGATTAAGCTTATTGGTCGGCTGGTTTTGGAAAGGTTTTGAGGGTGTAGGAAGGTTTATCTGGCTATTGGGAATTGGTTTTGTTTAGGGAAATGATTATTTTTAAAAGGGATCGGACCGTGCCGTGATGGCTGCGTACGTACCCCCACAAGTTGGGAGATCAGGTCCTACGTAGTTCGTTCTCAAAGAAAAAGGGGAACTGATGATTCAAGTGTAGAACCGTTTCACCGAGTCAGAATTGAGGGAATGTAATATTCCGAACCCTAATAAGATCTGCATATGTAAATTATGTGTTTAATAAATGAAATTTCTTGTTCTGACTTGGTATTATGTGATTGTGTATTTTATTAAACAATTAGGTCAAATAAAAATTTTTCGCCAAGTAGCTGTGTCGTGCTTAATCGGACAAAATGATTTGTCGTGCTTCCGGCGAATTCACCAAGAAGCGTCTCGGCAAATTATTTTTGTAAGCTGCTGTGTCGTGCTTGGAAATGACGAAGTGCTTTGTCGTGCTTCGACATTAATATAATATTATATTAACTGATAAAATTCTAAAATAAGTTAAATAGGGTTTAAAATGTTAAACTGAAATAGAAACCCTAATTTGAAAACCCTAATTGATAGTAATTATCCGAATTGATTAATTAAAACCCTAATTATTGTACAATAATCTTAATTGATATAATTAAGATCTAAGTAATGAATCATAATATTAGTTATGAATTATTAAGATTAAATTAAACCCTAAAAGGAAGATTTAAAACCCTAATAGTAGGATTGAAAACCCTAAACCCTAATTCGGAACCCTAAAACCTTAATTTGGTTTTAATAACCCTAAATTATGAGATGATAAAACTTTAATTATGATATATTAACTTAATTAAGGTATTACTAACCATGATTAACATCCTAATCATGATTAACAAAAATCTACTCTTAATTAGTAAGTAAAATAAATCAAAAATTTAAATCCTAGCCAATGAAAATGAAGCTAGGAGTGTGCAAGCTTGTGCTTGGCACACTCCAGCACAAGTAGGTGAATCACACCAGATGATAAGCACCACAAGTTCCAAGCTTAGATATTTTTGGGAGCAAAGTTTGGAAATTAGTCTAGGAAACCCTAAATTCAAGTTGCTATAAGTAGAATGAGATGCTGAGCTTAAACCTACGAAATTTTAAAGCTTATACACTCACATATCCAGCCTAAACAAACCCTAGCAATCACAAGCTCAGAATCAGAAAGCCAGAAATCAAAATTTGAAGAAAAAGGTGCACAAAACCCTAATTTATGTTTGATCTTCAAGCCTGGAAATTTTTTGTGTTTTAGATGTTTAGGAATACTTGTTAATGTGTTAATAAGTGATCTGGGCGGTCAAAAACATGTTTACATAACATCTAGGTATGAAAATCAAGCCAAAAACTCAAACTGTTCTTGGCAGTCAAGAACAGTCTGACAGGCCTTTTTGTCAGGCCTTTTGATCCTCTTAGATTAGTTGTTTGATCTGTTTTTATGCATCTATGTGTAGCCTGCCATGTTATCTTTAAAGCCCGACGTGTATCATAGCAACCAAATAAATAGGATGAAAGATATAAGTGGTCAAAGTCCTTTGGCCGCTCTGATTTTGCACGTTTCTGGGTAACCCAGAAACTTATGAAGAACTCTGACAAGGTTTGTCAGAAGTTCATGCTACCCAGAATTGATCTAGATGACATGTTTTGTGTAGTTTATTGGTTTAGAATTGTTCTATGCTAGGTAGAGTACAATCTAGTAACATAAAAACACATTTAGCAAACACAGAATCAAAGTTATTTATGGTCAAACCATGTTGACTGACCATGACTGCTTGAGTTTCTGGGTAACCCAGAAACTCAAGAACAGTTTGAACCCGGTGGTTTGACCATCAAATTTAGAACATGATATGATATATTTTGAGATGGAAATTGATACGTCGTTGTACACTGCCATGTTGGCTATAACAACAAACAAAAATCAAACACAAACATCAAACCAGTTGGAATTAAATTGAGGTCAAATGTCACTGTTGGACATTGACCAACTGTTCTTCATTGAAGAACACCTTTAGCGACGAAATGCATACACCAACCCAGAAACCTAAGAAACTAAGCAGACCGTCGCTAAAGCCCTTTAGCGACGGATTTTTAATAAAAATAAATAAAATTTAATTAAATAAATTATAAAATAATAAATAAATATTAAATAATCATTAATAATTAATAAATAAATTCGAAAATTCATTTTTAATTATAAAAAAATTATTTTTAATATTTTTATATATTCTGAATTATTATTTAATTTAATTAAATATTAAATAATAATTATGATAAATCATTTAATAATTGTTTTAATTATTTAAAAATGGTATTAAATTATTAAATAATTATATTAATTATTTAAAAAATGATATTAAGGTAAATAAAATTATTATATATAATAATTAAATAAAATATTAAATATTTAAATATTATTAATGATAAATAAATCATTTAAATAATATATTAAGTATTTAAAAATTACTTTAAATGATAATTAAATCATTTAAATATTTAAATTAAGTTTTGAAAATTATTATAAGTAATAATTAAATTATTATAATGATAAAATAAATTCTAAGAATATTATTAATGATAAAATAAATCATTTAAATAATATTCTATCTTTCTAAAAATATTATAAATGATAAATAAATTATTTAAATAATATTTTAAATATCCAAAAAACATTCTAAATGATAAATAAATTATTTAAATAACATATTAAATGTTTTAAAATTATTCTAAATGATAGTTAAATCATTTAAAAATATTCCTAAGCTTGTAAAATTATTTAAAAATACTTCCAAGCTTCTGAAAATTATTTAAAAATAATACCAAGCTTCTAAAAATGTTAGAAATAATAATTAAATTATTTAGACTAATAATTAGACTTCTAAATGAAGTTTTATCAAACAATCTATGTGTTTAGCCATTAAGGATGCGACCGAGATACCGAATCAACGTCGAACCTTAATGAAACTTGTTTAGATTAGCGTGATACATGTTTATATACGTGCTAACGCTTATTATTGGTATACGTAGACTACGTGCGTTGATCGATTGTACTAAAATTATAAGTGAGCTACGCTAAGGCAAGTGTCCTAACCTTTCTCAATTTATATTAAGCAAGTATTATACATCTTGTTATCAATTATTGTGAAGTTATTGCTTCTTGTTCAGCATAACTTAAGAAATGAATTATTATTCATATATTGCTTGTTCGAGCTTAAATTGTTGTGTCAAGCCAAATTGTTTGGTACGACATCTGATACTGAGAAATGGAACACCTTGATGTAAGGTGAACCCGAAATTCCCTTAATATAAGGTGACGAAATTCCCTTAATATAAGGTGACGAACAGTTGATAATATATCAACATAAATTGGTAGGATGATATGCATACTCCTAGGATATTGGTGAGGCTGATCACCTACCAGATATCCAAAACTCAAATGGTTCTAAGTCATTAAAGACTGATAGAACTAAATGAAATATATGGTTCATGTACAGAACCCTCAGTATACATCATTGACATCTTTCAAATCAAACACATGGTGTTTAAATATTTAAATGAACTTGCTGAGCATTTGTAGCTCATTCTTGCGCATATCTTCTTTTGCAGCTATAAATGATATCCCTGGCACGTCTGGGACTAACAAGGGGAAAAGCCATGCTTATTAGCTTTAATGTTTATTGTTGAATACTTTCAGTCTTTTTTTTTAAAGACTTGTTGTTGTAATAACTTAGTATAACGAATGATGTAACCGAACAAAATATTATGTAATATATTATGATCCTTTATGTTATAGAATGCGTTATACTCTGATCTTTAAATTCTTTAGAATAGTTGTACTAAGTTAAATACAGTATCTATATGAACTATACATCTGAATGAGGGTATCTAGATGATGTTGAGAGTCCTATATGGACAATCTTATCATTAATACTGTGAATGTCAGATAGATAGGGAATATTGATATGAAAGAGATATTCATAAAATATGAATCTATATATCTAAGTGAGGGTATCCAAACACAGACAACGTTCTGGCCGGAACTAGTACCTGTTATGGGATACTGTGAACCTTGGATAGCTAGAAGTCATATTTTATTGAATATTTATAGTTGTATAGTTCCACGTGAGCACCAGATCTGCTACAGGGGAGTGTAGAGATTTGGGGGCGTCACAGGTTGGTATCAGAGCTGTAGATTATAGCTCTAAGGTAGTTGGGAAATACCTTAGGATATAATCTTTGAGTCCGTAAAATACTTAATACACATAAGATAACCTTAAAAGCCTTATATTTTGTGTAAACTTGCTTCATCATAATGCTAAACAAGTAAAATTCTTTTTGTAGGATGGCAGACCCAGATTGGGAAGATAGTTCAAGGGAGATAGGTTCACAGGTGATAGAGCTTGAGCAGGGCAGTGATCCTGAAGGACAAGAAGTCCAAAATAACTTAGAATTCCATGACGCCGAAGCGACAGAACCTAATGAGGACGCTACAGAGGTTCATATTATAGACGAAGGAGAAGATGAGGAAGAACCAATAATATGGAGGGATATATCAAAAGTTCAAAATTAATCTGTCGAAGAATTAGAAGAAGGAAACCCAGAGGAGGAAAACCTACTAGAACAAGCCCAGATAGAAATACATACCTTGAACAATAGGGTATTATATGTGGAAGAAAGGTTGGAGAATGAAGGACGATTGAATATCCGACTTCAGGCACTGTTGTCAAGAAAGGAAAGAGAAAGATATCAAATCCAAGCAAGGCTTGATATGACTAATAAAGAATTTCGTGAAACACTTGTGGATCTAGATAAGCGAGTAGCGGATTATCCCGTAGAGAATGGAAAGACTGGATACGACATCAATAGGTGGGTAGTATCCAGTATGTTGTGTGATGAATATCGTAAGATTAAGCTTTAGATAAATCGGGTCACCAAAGTGTGTATGTAAATAGTAATATCTAAACTACTTTACCCAAGTTTTGCGAAACTAGTTTGGGAATGCTAGTAGTACTTATATAAACTACTAGCCGAATATGTAAACCTTCTGTATGAATATACAAATTATGTTTGAACATTATGTGCATTACATACTTGTAATTATACTAGTTTTCTTACTTATATAACTTAACACCGCTTGAAAGAAGACCATAGACATTAGTAGAGGCAGAAAATAGAGAAGTAATCCCAACAGTTAATAAATTTAGATATACCTTGTAAACGTAAAAATTGCAAATAAAGAGATAATTCCCGGTAAAACCATATATAGAAATTATAACATAGAAATTAAGGGACATAAGTTTCTTGTGAACCTCATTCCTATACAGCTAGGGGAATTCGATATAATCTTAGGCAGGGATTGGTTGGTTAATCATAATACAATGATTGACTACCAATGAAAGCGTGTAAACCTATTGACTGTGTCGAAGTCAAAGGTAGTGTTCAACGGTGGTTGTTCACCTAAACGATATCGATATCTGACAGTAATACAGGCAGAGAGACTGCTTAGGAAGGGTTGCACAGGTTATTTGGCATATATAGTAGATACTCGAAAAGAAGGAGTTAAGCTAGAACAAATACCTGTAGTTAGAGAATTTCCGGATGTGTTTCCAGATGACTTACCCGGTTTACCTCCGGACAGGGAGATCGAATTTGTTATTGATCTTGCCCCGGGTTACGGCACCAGTTTCCAAGGCACCGTACAGAATGGCCACCTGTAGAGGTTAAAAGAGTTACTTGTGCAGCTACAAGAACTCTTAGACAAAAAGTACATACAACCCAAGTGTTTCACCTTGGGGAGCACCGGTGTTGTTTGTAAAGAAGAAGGATGGAACATTAAGGTTGTGGTGTTGATTATAGAGAATTAAATAAGTTAACAATAAAGAACAAATATCCTTTACCACGAATTGATGATCTGTTTGACCAGTTGAAAGGGGCCGAATACTTTTCGAAGATCGACCTACGATCGGGTTATCATCAATTAAAAGGGTAAGAAAAGAAGATGTGCCGAAGACAGCGTTTAGGGACACGCTACGGACATTATGAGTTTCTTGTGATGTCTTTTGGATTAACAAATGCTGCCGGCAGCATTCATGGACTTGATGAACCGAGTGTTTTAAAACCATGCTTGGACAAATTTGTTCGTAGTGTTCATCGATGATATTTTAGTATACTCGAGAACAAAAGAGGAGGCATGCTGAACACTTAAGAAGCGTATTGGAGATATTACACAAGGAACAACTTTATGCAAAGTTTTCCAAATGTGAATTCTGGTTGGAACGAGTCCAGTTCTTTAGGTCATGTAATTGACAAGAATGGAATAGCGGTAGATCCAGCCAAGATAGAAGCGGTTGTGAATTGGGAACAACCAACAACTCCAACAGAAGTAAGAAGTTTTCTCGGTTTAGCAGGGTATTATCGGCGTTTTTTTATACAAGATTTTTCGAAGATAGCGACCCCGCTAACCAATTTGACTCGAAAGACGGTTAAAGTACGTCTGGACAGACAAATGTGAAGAAAGCTTCCAAGAGTTGAAGAAGCGGTTAAGTATGGCACCAGTGTTATCTTTACCAGATGATACAGGAAGTCTCGTTGTTTATAGTGATGCATCACACAAGGGGTTTAGGATGTGTGTTAATGCAACATGGAAAGGTGATTGCATATGCATCGAGACAACTCAAAGATTATGAGAAGAGGTATCCTACGCATGATCTTGAGTTAGCCGCCGTAGTATTTCGCCTTGAAAATTTGGAGGCATTACTTGTACGGGGAGAAGTGTGAGATATACACAGATCACAAGAGTCTGAAATATATTTTCACACAGGAAGGAGTTAAATATGAGGCCAAAGGAGATGGCTAGAGTTGATAAAAGATTTTGATTGTGAGATCTTATATCATCCAGGGAAAGCCAACGTCGTTAGCAGACGCATTAAGTAGGAAGAACCAGGAGAAATTGAATGTGATGACTAATAACGAGGTAACTGATAAAAGAGTTTGACAAACTTGAGATTGAGGTGAGAGAGTTCCAGTTAACTCTACCCAGAAGTTATTTGTCATCGAGAGTAGTTCGACTTTATTGGACAAAGTCAAAGAGATTACAGGAGACTGATGCAGAATGTCAGAAGTATAAGGCAGAAAATGACTCATAAAAAGAATGTTAAGTTTAGAATTGGATAAGGATGGAGTACTAAGATACGAAAATAGAATTTGGGTACCTTCAGTACAAGAATTAAAAGACGAAATACTGAATGAAGCCCATAATTCTAAATTCGCTGTACATCCAGGGGGGAGTACAAAAATGTATATAAAGACCTGAGCCAACATTTTTGGTGGTCTAACATGAAGAGAGAGATAGCGGAGTGGGTAAGTAAATGTTTAACATGTCAAAGGGTTAAAGCTGAACATTAGAAACCAAGTGGATTATTACAACCCTTAGAAATTCCTGAGTGGAAATGGGAGCATATTACCATGGATTTCGTAGTTGGCCTTTCCAAACCACACAAAAGAGTCACCAATGCCATTTGGGTAATTGTAGATCGTCTTACCAAATCAGCTCATTTCCTACCCATCAAAATCAACTTCAGTCTAGACCAATTAGCCAGGACTTTTACCATCAATGAAATTATTTCTAGACATGGAGTCCCTGTGTGTCTATAGTATCAGACAGAGATCCACGATTTTACTTTCAAATTTTTTGGATAAAGTCTCCAAGAAAAATTTAGGAACTCAGTTTGAGACTAAGTACAACATACCATCCACAAACTGACGGTCAGAGTCAGAGTGAGAGAACCATTCAAACATTAGAAGACATGTTTGCGCTCTTGCATCATGGACTTCAAGGGAAGTTGGGGAAGATCAATTACCTTTAGTAGAATTTGCCTATAATAATAGTTACCATGCCAGCATAGGGAATGGCCACCATTTGAAGCCCTATATGGAAGAAAATGTAGGACGCCTTTATGTTTGGGACGAAGGTTGGGGAACGGCAAAATGCTAGGACCCGAAATAGTGCAACAAACCCACGGAGGTAGTTCGAATTATACGGGGAAGATTACAAGCGTCACAAAGATCGACAGAAGAAAATATGCTGATCAACACAGAAAGTTACAAGATTTTGACGTCGGTAGTCACGTGTTCTTAAAAGTATCTCCGTTGTAAGGGAAAAATACGTTTCGGCAAAGAAGGGCAAATTGATGTCCGAGATTTATTGGGCCATTTCAAATATCGAGGAGAATAGGTGAAGTAGCCTATGAGGTAGCTCCTACCTCCTGAACTAGAAACATATTCATAACGTGTTTCATGTGTCCGTGTTACGACCGTACAAACCTGATTATAAACACGTTACTGATTATGAGCCCATTCAAATCGAGAAGGATTTTATTCGTATGAATAAATTCCTATTGAAAATTGTGGATAGGAAAGAACAGCAATTGCGAAATAAAAAGATACCTTCGGTTAAAGGTTATCTGGAGAAATCAGAATATCGAGGAAGCTACGTGGGAGCTCGAGAGTAAAAATGCGAGGATAACTACCCACATTTATTTTCATAGACTGCACTGTAAATTTCGGAGGGCGAAATTCTTACTAGTGGGGGTGAATGTAATATTCCGGAAACCCTAATAAGATCTGCATATGTAAATTTATGTGTTTAATAAAATGAAATTTTTTTGTTCTGACTTGGTATTATGTGATTGCTGTATTTTATTAAACAATTAGGTCAAATAAAAATTTTTCGCCAAGTAGCTGTGGTCGTGCTTAATCGGACAAAATGATTTGTCGTGCTTCCGGCGAATTCACCGAGAAGCGTCTCGGCAAATTTATTTTTGTAAGCTGCTGTGTCGTGCTTGGAAATGACGAAGTGCTTTGTCCGTGCCTTCGACATTAATATAATATTATATTAACTGATTAAATTCTAAAATAAGTTTTAAATAGGGTTTAAAATGTTAAACTGAAATAGAAACCCTAATTTGGAAAACCCTAATTGATAGTAATTATCCGAATTGATTAATTAAAACCCTAATTATTGTATCAATAATCTTAATTGATATAATTAAGATCTAAGTAATGAATCATAATATTAGTTATGAATTATTAAGATTAAATTACAACCCTAAACGGAAGATTAAAACCCTAATAGTAGGATTGAAAACCCTAAAACCCTAATTCGGAACCCTAAAAACCTTAATTTGGTTTAATAACCCTAAATTATGAGATGATAAACTTTAATTATGATATATTAACTTAATTAAGGTATTACTACTAACCATGGATTAACATCCTAATCATGATTAACAAAAAATCTACTCTTAATTAGTAAGTAAAATAAATCAAAAATTTAAATCCTAGCCAATGAAAATGAAGCTAGGAGTGTGCAAGCTTGTGCTTGGCACACTCCAGCACAAGTAGGTGAATCACACCAGATGATAAGCACCACAAGTTCCAAGCTTAGATATTTTTTGGAGAGCAAAGTTTGGAAATTAGTCTAGGAAACCCTAAATTCAAGTTGCTATAAGTAGAATGAGATGCTGAGCTTAAACCTACGAAATTTTAAAGCTTATACACTCACATATCCAGCCTAAACAAACCCTAGCAACTCACAAGCTCAGAATCAGAAGCCAGAAATCAAAATTTGAAGAAAAAGGTGCACAAAACCCTAATTTATGTTTGATCTTCAAGCCTGGAAATTTTTTGTGTTTTAGATGTTTAGGAATACTTGTTTAATGTGTTAATAAGTGATCTGGGCTGGTCAAAAACATGTTTACATAACATCTAGGTATGAAAATCAAGCCAAAAACTCAAACTGTTCTTGGCAAGTCAAGAACAGTCTGACAGGCCCTTTTTGTCAGGTCATTTGATCCTCTTAGATTAGTTGTTTGATCTGTTTTTATGCATCTATGTGTAGCCTGCCATGTTATCTTTAAAGCCCGACGTGTATCATAGCAACCAAATAAATAGGATGAAAGATATAAGTGGTCAAAGTCCTTTGACCGCTCTGATTTTGCACGTTTCTGGGTAACCCAGAAACTTATGAAGAACTGCTAACAAGGTTTGTCAGAAGTTCATGCTACCCAGAATTGATCTAGATGACATGTTTTGTGTAGTTTTATATTGGTTTAGAATTGTTCTATGCTAGGTAGAGTACAATCTTAGTAACATAAAAACACACTTTAGCAAACACAGAATCAAAGTTATTCATGGTCAAAACCCATGTTGACTGACCATGACTGCTTGAGTTTCTGGGTAACCCAGAAACTCAAGAACAGTTTGAACCCGGTGGTTTGACCATCAAATTTAGAACATGATATGATATATTTTGAGATGGAAAATTGATACGTCGTTGTACACTGCCATGTTGGCTATAACAACAAACAAAAATCAAACACAAACATCAAACCAGTTGGAATTAAATTGAGGTCAAAATGTCACTGTTGGAACATTGACCAACTGTTCTTCATTGAAGAACACCTTTAGCGACGAAATGCATACACCAACCCAGAAACCTAAGAAACTAAGCAGACCGTCGCTAAAGCCCTTTAGCGACGGATTTTTAATAAAAATAAATAAAATTTAATTAAATAAATTATAAAATAATAAATAAATATTAAATAATCATTAATAATTAATAAATAAATTCGAAAATTCATTTTTAATTATAAAAAAAATATTTTTAATATTTTTATATATTCTGAATTATTATTTAATTTAATTAAATATTAAATAATAATTATGATAAATCATTTAATAATTGTTTTAATTATTTAAAAATGGTATTAAATTATTAAATAATTATATTAATTATTTAAAAATGATATTAAGGTAAATAAAATTATTATATATAATAATTAAATAAAATATTAAATATTTAAATATTATTAATGATAAATAAAATCATTTAAAATAATATATTAAGTATTTAAAAAATTACTTTAAATGATAATTAAATCATTTAAATTATTAAATTAAGTTTTGAAAATTATTATAAGTAATAATTAAATTATTATAATGATAAAATAAATTCTAAGAATATTATTAATGATAAAATAAATCATTTAAATAATATTCTATCTTTCTAAAAATATTATAAATTGATAAATAAATTATTTAAATAATATTTTAAATATCCAAAAACATTCTAAATGATAAATAAATTATTTAAATAACATATTAAATGTTTTAAAATTATTCTAAATGATAGTTAAATCATTTAAAAATATTCCTAAGCTTGTAAAATTATTTAAAAATACTTCCAAGCTTCTGAAAATTATTTAAAAATAATACCAAGCTTCTAAAAATGTTAGAAATAATAATTAAATTATTTAGACTAATAATTAGACTTCTAAATGAAGTTTTATCAAACAATCTATGTGTTTAGCCATTAAGGATGCGACCGAGATACCGAATCAACGTCGAACCTTAATGAAACTTGTTTAGATTAGCGTGATACATGTTTATATACGTGCTAACGCTTATTATTGGTATACGTAGACTACGTGCGTTGATCGATTGTACTAAAATTATAAGTGAGCTACGCTAAGGCAAGTGTCCTAACCTTTCTCAATTTATATTAAGCAAGTATTATACATCTTGCTATCAATTATTGTGAAGTTATTGCTTCTTGTTCAGCATAACTTAAGAAATGAATTATTATTCATATATTGCTTGTTCGAGCTTAAATTGTTGTGTCAAGCCAAATTGTTTGGTACGACATCTGATACTAAGAAATGGAACACCTTGATGTAAGGTGAACCCGAAATTCCCTTAATATAAGGTGACGAAATTCCCTTAATATAAGGTGACGAATAGTTGATAATATATCAACATAAATTGGTAGGATGATATGCATACTCCTAGGATATTGGTGAGGCTGATCACCTACCAGATATCCAAAACTCAAATGGTTCTAAGTCATTAAAGACTGATAGAACTAAATGAAATATATGGTTCATGTACAGAACCCTCAGTATACATCATTGACATCTTTCAAATCAAACACATGGTGTTTAAATATTTAAATGAACTTGCTGAGCATTTGTAGCTCATTCTTGCGCATATCTTCTTTTGCAGCTATAAATGATATCCCTGGCACGTCTGGGACTAACAAGGGGAAAAGCCCATGCTTATTAGCTTTAATGTTTATTGTTGAATACTTTCAGTCTTTTTTTTTAAAGACTTGTTGTTGTAAATAACTTAGTATAACGAATGATGTAACCGAACAAAATATTATGTAATATATTATGATCCTTTATGTTATAGAATGCGTTATACTCTGATCTTTAAATTCTTTAGAATAGTTGTACTAAGTTAAATACAGTATCTATATGAACTATACATCTAAATGAGGGTATCTAGATGATGTTGAGAGTCCTATATGGACAATCTTATCATTAATACTGTGAATGTCAGATAGATAGGGAATATTGATATGAAAGAGATATTCATAAAATATGAATCTATATATCTAAGTGAGGGTATCCAAACACAGACAACGTTCTGGCCGGAACTAGTACCTGTTATGGGATACTGTGAACCTTGGATAGCTAGAAGTCATATTTTATTGAATATTTATAGTTGTATAGTTCCACGTGAGCACCAGATCTGCTACAGGGGAGTGTAGAGATTTGGGGGCGTCACAGAGGGCTGTGGAAATACCTCACCATCCATTTCTTACAATATGAGGGCTCCTCCGGATAGCACTTTCTTGATCACAAATGGTCCTTCCCAGTTCGGGGCGAACTTCCCCTTGGCTTCGTCTTGACAAGGCATGACTCTCTTTAGCACCAAATCATTTTCCTTGAGCTTTCGAGGTCTTATCCTTTTGTCGTATGATCGAGAGATCCTTTGTTGATATAACTGACCGTGCAAAACAGCAGCCACCCTCCTTTCATCAATTAGGGCCAATTGGTCGTATCGACTTTGCATCCAATCCTACTCGCTTATCTGAGCATCGATCATTATTCTGAGGGACGCCATCTCAACCTCAATTGGCAGAACGGCCTCCATTCCATATACCAAAGCGTAAGGGGTTGCCCCTGTAGAAGTACGCGTTGACGTTCGGTATGCCAACAGGGTGAGGGGTAGCAGATCCGGCCATCCCCGATGATTAGCAGACATTTTCGCCATGATCTTCTTGATGTTCTTATTTGCAGCCTCCACTGCCCCATTCATCTTAGGACGGTAAATGATAGAATTTAGGTGTTTGATCTTAAACTGGTCGCATAATCCCTTCATGAGGGTGTTGTTCAAATTCTTGGCATTGTCGGAGACCAAAACCTCAGGTTGCCCGTATCGACAAATGACATTATTCCTGATGAAGCCGACGATGACCTCCTGAGTTACTTTGGGGAAAGAAGCTGCCTCCACCCATTTGGTGAAGTAATCGATCATGACGAAAATGAATCAGTGCCCGTTGCTTGCTTTGGGCTCTATTGGTCCGATTACATCCATTTCCCACATTGAGAATGGCCAAGGGGAGGTCATACAGTGCAGTTCATTGAGAGGTGTATGGATCACATTGTCGTGCGCTTGGCATTGATAACACCGTTTGACATGATCATCGCAGTCGGCTTTCAATGTTAACCAATAATGCCCCGTTCTCAAGATCTTTTTGGCCAGCATCGGTCCACTCATGTGTGGCCCACACACTCCACCATGTATTTCATTCATAATCTTTTGGGCCTGCGTCTCATCTACGCATTGCAACAGTCCCAACCCAGCATCCCTCTTGTAGAGTGAATCCCCACTCAGGTAAAACTTCATTTCCATCTTTTGAATTCTCATCCTCTCAGCTCGGCTTGCCTGGTCGGAAATGGATCTATCCCTCAGATATTCCCTTATGTCGTGATACCAAGGCTGCTTTGGCAGAACCACCTCGTCTGATAATACTGCAACATGTCCCTCATATGTCGGGGCATTCCGCACCGCTATTTCAATCTGTGGAACATCTTTTCTTTTGATTATATGGATTAAGGAAGCCAGAGTCGCCAATGCATCGGCAAAGTCATTCCGACCCCAGGTAATGTGTCGGAAAGCGATATCTTCAAATTCTCGCGTCAATTGGACAACACATCGGTGGTATGGAAGCAACCGAAGCTCTTTCGTGCTATACTCCCCGATCGCCTATCTGATTACCAATTCTGAATCCCCAAACACCGCCAGTCTCTTCACTCCCATATCGCGTGCAAAACGGAGTCCCAATATACATCCCTCGTATTCAGCTGTGTTGTTTGAATTACTGAACTGCAATTTAGTGGCCACAGGGTATTGCTCTCTGGTGATAGAGACCAGGACTGCTCCGGCTCCTACCCCTTCAGCATTCATGGCACCATCAAAATACAGCTTCCAGAATTGTCCCTCGTCATCGCATTTCGTGTGTGACACCCAGAATATGTCTTCGCCCGGCAGAGGAGTTTCTAATGGCTCCATCCCTCCTGACGGGGTTTTCGCCAACTGATCTGCAATTCCCTGCCCTTTCATGGCTTTCTGAGTTACGTATACCATGTCGAACTGTTGCAAGATTAACTGCCATCTTGATAGTCGACAGTTCAGCATGGGCCTTTCAAAAATATATTTCAGGGGATCCATTCTCGATATCAGGTATGTAGTATGCCCATTGAGGTAGTGCTGCAATCTCCCTGCAGCCCAGGCCAGAGCACAACAAGTTTTCTCGATGGGAGTGTAATTCTGTTCACATTGGCTAAATCTCTTGCTGAGGTAATAGATGGCCTTCTCTTTACTTGCCTCATTCTTTTGTCCTAACATACATCCCATCGCGATGGCATTGACCGATATATACATAAACAGAGGGATCCCGTCCTTCGGGGGTACCAGCACTGGTGCCTCTGTCAGCTGTTTTTTAATAGTCTGAAAAGTCTTCTGACATTGCTCATTCCATTCCTGGGAATTACCTTTCCTTAACAGTTTGAAAATTGGCTCGCATGTAATCGTCAGGTGGGATATGAAGCGGCTGATGAAGTTTATTCTTCTGAGGAATCCTCTTATCTCCTTCTCTGTGTGAGGTGCCGGCATATCCACAATGGCCTTAATCTTTGCAGGATCCAACTCAATGCCTCGATCACTAACCAGGAATCCCAAGAGCTTACCCGACTGCACTCCGAAAGCACACTTTGCTGGATTGAGCTTCAAATTATACTTTCTGAGCCGGTCGAATAGCTTTTTAAGATGGGTTATATAGTCAGACTCTACCCTTGACTTCACGATAATGTCATCCACGTAGACCTCTATCTCCTTATGCATCATGTCGTGGAACAGGGCCATCATGGCTCTTTGATAAGTGGCCCCCGCATTTGTGAGACCGAAAGCCAATCGTCTATAGCAAAAGGTGCCCCAAGGGGTGATGAACGCGGTCTTTTCCCGATCTTCTTCTGCCACCATTATCTGATGATACCTCGCAAAGCAATCAACAAAAGAGTACATCTCGTACTGGGCTGTGTTATCCACCAGGATGTGTATGAAAGGCACTGGGAAGTTATCCTTGAGACTGGCCTTATTTAGATCTCTATAATCTACACATACCCTCACCTTCCCTCCAGGCTTAGCCATTGGGACTACATTGGACAGCCATTCTGGGTAAGTGGACACCATAATGATTCCCGCCCTGAACTGTTTGATGATCTCTTCCTTCACTTTTAAGCTCCACTCTAGTTTCAACTTTCTTAATTTTTGCTTGACAGGCCTGAAACCCTCCTTGATGGGGAACCGGTGTACCACAATGTCGGTGGATAATCCGATCATGTCCTCATGAGACCAGGCAAAGACATCCCTCATATTGGCTTAGCAACTCAGCTATTTCTGCTTTCTGGCTAGGGGTAAGGTCCATCCCTATCTTGAGTTTCTTTTGGCTTGTCCGGGGTTCCGATATCCTATGGTGAGAGGTTTGGTCTAAGTTGGGTTTGGGGTTTATTCCTCGATCCATCCTTTGATCTCATCAGGCGCATCGTCGTAATCTGTCTCGTCTTGCTCAATGCCCATCAAATCGAAATCCAGCCCAATGTCAAAATCATAATCATCATTCAAATTTGAAAAGACCGTTTGTTTAGTGCAAGGATTACTCAAATTGGTACACCTGACATGAAAACAAAATACTTGTCATATATAAGTTATTTTCCATAACGATCACATTCTCAGATAACATGAAGAAACGACATAATTATGCAAAATACAAAACAACAAACAAAAATAAACTTCTTCATCCTTCCATCCTTTGGGGTCTACCACCCTGATGTCGGGTTTTACCCTTGTTTGGATATCACTGGTTTCATGGTCCAGTTGTCGACGGTCAGGTCAGATGAAATGTGCTGGATAAAAGGTGGCTTCACATCGGACACTTCCCCGATGACCACGGCCACGTCGCTCGAGTCCTTCTTCCTACCTTCTCCAGGAATAATTAGCCCTGCCCAATCGATGACAGCCACACCTTGTTGGGCTTCCGGTGGCGTTATAACATTCGTCCCCTCTCCATTGCTTGTTAATTGTCCGGGGACAAAGCACCTGGTTTCAAACTTCTGCGCGACCTCCTGTAGGAAACTTTCCCTCCTGGTCGACTCATCACTTGCGGGGGTTAATCCTCCATTCCCCGAACCAGTCACAGGCTCGCTAGTCCCCTGTTCATTGTTGACCTTGGTCACCGGACTGCCAGCCAGTCGAATCGGGGCCACGTCTTGACGGTGTCTCCATGATGTGCCCTCATGATATCCCAAACCTGCTTTGCCTACCTGATGGGGTAGTTGAATGGGCTCGGTGATCCCTTGGCTACTCTTTCCTAACCCCTGTCCAGGCTGGAATTTCATTTTCATCATTTCTTTTGCAACGAAGGTCAGTTCTGGAGAGACCTTAGGTTTCACGGCTGGAGCTCCCAGGCATCTGTAGTAGGGAGTGCTAATTTCCAGTGCCTGAAAACTGGCAGGTGCCGCCGACTCATCCACATTAATCACTGGTAGGCCATTCCTGGGAGGAGAAGGGTCATCACATTCTGCCGAGATCGTTACCAGATTCCCGTCGATGATTAGTTTAATTTGTTGGTGCAGCGTGGAAGGAACGGCCCCAGCCATGTGTATCCACGGCCTTCCCAATAACAGGTTATCTCTCCAATTGTATCCCTCCGGGAACCATCGAAAGCTCGCACCACTACATGACTGGCCCGCAGGCGCTTGGGATTAATGTTCATCTTCTGCAATGTGCTGAGGGGACAGATATTCAATGTCGACCCCCCATCGATCAGCACCCCATTCATGATATAACCTGAGGAGATTACCGCAATATGTAGCGGTTTGCGATGCCCCCTTCCCTCCTTGGGGATATCGTCATCTGTAAATGATATTACATCACTCTCCAACAGGTGGTCCACCAGATGGCTGAAGCTTTCCTTGCTAATTTCTTTGGGAACGTATGCCTCCTCCAGGACTTTCGCCAGGGTTTTGCAATGATCACTGGACGATAACACCAAATCTATGATTGATGTCAAGGTCGACTCCTCGCTTAATATCTGGATCCCTCTTGCTTCCGGAGGATCCATCCTTTTCAAGAATTCTATGGCTTTCTCCTCGGAGATCTCTTCATTTTTCTTTGTTTTGTTCTCAAGGACTCGCCCAGGAAGATACAAAGGATTTCCCTTTGTTGTCACAGAAGCACAATTGGCCGCTTCCTCTGACACCCCCCCATAATTCCATGGTACCGTCTTTAGATTGCTGACCGGGATTTGCGGCCTCGCTGCAAGGATGAGGGGTTTCGGAGCCGCCAACTTGACAGGTCCCTCCGTGGTATTTCTATTTACACCCATCAACCTAATGGGCGCTCCCCGTGCACTCCCGTGATCACTTATCATGTTGATCATTCCCTCAATTTTCTTCACATAGTTCAGCCTTGACGGCCCCTCGGCTTCACTGGCCTCCGCCACATTGACCCTTCCTCCATCATGCCTTGGCAGGGGATTGACCTTAACATTTGGGGAGTCTGGCTGTTCCACCACAATTTCTCCACTGTCAATCAAGTTCTGGATTCTTTGCTTCAACGTCCAACAGTCCTGCGTATCATGACCAGGGGAACCGAAGTGGTATGTGCATCGCTTGCTTGGGTCAAACCTTCTTCCCTTCGGGTCACTCGGGGGTGCCAAATCGACTATCTTCTTTTGGGCTATCAATACCGCTAGAATCCGCTCAAGAGGATCCCCGAGTGGGGTGAATACTCGATTTTGTGAGGCCTCGAATCTCCTTCGTCCTTCCGCCCTCTGATCAGTGAAGTTAGGCTGTCGGGATGGCCCCACTCTCTGCACCTGTACTGGAAGATTGTTTTCTTCCTTTCTAGGTGACCCCTGAAGGATGAGGGAAACATCCTCCTCCTTTTTCTTTTGTACCCTACAGAAAGTGCTGCCATAATTTCCACTCTGTATTTGTTCTGCAGCCGTTTTTAAAGCCGTGAAATCCCGAATCTTACCGAACTTCAAACCCATATCCACCATTTCTCCGTGTTTAATCATCTCGGCAAAAGGCCTGCCAATCCCTGATATAACCCGCTCATAATAAGGGGCCTCTTGAATATCTACGAAGGTCATCACCATCTCCGACTCGCTCATCGGGGGATTCACTTGGGCGGCCATACCCCTCCATCGTTGTGCATAATCCCTGAAGGATTCCCTGGGTTGCTTCTTAACTTTTGTCATTTGGTATCTATCAGGGGCCATTTGTGCCTGGAAGCTATACTGTGTTAAGAAGGTGTGGGCCAACCCTTCCCAATTGTGGATCCGGGCATTATCGAGACGGGCATACCAGATTCTCGCCTCCCCTGTCAGGTTTTTTGGAATAATTGCATCCTTAGACCTTCGTCTTTTGCATAAGATCCCAGCTCCCCAATGTAGATTTTCAGATGGGTATAAGGATCCCCCTTCCCACTGTATTTCTCAAATTCGGGAATTTTAAATTTCTCCGGGTATCTGGTTCCGGGGAAAACACATAGATCCGAATAATTAACCCTGCCTAGGGACCCTATTGCCCTTCATAGATTGGATAGTTTTTCCTCCATTTGTCTCATTTTCTTTCGCAAGGTCATCCGTATCTCCCTCTTCCGGGATAGTAATCATTGTTTTGTTAGGTACGGGAATGGCCTTTGGGACGGACTGGCTCGCCCTTAGGTTGGGGTGGATCCTCTTTAGGTGGATCCTGTCGAGGTATCAATTGTTCCTTCAGCATTATGGCCATCTCCAACATTTGTTTTTTTAAAGTCATCAAACTCCTCCCTAGATATGGAACCAGGATTAGTAGGTGGGAGGATCAGCCATTTCGGATGTAGAGTTTTTTTGGCCCCTTCTAGACTGCAAACGTGTTTGAGGAGCCAATCCCTACAGAAACAACGGTTCGAAGTTTAGTCCTGGGCAATGAGAGGATATGGATGCATGCTAAAGCTGTAACTTTCGTGTTTTGGGTTTTTTTAATCTTTCGCTGTAAAAAATCAGAAAGTTAGTAATCCTTTAATGCAATAACAAATGCTAAACATGACTTTTTTATTATGCTTCCCCAGCTGTTTCCCTGCAAAACATAAAGGTTAGCAATTTTTCTCTTGACAGAAAGGGAGGCATTTATGAATTTTGAATGGGATCATGACATTTATATGCGCGAATGTAAAAAGGAATGAAGAGACTTTTCCCTAGCGTTGGGTTAATCTGAGGCTAACCCTATCCTAGGGTTACTCTCACCGGGCTTTTTCGGCATGAAGGTTTCCCACATCTTCGCAATCTACTCGTCTGAATCCTTTCGATTGGAGCGGGATATGGGTGGTGCGTTTCCTGAGCCATCTCCGGGGAGCAAGCCCCTTCGAGTCCAGTAATAAGCAACCGCCAGGTTCGCCTCAGGAGGAGGTACACTCTCAACATACATTCACATTCATCGTCCCTCACCGTATTGCAAATGGTTACTTTAAAGTAAAACAATCCCATTCAAATCATTCATTTATTGGGCAAAACACACATTCACACAACAAAAGTAAAAAAATCAAAATATCGCACATACACACATTTTATGAATTTTTAATGGATAGGATAGCATCATGATTTTGAACGCGGCTTAAGCCCTCTAGTGTCCCCAGCAGAGTCGCCAGCTGTCGACGCCGGTTTTTCGTCCCTTCCGATTTTTTGCCTTTTTATTAGATGATGTTTCGGAAAAGGTCGGCATTGATGTCGACGGGGTTTTGAAAGATCGTTTTTTTATGATGAGCCAATTAACCAGAGTCGCTAGTTGGTATATTTGAAATGGATGTACCAACTCATCCGAGTTTCGTTTTCGTAAATTGTTGGCTCATGTGTGACTCCGAATTAATTGGTCTGCGAATCGAGATTCATAGAGTTCGGGGGCTTGCTTAAGCGAGGGGAAGGTGTTAGGCACCCTCCGACTTCCGTGAAACACGGTTACCGCAATCTTGATACTTTCCTATCCTTTAATTCATGAAATGTGTGTGTGTGTATGTGCGCGCGTGTGTGTGTGTGCCTATGCGAATGTTGTGGTGAGTTTGTATGAAAGAATCATTTGGATTTTTAGGGAAAGTCGTGCTTTAATTTGAGAGTGCTTTCGAATGTCCTTCGGCTTCTACGAGAAAGCTTTATTCTTTATTATGAAGGTTTGATTTTAATTGTCAAAACTGCAAGGTTTTTATTAGGTGTTATTTTGGCAAACAAGAGTTTTAACCCTTCGTCAAAATAGGAATCGAGATCTATACGTTGCTTTCGTAACTCAAATGATGGGCAACTTCTAGAATCTCTTTAACCCTATGCACAACGGTTTAATAAAACGCCATTTATTTATAAAATCATTTTTTGTGACATTTGGAAACAACTTCTCTTTAGCTTTCTCGTAAAATAGGAATCGACTTTCATTAGCATTTTCAATTCTTAGCCTCATGATGCTAATATCCTACTTTGATTGATTTTAGAAAAATCTTTATTGTTTTGGCTTTGAAATCAATTTTGGTGCCGCGATTCAAATCAAGCATTAAAACGCGTTGGGGTTATTCGTGGGGCATGTAAGCCATCAAAAATAACCCCGAACGCCCACAATCGCATCCTTTCACTATGACGGAGCCTTAACCACGATTTCTCGCCTTGGCGTCGTTTTTAAGGCCCGACGATTACATATTTTACAATGAAAACTACATCATTCCTACTTCTTACATCAAAAGGGGTCCATCATCGGATTTGGACCACGGGGTCGCTTTCCTAGGCTCACAACCAACTTTCCACACACCCACAACCGGGTATTACAAGAAATAATCAACACGGATAATCTAACAATACCAAGACATCCTAAGATAGCAATCTAAGGGAACCACGCCCAATATAGCACCGTAAAACAAAACAAAAATCAATGAACGAATATCATCGGGTTATTGGGAAGAATTTTGTTTCGATGGAACCCTAACCAATAATCCCTAATTCATTGTTCCATCATAAATTACATGAAAAACTACATTTAATTCAACCAAAGGATATGATAAAAATTGCTATAATGAGGGAAGTTTCACCTTGCAAATGAGATCAAAGTGGATGTAAACTTGTGTATTTTGAATAGAAGAAAAAGTATATGTGATACAATCAAATCACTAGAATATTATTCCTCTCTTTTTTCTCCTTTCTCTCCTATTTTGTTGCAAATCTATGCTATTCTTCCTCAATTCTCAAGCTTGTTGCTGCTGTCTCTTTTTCTCTCCGCCTGCTGCTTTAAAAAACCTTTCGTCTCCTCCTGAATGAATGAAGGAAGTGCTGAAGTAGGTTGGCTAAGCCCAGCCGCAGATTGATCTGCGGCTGGCGGCAGATCCATCTGCGGCTGGCCTTAGCCCGCCATGCACTCAGCCCGCCATGCACTCAGCCCGCCATGCACTTTAGTTATTTAATTCTTCTCGGTTTCTGCACCGCACCTCGATTCTCACGTCGTGCTATCGGTTTTTGCCGAAAGGCCTGTATTTTGCAGTCCGGGAATGACCGTGAGACGTGACACATTATTCGGGAATGCTCATTTCGGATGGCCTTGTTGTCGTGTCGGTTTTGACTGCAAATCGTCGCGGTGGCGTCGAGTGTGCACACTTGTGCCCATTCTTTGCTCCTGCGGGCCGGTTCAATTTGATGATTTTGCCCTCCTGTCACGGTTACTATACGAAGTGCAAAATTTGGGTGTCTACAGGTATATTGAGTACCTTGATAGGTTGGGTTTTCCAATTACTCAGGAAGCCCAAACTGATCTTGTTTTACAATCTTTGAACAACAACTACTCTCAATTTGTTATGAATTATCTCATGAATGAAATTGAGAAACCACTTACTGAGTTGTTGAGCATGTTAAGAACTGCCGAGAACAACATGAAAAAGGCAGGACCCGATCCCATAATGATGGTGCAAAAGGGGAATGCTAAGGGAAAAGGGAAAGGTAAGAAAAAGATAAGATCTAAATCTGGTGCCAAACCCAATTTCAAAAACAAACGGGCTTTAAAGCCTACAGGTGGGGTGGCTAAAGAAGGTGATTGTCACTTCTGTGGAAAACCTAGGCACTGGAAGAGGAATTGTCATACTTATTTGGAAGAGCTGAAGAAAAAGAAAGGAAGTGTGACTTCTGAATCAGGTATATATGTTATAGAAGTCAATTTGTCTACTTCTACATCATGGGTATTGGATACTGGATGTGGTTCTCACATTTGTGTTAATGTGCAGGAACTCCGAAGGAGTAGGACTTTGGCGAAACGAGAAGTTGACCTACGAGTTGGGAATGGAGCAAAAGTTGATGCACTAGCTGTAGGGACTTATCATTTATCATTGCCCACTAGGCTAGTATTAGAATTAGAGGATTGTTATTATGTGCCTGCTATGAGCAAAAACATTATTTCTGTTTCTTGTTTGGACAAGAAAGGTTTTTCATTTTTAATAAAGAACAACAATTGTTCATTTTACTTAAATGAAATATGTTATGGTGTTGCACAATTGTTTAATGGTCTTTATATTCTTGATTTTGAAATGCCTATCTATAACATAAATACAAAACGATTTAAATCAAATGATTCAAATCCGACATAACTCTGGCATTGTCGTTTAGGCCATATAAATGAGACGCATATCCAAACTCCATAAAGATGGGTTTTTGGATTCATTTGATTTTGAATCATATGAGAAATGCGAGTCTTGTTTATTAGGCAAGATGACTAAAGCCCCTTTCACTGGTCATAGTGAACGGGCTAGCGATGTATTGGGACTTATACATAGTGATGTATGTGGACCCAAGAGTTTGTTAGCAAGAGGTAGGTTCTATTATTTCATTACATTTACTGACGACTTTAGTAGATATGGATATGTGTATCTTATGAGACACAAATCCGAATCCTTTGAAAAGTTCAAGGAATTCAAGAATGAAGTTCAAAACCAATTTGGCAAAAGCATAAAAGCCCTTCGATCCGATCGAGGAGGTGAATACTTAAACCAATACTTTGATGACCTTCTAAAGGAGTGTGGTATTATATCACAGCTCACTCCACCTGGAACACCACAACGGAATGGTGTGTCTGAGAGGAGAAATCGCACCTTTTTGGACATGGCATGATCAATGATGAGTCATGCAGATCTTCCAATAAGCTTTTGGGGTCATGCCCTAGAGACAGCTGCATTCACACTTAACCGTGTTCCTACAAAGACGGTTCAAAAGACACCATATGAGATGTGGACTGGAAAACGTCCTAGTTTATCTTTCATGAAGATTTGGGGTTGCGAGGCGTTTGTGAAACGTCTGGCTTCTGACAAGCTCGAACCCAAATCTGAGAAATATAATTTTGTGGGATACCCTAAGGAAACAAAAGGGTATTATTTCTACAAACCTTCTGAGAACAAAGTGGTTGTTGCTCGAACTGGTATTTTTCTAGAAAGAGAATTTGTCTCTAAAGGAAATAGTGGGAGGAAAGTAGAACTCGAAGAAATTCGAGAACCACAAAATATCATTGAACCTGAGTTGGAACATGAGCAGGGACCACAAGAAGTTGTGGAAAGTGAACCTGCTCAAATTACACAAGGCATTCGTAGATCTGGTAGGACACGCCAAGAGCCCGAGAGATATTATGGATTTCTTGTGACTCAAAACGGTGATGTGATGCTCATAGATCAGGATGAGCCTGCTTCCTACCAAGAAGCTATGAATGGACCAGATTCTAAGAGATGGCTTGAAGCCATGAAATTTGAGATGGACTCCATGTATACTAACCAAGTATGGACTTTGGTTGATCCACCCGAAGGGGTAAAACCAATCGGGTGCAAATGGATTTTCAAGAAGAAAACTGACATGGATGGTAATGTACAGACCTATAAAGGTCGACTGGTAGCAAAAGGTTTCAAACAAGTTCAAGGTGTTGACTATGATGAAACCTTCTCTCCAGTGGCAATGGTTAAATCCATCAGGATCTTACTTGCTATTGCAGCCTTTTATGATTACGAAATCTGGCAGATGGATGTCAAAACTGCTTTCCTTAACGGAAATCTCCTTGAGGATGTGTATATGACACAACCTGAGGGTTTTGTCACTCCAAAGGATGCTGGAAAGGTATGTAAGCTGCAGCCATCCATTTATGGATTGAAGCAAGCCTCTCGGAGTTGGAATCTTCGTTTTGATGAAGCAGTCAAAAAGTTTGGCTTTATAAAAAATGAAGATGAACCTTGTGTATATAAGAAGGTTAGTGGGAGTCACATTGTATTCCTGGTATTATATGTTGACGACATATTAATTATTGGGAATGACATTCTTTCCTTACAGGCTGTAAAAACATGGCTAGGAAAATGTTTCTCCATGAAAGATTTAGGCGATGCAACCTACATTTTAGGTATCAAGATCTATCGTGATACATCGAGAAAAATGCTTGGCCTAAGTCAAAGTACATATATTGATAAAGTGCTGAAACGGTTCAGCATGTAAGAGGCAAAAAGAGGATACTTACCCATGTCTCATGGTGTAAAGATCTCTAAGACCCAATGTCCTAAATCACAAGATGATGAGGAGCGTATGAGAAAGATCCCTTATGCTTCGGCAATTGGATCTATCATGTATGCAATGATATGTACTCGTCCGGATGTCTCGTATGCTTTGAGCATGACGAGCAGATACCAGTCGAATCCAGGTGAAGGTCACTGGACAACAGTCAAGAATATCCTCAAGTACCTGAAAAGGACTAAGGATTCATTCTTGGTATATGGAGGTGAAGACGAACTGGCAGTAAAAGGTTACACATATGCTAGTTTCCAGACTGATATGGATGACTATAAGTCTCAATCAGGTTTTGTGTTTTGTCTTAACGGTGGTGCTGTTAGCTGGAAAAGTTCGAAGCAAGAGACATTAGCCGATTCTACGACAGAGGCTGAGTATATTGCTGCTTCTAGTGCGGCCAAGGAGGCTGTATGGATTAAAAAGTTCATCACTGAACTTGGTGTTGTTCCAACCATTGTTAATCCAGTTGAGCTATACTGTGATAATGATGGAGCCATTGCACAGGCTAAGGAACCTAGATCTCACCAACGATCCAAGCATATACTTAGGCGGTACCATCTCATCCGTGAAATCATTGGTAGAGGAGATGTACACATATGCAGAGTGCCAACAGATGATAATATTGCAGATCCACTAACTAAGGCTTTGTCACAGCAGAAGCATGAAGGTCACACTAGTTCCATGGGTATTAGATACATGAGTGATTGTCTCTAGTGCAAGTGGGAGATTGTTAGAGTTTATGCCCTAGAGGCCAATTATTTAATGTAATTGCTTAACATTTCTTTTGATATTTGATTGAATAAATGAGTTATTTTATTATGGTTTCATTTACTGTGTTATATAAATGTTAACATAATAAAAGTCCTTAGAATAATGATACAAATTATATAGCTTCAAGTATGTGACTTGAACATGAGATTATATAATTACAATAAGTATCATTACTCTTAAATGTCCCTAGTCGAGTATCATTGAGAATGGGACAACAATGATACATTGAGACTAGTATGTGGATTGACTGATGGCCAAATCCCATTGGTCATTAATATATGAGATATTAAGTCAATGCATAGGTACATGTTAGAGAACAATGTACTGGACAGACCCATCATGAGAATTCTACGTGGAGCATTATGCAAAGTGTCATAAGCAATTCTCATAGTGACAATGATGTAATGGTCCTCCGACCTGAAATCACTATATTACTATACGAGAATTTATGTACTTTGATATCATCAAAGGTCACCTTTAAAAGGGTGGACAATAAAGGTGATTATTGGGTACATCATGAATCGTGTGAGGAATATGAGTGATCTAGATGGAATTTAACCTCCTATATATTAGGGGTGATATCCATAGGCCTCTTGATTGAGTAGGACTATGAAATGCATGGCCATGCTCAAATAGTGATTTGTTCATATAGTCTACTCATTGATCAAGAAAACTCAGATTAAATTATGAAGAGTATGACACATTCCATGGCTCGAGTTTAATCTAGGATGTCAAGGTTAAAAGAATTAAATTACATTGAAACATTGGTCACAAACAGGATCCATTTTGGTGGCATTTTCTGTTTAATAAAATCTATTATTATTAAACAACTTCTTTGTTTTTAAAGCATTCTTATGCAATGCTCAATAACAACATTTAAACCAAAGCATATTTAATCACTATATTAAACATGTTTTTCTTTGTTTATAGCATTCATTTGCTATATACTACTCCTTTTCGTTTAATATTATTATTATTAAACTAATACAGGTGTCAAACAGTTTCATTCCATGCTTAACACACAATCACTTCAAAACATATTTAATATTATATTAAACATGCTTCTTTTTACATCTGAACTCTGTACACAGCTTTTCTACTAGCCCCTCTGGCTAATTTCTTACATAGCATTTAAGTAGCTATATTCTTTCTATCTTTATATCAAAAGATTTCTCATTCCTTAATCCTTAACTACTATCAAGTCAGGATTTTCAAAAGATATCCCATTACTATAACAAAAGATGGGATTTCTAGTTCACTATTTACAACATATATACAAATATGTACACCTATTTACACATAATTCCACATTGTTTCACAAAACAACTTTCCCTCTAAGTGTGACCAATAGTAGTGGTCCTAACATGTTCTTCTTCCGTAATGGCAATCACGCGTGCACGAGAGATAGACTGGCTGAACTGTCCTATTTCGTTTGGATAAGCCCAAACTGCTGTCTGTACACGCCCCATGGAGGTCGTATAGGCAAAGTTCATTGCATTCACCTTTCTCTTTACACAACCAAGCTCATTCTAGAGGTTACGAACCTGCTCCTCCCTCAGCTGTTGCTCTTGGATCTCTATATCTCTAATATTATTCATCTCATGAAAGTCTACCTACAGTTCATGTAACTGGGTCTCATAATACTCGGCACGGTTCTCTGAAGTTTGTAGTCTAGTAGTTAAATCTACATTGTGATCCATCAAATGACGAACCATTGCCCGAAGCTGTACCAGGGCATCCTCCATCTCTTGGTTAACCTGTGCAACATCATTTTCTGCATTTGCTTCTAGGGTCTCCTCAATTTCTTCTACAAACAATCCCTCCTCGGGATCCTCTTCAGGGTCAGATTCAGAGTCACTAGCTATTATCACCACTGGCACTTGCTCTGGTGCTGGCTGTGGTATAATAGGAGGTGGAACTATTTGCTCCTCAGGTTCTACTGGATCAAGCTGAATTTCTTCTCCTGACATCTATACATAAATAAATAACTTGATTAATACATAATACAAGTTATAGATACACATAACAAATAACAGTATTGTTTAAGTTATGTTTTTATTTCATTTGCTGATGAATTTTCGCAATCTATCTTCTTTAAACTCTATATGAGTTATTTATTTTTCTTCCTGTCTGATTTGCCTAAGGTTATAGCCCAAGGTATCCCATCCTAAGGTTTCTAACCTACAGCTCTGATACCAACCTGTGACGCCCCCAAATCCGGGTACTTAAAACCCATACTTGGTGCTACACGATACCATTTATACAAACTGCTTATAATAACAGATAACAATAGTTATTACATCAGAGGTATCTATCCCAGGTACGATGACCTTTAGTATCTTTATTACATGATAAATATTGTATTTATAAAACAAAACTCTATCTATTACATCAGCCATCTTTAGCTACTCATGTAGCTTTCCCTTGCCTTTATCCTTTCCGGACCCTTCTATGCGTTCTGGCTTAGCTGAAAACATTTATATTTAAAGCAAGAATGAGCATTCAATTGCTCAGCAAGTAATAATAGTTAATAATAACTTCTGCAAAGAAATAAATATTTTCTTTGAGATATGCTTTAACAGTGAAACAAACTGTGAAGCATTTGAAACATGTCTTGTTTGCATTTTTGAAACAATATACTGACTTTTAATATGTTGAGTGGTCACAAGACCATGAACATTTATTTTCTTTTCTTGAAAAGGTTCGATCAGAAATTCATCTGCGAACCATCTGGTCTTACGGGCACGGTGGGTGGTCAGCCTGTTATGCCCTGTATTGATCAATACTATCTAACAGGAACGATATTTTTCGTTCAACGTCACCACCTTTTTGGCGCAATATAAAATTTTCCCAATTATGGGTTGTTCATACTCAGTCTGAAGTTCAAATCAAAACAATATGATTGAACAGTTTTGTCTAATTAGAAATAATATTTCAAGACTTAATATGAAAGTAATGAAATAGTTTAATCTGTGTCCAGCCGAATCAAATGGCTCAGACTATTTTTAAACAGTACATGCATATCGAAGTTAAACGAATAGTAACTTATATCTAGGATTTTGATAACCTTTCACAACTATCTTTTAATATATAAATTTGAGGAGGGTTGGGATACTTGCATAATCATAGATTCCTTGCATAAAGTAAATGCATAGGTTAGGATACTTGCCTTTTTTGGAGCTTAATAGTTACAGTCTAGATTCGTTCTTGTACCCTATACCGTGTATCCATGTATAAATATACATTAGTCACATAAGCTAGTCCAGTATCACTAAGCACACGTACAGAAACTTGAATCATATACGCACATTGCATATAAACACCAAACAAGCATGGGTTCTAGGTGCATATATCTAGACACGTATTCAATGCACGTTCGATTCACCTTTCATTCTTGGAATTAATTTTCATTTGAAATCATTTGGTTTCGTTAGCAATTTCTTGCTTTACATAGCCATATTGGATTTGGTTAATTTCATATGTTGGGATTTAAGACACCTTATTACACTTGTCCCAAAATCCAGATCATAGCAAAAATATCTTTGCAGTTCTGCAGTGCGGCGTGGCCGGGCTGCAATTTAGCCTAGGAGTGGCGCGGCCGCGCTACTCCTGCTCAGTCCAAAATTGAGATTTTCTAAATCTGATATCATAGCAGCATGTTAGACTCTTTCGCAATGGCATATAATACTTGTCAAGCAAGTTTATACCTGCTTTGATCCTTATCAGGTTCATCTTAAAACTTTATTAGTTTTCAGTTGAAAACTTATACTAACTCATGCTAAAAATAGTTCATTTCATGCATGGCTACTTTGATTATCATATTGGACACCTTAATATACATAGAGGACTTTACTACTCATGCCCAGAAGTTCAGAACATGCAAAACATAACTTGGCTTTTCTAAGGACCAACGCGACCGCGCTGGTTTTGATTGGTGAAGTGGCGTGGCCGCGCCACTTCGAGACAGGCCAAATTCATACTCTGTTTTCTGCAGTTTACCAATTCAACACACTAACTTTCTAACATACTTCATAGCTGCTATACTTTGATCACAAAATACTGAGAACATAGTTCTCTGACTTATTCACATCACTACACGCATTGAACTCTTTCAATTTCCAAAGTTTTGAACATAGCTTTTCATTTGTGCATTTTATCACAGGAAGCATTAATTTTGGAGCTTAGTTTTCTTGGCTTATTTAATACACAAATCCAGATTTCATTTGAAACCATACTCAACAATCACAACAATTTTACAGCTACACCTAGCATAAACTTCTTTCATAAACATGTAATCCAAAGATCAATGTATAAAAGAGAATTACCTTTTTCGTAATTTCTTGTAAAAACAAACTCCTTCAATTGATAGCTTCTACTTCAGCTAATTATTCTTCTATGGCAGTATTTCTTTAGTTTCTTAGTATATCATCTTGAGAACTTGTTTACTAGATGAAGGAATTTGAAAACTTCAAATCTCAGCAAAAGGACTGTGTAGAGAAGCTTAGTTTTGTTTTATAAGAATTGTGTACTTGCTCCTTACTCAAGATTCTTGTTCATTACATAATAGACTTGTTGAGTCATTTGCCTATAGACCCTTATTACAAGCCAGCTCATGCTTTCCTAGTTTCACAGTCTTAATTTCTTACTTGGAGGTTACTCACATCTTATATAAACACATGTATTATATACATATACATATAACATTCATTACCTGCGTATTATATATAACATATATACATACTATTCAGCACATACATGTATTACATATTAGCTCTACGTAATATAATACATTTAAGTACCATCCATACATATTGCATAAAATATATTATAAAAAATCCTTCTTCCAAAAATCTTTTCTATTAAAACGAAAGCTAATTATAAAAATATTTTATTTAATAAATAAATTAATTATATAATTTATTTACCATAAATCATTCTAATAACCACATAAATACATCCAATGTATCAAAACATACTTCCAGAAATTATTTAAGTAATAAATATATACTTTTCAATATATTTATCACTCTACATTATATCGCCATTATTCACAAAACAGTATAATCACTCAAATAAAATAATAATTTTATTTGTTCCATACTATAAATTGAATTTATAATTTATCATCACGTAGCAAATATTATATTCACCACATCACATACATGCACATATTACACCGTATAATATAATATATTATTAAAATAAAAATTTATTTTATTAAATCTTTATTTTAGTATCTGAAAATTCCAAATCGCTACAGAGATTCCATTAGAATTCTTATATAAAAACCTTGTTCATGGCAGATAAAATTATAATCACAATATATTCAATATCAATGAAAGATAAAGATAAATTAGAGTTTAGAAAAGAAAAACTGCTCCTGCATGTCTTCTATCTGCAAGCTTCATTAATCCATGGCCTCCATTGCTGATGACTTTTTGCTTGCTCTTGAACTTGGAAATTAATGGTAGAGGATTAGCCTCACATGGCGTTTATTAGCTTTTTCCCCACCGCCTTATAATCTCCCAATATAAGAATATTTATAGAAGTCTTTTCCCTACTAGAATTAAAATCCTAATTAAAACTAAATACACAATATCCTAATTTAAGTAAACTACTATAACAAAATCCCTTTTCCAAATCTGCTACTAATTTCCATCCTTTAAATCTTTTATTGGGACCCACTAGAAATAATAATAAGTTGTAGCATAATTAGAAAGGCTAAAAAGAATCATGGTGGGACCCGCAAGGAAGAGAAGAACCAGCTGCCTGCTTGTTGCTCGCGCATAACGCGCCCGAACCGACCCACCACCACGACTGTCAAACCTAGCGCCGTGTCTTTCGAAGCTAGTGTCGCCGCACTTCAGCTTTTGTATCTCTCGTTTCCTTGCTCCAATATTTACGATTTTGCCACCGAAATGACTTTTTCCTACAAAATAAAATAAAAACACTAAAAACAAATAAATAAATAAAAACACTATAAAATAACAGAAAATACTTAAACACTAACAAATTATTAAGCCTAAAAATATCCAAATAATAGGTATAAAACCCACTCATCAAATACCCCCAAACTTAAATATTTGTTTGTCCTCAAGCAAAACAAAAACCAAAAACTATAAAATAAAATTATTAATCAAACTTCATGAGCATTGAATTATTTTGAAATTAAACATGACCTCAAAGATATTTTGTTTTAAATGATAATTCCTAAAAAAATTCAAAATTATGCAAAGCCTAAAATTTCAACATCTTATTAGTCATACCTTACTCAAAAACCCTTTGTGTGTGTGAATTCAAATGTATGAAGCTAGCGAAAAACTCAAGGAAGATCATATAATCAAACGTATCATCAAAGATATCACAAAGTATTGCAACAAGAACTCTGTATACTTCTTTATCACACCTTAAAGTAAATACAGACAAACATAACTGGCGGATCAAAAGGTTTTTAACACGATAGATAAACTAGGATTATTCTGAACATTTAACACGCAATTTTTTTTATTTTTTTATTTTTTTCTTCACTAATGCGTTTTACGCTACATCTCGCTTTTAAACTTCACTCTTGACTTGTGCAATGTCTAATTTTCTTAAGCTTTTTAAAGTTATCCATGTAACGAGCATATGGCCAATGACTCCCAAACTAGTTGGCTTTAGGGAACTAGGTGTAAAGACACCCCTAAGGATCTATTAACTCAAATAACAAAGACCACAAAATTAGACTAGTCAAGCTAAATTTATATATAATTTTTTTTCCGCGATAAGTTTTAATAATCCTAGAAAACATTACCTAAATCACTTCCTCCAAATTATATTCTACCTCATATTGCATTTTAAGTTATGATCGAACAAGATATAAAGTTCATGAATATCTTCCATAAGCATTTAATATACAACTTTCTCAAAGTTAACACTAGCTAAATCAAATGGATATGCGCATAAAAGAATTAAAGGGTCTCAAATAAAATAAAAACTAACAAAAAGCTAAAATTTAGACTTAGCAATATTTATCCCTTTTGAGCCACCTGCGTATCATCTTACCACTTTCTAAAAACAACAATCTCTTTCTTAGAGGCATTTTCTGTAACTATTGCAGGAACTGGCGAATTAAGGACATACGATAGTTTTTCAGCTATGAGAACTATTCTTAAATTCCTTAACCAATCCGTATAATTCAGTCAGGATAACTTATTAGCATCCAATATGCTCCGCAGTGATAGTGAATTAGACATTGTAAAATTCTGTAAATGAAATTTATAATTTAATAACATTAGCATGCATTCATTTTATTAATCACTAGATTAATTTAGGTCTTTATTAAAATGGTGTCTCCCGCTATTTTCTTCAAACTATATGACCCTCCATATACAGTTCAACAGATTTAGTTAAAAAATCCGCTAGTGAGAAAGGATCATATTGCCATAAATATATAGTCTTGTGTGTGCACAACAAACTATAGATTTATTCAATAGGTAGACAACTTTTGTCAATTATATCTCCATATAACTCTTTTTATTTTGCCTCTTAGATTACAATGGTCAAGTGTGTGCACATCTGAACCAATATTATCTAAGTTAAGTTTGACCTAACATTTCCATATAAGTTAAGAGAAAAATGCAGTCCTTGTGAATGCACAAAAAAACATGTATTATTCAATTCCTTATAAACATCCAACTGATAAAGCAACATCTCTAATGTTTAATACAAGCTTTCTGTGTGCACAACTAACTCATATTAAATACTCGATACTCTATTTCTTCACCATGCTAGAAGGCTACCTCCGACATTCTTAATGTCCTTTGAACGTAATTAACTTAATATTTTTCTTTGAGGGTTCTTGTTATTAATGATCTCATCTTGTTTAGCGCGCATGGAAATATATATATATATATACAAATATGCGTCATATTTAACATACATCTTGTAATGACTGAGAATGCTACGTGTCACTAAAGATGTAATTTTGAATTAAAATGAATCTTTATGAGGATTTGTTTTGAATGTATGTGTGAACATGTGTATTTGATGATGATTGAGTATGTTAGTTAATTTATGAAAGCCAAGATGAATGATTAACTAAGTTAATCGAGGAGAAGCAAGATAAATATATGTTATGAATTAATATAGCTTGAATGTTGCCCTTGAATGGCAAATAAAAAGATTAATAATCATTAAATGATTAACTAGTATGATTAATGGAGTGCTTGTATGAATATGGATAGATATATGTGTAATAATTTGTCGAACAAACGATAAGAGTTTTCAAGCCAATTAGAGCTAATTGAGTTAAAGAATTGGTGAAACCAAATTAAAAGCCAAGAGATAAAAATTTATTGAGTTAAACTTATGTTACTAACTAACTAAGCTTGAAATGATAGCCTCGTATGGCAAAGTATGATGGCTAAAATGAATAATGCTAACAAGCTAGTAAATTTTGTTAAAGGTCAAAAATGAGTTAAGTAATTACCCTTGTCGATAAACCCTAATGTATTGCTATTTCGGGAAGCCCAAGAGAGGGATTATTAAGGCTCAAACCTAAGCCCATACCAAGTCCTAATAAATTTTGTAGGAAGCCCAAGTCCAAGCTTGAATCATGGCCCAATGGGTGGCCCAAATGTGGGAAAAGGTGACATAAGCAAGAAAAAGTACCATGATGTCATAATTGAAGAATAATAAAGCAAAAATAGGGAGGATAATGAGGAAATCCGGGCATGGAGTGGGCCCCACTTGGGGCGGAGATGTTGGTCAAGATGTGGGCCACACCAAGGAAGAAAAATGAGAAGAAAAAGTTGCTTCAAAATCATTTTATACATTCCTTCACTCCATCACCAAAAAGCTATCATTCATATTGTCAAGTCATTGGAATAGTAAGCTCATGGTTAATCCTTTAAGCTTGATTAGTTAATTAGTTAGATGATTAAGGAGGGCTAAACAAAGTTATGTTGGGTCTATAAATAAGAGAAGCCAAGAAGACTTGCACTTTGTTTCATTTTCATCACTTTTGCATGATAGAAAGTTAGAGAGAGAGTTTAAGCAAGAAAAACAAGTAGCTTGAGAGGGAAAGCGAGAAAGAGAGCCACGGTTGGAAGAAAAAAAAGGGAAGAGCTCTAGCAAGTTCAATTTAGTAAGAAGATCATCATCCAAACCTAGCAAAGTAAAGGAAATCAAAAAGGTTTAAAAGTTTCTAAAATCCTAGCTTTGTAATTTTTCTTAGCATAGAATTTGTTTTTGCTTGGTTGGTTGTGGGAGATTGTTTGTATGGTGGATCATGGTGGATCCTATGATATAACGGAGGTTGTGATGGAGTATATATGCTTTTTATGTATTCTATGTATGAAAAATCATGAAAACACCAAAGTTTTCTTAGAAACCTAAGATTTGAACAAGCATAACTCCTAGCTCATTTAGAATTTTTGAGTGGGTCAAGTTCTAGAGTTAGATATGGAAGTCCCCTAAAACCTCAAATTGGAATTTCTGAAAAATATATTGTATATTTTCATGGGGACAGATTTTTCCAAAACAGGCCAGACCCGAAAAACGAACAAAGCCTACTATCTAGTTTGTTCCAATCACTTTTTTGCTCACTTAGATAATAAAATAAATTCAGGTCTTTTGAGACATGAAACTATATGATATAATGTAGCTCCTGTCCAAATTTGAAGGTATTCTGACTTTGGACGAGTGAGATATGACCATTTTAATTTTAGGGTTTTCAAAACAAAAACTGTCATAACTTGAGTTTTATAACTCCGATGGCCACAAAATTTAAAACAAATCTTCATGTTAATATGTGTAAGATTATGGCATGATTTGGGAATTTTTAGAGTTTGGCACGATATAGTTAATTTTGTTAAGTTACGAACTAGAAATGGTTTTTTGAAGAATACTAAAGGAAGTTAAAAAATTACAATAAAATTATTTTTGTGTATGGAATATATTTATATATGTGTGGACAAAAAAAGGCAAAAATAATAAAGTGGTTAAGAAGGCTTAATGGGGGAATTAAGCTTTCAACGGAATAAAAATAATTAAAGACCGTAAAGTCGGGAATTACCAAAATAATTCATGTGACGCCCCCAAATTTGGGTACCTTTACCTCGAATCTGGTGTGCCACGATATAACACATACATACCCTATCTACGCATATAATTAATACATAAAGATAATTATACTAATTATTACAGTCATCCTCAGTCTCGTCTCAGGTTTCACAACCTTAAATACATGCATAATACACATACTTATTACATCACTTAATAACATTATAATATTTTTAATAAATTCTAGTCTTGAACTTTCCCTTTGCCTTTATCTTTACTCGGACCTGTAGAATCTTCGTTCTTAACTGGAAACATAAGTTATAGCAAGAATGAGCATTTGATATGCTCAACAAGTATAAATAGTTTTATGAAAACAACATATCATGAATAAACATAAGTTATCATGAGAGCTTCCACAGTTGAACAATAATTGTGAGATAAGTCGGAAAGTATAAATACAAGAGACATTTTTCATTTAATATTTTTGATACTACATACTGAATTGTCATAAAGACCCTCCATCAATCACGAGGACTGATAATACTTTCTGCAGGTACTTTAGGGGATCAGTCTATTGTACTACTACATTGTGCACAATATATTAACCTCGACACATCGAAACATTACCAACCAAAACATTAAACTTCTTTATCAAAGTCATTTAACTTAGGTTGGACATAAGAGTCCGCAACAATGCAATTTGTTTTGGAATACATCAAATAACTTTAATCATATTCAACAAGTCAATAATTTATTTTGATATCTGTCTAGCTGGAACAAATGGCATAGACATATTCTTAACATAGCTCATGCTGAATAGAACTTTCATATAACATCATAGTTCGTAAATAGAATGAATACTTTCAAGGGCACATACGTGCGAATGCTAGCATGCAATTCGATTAAAAACTAGCATAGCTTGAATAATTTTCATAAGTGTACAAATATGAACAAGTTTAGAACTTGCATGTCTTAAGTAACTCATGTTCGTTTACGTTAAAACCACTTCCCAAGTACAATAACCATAGCAACTTATTTTTAATACGTTCCTCAGTTAACCTTATATAATAATCATCGGTTATTATCGTAACATAATTCGGTAATCGTTTCCCAACTTATTTCAACATAACGGTCCCTTACTACATAAATATACTATTTTCATAGAAATATACAATTAACAATCAAATAGTCACATACAAACATATTCCAGGAATTATTTTGGTAATTCCCGACTTTACGGTTTTAATTACTTTTAATCCGTTGAAAGCCTAATTCTCACATTAAACCTTCTTACCCAATTTATTATTTTTTTTCTTTTCTGGCCACACATATATACATATAATCCATAACAAAAATATTTTTTTTGGAATTTTTCCTTTTTATTAAGTATTTTTCTAAAGCTTGTTTTTTTGTTCGTAACTTGTCAAAATTAACTATACCATGCTCAACTCTAAAAATTCTCATATCTAGTCAGAATCTCATATATGATATCATGAAGTTCCAGTTTAAATTTCGTGGCAATCAGAGTTGTAGAAGCAAGTTTTGCCCGTTTTCGTCGTTAAAATTCTAAAATTAAAACAGTCATAACTCACTCGTCCAAAGTCAGAATACGTTCAATTTTGGACATGAGCTACGTTATATCATATAGTTTCTGTCACAAAAGCTCTGAATTTATTTCAATGTTTAAGTGGTCAAAACATGGGTCAGACAGTTTTAACCAGAAGAGTTTTGAAAAGTTTTCAGCTCTGGACTATTTTGGCAAAATCTGTCCCCACGAAAATTTAAAACTTTTTTTTCTAGAAATTCCAATTGGAGGCTTTAGGGGACTCATGTATCTAACTCCAGAACTTGGCCACACTCAAAAATTTGAATTGAGCTAAGAGTTATGCTTCTTTGAATTACAGGTTCCGTTTCTGGCCATTTTCAGTTTTTTCAAACTTTTGGTTTTTAAGAAAGCTTTTGTGTTTTCCATAATTTCCACCAACAAAACATATAGAAAGCATATATACACCTTCATAACCCTCCTTATATTATAGGATCCACCACGATCCATCCAGCAAACAAAACTCCCACAACAACCAAGCAAAACCAATTCTAAACCAATACTTTTAAACCTTTATGCTTGGATGCTAGGTGATCCTCCTTGGTAGCTTGACTTGCTTGATCCTTTCCTTCTCAACCTCTCCCTCCAGTTGTGGCCTCCTCTTCAAGTCTCTCAAACTTACTTGATTACTCCCTTTCTCTCTCTCTCTCTAAGTTACTAGCTTTCTATTTTGCAAAAGTGAAGAAAATGGAGTAAAGGCTTCCCTTCCTTTTTGGTGCCTTCTATTTATAGACACATACTAATGTTGCTTAAGCCTCCTTAATCATCCAACACAATGCTTAAACATGCTTAGAAGCTAATAACCAAGAGGTTACTTGCAACCAAAAATGTCAACACAATGATGGCAAATATGGAGATTGCTTGAAGAAATAAACAAATGCATACTTGCAAGTATTCTTCTTACCAATTTTTTCTTCATGTGGAGCCCAACAATTGACCATCATCTCACCCCCATGTGGGGCCCTTATGATCCGGCCATATCCCTCCTTTTTATTTCATTTTTGCTTTTTCTTTTGGCTTAATTATGACATCATGTACTTTTTGAGGGCTTATGTCATCATTTTCATTTTGGACCATCCGTTGGGCTTGGTCCTTGGGCTTCCTACCTAGCTTACTAGGGCTTGTTATGGGCTTGAGGTTGGGCTTAAACAATTCCTCTCTTGGACTTCCTAAAATAGCAACGCGCTAGGTTTTGTCGACTAGGTCATTTAATTAAACACTTTTTGACCTTTAACAAAATTACTAACTTGTTCACTTAATTAATCTGAGTCATTATTCATTGTCATATAAGGCTATCATTCCAAGCTCTGTTAGTCAATAACACAAGCTTAACTTGATAAATTCATATCTCTTAGCTTTCCTTTTTGTTCCACCAATTTCCTTAACACAATTATCCCTAATCGACTTAAAAAATCTTATCGCTTGATTATCAAAAATATTTTCATATACATCGCACATATATTTATATTCATTCATAGTATTTACACATAATAATACATAAGTAAACATATTGCACTAATAATTACACATAACTCCATTACAATGTTATATAATAACACAGTTGTTACATTCTTCCCCCTTATAAGGATTCCGTCACCGGAATCACTATTACAAGGTTACACAAAAAGATGGGGATAATTTTTCTACATTAACTCTTCGAGTTCCCACGTAGCTTCTTCAGCGTTGTGGTTCCTCCATACAACTTTCACAGAAGATATTACTTTATTCCTTAATACTTGTTCCTTCTTGTCAATTATTTGTACAGGAATTTCCTCGTACGTTAAATCTTTCTTAATCTGGATTGGCTCATATTCTATTACGTGTTTGTAATCTGGCTTATAAGGTCGTAACACCGACACATGGAACACATTATGAATTTGCTCCAGCTCATGAGGTAAAGCTACCTCATACGCCATTTCTCATATCCTTCTTCCCAAATCTTATTTTCCCTTTCCAGGGAGATACTTTCAAGAATACGTAGCTTCCAACGTCAAAATCTCTCTTTTGCCTATGTTGATCAGCATATTTGTTCTGTCGATCCTGAGCCGATACTAGTCTTGCTCTTATCACCTTGACAATCTCCGCAGTCTGTTGAACCAACTCTGGCCCAAGCAATCAACGTTCCCCTACCTCATCCCAACACAATAGAGTTCTGCATTTCCTCCCATACAATGCCTCGTAAGGCGGCATGCCTATACTAGCATGATAACTGTTATTGTATGCAAACTCTACTAACGGTACGTGGTCATCCTAATTTCCTTTAAAATCCATAACGCAAGCTCTTAACATATCTTCCAATATTTGAATTGTTCTTTCGCTCTGCCCGTCTGTCTGCGGATGATAAGCCGTGCTCAGTCTTAGTTGTGACCCCATATGCTTCTGAAGACTTCTCCAGAAATTTGACGTGAAACGTCGGTCACGATCAGACACGATTGATACTGGCACTCCATGTCTTGAAATAATTTCCTTGACATAAAGTTTTGCCAACTGATCTAAGTTGAACTGTATCTTAATAGGCAGGAAATGCGTTGATTTGGTCAACTGATCTACAATAACCCATATTGCATCAAACCCTTTCTGTGTAGTTGGAAGTCCTACCATGAAGTCCATCGTAATATGTTCCCATTTCCATTCTGAAATCTCTAGGGGTTGTAGTAAAACACTAGGTCTCTGGTGTTCTGCCTCGACCCTCTGACACGTCAAGCATCAGCTCACGCATTCTACAACCTCTCTTTTCATATTTGGCCACCAAAAATATTGGCAAAGTTTTTGATATATTTTCGTACTTCCTGGATGAATTGAATACCTCGAGCTATGAGCTTCTTGTAAAATTTCTTCTCTTAATTTTGGTACCGACGGAACCTAAATTTTTCCTTCAAATCTTATCAATCCTTCATTATCTATTTTGAATTGGATCTCTTTCTCTTCTGAAATTTTCTTCTTTATTCTTTTACATTCTTCATCTTCTTCTTGTGCTTCCTTCACTCTGTCCAATAAGGTTGGACGAGCCTCCATCACATATAACCTTTCTTCTTTCTCCCTCGGATATTTTACTTCTATTTTTAGCCTTGCCATTTCATTTATCAATTCTTCTTGTGCCGTTAACATTGTCAATTTCTCCCTACCTTTTCTACTTAAAGCATCGGCAACTACATTAGCCTTCCCTAGGTGATACAAAATCTTACAATCATAGTCCTTTATCAGCTCTAACCATCTCATCTGCCTCATGTTTAATTCTTTCTAGGTGAAGATATATTTTAGACTTTTGTGGTCCGTATATATCTCACGCTTCTTACCGTATAGATAATGCCTCCATATCTTTAAGGCAAAGACTACTACTGCCAATTCTAAGTCATGGGTAGGATATCCCTTCTCATAATCTTTTAATTGACGTGATGCATAAGCAATGACTTTTCCGTGCTGCATGAGCACACATCCATGTCCCTTGTGCGGCACATCACTATAGACTACGAATTCGCCTGTGTTATCTTACCTGTATTATCTGGTAAAGTTAACACAGGCGCCTCACTCAATCGCTTCTTCAACTCCTGAAAACTCGCTTCACATTTCTCTGTCCATACAAATTTAACCGTCTTCCTTGTCAAGTTAGTCAACGGGGTTGTTGTTTTAGAAAAATGTTGAATGAACCTTCGATAATATCCCACTAACCCTAAGAAACTTCGTATCTCTGTTGGTGTTTTCGGCTGTTCCCAATTTATAACTGCCTCTATCTTTGATGGATCCACAGAAATTCCCTCCTTATCGATCACATGACCCAAAAACTGAACTCTTTCTAACCAAAACACACACTTCAAAAATTTTGCGTACAACTTCTCCTTCCTCAAGGTTTCTAATACCACCCTCAGATGTTCAACATGATCTTCCTATGTCTTGGAGTAGACTAGGATATCATTTATGAATACCACTACGAACTTATCCAGATACTGCTTAAATATTTTGTTCATCATATCCATAAATGCTGCCGGAGCATTTACCAATCCGAACGACATTACTAGGAATTCGTAATGGCCGTAACGAGTCCTGAATGTCGTCTTTGGTACATCTTATTTCCTCACTTTCAACTAGTGATAACCTGTTCTCAAATCTATCTATGAAAAATATTTGGCCCCTTTTAAATGGTCAAAGAGATCGTTAATCATGGGCAATGGGTACTTATTTTTGATAGTTACTTTGTTCAACTCCCAGTAGCCGATACAAAGTCTTAATGATCTATCATTTTTCTTCACAAACAACACTGGTGCTCCCCATGGAGACACAATTGGTTGAATATATTTCTTATCTAGCAACTCCTGCAACTAAACCATCAACTCTTTCATTTCTACCAGAGCCATCCTATACAGAGCCCTAGAAATTGGTGCCGTTCCTGACACAACATCAATGACAAATTTGATCTCCCTATCAGGCGGAAGGCCTGGCAACTCCTCCGGAAATACATCCGTAAACTCCCTTACAGCTGGTATCTATTCCATCTCTGCTCCTACCAAATTGGTATCCATAATATGAGCTAAATAACCTATACATCCTTTCCTTAACAACTTCTTTGCTTACATCATCGTCAGACCACATGAGTGTCTAGGCGATTTATTTCCATAAAATACTACCTTCGACTGATTCGGAGTCTGAAGGTTTACACATTTCTTTTAGCAGTCTATTATTACCCCATGACTGTACAACCAGTCCATTCCCAAAATTACATCAAACTCTTCTAGTTTAATCGGTATTAAATCTATAAGTAACATGTGTCCTCTTATATCCACCCAACAATTCCTATGAATATGTCTAACGGGGATTACTTCTTTATTTGTAACTTCTATATTCAAGGGGAAAAATGATTATTCTAAAGATAAATTTAAGTGTTGTACAAACTCATGCGACACAAATGAACAAGTAGCTCCCGAATCGAATAAAACATAAGCACTTATATCATTGACCGGAAGAATACCTGAAACCATGTCTCTGGATGCTACTGCATCTTGAACTGTCATATTGAAGGTTCTGGTAGTTGGTCTACCAGGTGGAGCCGGTCCCGTTATTGCTAGTTTACTACCGTTGTTCCCTTTACTTCCACTTCCCCCATCTGATCCCTTCTTAGGACAATTCCGGGCCAAATGACCCATCTCTCCGCACGAATAACACGTATTCTTCTTCAGAGTAGGGCAATTGGGAGAAAGGTGTCCTTCTTGCCCACACTTGTATCATGCCATTTTTCCCTTCAGACATATTCCCGCATGGTTTTTTCCACAGTCTCTACAAGCTTCTATCTTCTTCTTAGGATCTCCCTGCTTACCTCTAAGGTTATTGTTGTTGTTGTTCCATTTCCTCTTATTGTTATTATTATTACCTCCACTTCCTTCTCCTTTACTTATTACTATCTCCTTGTTCTTCTTCTTTTCTTTGTGGTATTGGTTCAGTGCCTCACTACCACCCTCTGCTATAATAGCTTTCTCTAGTAAAGTGCCCAACGAATCAATCTGTAAAACTAACAACCGACTATAAAGCCAAGGCTTCAATCCCTGCTCAAACCTTCGTCCCTTTCTTTTTTTAGTATCCACCTGATGTGGAGTGAACCTTGCCAACTCAATAAATTTTGCAGCATACAGCGGTACCGTCATATCTGCTTGTTTCAACTCTAAAAAACGCATCTCCATACGACTCTGCATACTTCGAGGAAAATAGTTTTTGAAAAACAGCTCCTTAAACCTCTCCCAGGGTATTACTCCTTCTCCAACTCTGTTTTGATTGGCTTCTCACCAAAAGTTTGCCTCTCCTTTCATCATATGTGTAGCAAAGACAGTTTTTTGTTCCTCTCCCACTCTAGCTATCACGAAATCCTTTTTCATCTCCTTTATCCATGCCTAAGCCTCTATAGGCTCCGCCATTCCTCTAAACTCAGGGGTCCTACTGCTTTAAAATCTTTAAAAGTTGCGACCTATGCCGCCGGAGGGTTTACATTTCCTCCCTCAGGGGTTCTATTTTGCAAAGCACCTACTAGTAGGTCCACAAATTGTTGCATGGGATTTTCGTGTTCCCCATCTTTACTGTCTCCCTGCCTTCTTTGTGTTCGATCTCGTCTTGGAGGCATACTTCTGTTGTTCAGTTATATATATATATATATATATATATATATATATTATTACCTCGACATTTGGTTTTAAGGCACTTATTAAAACTACTCAAACATAATCATTCATAAGACATATTTACTTAACATATTTATATTAATATGCTTCTCTATACATACCAGATTCATTTCATAGCATACTGCTATTTACATATTATATTTCTACTATAGCATTTCGCTATTTACATAATACCTTCCTCTGTCGTTTACAAAAGTGAGGAATTAAAACATATTTCACAACTTGCATAAAAGTTGGGACTTACTAAGACTTATCCCATTACATATACAAAATTTGGGATTTTTCCTTGCTTACCATATAGGCATACACACACACACACACACACACACACATATATATATATATAGAGTTAAGATCAGGTCCGGACTCCCGGACCTGATAAAATTCGGACCCGAAATTTTTTTTTTTTTTTTTTTTGCAAAACAGTTAATAAAAAATATATAATGATTTTTGGTATTGAAAAAAATTATTAAAACAGTGTTTTGGGTTTGATTTGGATACATATAACAAACAGTGTTATACCGACTGTATAACAGTGTTTGTTATATGTATCCAAATCAAACCCAAAACACTGTTTTAATAATTTTTTTCAATACCAAAAATCATTATATATTTTTTATTAACTGTTTTGCAAAAAAAAAAAAAAAAAATAAAATTTCTGGGTCCGGATTTTGGTCAGGTCCGGGAGTCCGGACCTGATCCGCTGGGTATATATATATATATATATATATATATATATATATATATATATGCTACACACATAATCCTAATGACCCAAACCCCTAGCATACATATCCACTTGCTCCTGAGCAGTAATAGTCATCACATGCTCCCTACTGATAGTATACTGGCTCTGACCCACCTCTTGTAACAATTTGAATTTTCGATTAATTATTAAAAATGAGAATTTAATAGAATAAATTTTTATTTTTAATGATTGAACATATTGTAGTGTATATGTGAATACGTGCGGTGTAATATGTGTATATCTGTGATGGAGTGAATATATAATTATATAATTATATATTTACTGAAGGTAAATAAATTGTGTGAAACAATTTATAAATGAAAAATGAGATGATTAAATTTATGTATACCGAATTTATGTATACATTAAATAAGGTGTATGAAAATAATTTATAATATTAAATTATTTTACTATGGTGAAATTATTGCATTAAATAAATTATTTTTATTTAATGTATAGTTTCATCGTATGGAATGTAATACATTATAATATTTAATGTATGTATGTAATATTATGTATGTATGTACTGTAATGTATGTATGTATGTTATATGTACATGCATGTAATACGTATGTATCTAATATAGGTATGTATATATTATGAGTAACCTTCAAGCTAAGCCAGAGATGGGTCTCATTAGATAAATAGGAGCTGTAAGCTCCTTAAACTCAATAGACCTCAAACTCAGCCACACCTATTACGTAGTGATCAAGAATTATTCGTGAGAAACAAGCATAACCTCTCTATAAAATCAGAGTTTCATCCTTCAAATTCAGGTCTTTCCCAAATAACACAAACTCTTGTATATGCAACTTAAATTCTCATATTTTATAGAAAATCCATAAGTTGAGAAAGAGCGGTGTCAACCAATTGATATGAATAGATATCCTAATTGAAGTGAAGTTTAGCTGAAGAAGTATCCCAAAAGCTGTAATTGAATCAGTCCAAGCAAGAAGGTTTAGCAAAAGGTAATTCATATCTCTTGTTATATACTAAACAAACTAGATCGCTATGGTTTGATAATTGAGAATAGGATTTAGTTCAAATTGACTTTTGTGTTGCTTTGTTGGTTAGAAAAGATTTCAAATGAAATCTGGATAGAACATATTTAAGGAACTATGAAATTTGAATTTTTAGAGAATGTTTTCATCTTATTTGTTTTAATGCCTAAATGGAAAGTTTTATTCAAAATCTTGGAACTTGAAAGAATTCAATGCAAGTATGAAGTGATTGGCAAGGTGAAATAGATTAAATCATGTCCTTAGTGGTCTAAAATGGTGATATATCAACTATGACGCTTGAAAGAAATCTGTGTTTTGGAAATTTAAACTGCAAAAAAACAGAGCATATTGGTTGCCGAAGTGGCGCGGCCGCGCCACTTCCCAAGTCAAAGCCAGCGCGACCGCGCTGGTCTCCAAAAGTGAAACTTTGATTTCTTTGTTAATCTGAGCTTCTGGGCATGTGTAAATAAGTCATGCATACAATATTATGTGTCTTATATGATGTATCAGTTAGCTATGCATGAGTTGAATTGTGAAAGCATGGAAATGAATAAGTTTTCAAAACGAAAACTATATTGTTTTGAAAAGTATACTTAATGGACCTAACTTGGTTTAAATTCCTCAATAGACTTATGTATATATGATGTGAATGAGCCTAACAAGATAAGCATTGAACAGAGTTAAAAAATCTCAATTCTCGCGCCACTCCCAAGCTTAAATCAGAACTGTCAAGATATTTTAATTGTGAACTGAGACTTAGGGCATGTGTATATGAGTTTCCTACACTGTAATATAAGGTTCATGTAATGTTTAGTTGAGTCAAACAAGTTTTGGTTATGTCAAGCAAAACTAAGGAAAGAGATTCCTAAAAAGAAGTAAATGTTTTTCAAAAAGAAACCAAAAGCAAAATGTGCAACAACGTGACATATGTGGATTGGGTATGTGTACCTGATATGTGTAGCAAGTGTGCTTATGTGTGTATCATGTACATATAGCTAATGTATGACTATACATGGATATAAATGTGTAGGGTATACGCAAAGTAAAGTTAAGTTGTAATTGCTAAACTACGAGCAAGGCAAGTATCTTGAATTTGTTATCTTTAAGCAAGTATCCTAACTTGTTTCATTTAAACAAGTATAATGAAGTTTTAATCAGTTATATGTTGAAAGGATATCAATATTTTGATATAAGAATGTCATGATGCGTACTCAATAAATTTTAGTATGCATGTACAGTTTAAAAGTAGTCTAAGCCATTTGTTTCGGCTAGACAAAGTTTATAGTATTTCATTGCTTTTATATTAAATCTTTGAAATATTATTGAGTAGATAGAGCTGTCCAATCATATTGTTTTGATTTGAACTCCAGACTGAGAATGAACATCCCTGAATTGGGAAAATTTTATATTGCGCCAAAAAGGTGGTGACAAGACCATCACCCACCGTGTCCGAAAGCTAGACGGTTGACAGATGAATTTCTGTTAGAACCTTTTCAAAAAAATAAAAAAGAGAAGTTCATGGTCTTGTGACCACTCAGCATGTAGAAGTTAGTATATTGTTTCAAAAATACAAACATGACATGTTTCATTTACTTTACAGTTTTGTTCCATTGTTGAAGCATATCTCAAAGAAAACATTTATTTCTTTGCACAAGTTATTATTAACTATTATTACTTGCTGAGCAATTGAATGCTCATTCTTGCTTTGAATATAAATGTTTTCAGCTAAGCAGGATCGAATAGAAGGGTCCGAAAAGGACAAAGGCAATGGCAAGGTTAATGAATAAATGGAGATAGTGTATTGTAATAAATAGGTTGTTGTGTTATAATTACAGTAACTATCTTATAATAAAGAATTTAAAGGTCTTCGTACCTGGGATAGATAACTCTGGCGTAATAACTTTAGTTATAAAATAATTTTCTATGTTTGAATGATTGTATCATGGAGCACCGAATATGGGTTTTAAGTACCCGAATTTGGGGGCGTCACAGGTTGATATCAGAGCTGTAGGTTAGAAACCTTAGGTTGGGAAACCTTAGGCTATAACCTTAGGCAAACTAGACAGTCAGAAAATAAATAACTCAAATAGAGTTTGAAAGAGATGGATTGAGGAAATTTATCGTAAAATGAAATAAAGATAATTTAAATGAAACTATTATTTGTTATGTGTATATGGTATTGTGTACTAATCGAGTTATTAAACTACATGTAGATGTCAGGAATTCCAGATGTTCACGCTGAGGTTGGAGAGCTGATCGTGTTAGGTTTGTATATAGCGCGAACATGCAATCAAATTACATAAATAGTGCGGAAGCGCAATAAAACAGATTTTAAAAATTTTCATACAAACCATCACCATGATCATCCATGTGCTCAATTATCAATTAAACGAAAGAGATAAAGTATGAGAATCATACCCTTGTAGAACCATGCTTCCACAGGTACGAGTTCACCTCCAAATCCTTCGCGTTCTCCTTGAATTCCACCGATTAAATTCCTTCCTTTGATCAACGTTAGTCACCCAAGTGTTTGGCCTCTAAAGGTGATCCACCAAGGAATAATAGTTGTTCAAGAAGATGGGTGTTGGCAAAACCCTAGTTTCTATCTCTATAGAAATTACAAGTACTCTCTCTCTCTCAAATTCTTATGGAAGAGTGTGTAACTGTCTAATCCTAAATCATGATAAGACTCCTCTTATTTATAGATATAGGGAACCCTCCTAAACTATTTAGGATTAGGGTTTTTATTTTAATTAAACTCCTTTAATTAATTGAACTCCTAATCCAATTAGGAATTCATGAGAGAGTACTTCTATTAATTAATTCCCAATCCCTACTAGGAATTAAATAATAGTAATAGTAATAATAATAATAAGACTCCTCTTATTAATTTATATTTAATATTTCCAAAATATTAAATAATAAATATTAAGCTATTTAATTTATTCTATCTCTATAGATTAAATTAAATACACTTAACTTATTATTACGATTATGCCATTTTACTTCTTAAATAAATATTTTTCTTTTGCGGTGTGACCCTTTAGGTTCTCGATATTAAACCGATTGTGAATAAATCAATTAGAACAATTCTAATTTTATTTAAATAAATAAATTAAACTATTTAATTCATTTAAATAAATAATATTTATTCTACAATAAGGGTAAGTCCCCTTAGCGATCAACGACTTTCTAGATAATATAGATTTTAACATTAATCACAAAAGAACCTTTCAGTGAATACTTACCGTACAATTCAATCATTCTACCATACAATGTCCCAATTAAATATAAGACATGGAATTACTGTCAAGTCTTATTTTATTTAATTATATGTATTTCGATTTTCAAATGCACAACTCTGATTAATGTAAATTAGAAACTCTATTCTAATTTCATTCTGCTTTGGCCAAAGACTTCTGAGTCGTCATTTATCGAATCACATAGGACATTCACTCCTTTTACTAGAAGTGGTAGATTCTTTGTTGACCATTCACCTATCTCCATGTGCAACTTATTATACCCAATCATATCCTTTGATATACCCTAAGGGTCTTAAGGGACATGTCAAAGTATAACTCATCACACACAAGATACTATGATGATCTCAAGTCCAAGGATCACTTGTACTACTATCACTAGAGGAATTCCTATTGACAGGTGAGTAAAACTCCATTAGGTATTCCTTAGCGAGCCACGTTCAGTGAACTTATTCTCTAATAAGCACCTACATACTTGCTTTAGTGTCTCCACACAAATGATTATGAGATCAATCATCCTCTTCATAAGAGCAAGCAACGTATGTACTAATCTATCCGGATTCACTAATCCCCTTTTTAGTAATCCATCGATTAGGAACGATTTTAGTTTGTGAGCTATCTAGAATTTAGATTTCATTAGCATGATCCCCATCATGATTCTAAAATCATTGCTCAAAACTATGGGTTTATCACATTTAATATAACAGCACCATGTAAATAATGTAAAATGCCTTTAATAACCGAATAAGATTACAAAGTATATGCTACATCATATCAAATATGATTGGCTTGTGTGCATACTACTTTCAATCTCCCACTTGCACTAAAGCCAATCGTCATGGTATCTAATACCCTTCTTCTCTAAGTGACGATCATCTTACTGTTTGGCTAAAGTTTCAGTAAATGGATATGCAATGTTGTTCTCCAAAGTCCACTATCTCTATAGTGACTTTTCCTCTTTCAATGATTCCACTAATCAAATGAAAGTGTCGCAACACTTGTTTGAATCCAAGATGAGACTTAGGAACTATTCCTAGTTTTGTAATGAACTTTTCATCCAAACAATCAACTTGTAGCTTCATTTACAGCTATATACTTTATCTTTGTCACTAAACCAGCAACTCTTTGCTGTTTGGAACTTTTCTAATTCACTGCACCACCTTCCAAGGTAACAATTTACTTTAAAGTGGATTTGTTATCGTCTTGGTCAGTCTGAAAAACTTGATTCTGTTAAGCCCTCTAGTTTTTATTCAGACCTACTATGAATCATGATCACATCTTCAGTACTGGTTAAGTACCTAAAGATGTTTATCACTGTCTTACAGTGATCATCTCCAGAATATGACTGATCAACATCAAGCCTTGTATATTCATTGCATACATGATAGTAACTCATGCGATCTCTCTTTTAATTGGGGATAATTTTAGAGAGATACACTCCATGGCTCATCATCATGAGACCTCTCTTGGAGTTTGCCACGCTAAATGCCTTTAGCATCAAATGAATATACGTTCCTTGGGTCAAGCCGAACATCCTTTTAAATCTATCTATATAGATTTATATCCCCAATTTATAGGATGCTCCTCCCAAGTCATTCATGGAGGAATGTTTAGACAATTTTATCTTTACTGATTGTAGCATTGGTGTGTTATTCCTTATCAGTAGTATATCAATATATAATACTAGGAATGTCACAGTGCTCCCACTGACCCTTTTGTACACACTAGGTTCATTCTCCTTTTTGATAAAATCAAACTCTTTTGATTGTCTCATCAAAACGAATGTTCCATCTTTGAGAAGCTTGCTTCAATCCATATTTGGATCATTGTAGCTTAAAACACGATTTGCTTCAACCTTTGAAACAAATTCCTCTGGCTGTATCATACATACATTCTCCTCAAGTCTTCATTGAGGAAGGGTGTCTCCACATCCATTTTGCCAGATTTCATAATAAGCTGCAATCACAAGCAAAATCCAAATGGACTTGAGCATTACCCGGTAATAAGGTTTTATCACAATCAACTCATTGACTTGAAAAACTTTTTAAACAGGTCTGGTCTTATAGGTCTCCACCTTGCCATTTGCCCCAGTCTTTATCTTAAAGACCCATATTCACACTCTAGGGATTATGCCCTTTTGTGGAGTAACCAGAGTCTATATTTGGTTCTCATATATGGAGTCCATTTCGGATTTCATGGCCATCTGCCATTTCTCTGAATGTCTACTACTCATAGCCTCATCATATAAAACTGGATCATCATCCTCTATGATACGTACCTCATCATCATCCTCTATGATGAATGCATACCCCCAGATATCTTCGGTACTCTTCTAGATTTACGATTCGGTTGTGGTACAATAGATCTATCTACAGGTTCCTCGGTTCGACTTAAAGTGCTTTGTGGATCTTGAACTCCTTCAAGATCTATTACCCTCCCACTAGCTCCTTCAATGATAAACACCTTTATCTAAGAAGGCATCGTGTAGGATTATAGTAATAATACCCTAAACTTTCTTTAGGATATCCCACAAATATGCAATTGTCTGATTTTGTCCCAAACTTATCTTTAAAACCTTTTCACATAAGCTGGACAACCCCTTATCTTAACATACTTAAGATTAGGAATCCTCCCTATCCATAACTTTTATGGAGTCTTGAGGCCGAATTTTGAGGTTACCTTATTTTGTAGATATGCAGCCATTTCTAGGGCATAACCCCAGATGGATACTAGAATATCGGTAAAAATCATCATGGACTGCATCATGTCCAACAAGGTATAATTTTTCCTTTTAGATACACCAATCAATTATTGCGTATCAGGAGGTGTCCATTATGAGAAAATACCATTTTGAGATGATCTAGAAACTCATTGCACAAGTATTCTTTCCTCGATCTGATCAAAGAATTTTAATACTTTGTCAATATGTTTAACTTCTGAATTCTTTGAACCTTTCAAAATGATTCAGACTTGTATTTCATCAAATACACACATTCAACTCTTTGAATGACCATCTCCTTTTCTTTTATTAGTTTATTCAATTTGCTAAAGGTTTTTCATGTAAGTCAAGTATACAAAATCTATCAAGTATTCTTCCAGTTTCAAACAAAACATTATCATTATAAATAGAACAACAATTGTTCTTAAATATAATACCAGAACCTTCCTTGTCCAACAACGGAAGTAATAATGTTTCTAAAGAGAACTGAAATATAATAATAACTTATTAACTTAATAGACTTGCCCGTAGGCAATGCTAAACTATAAGTTCCTACGGCTAATGTAGCAACCATTACTCCATTCTCCACACGTAAGATTACTTACTCTTTGTTTAGCTTTCTACTTCTGCTTAGTCTCTCCATTAGATTGCATACGTGAGAACTACGGCCGATATCCAATGCCCAAATAGAACCTTGACTTACAGAAAGATTTATTTTAATCATGAACAAACCTATATCTGTAACTGAAGCTTCACTAAGCTTCTTCTGGTTAGCCCCTGTAAGATTCTCCTTACAGTTTACTTTCTAGTATCCAAGCTTATTGCAGTGGAAGCAAACTCCTTTGCTATCTGCATCAGTCTTGTTTTTATTGTCCTTTGTTTTTGTCTTTCCATTTACCTTCTTTGAATAGTTCTTCTTTTAAGAAGATCCTTTTGGCCCTCTTCCGCTTCCTGAAAGAATCATCTACCAGTAAGACTTGGTCTTTCTTGGTTGGAAAGTGACTCTTTACAGTTTTCAACATGTTTAAGCAACTCAGGCAGGCTGACATATAGCTTATTCATGTGGAAATTCACAACAATTTGTGAGAAAGAGTCCAGAAGTGATTGCAAGATTAAATCTTGGATCAACTCTCCATCCATTAAAACCCAGTTGTCCCAATTGTTCAATCAGATTGATCATTTTAGGACATATGTCTGTACTGTAGTGCCATCGGTCATTCTAGATAGGAAAAGCTCCTTAGATATCTGATATCTAATAGTCCTACTTTCCTCACCCTTCAACTCCTTGAAGGTGCAGGAGTATAGTAGGAGCATCCATAGTTTCATGTTGACGCTGAAGCTCGTTACTTATGAATGCGAGCATGATGCATTGAGCCAACTGTGCATCATATTGCCACTTTCTAAAAGTAGCAATCTCTTCCTCTGAGGCATCGTCTGCAACCATTGCAGGGATAGGCATATTAAGGACATAAGATAGCTTTTCAGCCTTGAGAACTATTCTCAAATTCTTTAACCAGTCCTTTTAATTTGGTCCGGTTAATTAGCATCTAATATGCTCCGCAGTGATAGTAAATTAGACATTGTAAAAATCTATAAATGAATTTGTAATTTAACAACATTTTAGCATACATTCATTTCTTAATTAATTACCAAAATAAATTAGGTCTTTATTTTAAATTGGTATCTCCCACTATTTTCATCAAACTATATTACCCTCCCTATATAGTTCGGCATATCTAATTAAAGATTTGCTAGTGAGAATAAGGATCCCATTTCAAATGTATATAGCCTTGTGGTGACACAACAAACGATATATAAATAAATAGGTAGACAACTATTGTCAATTACATCACTATGTATCTCCTTGTATTTTGCCTCTTAGATTATTTTGATCAAGTGGTGACACATCCGAATCAAAATTATCCAAGTTAAGTCCAACCTAGCACTTCCATATATTCGAAAGAAAAACACTGTCCTTGTCTGACACAACAAAACAACATCGTTCAGTCTATTTATAAGCATCAAATGTGATAATGCAACATCTTAAATATTTAATACTTGCCTTGTGGTGACACAACAAACTCATATTAAATATTTAATACTCTATTGCTTTACCATGCTAGAAGGAGACGTTCGATATTCCAAATATCTTTGAACGCTTAGGACTTAATATAATTTCTTTGAGGGGTTTATTATTATTTGTCTCATCTTGTTTAGCGCGCATGCACATATATCTATAAAATACGCGTCATATTATTTAACATGCGAGGCATGTTATATAATATATATATATATATATATATATATATATATATATATATATATATAGTAAACATGCACATATAGAATACTATATTCTAGCCGGATTGATTATGGACTTTTATTCTAGTTTGGTTCACTAGAGCCACCAAGTGAACCAAAAAGTCAAACCTAGAGTGCAAGAAAAAAATTTAAATATAACTATTACATTTAAACCCGGGCTCCATTACAAACGGGTCTTCAAGTGCTCCTTGCTCCTTGGTCTCCAATTCTTCAAGTAATTCTAACTAAACCTATTACATAAACTATTTACAATAAATAGAAACCTTGATCAGCAGTCAAGGGGAGGTACATAGGAGGAAGATAGAATTTACATCAAGAAAAACTAGAGAAGACGAGGTACGCAGACCCCATTTATAAAAACTCATTCATTCAAGCATCCACTAAAATAAATCCAATCAGACATTGGTCAGTAGTCCATAATCAATCCCTATTTATTATCATACATATCTCCATATGTATCAATAAATAACATTCATTTCATGAATAATAAAACCATTCCATATATGCATTGATATCATTTAATGGACAATTAATAGTTTACTAGAAATCCAATTTTGAAACAAAAATAAACTCCTTTATTTTAATCAAAATTTAAATCATAATAAACTTATTTATTTTATTTTATCCAATTTTGAATAAAAATAAACTCCTTTATTTTTAATCAAATTCCAAATCAAAATAATCTCCTTTATTTTAATTAACATGGAAACCAATTTCAAGTTTAAAATAAACTCCTTTATTTTAACTTAAAATTGCTTGGAAAAATAAAATATGTCAAATCCTATTCCTTATCAAAATAAACATCTTTATTTTTAAGGAAACATAGAATCCTATTCCATATGTGAATAAACTCCTTTATTCTAGTTAACGTAGAATCCAATTCCAAGTTCAAATAAAACTTTTAATTTTAATTATATTCCAATTCAAAATAAACCTTTTATCTTAATTGAAAATAAATAAAATCAAAATAAAAATTTTTCAAAATCTGCAGCCCGGCGCGACCGCGCTCCAAAATGAACTAGGAGCGGTGCGGCCGCGCTGCACCCCCAGAAACGATTTCTGGGTTCGGGCGCGGCCGCGCTCCAGAATGAAATGGAAGCGGCGCGGCCGTGCCGCGTAGCAGACTTCGAACTTTTTTTCGTTGCCCAGAAAATCGATCCAATCGCATACCCATACATACATGGAATCATAATAATTGATAATTAACACAAGGTTAGGCTCTGATGCCACTGTTAGGTTTGTATATAGCGCGAACATGCAATCAAATTACATAAATAGTGCGGAAACGCAATAAACCAGATTTTAAAATTTTTCATACAAACCATCACCATGATCATCCATGTGCTCAATTATCAATTAAACGAAAAAGATAAAGTATGAGAATCATACCCTTGTAGAACCATGCTTCCACAGGTACGAGTTCACCTTCAAATCCTTCGTGTTCTCCTTGAATTCCACTGATTAAATTCCTTCCTTTGATCAACGTTAGCCACCCAAGTGTTTGGCCTCTAGAGATGATCCACTAAGGAATAATAGTTGTTCAAGAAGATGGGTGTTGGCAAAACCCTAATTTCTATCTCTATAAAAATTGCAAGTACTCTCTCTCCAATTCTTATGGAAGAGTGTGTAACTGTCTAACCCTAAATCATGATAAGACTCCTCTTATTTATAGATATAGGGAACCCTCCTAAACTATTTAGGATTAGGATTTTTATTTTAATTAAACTCCTTTAATTAATTGAACTCCTAATCCAATTAGGAATTCATGAGAGAGTACTTCTATTAATTAATTCCCAATCCCTATTATGAATTAAATAATAGTAATAGTAATAATAATAATAAGACTCCTCTTATTAATTTATATTTAATATTTTCAAAATATTAAATAATAAATATTAAGCTATTTAATTTATTCTATCTCTATAGATTAAATTAAATACACTTAACTTATTATTACGATTATGCCATTTACTTAAATAAATATTTTTCTTTTGCGGTGTGACCCTTTAGGTTCTCGATATTAAACCGATTGTGAATAAATCAATTAGAACAATTCTAATTTTATTTAAATAAATAAATTAAACTATTTAATTCATTTAAATAAATAACATTTATTCTATAATAAGGGTAAGCCCCTTAGCGATCAACGACTTTCTAGATAATATAGATTTCAACATTAATCACAAAAGAACCTTTCAGTGAATAGTTACCGTACAATTCAATCCTTCTACCATACAATGTCCCAATTAAATATAAGACATGAAATTACTGTCAAGTCTTATTTTATTTAATTATATGTATTTCGATTCTTAAATGCACAACTCTGATTAATGCAATTTAGAAACTCTTTTCTAATTTCATTCTGCTTTGGCCAAAGACTTCTGAGTCGTCATTTATCGAATCACATAGGACATTCACTCCTTTTACTAGAAGTGGTAGATTCTTTGTTGACCATTCGCCTATCTCCATGTGTAACTTATTATACCCAATCATACCCTTTGATATACCCTAAGGGTCTTAAGGGACATGTCAAAATATAACTCATCACACACAAGATACTATGATGATCTCAACTCCAAGCATCACTTGTACTACTATCACTAGAGGAATTCCTATTGATAGACGAGTAAAACTCCATTAGGTATTCCTTAGCGAGCCATGTTCAGTGAACTTATTCTCTAATAAGCACCTACATACTTGCTTTAGTGTCTCCACACAAATGATTATGAGATCAATCATCCTCTTCATAAGAGCAAGCAACGTACGTACTAATCTATCCGGATTCACTAATCCCCTTTTTAGTAATCCATCGATTAGGGAGGATTTTAGTTTGTGAGCTATCTAGAATTTAGATCTCATTAGCATGATCCCCATCATGATTCTAAAAGCATTGCTCAAAACTATGGGTTTATCACATTTAATATAACAGCACCATGTAAATAATGTAAAATGCCTTTAATAACCGAATAAGATTATAAAATATATGCTACATCATATCAAATATGAATTGCTTGTGTGCATACTACTTTCAGATCGCTCCACAACCGATAGAGCCACAGCCAGCACAGGAACTAGTGCAGGTGGTGGTGATAGATTCTGATTCTGACTCGGATGATGATCCTAAGGAGGAACTATTCGTAGAAGAGCTTGAGGAAAATTTAGTAGGAAGTACAGCTATTGAGGTTGTACCAGAAGAAGATGAGACGGTTAATCATGAGATGGAGGAGGCACTAGTACAGCTAGGAGTATTAGTTCATCAGTTGATGGATAGGGATCTGGAACTGAGTACTAGGCTTCAGACAGCTGAGAATCGAGCCCAATACTTTGAGGCCAAGGTTCAAGAAATGCAGGTTGAATATCATTAGTTGAATAATTTAAGGGATGTGGAAATTCTAGAATAGCAGCAAACTGAAGAGTACGCTCATAAGCTTGAGAATAAATTGCGTGGAGTTTAATGGAAAATTGATCAAATGAGGCATGCTTATACCACTTCGATAGAGAATGTTCAAGATAAAGTTTGGGATTATCTAAATGAGATGGGCCAATTCTGTCATTCTATCTCTCGTGCCCGAGTAATAGCTATTATAAAAGAGGAACGTGTCAGCACCAGCGCTGTTGGGCGAGGGTAGGATGAGAATGTGTTTATGTGAAACAATGTGGACAGTAAAAGAATGTTGTAAATATGTGTACATGTTGTATATATGTTGTAAATATGGTAGTATAGGTATATACTGAAAATCCCAACTTTTGTTAGTAGTAACGGGATATCTTTTGAGAATCCTAACTCATTAGTAGTTAAGGATTAAAGAATGAGAAATCTTTTGAGGTAAAGATAGAAAGAATATAGCCAGTGAAATGCTATATGTAAGAGAATAGCTAGAAGAGCTATTGTGAAAGAAAGAAATGAGCAAGAACAATGTAAAAAGAAGCATGTTTAATATAATATAATATTGAATATGTTTGTTATGAATGTTGTTGCTTTATATTATATGAAAATGTTAAAGCAAAGAATGGTTTAATAATAAATTTTATTAAACAGAAAATGCCGCCAAGGGGCAGAGGTCATGGTAGACCAATGAATGGAAATAGGGATGAAGAATCCCACAACGAGAATGAAAATATAAATGAGGGTCAAGAGAACCCGATGCAGCAATTTGTAGACTTGTTGATGGGAGCTTTACAAAATAGGAATCCCCCTCAACTTAATGTAAATGTATAACCATCAGCTATTCATATTACTAGTTTTAAAGACTTCAAAGGTGTGGGACCTCCAAAATTTAGAGCAACCACCGAGCCTATAGAGGCTCAATCTTAGGTGAAGGAGATTGAGAAAGCCTTCGAAATAGCTAGGGTAGGTGATGATCAGAAAACCCATTTCGCCGCCTATATGTTAAAGGGGGAAGCAATTTTTTGTTGGGAAACAAATAAGACCAGAGCTGGTGAGGGAATAATAAGTTGGGAAAGATTCAAAGAAATCTTCTTCGAGAATTATTTTCATCCTAGCTCGCAAAGTCGGATGGAAATAAAATTTTTAGAACTGAAACAAGGAGATATGATTGTACCGAAGTACGCAGCCAGATTTAATGAATTGGCATGATTTGCTCCACATCAGGTGGATACTGAAGAAAGAAAAGGTAGAAGATTTGAGCAAGGCCTAAAACCTTGACTTTATAACAAACTGTCAGTACTACAGATTGGGTCGTTTGGCACGATTCTTGAGAAAACATTAATAGCTAAAGGAGGGAGTGAGGCATTGAGCCTCCACAACAAGGAAAGAAAGAATAAGGAAAAGATTGAAGGGTCATTCAAACCAGAAGTAGGTAGTGGAAGTGGAAGTAATAAGAAAAACAAGTGGAATAAATTTGGATGTGACGCCCCCAAATCCGGGTTACCTTAAACTCGGGTCTGGTACGTCACGATACATCTCATTCTACACCTGTCAACAACTTAATGCAGAATAATAAAATATTTACATTGATATAATATAAATATTATCATCCCAAGTCTCGAAACCATAACTAAAACATGATCTTACTACCTGAATGAAATACAAGATTATTACAACATGTTCCTATCTAAACTGAGGTACGAAGACCTTAACTAAAACATCATTTAATAGTCATTACAAATATAATTCCATTCAAGTTGTACATAATAGTCTGTATCAGTATAACTATTAAAACTTACCATTACACTCTTTAATACAATTCCAGATTTCGTAACCTTTAACTACTACGCTAATGATCAAGGGTGAATAAATACCATGATCCTTTACAATATCTCATATGTGAACGCAAGGTTCAGATTCTGACTTATTCAATCCCTGAATATACGCAAGGTTATTCAATAACCAAACAATCGTTATAAAAATGTCCTTTATACATTATCGTCATCCTTCTAGTTTACTATAACAAGTAACTAACATAATCGCATCTTAACTACCATAATAAATAACTTCCATTTTTAAACTCAAGGTTTACATAATCTCTTTCACATACACTGCATACCGTTATCACGGCTAAATAATTACAATAAAGAAATATTTAGCAACCTTCCCGTTTCCATGCATCTCTAATCCTTATCACCACGATATCAGGATAATTGCATTGCACCGTAAATCTGCAAAAGTTTTTTTTTGCAAGAATGAGCATGATGGCTCAGCAAGAACTAACAGTTTTCATATTTCATGCTTCACGTAATACATAAGTTTGCATTTTATCCAGGCATCATGATTCTCATACTATGCATCTTACTCATGCATTATAAATCTTACGCAATTCATCTATATATATATATATATATATGCATCATGCATCTCATAGCATACCTTATTCATCTCACATTGTATATTTACAATTCAAGTTTCACATAGAACAATATAGTCACATTGTTGCACGTTATGCACACTTTAATCATGCTCGCATAAAATCCACATAACAATGAAAGATTTAGTAATTAAGTCATGTACATCAATACATCTAAACAAGTCAACAAGTTACTGAAAGAACTTACCTTAAGCGTTCCTTGTCAAATTATGATGGCTCGTCCTTCAAATATCTTACAGAATTTATTTAACAATAAAACATTAATTAGCCACTAAAAAGGCTTCATATATTAGTTCACATTAATATAATCTCACTCCATATCTTATAATGTTCGTTTTGTTTAAATCGAAACACTACTTAAGTTCATTAACACTTTACGCGACGTTTCGACGTTTACACGTCACACGCCTAATTCGCCTCTTTTGCATGTGCTTAGCATGCTCATACATTGGGTTATAACAGTCTATCATGTTTCATTCTTATTAGAAACAAAATATTAAACAAGGTTATACACGCTTGTTACGGTGTTACGACGTTTGTACGTTTGTGCGCCAAACTTGCCTATTCGAACGCCCAAGTGATACGTAATTGCGTACGCCTCTTCGATTTGTCTAATACTCATCGGTGAATCCCAAGTATCATTATAATTCATAGCATTCATGTTTTAGGACTAAGAACGATGTCTTTTATTGTCGGAAGCATTACACGTTGCACACGCGCATGACCGACGCCTTCCATTTGCACAACATCCCTAAAAAGGGTGTAATATCCTGGATAGTTATGAGACTTGTAAATAAGGTCTCAAATATTGAATAAAGGTTAAAGTCAAAACCTAGATTGTTAACAGAGAAATGTATAGAGAAATGACTCAATATTTTCTTTGGTTTTGAAAGAACTTATATGAATTGAGGACGTATTCAATAAGTTTATGCGATGAAATAAATGTCGCAAGAGTTTAGAAGTTAACCGAACTTGAGCGTTTCGGTAGTAGTGATTCTGATGATGGAATCCTTATAAGGGTTGAGTTTAAACCCTAGTTTTGAAGAAGATGATTGTGTAGAGATGATTAAACACTTTAACCTAATCTCTGTGTTAGAAATTAAATGTGTGAAACGATATGTAAGGGATTGAAACCCTAGAATTGATAAGGTGGTATACAGAGATATATGGGTATACAAACATGTATAAGCTAGATGGGGTTAGAGAAGCTACCCTAAAAACTTTCCATAAGTAGAAAGTTTAAAGAAGCAATGATATATTTGTGTATTATGATTTTAAGTGATCAAGAAAGATGGATTTCTGCGATCTAATCAATGTGTTATGTGATACGATATAAGCATTAATGAATCGTAGAGGAAAAATATTTTCTTAGAAAATAACGCGAGAAACACTATTCACGCGAGAAACGCTTCTTCGCTTTTCGAATTTTCACATTCCCGAATAGCGTTTATATGGAGTATAAGAGCGTATTTACTATTCAAAAATACGAGAGGAGAAGCTTTCCATAAATGGAAAGTTTGAGAATTCTCTATAAAAGGAAAGTTGTGGTGTATAGATGTCCACCAATAAGAAGAGGTTAGAGACCTTCCATAAATAGAAAGTGTAGGATGAAGGGTAGGATGGTAATGATCCAAGCCTAGATGAGTAATTAATTAGGTTAATTAATGAGAAACAAGATAAAACTATGTTATGAATTAACATAGCTTGAATGTTGGCCTTGATTGGCAAACGAGAAGGGTGATTATCATTAGGTAATTAACTAGTGTGATTAATGTAGGGAATTTGAATAAGAGGATTAATTATGGTAGCCCAATATGGGATTGCCTAGATGTGAAGTGGGTAATTTAAATATAAGCCCAAATGTATGATAATTGATAGTCCAAGAGGGATTTATTATAAGCCAAGCTATGAGTAAGGATTTAATGTGTTAGGGTTTTATGAGTAACCCAACAAATTAGCCAAAGGATGAGTAAACTAGGTTGACCATATTTTAACCAACCTTGAGTTAAAGAAGCCCAAAGAAATGGAAGGGTAGAAACTTTCCATAAATAGAAAGTTTGGAAACTTTCCATAAATGAAAGGTTTAGATAACAAAGAGAGAGAAGAGTATGAATTAGTGTATTCGGTTTGCTGAATTAGTGAATTCAGTTTGCTGAATTAGAAAAGCAGTTTGCTGTATTAGTGATGTTAACTTGTTATAATAAGGAACAAGAGAATGAGTATATGTATAATTATATATATACCTATACTTAGAAAGTTTAATTAAATTGATCATACAGATTAATGGAAACTGAGCCTGAATGGTAGTTTCAGAGAACACAGAGATATTAAATTGGGAAGAGATGAACTAGGTGCGGTAGTGTTAATTAAATGAGCATAACCTAGTAGTCAAGTATTGGAATTTAATAAAAGTCCAAGAGGGATTAAGATCATGATAAGTGAACTGTATATGACAAGTCATATAATAAAGGCTTATGAAGCTTAGCAAATAGTAAAAAGAGATATTTGATAAGACATGAGGTTGAATGTCAAGCCTATTATATAAGAAATATTAATTATTTGATGATAAGGTAAATATATATATTGTGAATATGTATATTTATCGACAGGGTAGAGTGTAATAAAAGAACTATATAACCTAATATATTATATATTAGGAATGAAAAAAATTGAATAACCGAAGGGTTATAGCTATTGGAAAAGCATAGTATTTGATCTATGTGGTTTATATGGTATGTCTTAACATATTAAATTATGTTGAGGTATATATAGAATGAATATGAGAGATAAATGAATAGCAATCTTATGAGATTGTATATATAATTGTTTATTATATAATAAACAAATAACATGAGGTATTGTAAATTAATCTTTATATAAGTATGGGATTAATGATGGCGATTGAAGTGTACTAGTAAAAATAATGTGAGAGAGACTTATTTCAATATATCTCAATTATTATTTATTTTGACTTAATTAAGAAATAATTTAATTGAGTTATATAAATAAATGTAAGTGAATAATTATTTTAAATTCCAAATTTTATGGAAAAGAAATCCTAATTAAATATTAGGATAAAGTGATTATGTGGGTTGAAGTATTTTATTTCATGACCCAAATGATTTAATTAATTATGTAATAATAGACTTGGGGGAAAGTTAATATATATATATATATATATATATGTATATATAAGGATAAGAAATGAAAATGGAAGTAATATATATATATATATAAAAATATATATATCTCATTCACTCCCCATTTTCTCATTCTCGGCAACAAAAGGAAAGGAGGAAGAGAGAGAAAGGTTCGACCGAGGAAGAGAGAGGGAGAGAGAGAGAGAGAAGGCTTGGCTACCATGAAGGAAGAAGAAAGCAAGGAAGGAAGCCATGGAAGATCCATGGAAGGAAAGAGAAAGAAAAGGAAATGAAATCCAAAAAGGTAAATCTCAAAACTCTATCCATTTTTCTTGTGATTAAGCTTGGATCTAGCTTTGGGTTAGTGTTATTATACTTTATATTGATAGATCTACATGATTTATGATGATTCATGGTTGGATCTAGAGATTTGATGGGTTATCAAGCTTGGATCTAAGAAATAATTTCTTAAAACTCTAAAACCCCCATTTTCTTTTGATCCTTAGATCCGCTTAGTGGATATGGATGAAAAATTATATGGATTTAATATGTTGTAATATTATGAGTTACGAGTTCATAGAACTTGAAATCGTTTGATTTGGTGGTGTAAAACTCAAGATACGAAAATCAAACGGAGAGGAGAGAAAGAACGAGGGAGCTGCTGCCCAAAATTAGAAAATTAAGGGCTAGCTAGATTGCTCTAAAAATTCTGGGCTTTTGGTATGTTATTATACACTGTATAAGCTTTCCATAGACTCTGAAATGGACCAATTCCGACTTCGGACCAAAACGTTATGGTCAATCTAAGTAATAGGCAAAACTGTCCAGCGAAATTCGGGGTCAGCCCCCTTTACGTGCGATTTCTGTATTGTTGTGTTGGGAACTGGAAAACTTTCAGTAGGATAAAATTGTAGATACAGAAGTTAGCTTCGCGTGGCCACTGGAATCATCCAAAAATTGTAAATAACGAAGAAGTTATGACTGTTTAAGCGAGGTTGGGTCTGAAATTCGCGAGCTAGGCAATGTGATTTTGACATCCAAAACTAAAATAAGCATAACTTTTGCGTACGAAGTCCAAATTTGATAATTCAAGATGTTTTAAAAAGCTTAAGGATAATGCTACAATTTTATGTAATAAAAACTAAAATTTGAGATTTTGGGAAAAGGTCAAAATGGGCGTTTTGAAGATGTTGCTCGACCAGATGCGAACGAAAGGTGTCGGGCTTGCGTTTTATGAACCGTAAAGCGTTCCGAACCTACTAATTACCGTTCTAGGTATTATAAAGTGTAAATCTTGAATAGTGAGGTAAAGATTAACCATAATGGGTTATATTTTAAAAGTTTAAATACTTAACTACATGTTAAGTATAAATGGGAGAAGTTAAGCGAAAGCTTGATTAAAGATTTTTTTTTAATTAATCTAATATACCTCCAAAACGATGTGGAGACATTTGATAAGGACTTAACTACATGTTAAGTATTATTTGAAAGAAATACCTTGAGGGTATAATATGAAGTTAAATGATGACTTGAATGTTGAGGTAATTATTCTATCAACCTAATAAACATGTGAAGGAGGTGAATACAAGAGTATAAGAACTTAGCTAAAGTGTTAAGTAAACATTAAAAAGAAGTTGCCTAAAGGCAAGATGGGAGAGTTATTTAATTAACTTTAATGAAGATAATACATTGATATAATGTAACTTCAGACTAAGACTACTTAACCAAACGTTAAGTGTCGATCAAAAGAGAACTTTAAAGAAGGATAAGACGAACGTTAACCTTAATATTGTTAACGATAATTATACATCCAACGTGATGTAAAGATAAGATTTAAGACTTAACTAAATGTTAAGTAGCAATCGAAGACAGTTATAAAGGGACTTGATATAAAAGGTTACATAATTAACCTTAATCAATTATATGGAATGAGAGACTCTCAATACGAAGTCAAGTAAAGCTTTAAACATTTAACCGACTGTTAAATGTCAACTAAAATAGGAATTTACAGTTGAATCCAGCTTGCTGGATTGTAGTATCTGGCTTGCTGAATTGGTAAATATGGTTTACTGAATTAGTGAATCTAGGGTGCTGGATTGTAGGATAGTTCGAATCCAAGTTGCTGGATTAGTATGTTTAGATAATCCAACTTACTGAATTAGGTGTTCAGGCTTAAACCAAAACGAAATCCAAAGCAGGCAAGAATGATATAAAAACAGTACCTGTGAACAAACGAACGAACATGCGGAGTCCGAAATAGCAGAATCAGATTCCACGGAGCAGAATGTATAGAAACCCACGTGGAAAAGCGAGAGAATCTGAAAAGAAGGAATAAAAGAGCGCAAGAAGAATGAAAGGAATGAGCCGCGCGATTAGGATATACCCGTTGCGGCCAAGCCTAGTGGGTCCCACCCCTCCTATTTTGTTACATTTGAGGTCAGAATGCATACTTCTCAGCCCTAATAGGCGTAACCACAAATAAAAATTCCCTTTTAAAGCACAAAGAAAGTTGGCTCGGGCGATAGCGCTCGCAAAAATTTGAAATCTGATACCCAAAGAAGCTTAAGATATCCATTGGCAAGAACAAATTAAAATAAGAAAAAACGATAAAAATAGATCAAGAACATGTCAAACACCGGAAAGAACCACCCATTGGGGACGAGACTCAACGACTAAAATATTAGGGATGAGACCTGGTAATTAAACCTGTTGGGGACGAGACTCAACAGGCAAAAAAATATCAGGGATGAGACCTGGTGATCAAACCCGTTGGGGACGAGACTCGGCAAACAAAAACCTCAGGGGTGAGACCTAATAATTCCACCCGTTGGGGACGAGACTCAACAACAAAAATATCAGGGATGAGACCTGGTAATCAAACCTGTTGGGGACGAGACTTAGCAAACAAAAACATCAAGGGTGAGACCTGGTAAGTATACCCATTGGGGACGTGACTCAACGAACAAAAATATCAAGGGCAAGACCTGGTGATTAAACCAGTTGAGGTCGAGACTCAACAAAAGCACCGAGGACGAGACTCGACGATGCAGTTAATTAGGGAATCCTAGGTAAGACCCGATAATGTCACTCAATGACAATTCTCCCAACAAAGCCATAACAACATCGAAAGTTTAAAACATATTACACCCTTGCATTATTTGATTATAGTGCATTGTCGATATATCTTGTCATGCATTGGGTGTCTATATCTTTGTCATGCTTATTTCATTTGCATTGCATAAGCATGACAAAGAGGGGCATCTGTCGACACCCGAAATTTTGCATATATCTGCTAACCCTGGCAGGAGGGAAAAATAGATTTTTCTGCCAGAGGACATCCGAAAGAGGATTTTGGGATTCAAATCAACCAGGCACGAAGCCGTCTCAACGACTACGAGGTGACAAGCTACCTAAGACGTGACGGTTAGCCAACTGGCGTCGACAGGAAGATCTATTTCTGCATATCACTTTATCTTCCCGAATCTAGAATTGGACAAACCATATGTCAATGCGTAGCTCTCGGAAAGAGCTTTCCGAAATGGTATAGCGCGTCTCCTAACCCTTCCCAGATTGAAAGATACGGACATTCCAGCGAACAAGGCGATGAACCGACGGCATGGCCGGTGTACCTGCGGTTGCCCAAGGAAGCCTATAAATATCGAATTTTAGCAGATTTTCAAAAAGAGAGAGGAATCTTAGAGAGAGAAAGTGCGGAATTTAAAGAAAGGAGCTCAGATTTTGGGCATAAATTACTAGATTTTGTTCAATTTTATACTAGATTAACTAGATCTAGATATATTTGACAGCAAGGAAGTGTCAACTCTCCTTCCCCAAGGTGAAAGATTAAATCTTTCTTATAAATTTAATGTAGATCTATTAGATCTCTTGTGTTTTATGAAAGTAGTATGCACACAAGCCAATCATATTTGATATGATGTAGCATATACTTTGTAATCTTAATCATTTATTAATAAAAGAATTGATTTTCTTAAAAGGCATTTTATATTATCTACATGGTGCTGTTACATTAAATGTGATAAACCCATAGTTTTGAGCAATGCTTTTAGAATCATGATGGTGATGATGCTAATGAGATCTAAATTCCAGATAGCTCACAAACTAAAATCGTTCCTAATCGTTGGATTACTAAATAGGGGATTAGTGAATCCGGATAGATTAGTACATACGTTGCTTGCTCTTAAGAAGAGGATGATTGATCTTATAATCATTTGTGTGGAGGCACTAAAGCAAGTATGTAGGTGCTTATTAGAGAATAAGTTCACTGAACGTGGCTCGCTAAGGAATACCTAATGGAGTTTTACTCGCCTGTCAATAGGAATTCCTATAGTGATAGTAGTACAAGTGATCCTTGGACTTGAGATCATCATAGTATCTTGTGTATGATGAGTTATACTTTGACATGTCCCTTAAGACCTTTAGGGTATATCAAAGGGTATGATTGGGTATAATAAGTTGTACATAGAGATAGGTGAATGATCAACAAAGAATCTACCACCTCTAGTAAAAGATGTGAATTTCCTATGTGATTCGATAAATGACAACTCAGTAGTCCTTGGCCAAGGCAGAATGAAATTAGAAAGGAGTTTCTAATTTGCATTATTTAGAGTTGTGCATTTGGGAATCGAAATACATATAATTAAATAAAATAAGACTTGACAGTAAATCCATGTCTTATATTTAATTGGGACATTGTATGGTAGAAGGATTGAATTGTACGGTAACTATTCACTGAAAGGTTCTTTTGTGATTAATGTTGAAATCTATATTATCTGGAAAGTCGTTGATCGCTAAGGGGGCTTACCCTTATTGTAGAATAAATATTATTTATTTAAATGAATTAAATAGTTTAAGTTATTTATTTAAATAAAATTAGAATTGTTCTAATTAATTTATTCACAACCGGTTTAATATGGAGAACCTAAAGGGTCACACCACAAAAGGAAAATATTTATTTAAGAAGTAAATGGCATAATTGTAATAATAAGTTAAGTGTATTTAATTTAATCTATGGAGATAGAATAAATTAAATAGCTTAATATTTATTATTTAATATTTTGGAAATATTAAATATAAATTAATAAGAGGAGTCTTATTATTATTATTATTATTACTATTATTTAATTCCTAATAGGGATTGGGAATTAATTATTAGAAGTACTCTCCCATGAATTCCTAATTGGATTAGGAGCATAATTAATTAAAGGAGTTTAATTATAATAGAAACCCTAATCCTAAATAGTTTAGGGAAGGGTTATTCCTACATCTATAAATAAGAGGAGTCTTATCATAGATTAGTGCTACACACTCTTGCATTAGATTGTGGAGAGTACTTGTAATTTCTATAGAAATAGAAACTAAGGTTTTTCCAACACCCAACTTCTTGAATAACTATTCTTCCTTGGTGGATCACCTCTAGAGGCCAAACACTTGGGTGGCTAACGTTGATCAAGCAAAGGAATTTAGTCGGTGGAATTCAAGGAGAACGCGAAGGAATTGGAGTGAACTTGTTCCCGAGGAAGCACGGTTCTACGAGGGTATAATTTCTTAATCTCTATTTCTTTCGTTTATATCGTTAATTGAGCATATAGATTGATCATGGTGATGGTTTGTATAAAATTTTAAAATCCGATTTTATCGCGCTTCCGCTTTATTTATGTAATTTGATTGCATGTTCGCGTCATATACAAATCTAACATTTTATTCATTATTGCATTCAAAGTTTACTTATTTTTCGATTGTTATACTTTTCATCAAGTTCCTTTTAGATCTATATCATTTTTGTACTGCTATCATTAAAGTTTGAATCTTTTCACTAGATCCACCTTACATCTAGCTTGAATCTAGCCTATCAATGGTTGTAAAGTTTCAACCTTTTTCCTAGATCTTGCTTAGATCTATGGTGGATCTAGTCATTTACACTGTTTTAAGTTAATTTTATCAATGCTCCGACCCTAGATCCATATCTAGTGGGGAGGAGGTCCTAACTAATCGCGCTAGGGATTCTAACAATTGAATCACTTGATAGTAGTTTAAGGATATATTTTTATATATGTTTTGTTTAAATCCCAATTGTGGCATTGTATAGATCTGAGGCATTTTAGATCTACGGATTTGTATCCTAGATTCTAACTCTCTTTCCGTAGATCTCATTAAACCACACAGTCCCTCGAAATGTTGGCTTCGATATTGTTATCTAAATGATAGGGTTACGGAAACCCACTTTTAGATCTCTTTTGCTTGTATTTCAATATATTATGGTGTGAGCCTAGGAATATTTAAGTCGAGATCCTCAAATCGGATCTTGACCTAATTCCCACGATGGACATTATTTCGATTGTAAAGTTATTATCCGATCATTGTAAATGTAAATTTGGGCCTTAAAACGGTATCGAGGGCCTCCTCCCATAAAAATTGGATTCAAGGCCCCGTGATAGTGAAAATTACGATTGCAGGTGTTTAGGGCTATCGAGATGGCTTTCATGCCTACGGATCACCCCGACCCTATTTTGATGCTTTATTTCCCATTTATCACCAAAAAATGATTTTTAAACAAAACGACAAAGATCTTTTAAAATCAACTCGCGTTGGGTTAGTAAGACGACCTTAAGTTCAAAATTGAACGTAACGAAGAATTTTGATTCCTATTTGGCAGAGGGTTTGAAAATCATATTTTCCGAAATGTCACCCAAAATATTTTATCAATTAAATGTTAAAACGAACATTTTCTTTAAATCAAATCCCTCATGCATAGATCCAAATGAGCTTTAAGTTACTTTCAAAACAATGCACTCCTCACGATTTTGATTCAAAGCTAGATAACGATTTCCTTCAAAATCAGACACACACACACACACTTCACACTTAGGAAAATATCAAGATGCGGTAACCATGTTTTCACAGAAGTCGGGGGCTGCCTAACACCTTCCCCTCGCTTAAGCAAACCCCCTAACCCTATGAATCTCGATTTTGAGACCAATTTTACGGAGTCACATATTGGGCCATATTGCGAAAAATCCAAAAATTCGGATGAGTTGGTATATTCATTTAAATCTTTACCAACTGGCAGCTATGTCTAATTGGCCCATCATCAAATATCAATCTTTCAAAACCCCATCGACATTTATGTCAGATTTTTCCTAAAAATTACCCTCTAAGCAAAATGAACAAATCGAAATCTTTAAAAGGGTAAAAAACAAAATCTTAGTAAAAATGTTTTCCCCGACGTCGACAGGGACATAATGAGGTAGAAGTTGTAAGTAAGCTTGAAAAAGTGCCAACTCAAGTCTCTATTCTCGATCTGGTGTTAGCATCAGAGGACCACCGAAAAATTTTGGTTAAAGTTTTGGACGAAACACATCTCTCCAAAACGGTGGACACAAAAAAGTTCAGCCATTTGATTGGGCACATTCTGGATAGCTGTCGACGCCAGTTTTTCGTCCCTTCTGATTTTTTGCCTTTTTATTAGATGATGTTTCGGAAAAGGTCGGCATTGATGTCGACGGGATTTTGAAAGATCGTTTTTTATGATGAGCCAATTAACCAGAGTTACCAGTTGGTATATTTGAAATGGATGTACCAACTCATCCGAGTTTCGTTTTCGTAAATCGCTGGCTCATGTGTGACTCCGAATTAATTGGTCTGCGAATCGAGATTCATAGAGTTCGGGGGCTTGCTTAAGCGAGGGGAAGGTGTTAGGCACCCCCCGACTTCCGTGAAACACGGTTACCGCAATCTTGATACTTTCCTATCCTTTAATTCATGAAATGTGTGTGTGTGTATGTGCGCGTGTGTGTGTGTGTGCCTATGCGAATGTTGTGGTGAGTTTGTATGAAAGAATCATTTGGATTTTTAGGGAAAGTCGTGCTTTAATTTGAGAGTGCTTTGGAATGTCCTTCGGCTTCTACGAGAAAGCTTTATTCTTTATTAGGAAGGTTTGATTTTAATTGTCAAAACTGCAAGGTTTTTATTAGGTGTTATTTTGGCAAACAAGAGTTTTAAACCTTCGTCAAAATAGGAATCGAGATCTATACGTTGCTTTCGTAACTCAAATGATGGGCAACTTCTAGAATCTCTTTAACCCTATGCACAACGGTTTAATAAAACGCCATTTATTTATAAAATCATTTTTTGTGACATTTGGAAACAACTTCTCTTTAGCTTTCTCGTAAAATAGGAATCGACTTTCATTAGCATTTTCAATTCTTAGCCTCGTGATGCTAATATCCTACTTTGATTGATTTTAGAAAAATCTTTATTGTTTTGGCTTTGAAATCAATTTTGGTGCCGCGATTCAAATCAAGCATTAAAACGCGTTGGGGTTATTCGTGGGCATGTAAGCCATCAAAATAACCCCGAACGCCCACAATCGCATCCTTTCACTATGACGGGGCCTTAACCACGATTCTCGCCTTGGCGTCGTTTTAAGGCCCGACGATTACATATTTACAATGAAAACTACATCATTCCTACTTCTTACATCAAAAGGGGTCCATCATCGGATTTGGACCACGGGGTCGCTTTCCTAGGCTCACAACCAACTTTCCACACACCCACAACCGGGTATTACAAGAAATAATCAACACGGATAATCTAACAATACCAAGACATCCTAAAATAGCAATCTAAGGGAACCACGCCCAATATAGCACCGTAAAACAAAACAAAAATCAATGAACGAATATCATCGGGTTATTGGGAAGAATTTTGTTCCGATGGAACCCTCACCAATAATCCCTAATTCATTGTTCCATCATAAATTACATGAAAAACTACATTTAATTCAACCAAAGGATATGATAAAAATTGCTATAATGAGGGAAGTTTCACCTTACAAATGAGATCAAAGTGGATGTAAACTTGTGTATTTTGAATAGAAGAAAAAGTATATGTGATATAATCAAATCACTAGAATATTATTCCTCTCTTTTTTCTCCTTTCTCTCCTATTTTGTTGCAAATCTATGCTATTCTTCCTCAATTCTCAAGCTTGCTGCTGCTGTCTCTTTTTCTCTCCGCCTGCTGCTTCAAAAAACCTTTCGTGTCCTCCTGAATGAATGAAGGAAATGCTGAAGTAGGCTGGCTAAGCCCAGCCGCAGATTGATCTGCGGTTGGCCGCAGATCCATCTGCGGCTGGCCTTAGCCCGCCATGCACTCAGCCCGCCATGTACTTTAGTTATTTAATTCTTCTCGGTTTCCGCATCGCACCTCGATTCTCACGTCGTGCTGTCGGTTTTCGCCGAAAGGCCTGTATTTTGCAGTCCGGGAATTATCGTGAGACGTGACACATTGTTCGGGAATGCTCATTTCGGATGGGCTTGTTATCGTGTCGGTTTTGACTGTAAATCGTCGCGGTGGCGTCGAGTGTGCGCACTTGTGCCCATTCTTCGCTCCTGCGTGCCGGTTCAATTTGATGATTTTGCCCTCCTGTCACGGTTAGTATACGAAGTACAAAATTTGGGTGTCTACAACTGCCCCTCTTTATCATGTTTATGAAATGTTAAATGAAATGAACAGGATAAAGAATAGATACTCGATGCATGAATGACAGTGCACAAGGATGACAATACATACGTGATGCAACACATATGACCTATGATGCAACGTAAGATGCAATGGATGCAAAATATTCCTAAAAGGGTGCCAATGCGGATGATCGTCTCGTCGGGGCCGGGTCTCGTATCCGGTCACCCATCTCGTAATCGCCGGGTCTCGTCGCCGGTCGATCGTCTCGTCGGGGCCGGGTTTCGTCGCCGGTCACCCATCTCGTAATCGCCGGTTATCATTGTCGGTCAATCGTCTCGTCGGGGCTGGGTTTCGTCGCCGGTCACCCATCTCGTAATCGCCGGTTATCGTCGTCGGTCGATCGTCTGGTCGGGGCCGGGTTTCGTCGCCGGTCACCCATCTCGTAATCGCCGGTTATCGTCGTCGGTCGATTGTCTTGTCGGGGCCGGGTTTCATCGCCGGTCACCCATCTCGTAATCGCCGGTTATCGTCGCCGGTCGATCGTCTAGTCGGGGCCGGGTTTCGTCGCCGGTCACCCATCTCGTAATCGCCGGTTATCGTCACCGGTCGATCGTCTTGTCGGGGCCGGGTTTCATCGCCGGTCACCCATCTCGTAATCGCCGGTTATCGTCGCCGGTCGATTGTCTTGTCGGGGCCGGGTTTTGTCGCCGGTCACCCATCTCGTAATCGCCGGTTATCGTCACCGGTCGATCGTCTGGTCGGGGCCGGGTTTCGTCGCCGGTCACCCATCTCGCAATCGCCGGTTATCGTCGCCGGTCGATCGTCTAGTCGGGGCCGGGTTTCGTCGCCGGTCACCCATCTCGTAATCGCCGGTTATCGTCGCCGGTCGATCGTCTCGTCGGGGCCGGGTTTCGTCGCTGGTCACCCATCTCGTAATCGCCGGTTATCGTCGCCGGTCGATCGTCTCGTCGGGGCCGGGTTTCGTCGCCTGTCACCCATCTCGTAATCGCCGGTTATCGTCGCCGGTCGATTATCTTGTCGGGGCCGGGTTTCGTCGCTGGTCACCCATCTCGTAATCGCCAGTTCTCGTCGCCGGTCGATCGTCCTGCGAGTGCCGGATCTCGTATCCGATCACTCGGTCGAATTGAGAAGTCGTGTTCGACCCCCAATTCATTAAAATCTCGTATTTTATTACCAACTTATGAATCAAATGGGCTTCAGAATCGATTGAGCTTGCATTGGACAAAGGGGGAGCAACTGGGCCCAGCCGCAGATGGATCTGCGGCCAGCCGCAGATTGATCTGCGGCCAAGATCGGGGCTATAAGCGGCCAGCCGCTTCCCAGATCTGTCACTTTCATTCGTACCCCACGCGATTTTCACACATTTGGTCGTCCCCTTTGCTGACTTTTCCAATCTTTTCGCAAAAACCGCTCCGGTAGGATCGATCTACACACTACAGGTAACACTTTGACCGTTTGTTTTCTCAATTTCGTCAATGTTTTGCTATACATATTGCTATTTCCATGCTTAGAGATAGAAATGTATGCTTCACAATGCTATGCTATGTATCATTGTATATACATGCTATGTATCAACTGTATGAGTCCTATTTTATGCTCATGATGCGGTCCCACATACCTGTTTTCCCTTTTTTGAAAGAAAATCATGCATTATTGTCCTTTTACATGTTTCAATTACACGTCTGGATGCAATTTTGATCTGTTGTGGCTTGGATATACTGAAAACATGCTAGGTTATGCATGGGATGTCCACTTTATAGCCGAAACTCTGCCGATTTTTTTTTTTTTTTTGTAATAAACATGCATCATGTTGCATAAATCCTAAGAAGAGTATTGGAATATTTGTGACATAATTCAAAAAAGGGAACTTACCTTCCTCCTTGCCTGTTCTATTCCAGCTATGGATCCCGACGCTCCTAGTAGCTCTTCTGCGTCTCGGACCTCGGGCGTTCGCCGCCGTAGGGCTGCACCTGCCCCTGCCCTGCCTCGGACCCGCCAGGCTCGCCGATTGGTGGAGGCTGTCATTCGGCCTGATCACCCTGATGTTGAGGAGGTTGTTCTTCCGGAGGTTGCGGCAGAGGGGCCATCCTCCAGTACACCGGCCCCATCTCCTCACCGCGCCCTTTCTGGCGCCTCTGTGCAGATACCCGATCTATTGGGTCGGGATCTCAGTCGTCACCCCTCGGCATCTCTTGTAGCTAATGAGGTATGCTTAAAGTACTCCTCCGAACTTATTCCCAAATTTGTTTAGATCTGGACTGATCCATTCATTTTTTGTCACAGGTGCCCGAGTTTACCCAGTCGAGGGGTAACTGGTTCAACATTTACTCCCTCTATACCGCTTTGCATAGCGACTACCGGGCGGTGGTGGATTCCTGGGGCTTCCGTCACTTTTTCACTATCATCCCCCGTCAGTGCCCCTGGGGTTATATGAGGGCCTTATCCGAGCGATGGTTCCACCAGACGCAGTCTCTTCATCTTCTTGACTGTGAGGTTGTGCTGACCCCCTGGGATTGGAGGTACATCACGGGTATAGAGTTTACCGGGTCCCGTGTCCCTTTGGATCTTAATATCACTCCAGCGGAGGTTCGAGCTTTATTGGGCTTCGTTGCCGATGACCGGTTCTTCAAGGCTCGCAGTATTCGGTCTGGCGCTTTGGCTGTCGACGCCGTTAGGGGCATATATGCGACGCCATTTCCAGCAGATCGGGGTACTCGGGACATTCTGCTCCGGCGTCTGTTCCTGACCATCATGAGGGGTTGTTTCCTAGGGAACAACTCCTCTACCATTCATTTCAGCGTCGTCGGAGCTGTCAGAGATGTAGATCGGATCGCCGACTATAATTGGGGGTCCTTCACCTTTGCCTACTTCGTCCACGGTCTTCGTCTACGCTCGGAGGGTCAGACAGATGCTTGGCTCGGATTCTACCACTTTCTGCTGGTGAGCCTTCTTTTCCTCTTTTCTTACCGTACTTCCTTTCATTTCATTTCTCTTTTCTGCATTGGTTGGTTACTCATGCCTTCCCTTATTTCTGTTCACAGTTCTGGGCCTATGAGCGACTTCCGTGCCTGAGGCCTGTCACTACTCTTGGCCTGGACACTTATCCCTGGGGTCGGCGATGGCATCATAGCACTTTGGAGGAGGTCCCGGTATCTGGCAGCTTTGCACATTGTCGCATTCAGCTGGAGCTGATCACCGCTGCAGAGGTCATCTGGACTCCCTATTCTTCTGAGCATCTGGTGGTGGGGTTCACAGATGGGTACCCTACCGGCCCGGAGTTCGCACTTTCCACCCGCCGCCTTACTCTACAGAGTGTCGGGGGCTGGGTGATGTACCTGGGAGAGCGCGCATTCAGATGCGTTACTGGAGAGATCTGCATCCCACACTCCCTTCCTTTCACTACCTCCTGGTCGTTGGATTCTCAGCCTTCGAAGATCATGCTAGCCGGGGAGGACGGTCGGATGCTGTCTACGGGTCCCGGTACGAGCGAGGCTTTCCGGATCTGGTGGGTGCCTCGCACCATCGGTCCTCAGACCCGGGCCACTTTCTTTCTTGGAGACATGGTTCCCGGTTCGCTGATGATGACTGACTGGGCAGCTTGCGTTCGGAGTCCCACCCATGCTGAGCAGATCGTCACTCTGACCCGTCAGGTGGATCAGCTGTCCTTATATCTTCGGGTGTTAGGCCGGACTCCAGAGGATGCTTACGCCTACGATCCTGATAGTGCGAGTTATGATGCAGGCCCGAGCTCATCTGATGCCACAGCGCAGCCATACATTCCTGACATGAATTTTGGTCCTCCGCCTTCGACGACCCCAGGGGATCAGTTCGAGGATCCTGCTTTCATAGATGACATTGACTTTGTTTAGATCATGATAGGATAGGGCTTTTGTACCTGCACCTGTTTAGATTTATTTTTTCCTTTTCTATCATTATTACATGCACTATGTACTGAACTCATTTGTTTTATTTATGCACAGTTTTTTTTCTTTTATCTCTATGAAATTCATTTGCTTTATTATTAGCTGTATGATGCATGCTTTTTTATTCATGGATAGAGAAATGACCCCTGTACAGTCTTTTTGATACTACTTGTTACAGATGTCGCCCTCAGATGTCGTGGTACGGTTGGATCCCATTCCTTCCACAGGATTGGTCGGCAGTCTCCTCCGCTGGTTGGACAGTTTATCGTCGGCTGATAGGGTTGTCGCAGATGGTCTTTTGGGCCATTCTTGGTCCCTATTATCCTTTCAGGTGCCCGCTGGCTTTGTGGAGGGTATTCTGAGTTATTGGGCCCCCGCCCATCAGGTGTTCAGGTTAGGGATAGTAGAGCTGACCCCCACTCTCGAGGAGTATGCTCGCTTTACCGGCTTGCCTTTGGATAGACCTTGTGCTAGGGCCACAGCTGGTTCCATGCGTCGTCAGTTCTTGACTTTCACCGGTTTACAGAAGACAGCTTTGTTATCGGTGATTACCTCAGATCATCTAGTTCCCTTACAGTTCTTGATTGACTGATTCGGCTCACCCGACAGTTTTCGTCTTTTCTTTGGTGATTTTTTCGTATTCGAGGAGCGCTGGGGCGCTTTGAGAGTAGACGTTCTGATGGCCTGTGTCATTTCAGTTCTGTATTTGCCAGCCGGACCCGATCAGTTGGATATGCGAATTGTTGCGGCCGTTAGAGCCCTTCAGGAGGATCACACCGTTCTTCCCATGATATTGGCAGATACCTACATGTCAGCTTCATACTGTCAGTCTTTCCGAGGCAGGGTATTCAGAGGGAGCTCGACTTTATTGTATGTGTGGTTCATGAGTCATCTCAGTCCCATCGGCCATTTCCGTCGCTAAGGGTTTTGCTTCAGCCATGACATAGCCACGCAGTTTTCATTTCGTCCCGTGAGCTGTACCGATGCGGCTTCCTGGGTAGAGTTTTTATCGGTTATTGAGGACCCTTTCCATCTCCTGATCTACTCGGGTTATTGCTCCTTTATGAGCTTTTTGACTCATGTGCCCGACCTGGATTTCATCCCTATTGCTGGCTTGAGAGGCGTGACGACCTATCATCCCTTGGCGGTTACAGGGCAGTTTGATCAGACATAGGATTTTCACCCTTTCACGGGTGCAGCCGCCTACCGATTCCTTATATCATCCCAGACAGAGAGGGATCTACTGCGGGTATACGATCTTTGGTCTCGCAGGATCCTCGCCGAATATAGTGAGAGCTGCCACATCCAGACATTTGCTTACGTGCAGTAGTTGCGCGGAGACTCGGACCCGGTTGGTTTGAGTCAGGCTGGGGCCTTTGATGATTCTGGAGTGATTTTCCCAGCTGATACCACATGTCATTCCATCTCAGCCGATTCTGCCCCTAGCCGGGTTAATGAGGATACTCGACTCCGCCTGGCCTTGATTGCTATTGAATCTGAGAGGGATGCTGCCATTGCTGAGAGAGATGCCGCTATTCTGGCCAGAGATGCTGCCATTGCTGACAGAGACGCCATTGTATTTCAGGCCAAAGCAGTTGTAGATGCTCATTCTAAGACTGTCAGCCGAGCCACTGCTTTGTTGGACCGCATCGACATGATGGGACAATATATTGTAGGGGACGCTGATGCTTTGGATCTATCCACTAGTTTATCCATCCTGCTTCAGTTAGTTGCAGATTTGTAGATTGTTTTATTTCCTGCATAGACTATGTTAATTTCATCGGTTATTGAAAAAGAAATATTGTAACAAAATGACTTATATATATAGACATACATTTAAATTTAGTCATTTTCCCTTTTATCGTATCGTTGCCCTTCATTGGATCCTCATTTTATCCCGCTGGCTATGATTTTGACATTTCGCCTTCTTTCTCTTCTCAAGTCTTGATGGAGATCTGACAGATATCGCCGCACCCCTGTTGATTTCCTCGGATTGAGTCTCGGATTTTGGCTCATTGTTTGGTTGGGCTCAGGGTTATGTCATCTTGAGATTAAGCTTATTGGTCGGCTGGTTTCGGAAAGGCTTTGAGGGTGTAGGAAGGTTTATCTGGCTATTGGGAATTGGTTTTGTTTAGGGAAAGGATTATTTTTAAAAGGGATCGGACCGTGCCGTGATGGCTGCCTACGTACCCCCACAAGTTGGGAGATCAGGTCCTACGTAGTTCGTTCTTAAAGAAAAAGGGGAACTGATGATTCAAGCATAGAACCGCTTCACCGAGTCAGAATTGAGGGGCTGTGGAAATATCTCACCATCCATTTCTTGCAAGATGAGGGCTCCTCCGGATAGCACTTTCTTAATCACAAATGGTCCTTCCCAGTTCGGGGCGAACTTCCCCTTGGCTTCGTCTTGATAAGGCATGACTCTTTTTAGCACCAAATCGTTTTCCTTGAACTTTCGAGGTCTCATCTTTTTATCGTACGATCGAGAGATTCCTTGTTTATATAACTGACCGTGCCAAACAGCAACCACCCTCCTTTCATCAATTAGGGCTAATTGATCGTATCGACTTTGCATCCAATCCTCCTCGCTTATCTGAGCATCGATCACTATTCTGAGGGACGCCATCTCAACCTCAATTGGCAGAACGGCCTCCATTCCATATACCAAAGCGTAAGGGGTTGCCCCTGTAGAAGTACGCGTTGACGTTCGGTATGCCAACAGGGTGAGGGGTAGCAGATCCGGCCATCCCCGATGATTAGCAGACATTTTCGCCATGATCTTCTTGATGTTCTTATTTGCAGCCTCCACTGCCCCATTCATCTTAGGACGGTAAATGACAGAATTTAGGTGTTTGATCTTAAACTGGTAACATAATCCCTTCATGAGGGCGTTGTTCAAATTCTTGGCATTGTCGGAGACCAAAACCTCAGGTTGCCCGTATCGACAAATGACATTATTCCTGATGAAACCGACGATGACCTCCTGAGTTACTTTGGGGAAAGAAGCTGCCTCCACCCATTTGGTGAAGTAATCGATCATGACGAAAATGAATCGGTGCCCGTTGCTTGCTTTGAGCTCTATTGGTCCGATTACATCCATTCCCCACATTGAGAATAGCCAAGGGGAGGTCATACAGTGCAGTTCATTGGGAGGTGTATGGATCACATTGTCGTGCGCCTGGCATTGATAACACCGTTTGACATGATCATCACAGTCGGCCTTCAGTGTTAACCAATAATGCCCCGTTCTCAATATCTTTTTGGCCAGCATCGGTCCACTCATGTGTGGCCCACACACTCCACCATGTATTTCATTCATAATCTTTTGGGCCTGCGTCTCATCTACGCATTGCAACAGTCCCAACCCAGCATCCCTCTTGTAGAGTGAATCCCCACTCAGGTAAAACTTCATTGCCATCTTTTGGATCCTCATCCTCTCAGCTCAGCTCGCCTGGTCGGGAATGGATCTATCCCTCAGATATTCCCTTATGTCGTGATACCAAGGCTGCTTTGGCAGAACCACCTCGTCTGATAATACTGCAACATGTTCCTCGTATGCCGGGGCATTCTGTACTGCTATCTCAATCTGTGGAACATCTTTCTTTTTGATTATATGGATTAAGGAAGCCAGAGTTGCCAATGCATCGGCAAAGTCATTCCGACCCCGGGGAATGTGTTGGAAAGCGATATCTTCAAATTCTTGCGTCAATTGGACAACACATCGGTGGTATGGAAGCAACCGAAGCTCTTTCGTGCTATACTCCCCGATTGCCTGTCTGATTACCAGTTCTGAATCTCCGAACATCGCTAGTCTCTTCACTCCCATATCGCGGGCAAAACGGAGTCCCAATATACACCCCTCGTACTCAGTTGTATTGTTCGAATTACTGAACTGCAATTTAGTAGCCACAGGGTATTGCTCTCCGGTGATAGAGACCAGTACTGCTCCGGCTCCTGCCCCTTCAGCATTCATGGCACCATCAAAATACAGCTTCCAGAATTGTCCCTCGTCATCGCATTTTGTGTGTGACACCCAAAATATGTCTTCGTCCGGCAGAGGAGTTTCTAACGGCTCCATCCCTCCTGATGGCGTTTCTGCCAACTGATCTGCAATTCCCTGCCCTTTCATGGCTTTCTGAGTTATGTATACCATGTCGAACTGCTGTAAGATTAACTGCCATCTTGATAGTCGACAGTTTAGCATGGGCCTTTCAAAAATATATTTCAAGGGATCCATTCTTGATATCAGGTATGTCGTATGCCCATGCAGGTAGTGCTGTAATCTCCCGGCAGCCCAGGCCAGAGCACAACAGGTCTTCTCGATGGGAGTATAATTCTGTTCACATTGGCTAAATCTCTTGCTGAGGTAATAGATGGCCTGCTCTTTACCCGCCTTATTCTTCTGCCCCAGCATGCATCCCATTGCAATGGCATTGACCGATATATACATAAACAGAGGGAACCCGTCCTTCGGGGGTACCAGCACTGGTGCCTCTGTCAGCTGCTTTTTAATGGTCTGAAAAGCCTTCTGACATTGCTCATTCCATTCCTGGGAAGCACCTTTCCTTAACAGTTTGAAAATTGGCTCGCATGTAGTCGTCAGGTGGGATATGAAGCAGCTGATGAAGTTTATTCTTCCGAGGAATCCTCTTATCTCCTTCTCTGTGTGAGGTGCCGGCATATCCACAATGGCCTTAATCTTTGCAGGATCTAACTCAATGCCTCGATCACTAACTAGGAATCCCAAGAGCTTACCCGACTGCACTCCGAAAGCACACTTTGCTGGATTGAGCTTCAAATTATACTTTCTGAGCCGGTCGAATAACTTTTTGAGATGGGTTATATGATCTGATTCTACCCTTGACTTCACGATAATGTCATCCACGTAGACCTCTATCTCCTTATGCATCATGTCGTGGAACAGGGCCATCATGGCTCTTTGATAAATGGCCCCCGCATTTATGAGACCGAAAGCCAATCGTCTATAGTAGAAGGTGCCCCAAGGGGTGATGAACGCGGTCTTTTCCCGATCTTCTTCCGCCACCATTATCTGATGATACCCCGCAAAGCAATCAACAAAAGAGTACATCTCGTACTAGGCTGTGTTATCCACCAGGATGTGTATGAAAGGCACCGGGAAGTTATCCTTGAGACTGGCCTTGTTTAGATCTCTATAATCTACACATACCCTTACCTTCCCTCCAGGCTTAGCCACTGGGACTACATTGGACAGCCATTCTGGGTAAGTGGACACCATAATGATTCCCGCCCTGAACTGTTTGATGATCTCTTCCTTCACTTTTAAGATCCACTCCGGTTTCAACTTTCTTAATTTTTGCTTGACAGGCCTGAAACCCTCCTTGATGGGTAACCGGTGTACCACAATGTCGGTGGATAATCCGATCATGTCATCATGAGACCAGGCAAAGACATCCTCATATTGGCTTAGCAACTCAGTTATTTTTGTTTTCTGGCTAGGGGTAAGGTCCATCCCTATCTTGAGTTCTTTTGGCTTGTCCGGGGTTCCGATATCTATGGTAAGGGTTTGGTCTAAGTTGGGTTTGGGTTTATCCTCGACCCATCCTTTGATCTCATCAGGCGCGTCGTCGTAATCTGTCTCGTCTTGCTCAATGCCCATCAAATCGAAATCCAGCTCAATGTCAAAATCATAATCATCATTCAAATTTGAAAGACCGTTTGTTAGGCAAGGATTACTCAAATTGGTACACCTGACATGAAACAAAATACTTGTCATATATAAGTTATTTTCCACAACGATCACATTTTCAGATAACATGAAGAAACGACATAATTATGCAAAATACAAAACAACAAACAAAAATAAACTTCTTCATCCCCATCCTCTGGGGTCTACCACCCTGATGTCGGGTTTTACCCTTGCTTGGATATTACTGGTTTCATGGTCCAGTTGTCGATGGTCAGGTCAAATGAAATGCGCTGGATAAAAGGCGGCTTCACATCGGACACTTCCCCGATGACTACGGCCACGTCGCCTGAGTCCACCTTCCTACCTTCTTCAGGAATAATTAGCCCTGCCCAATCGATGACAGGCACACCTTGTTGGGCTTCCGGTGGTGTTACAACATCCGTCCCCTCTCCATTGCTTGTTAATTGTCCGGGGATATAGCACCTGGTTTCAAACTTCTGCGCGACCTCCTGTAGGAAACTTTCCCTCCTGGTCGACTCATCATTTGTGGGGGTCAATTCTTCATCCCCTGTCCCAATCACAGGCTCGCTAGTCCCTAATTCATTGTTGACCTTGGTCACCGGACTGCCAACCAGTCGAATCGGGGCCACGCCCTGACGGTGTCTCCTTGCTATGCCTTCATGATATCCGAAACCTGCTTTACCTATCTGATGGGGTAATTGAATGGGCTCGGTGATTCCTTGGCTACTCTTTCCTAACCCCCTGTCCAGGTTGGAATTTCATTTTCATCATTTCTTTTGCAACGAAGGTAAGTTCTGGAGAGAACCTAGATTTCACGGCTGGGGCTCCCAGGCATCTGTAGTGGGGAGTGCTGATTTCTAGTGCCTGAAAACTGGCAGGTGCCGCTGATTCGTCCACATTGATTACCGGCAGGCCAACCCTATAAGGAGAAGGGTCATCACACTCTGCCGAGATTGTCACCAGACTCCCGTCGATGATAAGTTTGATTTGCTGGTGTAGCGTGGAAGGAACTGCCCCGGCCATGTGTATCCACGGCCTCCCCAATAACAGGTTATAACTGGCTGTAATGTCTAGGACTTGGAAAGAGATATCAAAAGTACAAGGTCCTATTTCCACCGGCAATTGTATCTCTCCAATTGTATCCCTCCGGGAACCATCGAAGGCTCGCACCACTACATGACTGGCCCGTAGGCGCTTGGGATTGATGTTCATCTTCTGTAATGTGCTGAGGGGACATATATTCAATGCCGATCCCCCATCAATCAACACCCCATTCATGATATAACCTGAGGAGATTACCGCAATATGTAGCGGCTTTCGATGCCCCCTTCCCTCCTTGGGGATATCGTCATCCGTAAATGATATTACATCACTCTCCAACAGGTGGTCCACCAGATGGCCGAAACCTTCCTTGCTAATTTCTTTGGGAACGTATGCCTCCTCCAGGACTTTCGCCAGGGTTCTGCAATGATCATTGGACGATAACACCAAGTCCATGATTGGTGTCAGGGTCGACTCCTCGCTTAATATCTGGATCCCTCTTGCTTCCGGATGATCCATCCTCTTCAAGAATTCTATGGCTTTCTCCTCGGAGATCTCTTCATTTTTCTTTGTTTTGTTCTCAAGAACTCGCCCAGGAAGATACAAAGGATTTCCCTTTGTTGTCACAGAAGCACAACTGACCGCTTCCTCTGACACCCCCCATAATTCCATGGTACCGTCTTTAGATTGCTGACCGGGATTTGCGGTCTCGCTGCAAGGATGAGGGGTTTCAGAGCTGCCAACTTGACAGGTCCCTCCGTGGTATTTCTACTTACACCCACCAACCTAATGGGCGCTCCTCGTGCACTTCCGTGATCACTTATCATGTTGATCATTTCCTCAATTTTCTTCACATAGTTCAGCCTTGACGGCCCCTCGGCTTCATTGGCCTCCGCCACATTGACCCCTCCTCCATCATGTCTAGGCAGGGGATTGACCTTAACATTTGGGGAGTCCAGCTGTTCCACCACAATTTCCCCACTATCAATCAAGTTTTGGATTCTGTGCTTCAACGTCCAACAGTCCTGCGTATCATGACCGGGGGAACCTGAGTGGTATGCGTATCGCTTGCTTGGGTCAAACCTTCTTCCCTTTGGGTCACTCGGGGGTGCCAAATCGACTATCTTCTTTTGGGCTATCAATACCGCTAGAATCCGCTCAAGAGGATCCCCGAGTGGGGTGAATACTCGATTTTGCGAGGCCTCGAATCTCCTTCGCCCTTCCGCCCTCTAATCAGTGAAGTTAGGCTGTCGGGATGGCCCCACTCTCTGCACCTGTACTGGAAGATTGTTTTCTGTCTTTCTAGGTGACCTCTGAAGGATGAGGGAAACATCCTCCTCCTTTTTCTTTTGCACCCTACGGGAAGTGCTGCCATAATTTCCACTCTGTATTTGTTCTGCAGCCGTTTCCAAAGCCGTGAAATCCCGAATCTTACCGGACTTCAAACCCATATCCACCATTTCTCCATGTTTAATCATCTCGGCAAAAGGCCTGCCAATCCCTGATATAACCCGCTCATAATAAGGGGCCTCTTGAATATCTACGAAGGTCATCACCATCTCTGACTCGCTCATCGGGGGATTCACTTGGGCGGCCATACCCCTCCATCGTTGTGCATAATCCCTGAAGGATTCCCTGGGTTGCTTCTTAATTTTTGTCATTTGGTATCTATCAGGGGCCATTTGGGCCTGGAAGCTATACTGTGTTAAGAAGGTGTGGGCCAACTCTTCCCAATTGTGGATCCGGGCATTATTGAGACGGGCATACCAGATTCTCGCCTCTCCTGTCAGGCTTTTTTGGAATAATTGCATCCTTAGACCTTCGTCTTCTGCATAAGATCCCAGCTCCCCAATGTAGATTTTCAGATGGGTATAAGGATCCCCCTTCCCACTGTATTTCTCAAATTCGGGAATTTTAAATTTTTCCGGGTATCTGGTTCCGGGGAAAACACATAGATCCGAATAATTAACCCTGCCTAAGGACCCTATGCCCTTCATAGATTGGATAGTTTCCTCCATTTGTCTCATTTTCTTTCGCAGGTCATCCGTATCTCCCTCTTCCGGGATAGTAATCACTGTTTTGTTAGGTACGGGAATGGCCTTTGGGACGACTGGCTCGCCCTTAGGTTGGGGTGGATCCTCTTTAGGTGGATCCTGTCGAGGTATCAATTTTTCCTTCAGCATTATAGCCATCTCCAACATTTGTTTTTTAAAGTCATCAAACTCCTCCCTAGATATGGAACCAGGATTAGTAAGTGGGAGATCAGCCATTTCGGATGTAGGGTTTTTGGCCCTTCTAGACTGCAAACGTGTTTGAGGAGCAATCCTACAGAAACAACGGTTCGAAGTTTAGTCCTGGGCAATGAGAGGATATGGATGCATCCTAAAGCTGTAACTTTCGTGTTTTGGGTTTTTTAATCTTTCCCTGTAAAACAGAAAGTTAGTAATCCTTTAATGCAATAACAAATGCTAAACATGACTTTTTTATTATGCTTCCCCAGCTATTCCCTGCAAAACATAAAGGTTAGCAATTTTCTCTTGACAGAAAGGGAGGCATTTATGAATTTTGAATGGGATCATGACATTTATATGCGCGAATGTAAAAAGGCATGAAGAGACTTTTCTTGCGTTGGGTTAATCTGAGGCTGACCTATCCTAGGGTTACTCTCACGGGCTTTTCGGCATGAAGGTTCCCACATCTTCGCAATCTACTCGTCTGAATCCTTTCGATTGGAGCGGATATGGGTGGTGCGTTTCCTGAGCCATCTCCGGGGAGCAGCCCCTTCGAGTCCAGTAATAAGCAACCGACAGGTTCGCCTCAGGAGGAGGTACACTCTCAACATACATTCACATTCATCGTCCTCACCGTATGCAAATGGTTACTTTAAAGTAAAACAATCCCATTCAAATCATTCATTTATTGGGCAAAACACACATTCACACAACAAAAGTAAAAAAATCAAAATATCGCACATACACACATTTTATGAATTTTTAATGGATAGGATAGCATCATGATTTTAAACGCGGCTTAAGCCCTCTAGTGTCCCCAGCAGAGTCGCCAGCTGTCGACGCCGGTTTTTCGTCCCTTCCGATTTTTTGCCTTTTTATTAGATGATGTTTCGGAAAAGGTCGGCATTGATGTCGACGGGGTTTTGAAAGATCGTTTTTTATGATGAGTCAATTAACCAGAGTCGCCAGTTGGTATATTTGAAATGGATGTACCAACTCATCCGAGTTTCGTTTTCGTAAATCGCTGGCTCATGTGTGACTCCGAATTAATTGGTCTGCGAATCGAGATTCATAGAGTTCGGGGGCTTGCTTAAGCGAGGGGAAGGTGTTAGGCACCCCCCGACTTCCGTGAAACACGGTTACCGCAATCTTGATACTTTCCTATCCTTTAATTCATGAAATGTGTGTGTGTGTATGTGCGCGTGTGTGTGTGTGCCTATGCGAATGTTGTGGTGAGTTTGTATGAAAGAATCATTTGGATTTTTAGGGAAAGTCGTGCTTTAATTTGAGAGTACTTTTGAATATCCTTCGGCTTCTACGAGAAAGCTTTATTCTTTATTAGGAAGGTTTGATTTTAATTGTCAAAACTGTAAGGTTTTTATTAGGTGTTATTTTGGCAAACAAGAGTTTTAAACCTTCGTCAAAATAGGAATCGAGATCTATACGTTGCTTTCGTAACTCAAATGATGGGCAACTTCTAGAATCTCTTTAACCCTATGCACAACGGTTTAATAAAACGCCATTTATTTATAAAATCATTTTTTGTGACATTTGGAAACAACTTCTCTTTAGCTTTCTCGTAAAATAGGAATCGACTTTCATTAGCATTTTTCAATTCTTAGCCTCGTGATGCTAATATCCTACTTTGATTGATTTTAGAAAAATCTTTATTGTTTTGGCTTTGAAATCAATTTTGGTGCCGCGATTCAAATCAAGCATTAAAACGCGTTGGGGTTATTTGTGGGCATGTAAGCCATCAAAATAACCCCGAACGCCCACAATCGCATCCTTTCACTATGATGGGGCCTTAACCACGATTCTCGCCTTGGCGTCGTTTTAAGGCCCGACGATTACATATTTACAATGAAAACTACATCATTCCTACTTCTTACATCAAAAGGGGTCCATCATCGGATTTGGACCACGGGGTCGCTTTCCTAGGCTCACAACCAACTTTCCACACACCCACAACCGGGTATTACAAGAAATAATCAACACGGATAATCTAACAATACCAAGACATCCTAAGATAGCAATCTAAGGGAACCACGCCCAATATAGCACCGTAAAACAAAACAAAAATTAATGAACGAATATCATCGGGTTATTGGGAAGAATTTTGTTCCGATGGAACCCTCACTAATAATCCCTAATTCATTGTTCCATCATAAATTACATGAAAAACTACATTTAATTCAACCAAAGGATATGATAAAAATTGCTATAATGAGGGAAGTTTCACCTTGCAAATGAGATCAAAGTGGATGTAAACTTGTGTATTTTGAATAGAAGAAAAAATATATGTGATACAATCAAATCACTAGAATATTATTCCTCTCTTTTTTCTCCTTTCTCTCCTATTTTGTTGCAAATCTATGCCATTCTTCCTCAATTCTCAAGCTTGTTGTTGCTGTCTCTTTTTCTCTCCGCCTGCTGCTTCAAAAAACCTTTCGTGTCCTCCTGAATGAATGAAGGAAGTGCTGAAGTAGGCTGGCTAAGCCCAGCCGCAGATTGATCTGCGGCTGGCCGCAGATCCATCTGCGGCTGGCCTTAGCCCGCCATGCACTCAGCCCACCATGCACTTTAGTTATTTAATTCTTCTCGGTTTCCGCACCGGACCTCGATTCTCACGTCGTGCTGTCGGTTTTCGCCGAAAGGCCTGTATTTTGCAGTCCGGGAATTACCGTGAGACGTGACACATTGTTCGGGAATGCTCATTTCGGATGGCCTTGTTGTCGTGTCGGTTTTGACTGCAAATCGTCGTGGTGGCGTCGAGTGTGCGCACTTGTGCCCATTCTTCGCTCCTACGGGCCGGTTCAATTTGACAATTTTTCCCTCCTGTCACGGTTAGTATACGAAGTGCAAAATTTGGGTGTCTACAATAGCAATGTAATCTCTTTTGCCGATGATGATACCAGCTAAAGGAACGGGGGATCGTAAACCCCTATATATTGTTGTCATTTCATTAGGGTATGTGTTGGGCGGCATGTTAATTGATGGAGGGTCCTAATGATATTCTAGAGAGAATAAATATCAATCCCAATCAAATTTGGAGCAGCCACGTAGTGGTCAGAGCGTTTGACGGATTGAGAAGGGATACCGTGGGAGAGATTGAACTGCCAATGGAAATAGGCCCTTATACTTTTGACATCTCTTTTCAGGTATTGAATATCACTACCAGCTATAATCTGTTGCTACGAAGACTATGGATTCATATGGCCAGGGTAGTCCCATCCACTCTCCATCAACAACTAAAGTACATTGTCAACGGGAATTTGGTGACCATATCAGCGGAGCCAGAATACCCTTCTCATCTCAAGGGAGACATTCCTATGATAAATTTGGACGAAATCGTTGAGCCGGCTAGTTTTCAAGCTTTTAAAGTAAGTACCGCTCAGTACCGTCCTTTAGGGACTCCAGCCCTAAAACAAAGGGTGTCTCCTAAGGTAATGTCGGTTGCCCAAGAAATGATTACGAGATAATTTCAACCAGGTCAGGCATTGGGGAAGAATGGCCAAGGAATCATCTATCTGATCTAACTACCAACACAATTGGCTAGAGCCATATTGGGTTATCAAGGCAGTTCAAGGCGAAAGAATCTGCACAAGAGAATCCCACCTCAGTTGTCAAGCATCCTCTTATCAAAGGTCAGCGGTGCAGTTTCTACAAAGATAGTACCACCTCGTCTCTTAGATATTTTGATGCCTAAGGTGAGCAATCTCATCCCTGATCCAACCTTCCCGAATAATGATGAGGAAATACTGCTCTTTTCATCCAAAGAAAAGGCCATGAACGAGAAGTTCTTATAAGAAATACAATAGCAGTTCGAGGAGCATTTCCGTGTCGTCCAGGATCGAGAGGAAGTTCAAAGAAATAGGAAAGAGGATAACCAACCAAAAGGTCAATTGGTCATTCCATTTATCGACTAAACCAGTATAGACATCCCTGAGAAGTATGCCCAACCAGGAGATGGTCAAATTTTGGCAATCGTTGAGGATGTCTCCGATAGGGAAACGTCCTCCATTTCTAGTATTGACAGCAGTATGACTACTAATAACAAGACAGTCGAGCCCCAGATAGTCCAGAAAGGGTAAATTCAGGGTGAAGTAGTTATAAGCCCTAAGAAGTATTGGGGGCATTATTGTTTGTCTAGATTCCTATCTTGTTTTATTTTATGCATATCTGTGTTATGTTTATCGCTTATCACAAGGAACTTATGTATTGAAAAATAGTTTTATATATAATGAGTATTTATACTTCGTTGTTAGGTATTCCGATTTGAATAATTCTAGCCCTATTGATGATTGTCCAAATTTGAGAGATGGTTACGATTTTGATATCGCACTTGATTTCAACTTGATGGGGATTGAACAAGAGGAGATGGATGATGATGAAGTGCCCGAGGAAATCAAGGGATGGGTCGAAGACAAACCTAAACCTAACCTCGAACAAACCACCACCATCAACATCGGAACCCCCAACAAACCTAAAGAACTCCAGATAGATTCAGATTTAACCTCAGACCAAAAAGATGAAATAACCAAAGAATTAACGTAATATTAAGATGTCTTTGCTTGGTCACATGAAGACATAATCGGATTATCCACAGATATAGTCGTTCACCGATTGCCAATTAAGGAAGGGTTCAAACCAGTCAAGCAGAAATTAAGAAGGCGAAAGCCAGAATGGAGCTTGAAAGTTAAAGAAGAAATAATCAAGTAATTCAAGACAGGCATCACATGGTCTCTACTTACCCCGAATGGCGCTCCAATGTCGTCCTAGTACCGAAGCCGGGAGGAAAAGTACAAGTATATGTAGACTATCGAGACCTCAATAAATTAAAGCCAACCTCAATAATGATTTTTTGGTCCCATTCATCCACATCGTGATTGACAAGACATCACAATTCGAGATGTATTCATTTGTCGACTGCTTTGTCGAATACCATCAAATCATGGTGGCTACAGAAGATAGAGAAAAGACTGATTTCATCACTCCCTAGGGCACATTTTGTTATAGACGCCTGGCTTTCGGCCTCACAAATGCCTGTGCCACGTATCAGAGGGCCATGATGGCCTTATTACACGATATGATGCACAAAGATATCGAAGTCTATGTAGACGACATTATCATAAAATCAAAAAGCAAAGTCGATCACACAACCCATCTCAATAAATTATTCGATCGACTTCGAAAATATAATCTAAAGCTCAACCTAGTAAAGTGCGCCTTTAGAGTCAAGTCAGGCAAACTTTTGGGGTTTCTTGTCAGCAACCGGGGCATTAAGATAGACCCCGCTAAAATTAAGGCCATCACAGAATTGCCAGCACCTCAGTCCGAGAGAGAAATACGAGGATTCCTAGGGAAAGTCAAGTTCATCAGCTGGTTCATATCTCAGCTAACAATGACTTGCGAACCAATCTTCAAGCTGTTGAGAAAGAATTCCTCCGAGAAATGGAATGAAGAATGTCAAAAGGCCTTCCACGCCATCAAGCGGCGATTAATTGAAGCACCCGTATTGGTGCCGCCAAGGGACGGAATTCCTTTATTTATGTACATATCTGTTAACTCCAACGCGATGGGATGCATACTAGGAATAAGGACGAGATGGGCAAGGAGCGAGCCATATATTACCTCAGCAAAACGTTTAGTAGTTACGAGCAGAACTACACCTTAATTGAGAAAACCTATTGTGCTTTAGCTGTTGGTTTGTAGAAATAAGATCGAATCATACAATTGAATTGTAACGCTGCAGAAACATGCAATAAACGGAATTTAATTTTTTTTTGCAATCCCAGGAATCACCTTATGCAATATCATTAATTGAGGAAGGATAAAAGATATACCTTTGAAAAAGAACAACGCCTTGATGCAATCTTCAAATTCAAATCTTTGCTCTTTCGCGATCTCTCCAATCCTCGGATCAAACGTTTGCTACTCAAAGTGTGCAACGCCCAAGAGGTGATCCACCAAGAGAAATTGATTGAAGATGTGATTTTAGATTTTACTAGATCTTAGGTGGATAGCCCTAATTCTCTCTATCCTAACACCTTAGGGTTTTGAGAATACTTGCAAGAGAGATACAATTTGCAATAGATGCATTAGTCTATCCCACAATAAGACTTCTCTTATTTATAGACTAACTATATTCCTAAACTTTTTAGAAATTAGGGTTTTAATTTAATTCCCAATATAAATTAGGAACTTAATAATTAATAATAATAATAATAAGACTCCTCTTATTTATTTATAATAAGTATTTCTCCAAATACTTAATTATAAATATTAAGCTATTTAATTTATTCCACTAATAAATTAAATATACTTAATTTATTATTATTAAGCCAATCACTTAATCAATTATATTTCTCCCTTTTATGGTGTGACCCTCTAGGTTCAATATTAAGCCAATAAGTAGAATAAATAAATTAGAACCATTCTAATATTATTTATAATGAATTAAACTCCTTTAATTCAAATATAAATAAATAATATTTATTCTACATCATGAGTGACACTTTATAAATAATGTATCATGACTATCCGGATAATATGAATTCAACATTCAATTATAAAGAATTATCACAAAGAATACAAAGAACATATTTCATGAATAGTTACTGCACAATTCAATCTTTCTACTATACAATATCCCAATCAAATATAAAACAAAGAGTTACTATCAATTTTTATTTATTTGATTATATGTATTCCGATTCTAAAATACACAACTTTAGTTAGTGTAAATTAGAAACTCCTTTCTAATTTGCATTCAACCCTGACTAGGGATTTCTGAGTTGTCACTTTATCGAATCACATAGGACATTCTCTCCCTTTACTAAAAGTGGTAGATCCTTTGTTGATCATTCACCTATCTCCATATATACTTTATTATATCCGAACATACCCCTATATCATACCCCAAAGTATTAAGGAATATAACAAAATATAACTCAGTATATACAAGATACTAAGATGATCTCAAGTCCAAAGACCACTTGTACTACTATCACTTTAGGAATACCTATTGACAAGCATGTAAAACTCCATCAGGGTTCCTTTATTCAAGTCACATTCAGTGAACTTATTCTCCAATAAGCAAGTACATACTTGCTTTACTGTCTCCACACAAATGATTATGAGATCAATCATCCTATTCAACAAAGCAAGCATAGTATGTACTAATCTATCCGAAATCAGTAACCCCACATTAATGATCCATCGATTAGGAACATTTTAGTTTTGAGCTTTCTTGAATTTATATCTCATTAGTGATGGGCTAAATCTATACTAGCAATTTACGTGCAAGTATACACGGTCAATCAAGTAATAAAGTGAAAGTAGAGTTGTCGGTCCCACGATGAATATTCTAATAAGTTAATTAGTCATTTCAATTACCAACCATTGATTAATCCAATTCTATTTAAACAAATGAATTCACCAAGATTATCAAAATCAATTAAGGAAATTACTACAAATATAACTATTAAAATGAAATATCAAGATTACAATTTCCTCCGATGATGTTCCCAATGTTCACTCTCTATTTAATTAGTCGATTGTTGCAGTTTGCTAACCAAGAATTCATAAGTATTTATCTAACTTATTCCTAAATTAAATAAGAGTCTTCATTCCTAATTAATTCACTATATTCCTATGTGAATAATCAACAATGAAGCAATAATCACCAATTCTTATACAAGTTCATGCGACAATTAGGTATATTCTTATCCCTCTTGCAAATTGGATATTCACTCTTTAGAAAAATAAATCCAACACATGTAACATATTCCACACCCAATCTAGAATCAATATTCCTTTATCATCTAGATCACTAGATTAATTGTTGGCCACACAATTATTGAATGAAATACAAAATATGATAAATAATCTCGCAGACAATTGATCATAGTTTAATAGAGATTAAATTAATTAAATCCAATCATCGGGTTCCATTATAATCTCGAATAAGAATTTAGTTCATGAATACGAAAAAGGGAAACATCACATTATACATCATCATTTTAAAAGTATAAGAGTCTAAAAGATGGATAAGAAAAAGAATCTGTAGTAAGACTTTCGCTGAGATACTCCAGATCTTGATCTTCAGTCTTCTCCAGAAAATATGCTAAATATAATACTCTGCCTCCTTTTCTCTTCCTAACCCTAGATGTTTTTCTCTTTTTGCAAAACCTAATTTTATGTGTATTTATAACCTTTATGTAGCTTGGTAAACATATAACCCAATTAGGAATCAATATAGCAAGTCCCAAATCAATTGGAAGTGAAAAACTTAGCAAAAAATCGCTCTAGCGCGACAAGAGTTGCGGCTCTCCAAACCAGCGTTACGGCTTTCACTCAAGCGTCGTGGCGCACCTTCTTGAGAGCCGCAGCGCACAACCTCTATCCATGTAGAAAATTTTGTTATCTTTGTTTTGACAGGTGGCTCATCCCGTAACTCCTCCTGGATAAAATGTTATGGTTATTTTACCAAAAGACGTCCGTACAAGACTTCAACTCCAACTAGCTTTACTTTGACATACTGTTTGGAGACTTAAACGCACTTGGATTTTTGCAAACCATACATTTCTGGAAAGCTTAAGACGTCCTCTACAACTTTATGAGACCATTTTCTCATTCTAAAATTCTAACACCATCCAATCCTCCATTGAAGCTTCGAAGGTCAATCTTCCTAAAAGCTGAGAATTGCAATGCTTCTCCAATTTGACTAAACTGCAACCAAATAGCTCCAATTTAGCTAAAATACAACCAAATGACTTCCAACTTCATTTCCTACATAAAAACATAAAAACACATAAAAAGGAATAGAAAATACTCGAAAAATCACAAATCATCAAGTCAAATGTACTCAATTCATAGGTATAAAACTCACTCATCAAATACCCCCAAACTTGAATCTTTGTTTGTCCTCAAACAAAACAACTAAAAACTAACTAACTAATATGCATACTAAACTAAGCAAGCAATTAACATGAATTTGAAACATGGCCTCAAAGATCTCATATAACCAACTCTCAACAAAACCAAATCATGCAGAGGTTAGCAATTCAACTCAGTCATTAATTTCATAATAATCATGATCCCTAAAAAGTCTATGTGTGTACCAACTGTTCAAGCTAATCATACAGAAGACAAGATCAAATAACTAAACAGTTAATAAAAGGAAATCATTATCAACCCCAAAATCTTATTTACAATATTAATTTCAGCAAAAACAAACTTCATAAAAACCGAGGGTATCAAGGGATTCTTCTAACCATTTCCTTCCCATATTTTTTTTTCTCATCATTTTTTTTCATTTGGTGAGTGCATTTTATGCTCCCTCTCACATTTAATTGAACGAGTACGTCTTACGCTCCATCTCGTTCCTGTATTTATTGGGGAGTGTGCTTTTAAGCTCAATCTCAACCCACCACATACGGAAGGATTATATTTTCTTTTTTTCACAATTTTCCCATAATTCCCCCAAACTTAAATGAGAGCCTATCTTCGCTTTAATTGAACTTAAAATAAGTTACTGGGGTCGCAACAATTCCTCTCACAACTATTCAACTATACAATCTCTCTAAAGACACAATTAACTGAACAATAAGATGTGAATGATTAAAGTGCAAGGGATCACAACTAAAGTAAAATCAACTTCTGAGTCAACATTTCAAACTAACACATGATTCAATTCAAAATTTAACCAAATTTCATCATTTCTTATCATTGGCCTTAACAAATTCAATTGACAACAATGCTCAAATTCCTAACTAATATGCAAAAATAACCAAATAACGTAACTAATATCTCAAGTACCAAATAAACAACCCAAGTACCCCCAAACTAAAAATTATATTGTCCTCAATGTTTATAAATAAATAGAAAGAATTAAAACAATAGGACTTCCCTGGGGCAATCAAATATCTGTATTCGTTCTCGTTCATGGCTACACCTGCGGCGTTGGTTCGCTTGTTAATCGCTACGTGATACTTGAAACAATTAAACTAACATGCAATTAGTATAAATATGTGATAATAATAATATTTTTTTTAATTAAATCCTAAGACACAAATTAAAAACATTTGGGTTGCCTCCCAACCGACGCTTGTTTTATAGCCTTCAGCCTGACTTTGTCACTCTTATCCCGGATCAACTTCTTGGATTTAGATTGCGCCATGCAAAATCCCCCTGAATTTCTCTATACATATTTCAGCATTCTCAATATGTAGCTCAGCAACCTGAAGATGTTTAGAAATACGATTTCCCAGAGCTACCTCTTTGACTGCTCCTTCTACCATGTCAACCCGGAAGCACTCCTCAGCATCATTTGGGAACTACATAGTTTTGAAGACATTAAATATGACTGCTTGATTGTTGACTCTCATGGTCAGCTCACCTTTTTGCACATCAATGAGCGTTCTCCCTGTTGCTAAGAATGGTCGTCCAAGAATGATTGGAATGTCCCGGTCTTCTTCAAAGTCAAGCACCACAAAATCTGCTGGGAAAATTAACTTATCTGCCTTAATTAGAACATCTTCAATAATTCCCTTAGGATAAGTTACTGATCTATCTGCTAATTACAACGTGATGTTCGTGGGCTTCGCCTCCTTTAAGCCAAGTTTTCGATAAATTGATGATGGCATTAAGTTTATGTTTGCTCCCATATCACATAGAGCTCTCCCTACAAACTGATTACCGATCGTACACGGGATAGTGAAACTTCTCGGATCCTTCAACTTTGGAGGTAATTTTTTTTGTAAGATTACACTGCATTCTTCAGTTAGTGCCACAGTTTCAAAATCACTCAACCTCCTCTTCTTAAATAAAATGTCTTTCATAAACTTTGTGTAGCTTGGCATTTGCTCCAAAGCTTTTGCAAATGGTATGTTGATATGGAGCTTTTTAAATACCTCAAGGAATTTTACAAACTGATTATCCACTTTCTGCTTTTGCAATCTCTGTAGAAAAGGAATTGGAGCCATCTTTTGCATCTGTTTTCCTGTTTCTTCTTCAACTTGTGGATTATCTTCCTTCTTTTCTTGCTTATTTTCCTTGTTGACTTCTCCCTCATCTAATTCTTCATCAATGCATACATCATCAATTACATTCTTGTTATCTACCTTGGGTAATTCTTTTCCACTTCGTAAAATAACAACCTTATAATTATTGTCAGGGTTATGCATATCCTCACTCGCCTTAGTTAAAATTTTTGGGTGTTGGCTATTCATGTTTGTAACAATTTGTTCCAATTATTTTTCCATTTTAGCCATTCTTGCATTATTTTGTGCCATTCTTGCATCATTTTGCGCCAGATATTTCGACAACAAATCCTTTATTGTTGACTTTTGATCTTGCTGAGAAGCATGTTAACCTTGATATTGCTTATTATTCCATCCTTGATCATCAATGTTGAGATTATGATTGTTTTGCCTATTAAATTCTCCAATGTAATGCACTGACTCAACCTTAATGGCACATTGTTCCTTCACATGATTTTCTGCACAAATATCGCATACCATCGATACATTTTGCATAGACTGAGTTCCAAAAGAATCCAATTTCTTCGCTAAGGTCGCTACTTGCCCCACCAATGCTGAAATTACGTCATTTTGATTCACTCCCACTGTCCCTATTTGAGTATTTCTTACTGTGGGCCATTGGTAATTATTGTTTGCCATTATCTCTAATAACTCATATGCTTCATCACAATTCTTTTCCATTAAAGCTCCACCTGCGGCTGCATCGATGTTGGTTTGCATTGTATCCTTCAAACCATTATAAAAATTCTGAATTTGCAACCACCTTGGAATGCCATGATGTGGACATTTCCTAAGTAGTTCCTTAAATCTTTCCCATGCTTCATATAGAGAGTCAGAGTCTAATTGGGCAAATGTTGTGATATCGTTCCTTAACTTTGCAGTTTTAGCTGGTGGAAAGAACATAGCTAAAATTTTTTATGCAAAATCAAGCGAAGTAGAGATTGAACCTGTTGGTAGCGAATGTAACCAACTTTTTACCTTACCACGAAGTGTGAAAGGAAAAAGTCTTAGTTTGATTGCATCCTCAGTAACTCCTTCATACTTGCATGTATCACATATCTCCAAAAAATTAATTAAATGTTCGTTCGGATCTTCATTAAGTGAACCCCAAAACTGTACTAAGCTTTGGATCATAAATGATAAATAGAGATGTAACCAAATAGAATAGACATTAAATTTGGATACTATTAGGTCACAATGCACTGGCAAGATTATTATTTATTGGGTTACTAAATGTTGCTAACTTGGGAGTCCAATTAATAAATAAGCATGATTAGTCGTTTGAAATAAAGGTCATTAATTAATTTCTGATTAGCTAATGTTGGATAATAACTTAATGTTAATGGAGTTAATAAAGAAATGTGAATTGTTTACCTGCTAAATAAATAGCATAACTAATGTATCGATATACAGTTATGCAATGTTAATGGACAAACCGACTTTATCAACTGATAGATTATCCAAGATCAATTAGTTAAAGCTAAGATTTATTTGTAGCTGAGCAAACAGGCAAGTTCTATCTTACTCAACTTTCACATTGAGCAAGTTCATATTACTCAACTTTTACATTGAGCAAGTCCTTTATATCGAAACATTAACTGTTACAAGTTTCTTTTCATTCGAGCAGGCTACTATCGTATTGTAGCTTGAAATTTTACTCTAAGAATGCTTAAGTGGTTTAATTAATTTACAGTTATTCCACATCTATGATATTATTGACAATCGCATTCGATGCATTTGAATTCGTACATTTAGTAAAGTTTCGAAATTTACGAACTATTCATGTTTAAGTCTGAACCCTTGTTCGGTCAGGCAAGTATGTGAGAATTTATAAAAGCTATCTGAACCAATCGATGGTGAGGGTTCTTAGACTAAATGGGCACCCCTTTTATTATAGGGGAGTACCCCAGGTACCGTATATAAGGTACAAACAGCAGAGTTAAATGTTATGCATACACATAGCGTACGCGAGGCTGATCCTCTCAAGTACTTATTCTGTAGCCAGTAACCAGTGGGTCAACTAGCTATTGACTCCTTTGGAAGTTATTGTTCAAAGTCTACTTGACAATCAATTGTTCTAAAAGCAATTATTGTTCTTGTTTCTGTTAATTCTATTGTTGAAATCTCTTTCTATATTCCTTTCATCATGATATATCCTTATTGTTGTACTTAAAACTTGCTGAGCAAACTCGTTGCTCATTCTTGTATACATGACTTTCATTGCAGCCAAACCCGAGACATCCGGAAAGAGCAAGGGTAAAGAAAAGATGAAGTGATAGGCTTCACGTAGCTGATCTTACTCTATGCTTAGTTAATTCCTATTAATGTAATTTAAACCCTGATATTTATTTGGGGTACGGATTTCGTGTTAAGTATTTAAGGTTATTGTATCTTGGGACTAGTAACACCTTTGTAATGAACAACATATGTTTATTATATTCCGCATTTTAGATACCATATGTTGTTGGAGGTGAATGTTTGTATTGGATCGTGATGACCAGATCCGGGTATTTGGAGACCCGAATTTGGGGGCGTCACAGGTTGGTATCAGAGCTATAGGTTATAAACTTTAGGATTGCTAAACCTAGGTTATGACCTTAGTTTTAAACTCGTATTGAGTACGCTAGGATATGAATCAAGGAGATTCGAATAATGGCCTTGTCTGGGGGTGGATTGTGGAAATCTGCCAAGCCCAGTTGTACATGATAAAATATCTTTTCATTTTATCAATGAATGTATTTTATTATGATACTGACATTGTTGTCTTTGTCTGTGTTTGTAGGATGGCTGATATAGGAGAGACCAGTGGAGCCCAGGAGGAGCTATTCACAGATATACCTGTGGTTACCGAGCAGTTAGTGGGCTATGCACCTGTTGCCCCAGGAGTGCCACAGGATGAGCCCGAACCAGAGGAGGATTATCAGGGGGATCTACTAGAGCCTGTTATAGGTAGGGTTATGAGATCCGGTAGTCAGGTACAACCTAGCAAGAGGAATGAATATGTATCTCCAAGGCATAAAGAGCAACCTTCAAGGCGAGCCACTTGGGAGGATGAAAAGAGGGTTCAAAGGCATGAGGAGTCGCATCGGAAACAACCACGCGAAACTCCTAGAGCATATGTGAAACCAATATCATTCGAGGACATCATGAGAACATATAATGAGTTAAAGAATGATCATTTGAAACAACAAGTCACTCTTAAGGCACAAAAAGAGCAAGATCAACCGAAGGAGGAAGACGATGGAATCGAGTATGCAGTCCAAGGAAAATTGTTAGGTTCCAATGAACATGATGAAGTTCATGAAGATTTAATGATTGTACAAAAGGATTGTAATCGAAAGAGAGAAAAAGAAAAGAATGAAAAGAATGAGAGAGAAAATACTAGAGAGAAAAACAAACGAGAGAATGAGCAAAAAGAAAAAGAGAGAAAAATAAGTAGCTATGAAAAAGAGAGTGGAATTGAAAGTGAGTTGTATTTTGAAAAGCCAATGACTGTACATTCGTACAAGATGACACTTTTGGATACTAACCAAAATAACTCTGTTTTGTCTAGTTCTGTTGTTTCTCTTATACAGGTGAAGGATTATATACCTAACACTATCATTTCATATCCGTCAGCTATTGGTGTTCTTGAGGAGACGAAGGAGTCACCGAGTCAAGTTGGTGAGTTGATAAAGGAAGGTATAGTGGATGAGATCATGAGTACAAGTGCTATTGATGAGATCATAATACCTAAGTGGGGTGAGGCGTCGAGCATGTTTATCGATTTTACATTGGTAAACAAGTATCGTTGTTATTTTCTTTACTTAGATAATATGTTTGATAACTTGCATAATGCTTATATTTTATCTACATTGGATGATGATTGTGTGATTACAATACCTAATCAAGTTAGCAAGATAGGTTGTGAAAAAGGGAAAATTGTGTTAACATGTAACTTGTATAGATGGATAGTTATTTCTGTTAGATTAACTGATGCATCTAGTGTTTTCATGAGTTATCTAAAACATGTTTTACATATTTCCATTGGTAAATTTGTGATTAGCTATTTTGAAGATAGAATTGTTTTTGTCATAAATTATGGAGGATATTTGAACTTTGTTGAGTTAGTTTATGAGCATGATATTTCTCCTCGTTGTCAAAACTCTAGTTTGCATAAAATTAGTTCTAAGCTTTCTTATCCATATGCCGAGTTATATTTTCATGCTAGTCAATCTTTGTTTGATTTGTCATTAGAACAATCATCATTGCATGAGCTACTATCATTTGGTATTATTTCACCAAAGCAAACTTCATTGTGTGAAAAACTATCATTTGATGATATTCCTAGTTGTTTCGACATGTGTGGAGATTCCTTAGCATTTAGTGAGTTTGGATGTGAAAATCATATATATGCTAGTGAGTTTTCATCTTGTAAAATTGAAAGTGATCTTTCGATTCCGTTGATATCATTAGTTAAAGTTGAAGTTGCTATTATCAATGGAGAGGAAAAGATTGTTTGTGTTTTGAAGATTCGAGATGGGATCTTACGCTCCGAAGATAAAAACATGGTTTGTTGGGTAGATCCATTCGAACATTATATTGAGAGTCTACAGGGAAGTAATTTGAATTTTGAATTAGTAGACTATACATATGAATTTGAATTTCTTGAGTTTTCCTTGATTATACAAAAGATTCATATTGATTGGTGTTATTTTGTGTTTAACCCAGGAATTCAAGATTGCTTACTTGAACAACGTGATGAGTTTCAACAACTCATATTTGATCCAGGATCGTTAAAAATGATGTATTTACAAAAACACGAGATCCTCAAATTGATTTTTGACCCAGGGATTCATAAATGTAAATTGATGGAATGTGAATTGTACTATGTGCTGATACTAGACCCAGGAGGAGACTATCAATTGGTATCATTTGTGTCTAATCCAGGAATTCGTGTGTATTTGCACATACGATGTGCAAGCTTACAAAGATGGGTATTTGACCCAGGTGAATTGAAACGGGTATTAGTACGAATCACCATCACAACGAAGCATTTCCATCTAGGAATGCGTAATTGGGAATATATGCATCAAAGGAAGATCTATATGATGATATTTGACTCAAGAAGGGACATAACTTTTCAGATTTGTATTTGCGTTTATCTTATTACATATGCATGTGTTTTCATAAGTTACATTTCAGTTGTTAACTTAGTTTGTTTTGATGTAGAGTCCGATGTTTGGAACAATCCTTTTCGAGAGAGGGAAATGCTAGATTTGAGGACAAATCCTTGTGAAGAGGAGGGGGATGATATAAGCATGAGGGGGTCAGAATTTTATGACACTTGTTCGACACAACCAACTCGATACAAACCAAACCATCATGCAATGGCGGAAACGAATTCTAGCTATACCACATGGCGTTCATCATGGAGATTGATTCAAATAGCTTGGATCCATAATGGTTCGAGTATAGCAGTTTTGGGAATGGATTCCAAGTGCGTGTGCACCATAAACACCTTGCAAACGGATGTAGCGGACCAGAAAATCAAAAGGAATCAGTTTGTTTGGACTCAGGATGGCTCGCCCCGGCGAGAGTTTCCCAGCCAGTTTTCTCGCCCCGGCGAGGTCTCGCCCCGGCGAGGATTTTCAAGCCAAATCTCTTGCCCCGGCGAGAAGCTCGCCCCGGCGAGAATTTTCAATGCAATTTTCTCGCCCCGGCGAGAACCCCCTGGATGCAGTTTGTCTATTTTTGACTTTCTTGATTTTCGAACCTTCTTTCACCCAAAACATGATATCAGTATTTAGGTTCAATTACATGTTTTATGATTGCTATTTTTCAACATTTGTGTGCTTGTATTTCAACAAGTGTGTGCTTCTAGAAGCTTCTAGTTGGTTTCCTAGACTAGTATAAATAGGCTTTATTTGTAAGACATTAGGGACTTGAATTATTCATTAATATTCAGATTATCATCATTATTGTGAGATTGTTCTTTTCTTGTGGTTCTTGAGAATTCCTAAGTATTCCTTAGTTTTCTTTGAGATTCATAATTGACTTATCATACAACCAATCATAGTTGTGTGTGGCGTCTTCTACCGCATCAATCGTCGATTGTACCAAGATTACCGCTTCAACATAAGCGAGGGGTCGAGGTGTCGTTGGTGTCCATCCTACGCAAACTTCATTTGCTAGCAATTGTACCAAGATTACCGTCTACATATAGGCGAGGGGTTAAGGTGTTGCAAGCTATCCATCCTATCAACTTGTTAGAAACGATCCGGGCGACGACCACCTCACGCAAGCGTGCCGTGGAGTCTATCAAACCCCTTATCTTAACTTACTTAAGACTAGGAATCCTCCCTATCCATAACCTTTATAGAGTCTTGGGGGCCAGATTTTGAGGTTACCTTATTTTGTAGATATGCAGCCATTTCTAGGGCATAACCCCAGATGGATACTAGAATGTCGGTAAAAATCATTATGGACTGCACCATGTCCAATAAGGTACAATTTCTCCTTTTAGATACACCAATCAATTATTACGTATCAGGAGGTTTCCATTATGAGAAAATACCATTTTGAGATGATCTAGAAACTCATTGCTCAAGTATTCTTTCTTCGATCTGATCAAAGAATCTTAATACTTTGTCAATTTGTTTCACTTCTGAATTCTTTGAACCTTTCAAATGATTCAGACTTGTATTTCATCAAATACACATATTCATCTCTTTGAATGATCATCTCCATTTTCTTTTACTAGTTTGTTCAATTTGCAAAATTATTTTTCATGTAAGTCAAGTTTACAAAGTCTATCAAGTGATATTTCAGTTTCAAACAAAACATTATCATTATAAATAGAACAACAATTGTTCTTAAATATAATACCAAAACCTTCCTTGTCCAACAACGGAAGTAATAATGTTTCTAAAGAGAACTGGAACATAATAACAACTTATTAACTTAATAGACTTGCCCGTAGGCAATGCTAAATTATAAGTTCCTATGGTTAATGTAGCAACCTTTGCTCCATTCCCACACATAAGATTACTACTTTGTTTAGCTTTCTACTTCTGCTTAGTCTCTGTATTGGATTGCATACGTGAGAACTACAGCCGGTATCCAATACCCAAGTAGAACCTTGACTTATAGAAAAATTTATTTCAATCATGAACAAACCCATATTTGTAACCGAAGCTTCACCAAGCTTCTTCTGGTTAGCCTCTGTAAGATTCTCCTTATAGTTTCCTTTCTAGTATCCAGGCTTATTGCAGTGGAAGCAAACTCCTTTGTTATCTGCATCAGTCTTGTTCTTATTGTCCTTTGTTTTTGCCTTTCCATTTGCCTTCTTTGAATTGTTCTTCTTTTAAGAAGATCCTTTGGCCTTCTTCCGCTACCTGGAAGAATCATCTACCAGTAAGACTTGGTCTTTCTTGGTTGGAAAATGACTCTTTACTATTTTTAACATATTCATGTGAAATTCACAATAATTTGTGAGAAAGAGTCCGGATGTGATTGCAAGATCAAATCTTGGATCAACTTTCCATCCATTAAAACCCAGTTGTCCCAATTGTTCAATCAGATTGATCATTTTAGGATATATGTCTGTACTGTAGTGCCATCGGTCATTCTAGATCGGAAAAGCTCCTTAGATATCTGATATCTAATAGTCCTACTTTCCTCACCATTCAACTCCTTGAAGGTGCCGGAGTACAGTAGGAGCATCCATAGTTTCATGCTGACGCTGAAGCTCGTTACTCATGGATGCGAGCATGATGCATTGAGCCAACTGTGCATCATCTTGCCACTTTCTAAAAGTAGCAATCTCTTCCTCAGAGGCATCGTCTGCAACCATTGCAGGGATATGCATATTAAGGACATAAGATAGCTTTTCAGCCTTGAGAACTATTCTCAAATTTCTTAACCAGTCCTTTTAATTTGGTCCGGTTAATTAGCATCTAATATGCTATGCAGTGATAGTGGATTAGACATCGTAAAATTCTATAAATGAATTTGTAATTTAACAACATTTTAGCATACATTCATTTCTTAATTAATTACCAAAATAAATTAGGTCTTTATTTTAAATTGGTATCTCCCACTATTTTAATCAAACTATATTACCCTCATTATATAGTTCGGCAATTCTAATTAAAGATTTGCTAGTGAGAATAAGGATCCCATTTCAAATGTATATAGCCTTGTGGTGACACAACAAACGATATATAAATAAATAGGTAGACAACTATTGTCAATTACATCACTATGTAACTCCTTGTATTTTGCCTCTTAGATTATTTTGATCAAGTGGTGACACATCCGAATCAAAATTATCCAAGTTAAGTCCAACCTAGCACTTCCATATATTCGAAAGAAAAACACTGTTCTTGTGGTGACACAACAAAACAGCATCGTTCAATCTATGTATAAGCATCAAATGTGATAAAGCAACATCTTAAATATTTAATACTTGCCTTGTGGTGACACAACAAACTCATATTAAATATTTAATACTCTATTGCTTTACCATGCTAGAAGGCGACGTTCGATATTCCAAATATCTTTGAACGCTTAGGACTTAATATAATTTCTTTGAGGGGTTTGTTATTATTTGTCTCATCTTGTTTAGCGCGCATGCACATATATATATAAAATACGTGTCATATTATTTAACATGCGAAGCATGTTGTATAATATATAATATATACATAGTAAGCATGCACATATAGAATACTATATTCTACCTAGATTGATTATGGACTTTTATTCTAGTTTGGTTCACTAGAGCCACCAAGTGAACCAAAAGGTCAAACCTAGGGTGCAAAAATTAAATTTAAATATAACTATTACATTTAAACCCGGGCTCCATTACAAACGGGTCTTCAAGCGCTCCTTGCTCCTTTGTCTCCAATTCTTCAAGTAATTCTAACTAAACCTATTACATAAACTATTTACAATAAATAGAAACCTTGATCAGCAGTCAAGGGGAGGTACATAGGAGGAAGATAGAATTTACATCAAGAAAAACTAGAGAAGACGAGGTACGCAGAGCCCATTTATAAAACCCATTCATTCAAGCATCCACTAAAATAAATCCAATCACACATTGGTCAGTAGTCCATAATCAATCCCTATTTATTATCATACATATCTCTATATGTATCAATAAATAACATTCATCTCATGAATAATAAAACCATTCCATATATGCATTGATATCAATTAATGGGCAATTAAAAGTTTACTAGAAATTCAATTTTGAAACAAAAATAAATTCCTTTATTTTAATCAAAATTTAAATCATAATAAACTTATTTATTTTATTTTATCCAATTTTGAATAAAAATAAACTCCTTTATTTTTAATCAAATTCCAAATCAAAATAAACTCCTTTATTTTAATTAACATGGAAACCAATTTCAAGTTCAAAATAAACTCTTTTATTTTTAACTTAAAATTGTTGGAAAATAAAATATGTTGAATCATATTCCTTATCAAAATAAACATCTTTATTTTTAAGGAAACATGGAATCCAATTCCATATGTGAATAAACTCCTTTATTCTAGAAAATATGGAATCCTATTCCATATGTGAATAAACTCCTTTATTCTAAATTTATATCAATTAAATAAACCATTTATTTTAATTGAAGAATAAATTATTTTTTTTCGGTTATGCTGTCCGGCGCAGCTGCGCTGTGACGCCCCCAAAATAGGTCCACACAACCCATTTTGAGTCGCCAATAACATTTCACAAAATACAAATACAAATACGAATTTTCCTATTTACAACTAATAAGTGTCGTGCAAAATACGACAACACAATACAAATACATCTTAAATTCTCAATACACTTATTGTCACACTAATAGTAAGGTATTGAGACACTTCTATTATCTCAGACCATTACTCCATTCCCCGGCTAGTCCCCGCTACACTCTCTTTTTCTGAGGAGAACAATGGAACAAAAAGGAAAAGGGTGAGCTCAAATAGCCCAGTAAGAAATATCATGACTAAGATAATGAAGAATAAAAATTATCTTTAGTCTTTAACAATAATAAATCAGATATTTAAAGATATTATATTTGTTCAACAACAACATCTGCAGCGGAACGAACAATCCATTAGAAGAGTCAAGTAGATTATAATATCTACTATCTTCTACAAGTTAAAAGATCACCACCAATATTATGTCCCTGTAACACCAATCAATAATTCATGTTCAACAGCCTCTCTTTGCACTACGTGCCAAAGATATTTATTTGTAACACCAATCAACAATTTCAACAGCCTCTCTTTGCACTACGTGCCAAAGATATTTATTTGTAACACCACCGGTCATGATCCGCCAAACGCCAGTTCATCTTTGCACTACAGGCCAAAGATATTTTCACCAGAAGCCTTTATCTGTAACGCCAAAGGTCATGATTATACCAATACACAGTTTGGTCAAAATCATGTCACACCAGTTCATCTTTGCACTACGGGCCAAAGAGAACTATCACCACAATTTAAGTATGAGGATTGATGACAATGATATAACATAAATACAGTGAGATCAAGGATAAGAAAAGATTTATAATTTAATCAGTGTCGAAAGATTGACCAAATTGCCAACACGATGATCAAATTATGGGAGTCAAATTCAAGAATGATATTCAAGAAATTATTTCATGCTTCAATAACTATAACGTATAAAATGAAATAGAAAGATTCAAGTGAAAAGATATTAGATGAAGCACAAACTATTAAGGATATTCTACCCAATTTTCAGGGATTTTCTCCATTTAAAAATAAGGTTTTGGAAACAAACAAAGATTCTTATCATAAATGGAGAAATGTGAAAGAAAAAGATATTCCTTAAAGAGTACAAAAGAAATGATACGCTATACGAGTATAACAGAATATATGAAACTGCAAATGGATTTTCACTCGTCATGCGATAATTCGCGTAAACAGGTTATTTCCACAAGAGATTAATAAGTAATGAATACAAAGGGTTATTCACCAGGTACGACACTCGTACATACAGGTTATTCCCACAGAATAATGAGGAATGAATACAAAGGGTATTCACCAGGTACGACACTCGTACATACAGGTTATTCCCACAGAATAATAAGGAATGAATACAAAGGGTATTCACCAGGCATGCGTCATACCGCACGGACAGGTTATCCCCACAAATTAATACAGAATGAATAACAACCTTTATGAGTATAATATCACTTACGAACATGAAAGCAAATGATATTATATATGAGTATGAAAGAAATGATATTCCCTACCTTCGTTAACAAGTGACTGGATGTTACTTTCTATGAAGTTTACTAACTTCGGATAATACTAGTATTCTCACAAATACTCACAATAGCCTAGCACACTAAGAGAACTTGAGAAATTTAGAGAGAGAGAGGACGTATAGGCAATGAAGGTGTGAAAATTTCTTAAGCAAACTCTCCCTATTTATAGGAAAATCAAGGTGAGGGCATTTTGGTCTTTTCCCCATATTCTTTTAATATCATCCATCCATTTTTTCTTCCATTAATATCATCCATCCATTTTTTCTTCCATTAATATCATCCATCCATTTTTTCTTCCATTAATATCATCCATCCATTTTTCTTCCATTAATATCATCCATCCATTTATTCAAAAAGATTAATCCATTATCAAAAGATAATTCCATTATCAAAAGATAAAACCATTAAAAAATAACTCCATTATCACAATAAATCCATTTTTCTGTATTATTGTGTTAAATGTATTAATATCACAGATAGCATATACTCGCAATATTGACAACCAGATTATTCCCAGGAAAGAGGGGGCCTTCCATAAAAATGGCGCGCAATTAAATAACCCTTTTCCTTGACAGAATTTCTAGACATTGTCAATAATGCTAAAATATCCTATCAAATAATATGAGTTATAGTGTCGTGACAAAAAATATATTATGCAGATACTACTGTAACAATTATTGAATCAAGATGCTGTGCAATTGCTACTTTATCAATTATTGAATCAATAATATAAAATACTGTGCAACATCGTGAGCTACTGTGGAATACCGTGTGTTACTGTGGAATAACGCATTTTACTGTTCTTTTTATCACCGGATATTTTAACAGTTATCGGTTAAAGTTTTGCCGCCAATTTCTATCACTTTCTATATCCAACAGTTAACCCGTTGTGGGGCCCACTATCATTGACAATATTGCCATTTTGGCGCCGTCGTACGGTACCGAATATAATATTCCCGACAGAAAGAATATTCCCCGACATACTATTTATCAATTAATTTGCATATAACACCCTTAACTATCATTTATAACAATTTAAGCACTTTCACTATTTAGAAAAATAATCATAAAAGAAAATAATAACTTTTGATTTCATAAAAGTCGGGATCTTACAATCTCCCCTCCTTATGAAATTTCGTCCCCGAAATTTACGTACGTACCTGGCATATCGAAGAGGTGAGGATACCTTACTCTCATTTCAGATTCTAACTCCCAAGTCATTTCCTCAACATCATGGTTTCTCCATAAAATCTTTGACTTGGAGGTATAACATTTTGATCGTAGATAGAATCTGTTACTTCTTATCCAAGACCTTGACAGGTATCTCTTCGTACGTCAAATCCTCTGCTATCTCGTCTGGTTTCTAACTTCAATAATGTGGTTTGGATCTTTCACATATTTACGTAGCATGGATATGTGAAAAATATTATGAACACGAGACATGCTTGGCGGTAAGGCGAGTCTGTAGGCCACAGTTCCTACTCGATCGAAGATTTCAAATGGACCGATAAATCGAGGGTTAAGCTTTCCTCTCTTTCCGAATCGCGTAATACCTTTCCACGGAGCAACACGTAAAAATACATGATCTCCGACATTGAATTCCTTGTCTCTTCGATGAAGATCAGCATAACTCTTTTGTCGATCTTGTGCTGCTTATATACGTTGTCATCTTCACGTGGGTTCGTGGAGTCTTTAACTCTATATTCATCCTTTGTAAGTCATCCAAAATGGGTCTTTACGTTGTTAGCATTGTACTCGTACTTGCATACGTTCTTCTACGCAATGCGTCAGCTACTACGTTCGCCTTTCCAAGATGGTATTGAATGGTATGGTCGTAATCCTTCAACAGCTCGAGTCACGTCGTTGTCACATGTTGAGTTCCTTCTATCTGAAGAAATATTTGAGGCTTTTATGGTCTGCATAGATTTCTATTTACTCCCATCTTTCTTCCTTACGAATAAAATAGGAGTACCCCAAGGCGATGTATTCGAACGTATGAAATCGATATCTAACAACTCCTGTAGTTAGGTTTTTAACTCCAGAAATTCAATAGGAGCCAAACGTATGGGGTCTTGGAAATGGGTTTTGTATTGGGTTCAAGGTCGATACAAAATTCAATTTCACGGTCTGGGGGTAGGCCAGGAAGTTCTTCGGGAAATACGTCAGGAAACTTATTAACAACAGAAATATCAATCAAATTTGACGTATTTATAGACTGTAGATGTAACGAATATTTGTCCCAATGGTGTTTCAACAGATAAGTCAAAATTTAATTTCTCAGGGGTTAAGTTTAAACGTTGAGCATAAGCAGATGAAATAAAAGAGTGGGTAGAACCAGTATCTAATAAGGTATAGATTCGCAAGAGTTTACGATTAGCTCACCGGTTATGACGTTATCTGGTTGTAGTATTTCTTTCTCCCGCTCCACTAATTGAGCCATATCCACAACATCTGAATATAGACAAATTTTATGAGAAACGAGATACTTACGAATTTCTGGTTTCAAACCTCGTAGAAACATTCGTGTCATCCGTTCCTCGGTGTCCACCAAATGGGATGCAAAACGCGACAACTCAGCAAACTTTGGCTTCGTACTGTGACACCGTAATGTTGTTCTGTTCTAGTTTGATGAATTCTACCTCCTTTATATGGCGAATACTCTCCGGAAAATACTTCTCATTAAATAATTCTTGGAATTCGACCCAAGACATCTGGAGTGCTGAGTGACGGGTACGTTTCACGGATTCCCACCAATGATCCGCTTCTCCTCGTAGCATAAAAGTGGCGAAAAGAACCTTTTGTTCATTAGTGCAACGCAGTATATCGAATATCTTTGTCAATTGTTTCAGCCACACTTGTCTCATAGTGAATCTCTTGGTTTTCAGAAGCCATTCTGAAATGTGATCACAAAACAAATATAGTTAAAGAAATAGACATGCAACATCTTATCCCTATAACCAAACCAATTACTAAAAAAAATAAAATAGCTTAGGTAGGACACACTAGCAAAGGATTTTACTCGTCTCTCCCCTCCTAGTTCTAATCCCAGATCTCTACCAAAGATCATATCCCTAAGCTCTGATACCAACTGTGACTCACATCCAATACCACGGATAGCACCTCACAGTGGTACCTATCAGCTTGCCACCGTTATTAATTGTCGGTGTCCCCTACGGAGAGTCTGGCTTCGGTGCATCCCACAAAGGAAGTCACCAGCGAGAGGCTCGGGGCTCTTCACACTTATGGCTCTGATACCAACTGTGACGCCCCCAAAATAGGTCCACACAACCCATTTTGAGTCGCCAATAACATTTCACAAAATACAAATACAAATACGAATTTTCCTATTTACAACTAATAAGTGTCGTGCAAAATACGACAACACAATACAAATACATCTTAAATTCTCAATACACTTATTGTCACACTAATAGTAAGGTATTGAGACACTTCTATTATCTCAGACCATTACTCCATTCCCCGGCTAGTCCCCGCTACACTCTCTTTTCCTGAGGAGAACAATGGAACAAAAAGGAAAAGGGTGAGCTCAAATAGCCCAGTAAGAAATATCATGACTAAGATAATGAAGAATAAAAATTATCTTTAGTCTTTAACAATAATAAATCAGAGATTTAAAGATATTATATTTGTTCAACAACAACATCTGCAGCGGAACGAACAATCCATTAGAAGAGTCAAGTAGATTATAATATCTACTATTTTCTACAAGTTAAAAGATCACCACCAATATTATGTCCCTGTAACACCAATCAATAATTCATGTTCAACAGCCTCTCTTTGCACTACGTGCCAAAGATATTTATTTGTAACACCAATCAACAATTTCAACAGCCTCTCTTTGCACTACGTGCCAAAGATATTTATTTGTAACACCACCGGTCATGATCCGCCAAACGCCAGTTCATCTTTGCACTACAGGCCAAATATATTTTCACCAGAAGCCTTTATCTGTAATGCCAAAGGTCATGATTATACCAATACACAGTTTGGTCAAAATCATGTCACACCAGTTCATCTTTGCACTACGGGCCAAAGAGAACTATCACCACAATTTAAGTATGAGGATGATGACAATGATATAAACATAAATACAGTGAGATCAAGGATAAGAAAAGATTTATAATTTAATCAGTGTCGAAGATTGACCAAATTGCCAACACGATGATCAAATTATGGAGTCAAATTCAAGAATGATATTCAAGAAATTATTTCATGCTTCAACTATAACGTATAAAATGAAATAGAAAGATTCAAGTGAAAAGATATTAGATGAAGCACAAACTATTAAGGATATTCTACCAATTTTCAGGGATTTTCTCCATTTAAAAATAAGGTTTTGGAAACAAACAAAGATTCTTATCATAAATGGAGAAATGTGAAAGAAAAAGATATTCCTTAAAGAGTACAAAAGAAATGATACGCTATACGAGTATAACAGAATATATGAAACTGCAAATGGATTTTCACCCGTCATGCGATAATTCGCGTAAACAGGTTATTTCCACAAAAGATTAATAAGTAATGAATACAAAGGGTTATTCACCAGGTACGACACTCGTACATACAGGTTATTCCCACAGAATAATGAGGAATGAATACAAAGGGTATTCACCAGGTACGACACTCGTACATACAGGTTATTCCCACAGAATAATAAGGAATGAATACAAAGGGTATTCACCAGGCATGCGTCATACCGCACGGACAGGTTATCCCCACAAATTAATACAGAATGAATAACAACCTTTATGAGTATAATATCACTTACGAACATGAAAGCAAATGATATTATATATGAGTATGAAAGAAATGATATTCCCTACCTTCGTTAACAAGTGACTGGATGTTACTTTCTATGAAGTTTACTAACTTCGGATAATACTAGTATTCTCACAAATACTCACAATAGCCTAGCACACTAAGAGAACTTGAGAAATTTAGAGAGAGAGAGGACGTATAGGCAATGAAGGTGTGAAAATTTCTTAAGCAAACTCTCCCTATTTATAGGAAAATCAAGGTGAGGGCATTTTGGTCTTTTCCCCATATTCTTTTAATATCATCCATCCATTTTTTCTTCCATTAATATCATCCATCCATTTTTTCTTCCATTAATATCATCCATCCATTTTTCTTCCATTAATATCATCCATCCATTTATTCAAAAAGATTAATCCATTATCAAAAGATAATTCCATTATCAAAAGATAAAACCATTAAAAAATAACTCCATTATCACAATAAATCCATTTTTCTGTATTATTGTGTTAAATGTATTAATATCACAGATAGCATATACTCGCAATACTGACAACCAGATTATTCCCAGGAAAGAGGGGGCCTTCCATAAAAATGGCGCGCAATTAAATAACCCTTTTCCTTGACAGAATTTCTAGACATTGTCAATAATACTAAAATATCCTATCAAATAATATGAGTTATAGTGTCGTGACAAATAATATATTATGCAGATACTACTATAACAATTATTGAATCAAGATGCTGTGCAATTGCTACTTTATCAATTATTGAATCAATAATATAAAATACTGTGCAACATCGTGAGCTACTGTGGAATACCGTGTGTTACTGTGGAATAACGCATTTTACTGTTCTTTTTATCACCGGATATTTTAACAGTTATCGGTTAAAGTTTTGCCGCCAATTTCTATCACTTTCTATATCCAACAGTTAACCCGTTGTGGGGCCCACTATCATTGACAATATTGCCATTTTGGCGCCGTCGTACGGTACCGAATATAATATTCCCCGACAGAAAGAATATTCCCCGACATACTATTTATCAATTAATTTGCATATAACACCCTTAACTATCATTTATAACAATTAAGCACTTCACTATTTAGAAAAATAATCATAAAGAAAATAATAACTTTTATTTCATAAAGTCGGGATCTTACATGCGCCCAGAATGAACTGGGAACCGGCGCAGCTGCGCTGAACCCCAGGAAACGTTTTTTCTGGGTTTGGGCGCAGCTGCGCTCCAGAATGAACTAGAGCCGGCGCAGCTGCGCCGCGTAGCAGATTTCGGGAAAAATAGGTTCTGCCCAAAAATTCGATCCAATCGCATATCATACACACATGGAATAATCATAATCGATAATTAGCACAAGGTTAGGCTCTGATACCACTGTTAGGTTTGTACATAGCGCGAACATGCAATCAAATTACATAAATAGTGCGAAAGCGCGATAAAATCGGATTTTAAAATTTTTCATACAAACCATCACTATGATCATCCATGTGCTCAATTATCAATTAAACGAAAGAGATAAAGTATTAGAATAATACCCTTGTAGAACCATGCTTCCACAGGTACAAGTTCACCTCCAAATCCTTCGCGTTCTCCTTGAATTTCACCGATTAATTCCTTTCTTTGATCAACGTTAGCCACCCAAGTGTTTGGCCTCTAGAGGTGATCCACCAAGGAATAATAGTTATTCAAGAAGATGGGTGTTGGCAAAAAACCTTAGTTTCTATCTCTATAGAAATTACAAGTACTCTCTCTCTCCAATTCTCATGGAAGAGTGTGTAAATTGTCTAACAGTCTGACTGTCTAACAGTGTAACCCTAAATCATGATAAGACTCCTCTTATTTATAGATATAGGGAACCCTCCTAAACTATTTAGGATTAGGGTTTTTATTTTAATTAAACTCCTTTAATTAATTGAACTCCTAATCCAATTAGGAATTCATGAGAGAGTACTTCTATTAATTAATTCCCAATCCTTATTAGGAATTAAATAATAGTAATTGTAATAATAATAATAAGACTCTTCTGTTGTGAAATAATAGATATAACAAAAATGTATATTGATAAACTTTTTATTTTAGTGGTCATCCACAATACATTTGATATTTATCAAACCACTAGAATGAGTTTTACACTTTCATTGAGAGAATTGTTCTACTACTATCTACTTAGCTCCAACTTCATTACCATATATGATATATATAGCACAAGTAAGGTTGCTAATGAAAAGACTTAAGTCTTTTAATATCCTTGTGTGTCTTACCATTTACTTTGGTTGCAACCTTTCAAATATCCTACCTTTTCATTTTCCAAACTTTCCAAATCCCCATTACTTTATTTCTAACACTCCCCCTTGGATGACCACTTTCTAAGAATATGCCTCGTTAAAAACCTTACCAGATAAAAACCCTGTGGGAAAAAAAATTGGTTAAGGAAAAGAGTACAATATTCTTGTATATCTTCTAGTGCCTTAGGATTGCCTCATTAAAACCTTGCAAAGGAAAACCCAGTGGGAAAAAACCTTAGCGAAGGAAAAAGAGTACAATCAGCACATATCCTTCAAAAACTTTACTCCCCCTCATGAGTACCACTGTTCATGGAAAAAATATCTTTAAGTCGACACATGCCAATGTTGTGCACCATCTTCTTAAAAGTCATAGTTGGTAGTGGCTTAGTGAATATATCAGCCAAATTATCACATGATCGTATATGCTTGACATCAATATTACTACTCTTCTGGAGCTCATGTGTATAAAAGAATTTTGGTACAATATGTTTGGTTCTATCACCCTTGATATAGCCTCCCCTAATTTGAGTGATACAAGCAGCATTATCTTCGTATAATATCGTTGGACTATTTATGATTGATGATAATCCATAGTTCTCACGAATGTGTTGAATTACCGATCTCAACCAAACACATTCACGACTCGCTTCATGAATTGTGATAATCTCTGCATCAGCATATCCAACTAACTGTGGTTTTGATCCATTTGGATAAAATAATCCCAAATCAGTAGTCCCACGAAGATATCGCAAAATATGCTTAATTCCATTCCAATGTCTTCGAGTTTGTGCATAACTGTACCTTGCTAGTAAGTTAACTGCAAATACTATATCAGGTCGTGTGAAATTTGCAAGATACATCAAAACACCAATTGTACTAATATATGGTACTTCAGGACCAAATGTTTCTTCATCATTTTCTTGTGGTCGAAACGGATCTTTCTTGATATCAAGTGACCGACCTATCATTGGAGTGCTCAAAGGATGAGCTTTATCCATGTAAAAGTGCTTCATGACTTTTTCTGTGTATGTTGATTGATGAACAAAAATTCCATTTGGAAAATGTTTAATTTGTAGGCCAAACAATATTTTGTCTTACCAAGACCTTTCATCTCAAATTCATTCTTTAAACAATTCATTGTTTTTGTTAACTCTTCTGGAGTCCCTACAAGATTTACATCATCAACATATATTGCAACAATAGTAAATCCGGATTCTGATTTTTTGATAAAAATACATGGACAAATTGGATTATTCTCAAATCCTTCTTTCAAAAGATATTCACGGAGGCGATTATACCACATGCGTCCGGATTGCTTTAACCCATATAAGGATCTTTGTAGCTTGATAGAATACATACTTCGAGATGTAGAATTATATGCTTCAGGCATTTTATATCCTTCAGGAATTTTTATGTAGATATCATTATCTAATGATCCATACAGATATGATGTAACAACATCCATTAATTACATATCCAAATTTTCTTTTGATACCAAGCTAATTAAAAATCTAAATGTAATTGCGTCCATTATAGGAGCATGTGTCTCTTCATAATCAATACCAGGTCTCTGCGAGAAACCTTGTGCTACAAGTCGCGGTTTATACCTTATAATTTTATTTTTCTCATTTCGTTTATGTACAAATACCCATTTGTATCCAACAGGCATTACACCTTCAGGTGTTCGGACTACAGGTCCAAAAAATTCATGTTTATTTAGAGAATTTAATTCTGCTTGAATCGCCTCTTTTCACATTGGCCAATCATTTCTATGTTGACATTCTTCAACTGTTTGTGGTTCATATTCATGATCATTACTTCTGGTAATATCAAGAGCAACTTTATATGAAAATATGTTGTCGACAACAATTTTATGAGGATCCAATACTTCTCCTGTATGTACATAATGTATCGAGATCTCGTTATTTTCAGGTACCTGATCCTCTTCAGGGGATAACTCTTTAAGAGTTTTATTTTCAGGAGATTTTTGCTCATAAGTTTTGGATAAATCAGTTATTTTTGTGGCCTGTTTCATGGGTATAGCCTCTTTATAGGCTGCAACTTGTTTTTTTTTTCTTTTCCTCTTCCAGGGAATTTTATCACCGATCGGTCTTCTACGCTTCAGGTGTGGTTCTGATTCATTTGCTGCTGTATTAACTGATTGTCCAACAGGGACTTCAATCTGTGCTAGAGCATTAGCAGCTGGAATGTGAGGCTTCACTATTTTCTTATTATCGGTGAATACATCCGGTAATTGATTTGTAATTCCTTGCAAATGAATAATCCTGTGAACTTCCAATTCACATTGATTTGTACGAGGATCAAGATGAGATAACGTCGAAGCATTCCATGTAATCTCTCATCCTGCTTCAGGCAAATTTCGTGCTTCAGGCAAACGTCGTGCTTCAGGCAACGATTTTTCTCCCCCTAATAGTGGGAAGATTGTTTCATTAAAATGACAAATCCTCAAAACGTGCTTTAAAAAACATCACCAGTTAGAGGTTCAAGATATCTAATGATAGATGGGGAATCAAAACCCCGTATAAATTCTAAGTCTACGTTGATGACCCATTTTAGTACGTTGTGGGGGTGCAATAGATACATATACAGCACAACCAAATGTGCGCAGGTGAAAAATATTTGATTGTTGGCCAAGTACAAGTTACAATGGTGAAAATTTATGATAAACAGTTGGTCTAATGCGAACTAATGATGCAACATGTAAAATAGCATGACACCAAGCAGAAACTGGTAATTTTGATTTCATAAGCAAAGGTCGAGCAATCATTTGAAGTCTCTTGATAAGTGATTCAACTAAACCATTTTGAGTATGTGCAACAGGATGTTCAACATCAATTCCAATAGACATGTAATATTCATCAAAAGTTTGAGATGTGTTTTCACCAGTATTATCTAAACGAATTTTTCCTAATTGGATAATCAGAAAATTACGCTCTCAACCTAATTATTTGAGGAAGGAGCCTAGCAAATGCCACATTTCTACTAGAAAGTAAACATACATGTGACCATCTGGTTGATGCATTAATTAAAACCATAAAATACTTAAATGGACTGCAAGATGGGTGTATTGGTCCACATAAATCACCCTGAATTCTTTCTAAGAAAAATGGACATTCAACAATAATTTTTTTAATGTGATGGTTTGGTAATTAATTTACCTTGAGAACAAGTACTACATGGATAATCAGTAGGTAAAAGAATCTTCTGGTTCTTTAAGGGATGTCCATGAGAGTTTTCAATAATTCGACGTATCATTATTGATCCTGGATGACCAAGACGATCATGCCAAAGCATAAAAACCTTTGGATCTGAACACTTCTGGTGTATTGCAACATTTATTTCAACTGTTCACATTGTAGTATAATATAACCTAGAAGAGAAAATAGGCAGTTTTTCTAGAATGAGCTTCTGGCCCGATACTATTGAAGTAATATAAAAAAATTATTCACTGCCTTCGTTATTAGTTACAACATAATAACCATTATAACATATATCCTTAAAACTGAGTAAATTTCTGCTTGACTCAGTAGAATGCAAAGTATCATTAATACCAAGTTTTGTGCCCTTTGACAACTTTATAATCACTCTTCTAGAGTCTTCAATTATAATCGCTTTTCTAGAGCCTTGATTAAGTTTGATGAATAATCGCTCTTCCAGAGGTTTCAATTAAGTTCAATGAACCTGATATGGTATTGCCATTGGCTTTGCATAATTTTAAAAATCATTCTATATGGTAATCGCTCTTCCGGAGCCTTTAATTACCAATAGGACCCATACATCTTCATATATGTAAAACATAAATTAAACTTTATTACTTGAAACATAAATAAAACATATCAAAATAAAAATACTTATTATAATGCCATAATATAATGAAAGAAAAACAATTAATTGATATAGCCATTTTCATTTGGAAAGTCAAGATAATTTATAAGATCTTCAAGATCATTATAATCATTCATGGGATTTTCAAAATCCTTATGATCAACAAATTTTCGTTTCAATTCCCTTTCTTTTTTTTTTCTTTTTTTTTTATGGAAGCTTGGTACAAATCTACCAAATATTTAGGAGTACGACAGGTACGTGACCAATGACCTTCCATTCTACATCTACAACCACGACCATAATTTCCTTTATGTTATCAAAGGAGGTTTCATTCGCTTCAGGGAATGGAGTAGAACCGGTCGAGCGATATTGATGGTTTTTCAGCAAAAACTCATTATTTTGTTCAATCACTAGAAGACATGATATCACTTCAGGGGACATAGTTTTCTCTATCGCTTCAGGGAATATTTTGTGAACTTATACTCTCGATATTGCTACTGCATGAGCATATTTGAGACATTAAATGTAGTCAATATTTTCTCTAATTCTTGCTCAAGATATCAAGAGCAGCAAATTTAAATTTTGTAAGTTCGACATTTATGTAAATATATAATTACGTAAGATATTAAATAAGTAAATATAAATTTATAGGAAACCAAGAAAACTATTTAACTCTTCTTTGATTACTTTCAAAGTAGGGGAATTGGGAGGTGGATTGATTATTTATTTATAATAATATTACTACATCACAAAAGTAGTGTACTTACGTAATTTGTACTCTCAAGGCTTCTGAGTTGTCCATTACCATTATTGTCCCACGCGCCTTTTGTTAAACAAAGTTTTTATATGTATATCAAATTTAATTGTAATGAAATAATACTTACAGTGAGTTGAGAGAACTTCCTTTTTAGAATTGGATAGGAGCTCGTGCTGATAACGTGTTGTGAAATAATAGATATAACAAAAATGTATATTGATAAACTTTTTATTTTAGTGGTCATCCACAATACATTTGATATTTATCAAACCACTAGAATGAGTTTTACACTTTCATTGAGAGAATTGTTCTACTACTATCTACTTAGCTCCAACTTCATTACCATATATGATATATATAGCACAAGTAAGGTTGCTAATGAAAAGACTTAAGTCTTTTAATATCCTTGTGTGCCTTACCATTTACTTTGGTTGCAACCTTTCAAATATCCTACCTTTTCATTTTCCAAACTTTCCAAATCCCCATTACTTTATTTCTAACATCTTCTTATTAATTTATATTTAATATTTCCAAAATATTAAATAATAAATATTAAGCTATTTAATTTATTCTATCTCCATAGACTAAATTAAAATACACTTAACTTATTATTACAATTATGCCATTTACTTCTTAAATAAATATTTTTCTTTTGCGGTGTGACCCTTTAGGTTCTCCATATTAAACCGGTTGTGCATAAATCAATTAGAACAATTCTAATCTTATTTAAATAAATAAATTAAACTATTTAATTCATTTAAATAAATAATATTTATTCTACAATAAGGGTAAGCCCCCTTAGCGATCAACGACTTTCCAGATAACATAGATTTCAACATTAATCACAAAAGAACCTTTCAGTGAATAGTTACCATACAATTCAATCCTTCTACCATACAATGTCCCAATTAAATATAAGACATAGAATTACTGTCAAGTCTTATTTATTTAATTATATGTATTTCGATTCTCAAATGCACACCTCTGATAATGTAAATTAGAAACTCCTTTCTAATTTCATTCTACTTTGGCCAAAGACTTCTGAGTCGTCATTTATCGAATCACATAGGACATTCTCTCCTTTTACTAGAAGTGGTAGATTCTTTGTTGACCATTCACCTATCTCCATGTACGACTTATTATACCCAATCATACCCTTTGATATACCCTAAAGGTCTTAAGGGACATATCAAAGTATAACTCATCATACACAAGATATTATAATGATCTCAAGTCTAAGGATCACTTGTACTACTATCACTTAAGCAATTCCTATTGACAGGCAAGTAAAACTCCATTAGGTATTCCTTTAGCGAGCCACGTTCAGTGAACTTATTCTCTAATAAGCACCTACATACTTGCTTTAGTGTCTCCACACAAATGATTATGAGATCAATCATCCTCTTCATAAGAGCAAGCAACGTATGTACTAATCTATCCGGATTCACTAATCCCCTTTTAGTAATCCAACGATTAGGAATGATTTTAGTTTTAAGCTTTCTTGAATTTAGATCTCATTAGCATGATCATCATCATGATTCTAAAAGCATTGCTCAAAACTATGGGTTTATCACACTTAATATAACAACATCATGTAGATAATGAAAATGCCTTTAATAAATTAATTCTTTTATTAATAATCGAATAAGATTACAAAGTATATGCTACATCATATCAAATATGATTGACTTTTGTGCATACTACTTTCACAGGGTTCCCCTATTCATGTATATATCTGTTAACAGTAAAACAATGGGATGTATTCTGGGGTAGAAAGACGAAATGGGTAAAGAACGAGTAGTGTATTACCTCAGCAAGAGATTTAGCACTTGTGAGCAGAATTACACTTTGATAGAGAAGACCTGTGTCTTGGCTTGGGCTGCAATTAGATTGCAACACTATATGTGTTGTCCAATTTCGTAATTAGCAATTACGTGCAAGTATACACGACCTATAAGTAATATAATGATAAGAAGGTTGTTGATCCCACGAGAAATTATTACTAATGATTACCAATTACCAAAATTGTATTAAACCAATCTTATTTAAACAGATGAATTAAGATTATGAAATATAAAATAAAAATTATTTAAACTAAAAATTAAATTACTGAACAAAGATCAATATCAGATTAAGATGTTAAGACTACAATTTCCCCCAACGCCTCATCTAAATCTCTTCACTCTCCTTTTAATTAAATAACCATAACAAATCGTTAACTGAGAATTCAAAATTATTTATAAGCCTCTTCCGATGGTCAGATAAAAGTATCCCTTCTAATTAAATCACTATATTTCGATGTGAAATAAATTAGAATAAGATTCATTAAACTCAGATTCTCCCAATAGTTACATGCAGCATATAGGTATATTCCTATCCTATACACAAATCACGTTATTAAATTTTAAGAAAAATAAACTAGATGCATGTTATCATATTCAGGTCTAAACACTATAATCCACTTTCCAATTTCATATAGGTTACCAAGATAATCGCTAGCCAGGTAATCAAAATGTGAAGCACATAATATGATAAACAATTCGCATATGACTAACAACAATCAAAAAGAGAGTAAATTAATTTAAATTACACGTTGGATTCCATTGTATCTTAAAGTAAAATTTAGTTCATAACGAAATAAGAAAACATCATCCAAAATTTAATCAACATTCTTGGTTTACAAAAATAAAAGTAAAAGATTAGAGAATCAAAACTGTAATAACACAGTCCTCGATCTCCAAAACTTTGCCTTCAATCCTTGCTCTCCTTTGCGTGTTCTCCCTTCCGTTCCTTGAATTTTAATCAGCAATTCTTGTTCCAGTATATCACCACAACCACAAGGTGTGTATTTATAGGACCTCTCCACGTGACCCAGCAGATGTAGCTTCAAACTCAAACTCCACACACAACATCCCAAACTTGATAAACCTTCTGAAAAAACCAGCGTCGCGGCGCCCCATCAACAGCGCTACAACGCCTACCAACTAGCGCCTCGGTGCTCTGCGTGTCAACGCTTACTTCTTGCTTGTCGAGCGCCACAACGTTGCTTCCCAGTGCCTAGACGCTGCTAAGCTAGACTTTAACTAAAATTCAGCTAGTTTGTTTCCAGACTACACTCCTTATTCCCGCTTCTTTTTCCTACACAAAAACAATAAAACATATAAAAAGTAACAGAAAATACTTTAGAATTCACAAATCATCAAGCTAAAAATACTCAATTCGTAGGTATTAAACTCACTCATCAAATACCCCCAAACTTGAATCTTTACTTGTCCTCAAGCAAAACACTGATAACAACTATAAAAATTAGACTCTAACAATCAACCAACTCAGGCAATGAATCAATCTGAAATCTAAAAATGGCCTCAAAGATTTCTCCAAATGATAACTCTGAAAAAATTTCAAAACAATGTTATGTCTAAAATTTCAACATATTTGTCAATTTAACTTCGCTCTTGACCCTTTAAGTGTGCATAAGTGTGCCTATATGTTTCAAACTAGTCATAACTCGGATAAGCTCATGCAACCAAATGCTTCATAAAAGATTTCTAACGATAACTCTATATGCTTACTTTTCACACCACCCTCCATTAATGAAGGCAAAACATATATTAGAGGATCAAAAGGAATTTTTAAACATGTCAAGCCCACTAGGATCATTATTAGTATTCTCTACACCCCTTCTCAAGTATATCACTAAACTATTTTTTTTCGTAAGTGAGTGCATTTTATGCTCCATCTCACTTGTGCTTATAAGTGAGTGCGTTTTACGTTCCATCTCACTTCCTGCATGTGTTTATGAGTGAGTGCGTTTTACGCTCTACCTCAACCCGCCACATGATTCGCTATTTCAACTCGGGAAGACTCAATTTTATCAAACAATCCAAGAAAAATTATCTAAATCATTTCCCCCAAGTTATATGCCACCTAGGATTTCGCTTTGGGGCATGTTCAAATAAGTTCTAGAGTTTTACCGATATCTTCCACAAGCATTTAGCCAGATAAACTTTCTCTAAGTATACAACTAGCTCAAACAAATGGATGTGCTCATCAGTGTAAAGGATCATAAGCAATGTAATAACTAACATAAAGTTAAAACATAGATTAAGCAGTATTCATCAATTGTCCACGAGTCATTAACTAATTAATCATGCTCTTATCATTGGTCGTAGTCCTATTCAAATCAAATCATTGCCCACGTAATACTAAAAAACGAAAACACTCTACCTAAATGCATATCAAAATAAAAATAAAAACACGAATACCCCCAAACTTAAAATAGACATTGTCCTCAATGTATGTAATATAAAAAATAAAAGCAGAGGACTTCTCTGAGAATATGTCAGTTGTCATCTTCATCGTCCTCCTCGTCTGTTATGTCTGGGGTGTATTCCGAGAACATCGGAGGATTGGGAAACTTGAACTTGGTTCGGGCTGAAGAAGTTGAATGCATTTTCCTCCTTGATTCCGCGGCCTATATGAATGGAATAATTGTGGAGAGGAGTATTTGTGAGAATTTTTGGAGAAGAAGAAACAAGGCTTGAAAAGGATAACCTCAGAAGTCTGTGGACCTACCCTAAGCGACGTTTTACCGCATCAATACGATCTTGTAGGGTGGTCGCCATATGCACTGTCCTCTCTTGGCCCTCCAAATATACGACGAGTCTAAGCTACCACCTCATCAGCGTACGCCCGATGAGCATCCCGATCAGAGACGACGACATCCCTTACAGCAAAAGCAACATCCCTGCCTGCTAGGGCTGTCTGCATTAAAGCTCGGTCCTAGTTCCTCTCAAAGGTGAAACTAATTCCATGTCTTATATTTAATTGGGACATTGTATGGTAGAAGGATTGAATTGTACGGTAACTATTCGCTGAAAGGTTCTTTTGTGATTAATGTTGAAATCTATATTATCTGGAAAGTCGTTGATCGCTAAGGGGGCTTACCTTTATTGTAGAATAAATATTATTTATTTAAATGAATTAAATAGTTTAATTTATTTATTTAAATAAGATTAGAATTGTTCTAATTGATTTATTCACAACCGGTTTAATATGGAGAACCTAAAGAGTCACACCGCAAAAGGAAAATATTTATTTAAGAAGTAAATGGCATAATTGTAATAATAAGTTAAGTGTATTTAATTTAATCTATGGAGATAGAATAAATTAAATAACTTAATATTTATTATTTAATATTTTGGAAATATTAAAAATAAATTAATAAGAGGAGTCTTATTATTATTATTACTATTATTATTATTTAATTCCTAATAGGGATTGGGAATTAATTAATAGAAGTACTCTCTCATGAATTCTTAATTGGATTAAGAGTTCAATTAATTAAAGGAGTTTAATTAAAATAAAAACCCTAATCCTAAATAGTTTAGGAGGGTTCCCTATATCTATAAATAAGAAGAGTCTTATCATGATTTAGGGTTAGACAATTTACACACTGTTCGATGAGAATTGGAGAGAGAGAGGACTTGCAATTTCTATAGAGATAAAAACTAGGGTTTTGCCAACACCCATCTTCTTGAACAACTATTATTCCTTGGTGGATCACCTCTAGAGGCCAAACACTTGGGTGGCTAACGTTGATCAAAGGAAGGAATTTAATCGGTGAAATTCAAGGACAACGCGAAGGAATTGGAGGTGAACTTGTACCCGAGGAATCACGGTTCTATGAGGGTATAATTTCTTAATCTCTATCTCTTTCGTTTAATTGATAATTGAGCACATGGATGATCATGGTGATGGTTTGTATGAAAAATTTTAAAATCCGATTTTATCGCGCTTCCGTACTATTTATGTAATTTGATTGCATATTCGCGCTATGTACAAACCTAACAGTGGTATCAGAGCCTAACCTTGTGCTAATTATCGATTATGATGATTCCATGTATGTTCGATATGCGATTGGTTCGAAATTTTTGGGCAGAATAAATTTTTCTGAATCAGCGTCGCGGCGCAGCTGCGCCGGCTCCAGTTCATTCTGGAGCGCAGCTGCGCCCATACCCAGAATCAGTTTTTTCTGGGGTTCAGCGCAGCTGCGCCGGTTCCCAGTTCATTCTGGCGCAGCTGCGCCGGACAGCAGAATCCAAAAAAATAATTTTACTTCAATTAAAATAAATGGTTTATTTAATTGATGTAAGTTTTGAATAAAGGAGTTTATTCACATATGGAATAGGATTCCATGTTTCCTAGAATAAAGGAGTTTATTCACACATGGAATAGGATTCCATGTTTCCTTAAAAATAAAGATGTTTATTTTGATAAGGAATAGGATTCAACATATTTTATTTTCCAACAATTTTAAGTTAAAATAAAAGAGTTTATTTTGAACTTGAAATTGGTTTCCATTGTAGACACCCAAATTTTGCGTTTCCTTCTACTAACCGTGACAGGAGGGCGAAATCGTCAATTGAACCAGCTTGCGGGAGCAAAGGAGCGGGCACAAGGGCGAGCGCCCGGTCCCGCCGCAATGATTTGGGCAGCCCAAGTCGACGTGATAGCATGACCGTCCGAGGCAGGCATTTCCGAATGAGGTGGCACGTCTCCGGAAGTTCCCGGACTGCAGAATACGAGCCTGTCAGCCGAAAACCGACGTAGTGTGGTACGAAAAATCGAGGCGTGGCACGAAAAATCGAGAAAGGTAAGTCAAGCCCGCCAGCCGCGGATAGATCTGCGGCCAAAAGAGAAGTGGGTTGCGCCAGCACGGAAAACCGGGAAATTCAGCATCTCAGCAGGCTGAGTGCGATGGGGAGGCGTGCCAGCTGGCCAGCCGCAGATCTATCTTCAGGCGGCCAGCCGCAGATAGAAATCTGCGGCTGGCTCTGGCCAGCCTATTTAAGCCAGCTTCGGCAGGCAGCATACAGGAGGGGGAAAAAGCGAATTTTGGGAAAGAGGAAGAAATTCCAGCGGAAAACAGCAGCAAAAGATCGGAATTTATTGAGAGGAAAAAAGAGGGAAATTTTGCAATCAAATAGGAAGAAAAGTAAAAGAGAGAAAAAAGGAGAGGAGTTCAATTCTTTTGATTTTGATTGTATTAATACACTCCTTATTCAATTCAAATACATCAAGTTTACATCCATTTGGATATCAATTGCAAGGTGAAATCTCTTTTGTGATATCAATTTCTATCATATCATTTGATCAAATTAGATGTAATTTTTCATGTAATTTATTGATTGAACAATGAAATAGGGATTGTGAGTGAAGTTTCCATCGGAATGAAACTCTTCCTAATAACCCGATGATATTCGTTCATTAATTTCTTTGTTTGTTTTAAGGTGTTATGTTTGGTATCAATTCCTTTAAATCGTCGTTGTTTTAGGATAGCCTTGGTATTGTTAGATTATCCGGGTTGGTTTATTTTCTTGTAATATCCGATTGTTTGTGGATACTTGGTTGTGAGCCTAGGAAAGCGGACCCCGGGGGTCCCGATCCGATGATGGACATATCTTGATGTAAGGAAGTAGAGATGATGTAGTTCTCATTGTAAATATGTAATCGTTGGGCCTTTAAAACGACGCTAAGGCGAGAATCGTGCTTAAGGCCCCGTACTACTGAAATTTGTGCGTGTTGGCGTGCGGGGATATTTGGATGGCGTCCTTGCCCATGCCTAGCCCGACGCGTGTTTATGCTCGCTTTGAATTATGGACACGAAAATTGATTTTCAAAGCTAAATGATAAGATTTTCATAAAATCAATCAAAGTAGGATATATTAGAATGTCTACGAGGTTAAAATTTGAGGAAACGTTACTGAAATGTCGATTCATATCTAACGAGAAAGCTAAAGAAAAATCGTTTTCCAAAACAACACACGAAACGATTTTATAAATAAATTGGACGTTTTATTAAATCTTTGTGCATAGGTGTGAAAGAGATCCTAGAATATTGCCCATCATTTTATGAAAGCAAACGTATAGATCTCGATTCCTATTTTGACGAAGGTTTAAAACTCTTGTTCTGTTAAAACGACACTTAACGAAAAATCTCATAGTTTTGATAATTAAAATCAAACCTTTTCTCATAAAGCTTTCTCGTGTATGCGAAAAGACATTCCGAAGCATTCTCAAAGTAAAACACGATTTTCCCTAAAATCCAAATGACTCTTTCATACAAACTCACCACAAACATTCACATAAGCACACCTACACACACACGCACGCACACACACACACATTTCATGAATTAAAGGATAGGAGAAGCATCAAGATTGCGGTTGGTAAACCGTGTTTCACGGAAGTCGAGGGGTGCTCTAACACCTGGTTCCCCTCACTTAAACAAGCCCCCGAACTCTATGAATCTCGATTCGCAGACCAATTAATTTCGGAGTCATCATATGAGCCAGCGATTTATAAAACACGAAAATTCGGATGAGTTGGTACATCCATTTCAAATATACCAACTGGCGACTCTGGTTAATTGGCTCATCATAAAAACGATCTTTCAAAACCCCGTCGACATCAATGCCGACCTTTTCCAAGCGTCATCTGAACCAAAAGGCTAAAATTTGGAAAAGACCAAAAGAGAGAAAGCGAGAAAACCCCGGCGTCGACAGCTGGCGACTCTGCTGGGGGACATTAGAGGGCTTAAGCCGCATTAAAATCTTGATGCTATTCTATCCTTTAAAAAATTCATGGAATATGTGTGTTGCATGCGATATTTTGATCTTTTGTGTTTTTGTTGTGTGAATGCGTGTTTTGTCCAATGAATGAATGATTGAATGGAATGGCTTTACTTTAAAGAAATCATTTGCATACGGTGAGGACGATGAATGTGAATGTATGTTGAGAGAGTACTCCTCCTGAGGCGAAACACTGTCGGTGTTGCTTATTACTGGACTCGATGGGGCTGCTCCCCGGAGATGGCTCAGGAAACGCACCACTCAAATCCGCTCCAATCGAAAGGGTTCAAAACGAGTAGATTGCCGAAGATTTGGGAACCTTCATGCCGAAAAGCCCGTGAGAGTAACCCTAGGATAGGTCATCCTCAGAATAACCCAACGCAGGAAAAGTCTCTTCATGCCTTTTACGTTTATATGTCTAAATGTCATGATCTCATTCAATACTCATACATCCCTTTTCTATGTCGAAAGAGATTACTAACCGCTTGTGAATTGCAGGGAGGAATAGTTGGGGGAGCATAATATAAGCATGTTTAGCATTGGTTATGGCACTAAAGGACTACTAACTTTCTCTTTTGCAGGGAAAAGATTAAAGAACCCCAAAACACAAAAAAATTTATAGCTTTAGCATGCATCCTTGTTTTCAGTTCCCAGGACTAAACTTTCGAACCATTTGTCTCTGTAGGATTGCTCCTCAAACTCGTTCGCAGTCTAAGAAAGCCCAGGTCTCTACCTCTGAAATGGCTGATTCTTCCTAACCATAATTCCATATCTCGGGAGGAGTTTGATGATTTTAAAAGACAGATGATGGAAATGGCCACAATGTTAAAGGAACAGTTCTTAATCAGACAGGATCCGGTAAACCAGGGATCGCATAATACTCCCACCACCAGGGGATGATCAGAATCCTCCTAAAAATGGTACAAACTTGCTTTAAAGATGACCAACCCGATCAAGGACGAGCCAGAGTCATCCCAAAGGCCGTTCCCATACCTAGCAGGACAGTGATTACTATCCCAGAGGAAGGGGACCATGACGACCTTCGGAGAAAAAATGAAATACATGGAGGAAAACCATCCAATCTCTAAAGGGCATAGGCTCCCTGGGCAGGGTTTAATTACTCGGATTTATGTGTTTTCCCGGAGCCAGATATCCAGAAAAGTTCAAAGTTCCCGAGTTTGAAAAATACAATGGAAAGGGAGACCCCTATACACACTTGAAAATATACATTGGAGAACTCGGGGCTTATGCGAAGACGAGGGGTGTTAAGAATGCAGCTATTTCAGAAAAGCTTAACAGGGGAGGCGAGAATATGGTATTGCCCGCCTCGACAACGCCCCGAAATCCACAACTGGGAGGAATTGGCCCATACTTTCTTAACCCCAATACAGCTTTCAGGCCCAGATGGCTCTTGACAGGTACCAAATGACAAAGGTTAAAAAACAGCCTAGGGAATCCTTTAAGGGAATATGCGCAAAGATGGAGGGGCATGGCTGCCCAGGTAACTCCCCCGATGAGCGAATCAGAGATGGTAATGACCTTTGTAGACATTCAGGAGGCACCGTATTATGAGAGGGTCATCTCGGGGATTGAAGACCTTTTGCGGGAAATGATTAAACATGGAGAGGATGGTTGACTGGGTTTGAAATCGGGTTAAAAATCCGGGATTCTTACTGCTTTAGAAACTGCTTGCGAGCAGCAATACAGAATGGAAACTATGGTAGCACTTCCCGGAGAGTCCAAAAGAGGAAGGAAGAGGATGTCTCCCTCATCCTACAAGGGTCGTCCAGGTAAAGCAGAAAGCCATCTTCCGGTACAGGCACAGAGGGGAGGGCCACCCCGACAGCCAAAATTTCTCATGATCAAAGAGCAAGAGGGCGCGAAGAAGATATGAGGCCTCGCAAAACCGAGTATTCACCCCGCTCGGGGAGCCCGCTGGAACGAGTATTAGCGGTATTAGTAGCCCAAAAGAAGATTGTTGGTTTGGCACCCCCGAGTGACCCAAAGGGTAGAAGGTTTGACCCGAGCAAGCGGTGTGCATACCACTCCAGTTCCCCCTGGCCATGATACACAGGATTGGCTGGACGTTAAAGCATCGAATCCAAAACCTGATTGACAGTGGAGAGATTGTGGTGGAACAGCCGGATTCCCCGAATGTTAAGGCAAAATCCCCTGCCAAGACATGATGGAGGGGGGACGTCAATGCGACGGAGGCAAGTGAGGCTGGGGGGCCGCCAAGGTTGAACTATGTGCAGAAAGTTGAGGAGATGATAAATGTGATACATGACCATGGGAGTGCTGAGGGTGGCCAACGCCATCAAGTTGATAGGGGTAAGTTACGAATAACATAGAGGGACCTATCAAGTTGACTGCTCCGAGGCCCATCATTTTTGCCTTGCAAGGCCACAACTCTCCTATCAGTAGTCTGAAGAGTGTATCCTGGAATTATGGGGGGAATACCAGAGGAAGCGGCCCCAGTTGTGCTTCCGTGACGACCAAGGGGAACCCCTTATATCTGCCGGGCGAGTCCTTGAGAGCCAAAAGAGAAAAAATGAAGAGGTTTCCGAGGAAAGGGCCATAGAGTTTTTGAAAAAGGATGGATCACCCAGAAAATGAGGGGGATCCAGATTTTAAATGAGGAATCAACCCTAACATCAGGTCGTGGACTTGGTGTTGTCATCCAGTGAGCATTGCAAAACCCTGATGAAGGTTCTGGAGGAGGCATTTGTGCCCAAAGAAATTAGTGAGGAGGGTTTCGGCCGGTTGGTAGGCCACTTATTGGAAACCGATGCAATATCCTTTACAGATGAGGACATTCCCGAAGAGGGAAGGGTGGGCACCGAAAACCGCTACACATTGCTGTAATCTCCTCAGGATATGTCTTGAATTGTGTACTTATCGACGGGGGATCGTCATTGTATATATGTCCTCTCAGTACGCTGAATAAAATGAACAACAGTCCCAAGCGCCTGCGGGCCAGTCATGTGGTGGTTCGGGCTTTTGACGGATCCCGGAGGGACACCATCGGAGAGATAGAATTGCCAGTGGAGATAGGACCCTGTACTTTTTGATATCTCCTTCCAAAGTCCTGGATTATCACGGCAAAGCTACAAACCTGCTGTTAGGGAGGCCGTGGGATTACACAATTGGCCGGTGGCGGGCATGTATCCTGCTCCACCGCTCCACCAACATAATCCAAGTTGATCATCGATGGGAGAAGTCTTTGGTAACAATTCTCGGGCCGGAATGTGATGACCCTTCTCCTACCCAGGAGTGGCCTACCTACCAGTAATCATAATGGTGGATGAAGTCAGCGGGCGCCTGCCAGCTTTTCAAGCACTAGAGATTAGAGAATAGCACTCCTCCAATTATAGATGCCATGGGAGCTCTAGCTGTGAAATCCAAGGGAATCTCTCCGGTAAATCTCACCCTTTGGTGGCAAGGGAAATGAGTTAAAATTGAAACTTCCCAAACCTGGACAGGGACTAGGGATAAACCAAGTCAGGGAGGATTCCGGAGCCCAATTCCACCCTACCACTAAGCAGATAGGGCAAAGCAGTGTGGATTGGGATACCTTATGGGCGCCCAGTACGGGGACACCGTCAGGAGTGCCGGACTCCGATTTTCGTACTTAAGTTTGGCAAGTCCCAGTCGTAACCAAAGTCGACGATAAGCAGGGGATCAGCGGACCTATGATTGGGGCAGGGAATGAAGAGTTAACCCCCACACGTAATGAGTCGGCCCGGAGGGAAAGTTTCCTGCAGGAGGTCGCAAAAGAGTTTGAAACCAACTGCTACATCCCCGGGACAATCAACAAGCAGTAAGGAGGGGACGAATATTATCGCACCATCGGGAGCCCAACAAGTTGTGCCTGTCATCGATTGGGCAGGACTGATTATTCCTGGAGAGGGTATCGAGGAGAACTCAGGCGACGTATCCGTAATCATCGGGGAGGTGTCCGATGTGAGGACCTCTTTCATCCAGCGCATTTCAGCTGACCTGACCATCGACAATTGGACCCAGAAACCAGTGATATCCAAACAGGGGTAAAGCTCGACGGCAGGGTGGTTGACCCCAGATGATGGGGGAATGAAGAAGTTTTATTTTTGTTGTTGTTTTATTTCTGCATCATTGTGTCGTTTCTTCGTGTTATTTGAAATTGCGATCGTCGTGAAAAAATGATTTATATATTGACAAGTATTTTGTTTCATGTCAGGTGTACCCGTTTGAGTAATCCTTGCCTAACTAGATGGTCCTTCAAATTTGAATGATGATTATGATTTTGACATTTGAGCTGGGATTTCGATTTAATGGGCATTGAACAAGACGAGACAGATTACGACGACGCACCTGACGAGATCAAAGGATGGGTCGAGGATAAGCCCAAACCCAACTTGGACCAAACCATCACCGTTGATATTGGAACCCCTGACAATCCAAAAGAACTCAAGATAGGGACAGATCTTAACCCCAGCCAAAAAGCAGAAATAATTGAGTTACTAAGACAATATGAGGATGTCTTTGCCTGGTCGCATGAGGATATGATTGGATTGTCCACCGACATTGTGGTACACCGATTACCCATCAGGGAGGGCTTCAGGCCTGTCAAGCAGAAACTGAGGAAGTTGAAACCTGAGTGGAGTTTAAAGGTGAAGGAGGAGATCATCAAGCAGTTCAGGGCGGGAATCATTATGGTATCTACTTACCCGGAATGGCTATCCAATGTGGTCCCAGTGGCTAAACCTGGAGGAAAGGTGAGGGTATGCGTGGACTACAGAGATCCCTAAACAAGGCCTAGTTCTTCAAGGCACCTAACTTTCCTGGTGCCTTTCATGACACATCTCTGGTAGATAACACCAGCCCGATACGAATGTACTTCTTTTGTGGATTGACTTCGCAGGGATTATCATCAGATAATGGTGGCGGAAGGTGAAGATTCGGGAATAAGAAAAAATACCGCATTGCATCACTACCCCTGGGGGCACTATTCTGATAATAGACGACTGGCTTTTCGGTTCTCACATAATTAGCAGAGGGTGGCTACTTATCAGAGCGGCCCCCTAGATGGCCCCTTGTTCCCACGATCATTGATGCACAAGGAAGATAGAGGTCTACTGTGGATGACATTATTGTGGACAAATCAACAGGTAAGAGTTTCCGCCGATCATATAATCTACAATCTCAAGCAACAGCTATTTCGATCGGCTCAGGAAAGTATTAAATTTTGAACACTCAATCCAGCCAAGTGTGCCCATTTCGGGAGTTGCAGTCATGGTAAGCTCTTGGGACTTGGGATTCTCTGGTTAGCTGGATCGGGGCATTGAGTTGGAATCCACGCCAACCAGATTAATGGCCATTGTTGGATATGCCAGCACCTCCGCACATGAGAAGGAGATAAGAGGATTCCTGGGGAGAAATAACCCACTTCATCCAGCCGTTTTTATATCTCACTTGTACGCACTACATGATGGAGCCAGATTTTTAAATATTGTTAAGGAAAGGGTGGCTTCCCCAAGAATGGAATGGAGCAAGTGTCAGAGGGCCTTTATCAGCATCCATTAAGAATACAAACTGAACGGATGGCCCACCAGTGCATGGTACCCCCGACAAGGATGGTGAATCCCTTTGTTTTATGGTATATATCGCGTCCAAATGCCCATCGCCGGATGGGATGTAATGTTGGGACAGAAAAAATGAGGCGGGTAAAGAGGCAGAGGCCATCTATTACCTCAGCCAAAAAGATTTAGCCCAATTTGTGAGCTAGAATTTACACTCCGCATCGAGAAGGACTTGTTGTGCTCCTGGCCTGGGCTTGACAGGGGGAGATTAACAGCACTACCTCCATGGGCATAAAACGTACCTCGATCATCCAAGAATGGATTCCCTTAAAATATCATTTTTGAAAAGGCCCATTGCTGAACTATGTCGAGTATCCAGATTGGCAGTTATTTACTCTTACAACAGTTTTGACATGGTGTACTGTGGACCCATGAGCAAGGCCATGAGAACGGGTCAGGGAATTGCCCGATCAGTTGGCTGGGAGAAAGTAAACCCAGTCACCGGTAGGGCCGGAGCCTTATAGAATACTCCTCAATTCCGGTGCGAGGATTATATTATGGGGTATCGCAACGCCAACGAAAATGTTGATGTACGGGGGGGGAGGGGACAATTTTGTGAAGCTGTATTTTGCAATGGTGCCATTGAATGCCGAGGGGGCCGGCAGGAGACGGTAGCGGTCCTAGTCTCCAATCACCGCAAGAGAACAATAGATCCTGGCGTGGGGACCCACCCGCTTCGTTACAGCAATTCGACACAAACTCACCGCTAGAATAAGAGGGGGTGTTATCTTGGGACTCCGGATTGGACCTGCGACATGGGAGTAGTAAGGAGACTAGCAGTGTTGGGGGTGGGGATTCAGAATTGGTAATCAGAACAAACATTCGGAGTGATACATACACAAAGGAGCTTCGGTTACTTCCATACCACATCGTAGTTGTGTCCACCCAGCTTATTTGCAAGAGTTCGAAGATTATAGACTTTCCGACATATTCCTCGGGGACGAAATGATTTTGGGCCGATTGCATCTGGGCGGGACTTTGGCTTCCTTAATCCACGTGATCAAGAGTAGAGGACAGTCCACAGATTGAGATAACCGTACAGAATGCCCCGGCATATGAGGAAAATGTGGTCAGGCTGGTTATCAACACACGAGGTGGTGGTTGACGAGGCAGCCCGTTGGTATCGACGACATTAAAAGGAATATCTGAGAGACAGAATCCCTTCCCGATCAGGCATAAATCGGACTGAAAGGATGAGAATTCATAAAGATGGCTGATGTAAGTTTTACCTGAGTGGCGATTCACTTTACAAAAAGGGATGCCGGGGGTTGGGACTGTTGCAGTGCATAAGATTGAAAACATCAGGCCCCTAACCGAAAGGATTTTAGAATGTAAATACATGGTGGAGTGTGTGGGCCCCCATATGAGTGGACCGAATGCTTTGCCAAAAAAGATTTTTGAGGACAGGGCATTATTGGTTGACGACCGCACGCTGAGGGGCCGATTGCGATGATCATGTCAATACAGGTGTTATCAATGTCAGACGCACGTGGTAATGTGATCAACATACGCCTCCCCATGAAACTGCACTGGTTATGACCTAACCACACCGTGGCCATTTTTCGATGTGGGGAGATGGATGTAATCGGACCCATAGAGCCCAAAGCCAAGCAACGGGCACCGGTTCACTTTTTCGTCAATGATCGATTATTTACACCAAAATGGGTTAGGAGGCAGCTTCTCTTCCCTAAAGTAAACTCAGGAGGTCATCGTCAGCTTCATCATCGATATGATGTCATTTATGCCGATATGGGCAACCTGAGGTTGTGGTTCTCGGACGAATGCCAATTGAATTTAAACAACGCCCTCATGAAAGGACTTGGTTGTGACCCAGTTCAAGATTGAAGCACCCTCACAATTCCGTTCATTTAACGTCCCACAATAAAAATGAATGGGGCCCTAAGGTGTGAGAGGCGGCCAATAGGGAGGAACATCAAGAAGATCATGGCGAAAATGTCTGCAAATCATCGGGGGATGGCCGGATCTGTTACCCCCCTCACCCTGCTGGCATTATCCGAACGGTCCCACGCGTACTTATTACGGGAAGCAACCCCTTACGCCTTGGGTATATGGAAATGGAAGGCTTTGGTCCTGCCTGTTGAAGTTGAGGGATGGCGTCTGCTCTCCAGAATAATGATCGATGCTCAGATAAGGCGTGAGGAGGATTGGGATGCAAAGTCGATACGACCAATTGGGCCCCTAATTGCTTGAAAGGAGGGTCGGCTGCTGTTTGGTTGGCACGGCCAGCTATATTCAACAGGAGGATCTCCCGATCATATGACAAAAAAGGATTCAGACCTCGGAAATTTCAGGAGAATGACCATGGTGCTAAAGTGGGAAATCATGTCTTGGTCAGGACGAAGCCAGGGGGAAGTTTGCCCCGTACTGGAGTGGGAAGGGGCCATTTGTGATCAAGAAAGTGTACTATCCGGAGGGGCCCTCACATATTGCATAAGAAATGGATGGTGGAGGTATTTCTTCCACAAACCACCCTCCTCAATGCTAATGACGTTCGGTGAAGCGGTTCTTAACGCTTAAATTATCAGTTCCTTTTTTTCTCTTTAGAGGAGACGAACTACGTAGTGACCTTGATCTCCCCAATCTTGTGGGTATGGTTACGTAGGCAGGCCATCATGTGCGCGGGCGGTCCGATCCATTTAAATAATAATCCATTCTTTCCCCAACCAAAACCTAATTTTCGATAGCCCGAATAGTTATTAACCTTCCTACACCATCAAACTCTTCCCAGAAAACCAACTAACTGCCTAACCAGTTTTCATCCCAGAATACATACCCTGATCCAGACCCAAATCCAGTTATCCCAAAATCTTGGAGATTCAATTCCCCGACGAAATCAAAAGGTGTGCGGGGCAAAAATATCTGTCAAATCTCCATCAAGTCCTTGAGGAAAAGAAAGAAGGCGAAAATGTACAAAAATTCATTGGTCAGTTAGATAAAATGAATGATCCAATGGAGGGCAAATGATACGACAAAAGGGGAAATATGACTAAATTTAAATCGCATTGTCTATATATATATAATAATGTCGTTTTTATTACAAGATTTATCTTTCAATAACTGATTGTTGTAATCCAACATAGTCTGTGTGCAGGAAATTAGAAAATTAATCTACAAATCTGGAAAACTAGCCGGAAGCAGGGATGAGGACAGGGTGGTGGATAGATCTGAAGCATCAAGCATTCATCCTGCAATCTGCTGCCGGCTGCGCCCATTCATATCAATACGATCCTAGTAAAGCAATAGCTCGGCTGACAGTCCCAAAATGAGCATCTACCACTGCCTTGGTCTGAAAATACAATGGCCTCTCTATCAGCAATGGCTAGCATCTCTAGCCCCGAATGGCCTCATTCTCTCTCTCGGCAAGGGCGGCATCCCTCTCGGCTTCAGTTGTAATCAGCGCCAGGCCGGAGTCGGGAATCCTCAGCGACCCGACTCGGGGGCTGAATCGACTGAAATGGAGTGGTCTGTGGTATCTTCTGTGAAAATCACTCCAGAGTCATCAAAGGCCCCAGTCCGACTCAAACTAGCCGAATCCAGGTCTCCAACGCAACCACTGTACGTAGGCAAATGTCTGGATGTGACAGCTAGCACTATATTCAGCATAGATCCTGCGGATCCCAAAGCTCGGTCTTATACCTGCAATAGATCCCTCTCTGTATAGGATGATATAAGGAATCGGTATGCGGCTGCACCCGCAAAGGGGTGTAAATCCTGTGTCTGATCAAACTGCCCCATAACCGCCAGGGGATGATAGGTCGTCGTCACGCCCCTTAACCCAGCATATGGGAATGGAAATCCATGCCAGGCACATGAGTCAAGAAAGCTCATGAAGGAGCAATAGCCGAGTAAACCAATTAGATGAAAGGGGTCCTCAATGATAGACAAAAAATAATGTCCAGGAGGCCACACCAGTGCAACGCGCAGTGACGAAGCGGAAAACTGCGTGGTTATGTCCCATGGCTGAAGCAAAACCCTTGGCGACGGAAATGGCCGATGGGACTAAGATGACTCATGAACCACATGTACAATAAGGTCGAACTCCCTCTGAAGAATCTCCCTCGGAAGGACTGGCAGTATGTGGCCGACTATATAGGTATCCGCCAATATCATGGGGAGAATGGTGTGATCCTCCTGAAGGGCCCGAACCGGCCGCGCAACAATCCGCATGTCCAAATGATCGGATCCTGCAGGCAAATACAAAACTGAGACTTGACACAGGCCATCAGAACGCCCACTCTCAAGGCATCCCAGCGCTCCTCGGACACGGAAAAATCACCGAGGAAAAGACGACGGAAACTGTCAGGTGAGCCGAATCGGTCAATCAAGAATTGAAGAGGAACCATATGGTCTGATGTGGTTACCGGTAATAAGACAGCCCTCCGCAAACCGGTAAAAGTCAAGAATTGACGGCGCATGGAACCAACAGTAACCCTAGCACAGGGACCATCCAAGGGCAAGCCGGTGAATGCGAGCATACTCCTCAAGGGTGGGGGGTCAGCTCTACTGTCCCAAACCTAAACACCTGACGGGCAGGGGCCCAATGGCTCAGAAGACCATCCACAAAGCCCGCTGGCACCTGGAAGGTTAATAAGGACCAAGAATGTCCCAAAAGACCATCTGCGATAATCCTGTCTGCCGGCAGTAAACTGTCCAACCAGCGGAAGAGGCTGCCGACCAACCCTGTGGGAGGAATGGAATCCAAACGAGTCACGACATCCGAGGACAACATCTGAAAAAATAGTATCAAAAAGACTGTACAGGGGTCATTCTCTATCCATAAATAAAAGCATGCATCATACAGTTAATAATAAAGCAGGTGAATTCCATAGAGATGAAAAAGAACTGTGCGTAAATAAAATAAATGAGTTCAGTACATATTGCATAAATGAAAAAGAAATCTAAGCAGGTGCCGATACAAAAGGCCCTATCCTATCCTGGTCTAAAATAAAATCAGTTTCATCTATGAAAGCAGGATCCTCGAACTGATCCCCTGGAGTCGTCGAGCTCGCGGAGGACCAAAGTTCATATCAGGGATGTAGGGATGCGCTGTGGCATCAGATGAACTCGGGCCTGCATCATAACCTGCACCGTCAGGATCGTAGGTGTAAGCCTCCTCCGGGGCCCGGCCCCAATCCTCGAATAAACAGCGACAAACTGATCTACCTGACGGGTCAATGAGGCGATCTGCTCAGCGTGGGTAGGCGTCCGAACACAGGCAGCCCAATCGGTCATCGTCACCGAGCCTGGAACCATGTCTCCAAGGAAGAAAGTGGCCCGAGTCTGAGGACCGATGGTACGGGGCACCCACCATGTACGGAATGCATCACTCGTTAGTGGGACCCGTGGAAAGCATCCGACCATCCTCCCCGGCGAGCATGATCTCCGAGGGCTGAGAATCCAGCGGCCAGAAAGTAGTGAAAGAAAGGGAGTGCGGGATTGCGGATCTCTCCAGTGACGCATCTGAATGCGCGCTCTCCCAGATACATCACCCAGCCTCCAACACTCTGCAAAGTGAGGCGACGGGTGGAAAGCTCGAACTCCGGGCCGGAAGGATGCCCGTCAGCAAACCCCACAGTCAGATGCTCGGAGAGGTAGGGAATCCAGACGACGTCGGCAGCCGTGATCAACCTCCAGCTGAATACGGACAATGTGCAAAGCTGCCCGACACGGGGACCTCCTCCAGAGTACTGTGATGCCATCGCCGACCCCGAGGATAAGTGTCCGGGCCCAGAGTAGTGATAGGCCTCAGACATGGCAGCCGCTCGTAAGCCCAGAACTGTGAATAGAAACAAGACAGGGCATGAGTCACTATCAAATACAGAAAAGAGATGAAAGGAAAAGAAATACAGTAAGAGAGAGGAGGAGGGGACTCACCAACAGAAAATGGTAGAAGCCGAGCCAGGCATCAGTCTGTCCCTCTGAGCGTTAGACGCATGCCGTGGAGGAAATAGGCAAAGGTGAATGACCCCCAGTCATAATCACCGATGCGGTCCACATCTCTGACCGCTCCTACGACGCTGAAATGAATGGTGGAGGAGTTGTTCCCCAGAAAACAACCCCTCATGATGGTCAGGAACAGGCGTCGTAGCAGAATGTCCCTGGTGCCCTGATCTGCTGGAATAGGCAGCGCATAGAGACCCCCGACTGCATCGACTGCCAAGGCACCAGATCGGATACTGCGGGCCTTAAAGACCCGGTCCTCAACAGCGAAGCCCAGCAAAGCTCGAACCTCCACAGGACGTGATATCAAGATCCAAGGGGATGCGGGACCCGGTAAACTCAATGCCAGTAATGTACCTCCAGTCCCATGGGGTCAACACGACCTCGCAGTCGAGGAGATGAAGAGACTGCGTCTGGTGGAACCATCGCTCGGAATAAAGCCTCATGTAACCCCAGGGGCACTGGCGGGGGATGATAGTGAAGAAATGTCGGAAGCCCCAAGAGTCCACCATCGCCCGATAATCACTGTGCAGGGCCGCGTAAAGGGAATAGATGTTGAACCAGTTACCCTCGGCTGGGTAAACTCGGGTACCTGGGGCAATCACCAAGGGGTCAATCCGGGTAAAAGGAGAATGGAGAAATTGAGAATGAAATCAGAATAGAGCTGAAATATACCTCGTTAGCCACGAGAGATGCCGAGGGGGTGACGACTGAGATCCCGACCCAAAAGATCGGGTATCTGCACAGAGGCGCCAGAAGGAGCCTGATGAGTAGATGGAGCCGGAGTGCTGGAGGATGGCCCCTCTGCCGCGACCTCCGGTGGAACAGCCTCCTCAACGTCCGGAGGACCAGGACGATTAACAGCCTCCGTCAAACGATGAGCCTGACGGGTCCGAGGAGGAACAGGAGTGGGTGCAGCCCTACGACGGCGAACACCCGGAGTAATCGAAGTCCGAGAGGCGGAGGAGCTACTGGGCGCATCACGATCCATAGCTGGAATAGAACGGGCGAGAAAGAAGGTAAGTTTCCTTTTAAAATTATGTAATGAACATTTCTAAATTTCTAGCCTCATCATATGATTAATGCAACATGATGCATGCTTAAAAAAAAAAAAAAAAATAAAAAAATAAAAAAAAAAAAAAAAAAAAAAAAAAAAAAATCGGCAGAGTTCCGTTTGTAAATTGAACATCCCAGGCATAAGCCAAGCGTGTTTTCCATCAATCAAAGCCTCAAACAGATTTAAATTGCATTCATATATGTAATTACAGCATGTAATGCATGATTTTATTGCAGAAAAGGAATAACAATATGTGGGGACCGCCTCATGAACATAAAATAGGACTCACATAGTTGATACATAGCATGTATATATGATGATACATTACAGTAGCATTGTAAAGCAATACATTTTATCTCTAAACATGCAAATAGTCAAATGTAATAGCAAAACATTGACGAAATTGAAAAGTGGACCGGTCAAAGTGTTACCTGTAGCGTGTAGATCAATCCTACCCTACCGGAACAGTTTTTTTGCAGGAAGGAAAGTTGAAAAAATCGACAAAAAGCCCTTGCGAACAAGCAAAAATCGCGAGGAATATGTGTGAGTTGGGAAGTTGAAAGGTGACAGATCTGGAAGCGGGACGCGGCATATAAGCCCGATCTTGGCCGCAGATGTATCTGCGGCTGGGCCGCAGATCCATCTGCGGCTGGCCCTTGGTGGGTCCCACCTTGCTCCCTTGCAACCATTTGACGTGTTGAAGTGGAAAAGTATACGAGATGGGTGACCGACGACGATACCCGGCCCCGACATGACGAATCGGACCGGCGACGATAAACCGGCTGATCACAAGATGGATGACCGGCGACGATAAACCGGCTCCGACAAGATAACCAACCGGCGACGATAACCGGGGGTTACGAGAATGGGTGACCGGCGACGATACCCGGCCCCGACGAGACGATCGACCGGCGACGATAACCGGCTCCAACAGATAACCAAACCGGCGACGATAACCGGGGGTTACGAGATGGGTGACCGGCGACGATACCCGGCCCCGACGAGACGATCGACCGGCGACGATAACCGGCGGATCACGAGATGGATGACCGGCGACGATAACCGGCTCCGACAAGATAACCGACCGGCGACGATAACCGGAGGTTACGAGATGGGTGACCGGCGACGATACCCGGCCCCGACGAGACGATCGACCGGCCGACGATAACCGGCGATCACGAGATGGATGACCGGCGACGATAACCGGCTCCGACAAGATAAACCGACCGGCGACGATAACCGGAGGTTACGAGATGGGGTGACCGGCGACGATACCCGGACCCCGACGAGACGATCGACCGTCGACGATAACCGGCGATCACGAGATGTATGACCGGCGACGATAACCGGCTCCGACAAGATAACCCGACCGGCGACGATAACCGGAGGTCGAGATGGTGTGACCGGCGACGATACCCGGCCCCCGACATGACGAGTTGACCGGCGACGATAACCGGCGATCACGAGATGGATGACCGGCGACGATAACCGGCTCCAACAGATAACCAACCGGCGACGATAAACCGGGGGTTACGAGATGGGTGACCGGCGACGATACCCGGCCCCGACGAGACGATTGACCGGCGATGATAACCGGCGATCACGAGATGGATGTCCGGCGACGATAACCGGCTCCGACATGGGCAGGACCGACCGGCGACGATAACCGTGGGGTTACGCGATGGGTGACCGGCGACGATACCCGGCCCCGAACGAGACGATAGATTGAAACAGTGAAACCCAAAGACTAACAAACACGGTCAAGGGGTTGATACATTGACACTCTTACGAATGTCTTGCATGCATTACATCTTATGTTGCATCATAAGCTATATGTGTGGCATCATGTATGTACTGTCATTCTTATGCACTGTCCATTCATGCATCGAGTGTCTATTCTTTATCCTGCTCATTTCATTTATCATTTCATAAACATGATAAAGAGGGGCAGCTGCTGTAGACACCCAAATTTTGCGTTTCCTTCTACTAACCATGACAGGAGGGCGAAATCGACAATTGAACCGGGCTTGCGGAAGCAAAGGAGCGGGCACAAGGGCGAGCGCCCGGCACCGCCGCAATGATTTTGGGCAGCCCAAGTCGACGTGACAGCATGACCGTCCAAGGCAGGCACTTCCGAATGAGGTGGCACGTCTCCCGGAAATTCCCGGACTGCGGGAAATACGAGGCCTGTCAGCGAAAACCGACGTTGCGGTACGAAAATCGAGGCGTGGCACGAAAATCGAGAAAGTCAAGCCCGCCCTTAGCCGCGGATAGATCTGCGGCCAAGTGGGTGCGCCAGCACGAAAACCGGGAAATCAGCACTCAGCAACTGAGTGCGATGGGAGGCGTGCCAGCTGGCCAGCCGCAGATCTATCTGCGGCCAGCCGCAGATAGATCTGCGGCTGGGCTCTGGCCAGCCTATTTAAGCCAGAGCTTCGGCAAAGCATACAGGAGGTTCAGCGAATTTTGGGAAAGAGGAAGAATTCCAGCGGAAAACAAGCAGCAAAAGATCGGAAATTGAGAGGAAAAAGAGGGAAATTTTGCAATCAAATAGGAAGAAAAGAGAGAGAAAAAAGGAGGAGAGTAAATTCAATTCTTTTGATTTTGATTGTATCAATACACTCCTTATTCAATTCAAATACATCAAGTTTACATCCATTTGGATATCAATTGCAAGGTGAAATCTCTTTTGTGATATCAATTTCTATCATATCATTTGATCAAATTAGATGTAATTTTTTTCATGTAATTTATTGATTGAAACAATGAATTAGGGATTGTGAGTGAAGTTTCCATCGGAATGAAACTCTTCCTAATAACCCGATGATATTCGTTCATTAATTTTCTTTGTTTGTTTTTAAGGTGTTATGTTTGGTATCAATTCCTTTAAATCGTTGTTTTATGGATGCCTTGGTATTGTTAGATTATCCGGGTTGGTTTATTTTCTTGTAATATCCGATTGTTTGTTGGATACTTGGTTGTGAGCCTAGGAAAGCGACCCCCGGGGTCCCAATCCGATGATGGACATATCTTGGTTGTAAGAAGTAGAGATGGACGTAGTTCTCATTGTAAATATGTAATCGTTGGGCCTTAAAAAACGACGCTAAGGCGAGAATCGTGCTTAAGCCCCGAAATAGTGAAATTTGTGATTGTTGGCGTTCGGGGATATTTTGATGGCTTATCATGCCCGATGAATAGCCCGACGCGTGTTTATGTTCGATTTGAATTATGACACGAAATTGATTTCAAAGCTAAATGATAAGAGTTTCATAAAATCAATCTAAGTTGGTTATTAGAATCAGGTGGTTAAATTTTGAGAAATGTTATTGAAATGTCGATTCATATCTAACGAGGAAAGCTAAAGAAAAAATCGTTTTCCAAAACAACACACGAAATGATTTTATAAATAATTGTCGTTTTATTAAATCTTTGTGGCATAGGGTGAAAGAGATCCTAGAAATTGCCCATCATTTTATGAAAGCAATGTATAGATCTCGATTCCTATTTTGACGAAGGTTTAAAACTCTTGTTTCGTTAAAACGACACTTAACGAAAATCTCATAGTTTTGATAATTAAAATCAAACCTTTCTCATAAAGAATAAAGCCTTCTCGGGTATACCGAAAAGACATTCCGAAGCATACTCAAATTAAAACCCGATTTTCCCTAAAATCCAAATGACTCTTTCATACAAACTCACCACAACATTCACATAGGCACACACACACACACGCGCGCACCTACATACACATATTCATGAATTAAAGGATAGGAAAGCATTAAGATTGCGGTAACCGTATTTCACGGAAGTCGAGGGATGCCTAACACCTTCCCCTCACTTAAACAAGCCCCCCGAAACTCCATGAATCTCGATTCGCAGACCAATTAATTCGGAGTCATACATGAGCCAGCGATTTATAAAAAAAACGAAAACTCGGATGAGTTGGTACATCCATTTCAAATATACCAACTGGCGACTCTGGTTAATTGGCTCATCATAAAACGCAATCTTTCAAAACCCCGTCGACATCAATGCCGACCTTTTCCAAACGTCATCTAAATCAAAAGGCTAAAATTGGAAAAGACTAAGGAGACGAGAAAGCGAGAACCCGGCGTCGACAATACCTTTTGTGAGATTTAGTTTTTGATTCTCGAATTATACCTTTTGAACCTTGATTGACTAGCGAACCCTTATTGATTCGACTAGTCCATAGTTGATGAGCGTTCTAAATTCTAAAAACGTTATTGAAGTAAATCCAAACCAAACTTACTTTGGTGCGAACTCTGATGTCAAACTGAGATGAACAACCCTTATACAGGGGATTTTATTTACGCTGTCAGCATTAAGATGTTTATGCACATACATGATACAAAGGGCTGATCCCCCTAAGTACGAGAAGTATGGTCCATATAATCTTACGACTGTTAAAGGTTTAAAGTAGAAATACTTGATAACCTGGGACATAGTTCATGGTCTTAAGACCCTCAGATGTTCTTTTGAATCTTGTCTTATAATCTTGACTCAAAAGCTTAATCTTTGATTATTCAATATCCGTTAGTTATTTCGCATGTTATTATTATTGTTGTTGTTGTACTTGCTGGGCAATCATTGCTCATCCTTGCATAATAACATTGCAGCTAAAGTTGAAAGAGTTGATGAGCCATCCACTAGTAAGGGCAAAGGAAAAGCAAACAAGTGATGAAGACTTGTTTTATTTGTTCAAATGATGTTTATGTAATAGACTTATGTTATGTTTCCGCATTGATGTTTGATTAAGGTTAGACGACCTGGGATTTATTTGTTAAAGATGTTGTAACCCTTTAATGGGAGATTTCTATTTTAATTAAGAGTTTTCATTTATATTTGAATGGGTAGTTAGATATGATCTGATGTTTTTGGATAGTGAACACCAAATCCTGAGGAAACGAAGTACCCGGATTTGGGGGTGTCACATTTTATATGGTGTTGGCAATTTACTGAATGGACTTTACATACTTGACTTACATGAAAATATACTTCAAATTGAACAAACTAAGAAAAGAAAAAGAGATGATGTTAATTATACCTTTATGTGGCATTATAGACTCGGTCATATCAATGAAACAAGATTAACCAAGTTGCATCAAGATGGGCTTCTAGAGCTGTCTGATTATGAATCATATCCAACTTGTGAATCTTGTCTCATGGGTAAGATGACTAAATCCCCTTTTAGCCTAGGAATGTTGAGCCCCGAGTGGCTGGAGAGGAGAGGCCCCGTGATATCCATGTTATCCGGGAGTAGTTGATACAGAGAGAGCCATCTCCATTAATCACTGTTGTGGGCCAGGAGCATGAGCCCGAGTTTGATTCAGAGGAGGACTCTGAGGATGTTGAGATAGAGGCTGAGGAGGATGATGAAGATCCCGAGGAGGTACCCCTTACCTCTGTCGATGTTGAGATGTACGATGCATTGTATGATCGTACCATAGAGTTGCGGATAGAGTCAGAGATTTGGAGGGACTGGAAAATAGACGCCAGACTCTTATAGACCAGAAGAACGAGAAAATTGAGGATCTTGATATACGTCTTGGAGACGTGGAGTGGAAGTTATAGTTCAGGCAGAAAGCCAAAAGGAAGACCTTTTAGCTGAGAATAAGAAAATGAAACTTGAAATCGAGAAATTGAAGGATGACCTGAGTGAGGAGTCAGCGGAACGTGCTAGAGCAGAGGATGCTTGGATGAACACCGTTCGACGTGCAGAAATTTCTGAAGAAGGCGAATGGGCAAAGAGGGCTAAGATTGAGGAGACAGACTATACTTTTCAGACAGCGATTGATAGGGCCCAAGATCGAGTTTTCCACTATCCAGTTCAGTTCGAGGACTTGCCATGGTACATGTTGGATCGCAGGACGATGCTCCGTATCATGGAGGAAGAACGTAGGTAAAGTGCGGGGGGTTCGATGCCCTTAGGTAGAGCCGTGGATAGGAGAAAGTTTATTGAAATTATGTGGGTTAAAAAAAAAAAAAATATTATGTGGTAGGTTAATGATTGTAAATTCCAGCGTGATTATACACGAATGGAATATGGACTATTTAATCCTAAAGATTATTTGATCTTGGGATAGTTTTGATGTAAATAGCAGTTGATCCTATCTTTCTATGTTTTAAGACTTTTGAGATGCAATGGAAATATTTAATTTTATTTGAAAGAATGTTATGTTGTTGAATGTGTTTATACCTGGTAATTGTTTGAAGGAGTTAACATTGTTGAAACACTTAATAAATTGAGTGTTTAATCTAATAAGCGCATATTCTTGAACGAGAAAATAGCTTTGCCGAGACGCCAACCACATCAACAAGCTTAGGAGAGCTCATACCAATAACAACAACGACGCCCAAATTGGGCTAATCCTGTTCACATAGTTTGAGTGAACCCTTTTGGCTGGAGCACTATGCCGAAATCAGCCGCAAGCTCCCACCAGGTGACTGTCATTTAAATGACTCTCAAAGCGGTAGGACCGCCTAGAATTTAGGGGTTCCCTGAACCCGATCGAAGCCCAATACCTGGGTGATGGAAATGGAAAAAGTATTGTGACGGTTGCTAGGGTTTTAAGTGAATGGAATCAAAAGACTGCCTTTGGCAACGTTCCATGCTTAAGTACAGAGGCCAGTTACTGGTGTGTAAGCGAATAATTTGGTTTTGAGGAGGTGGGTCAGTGGGTTAGTGTTAATCGCGTTGGGAGATGGTTTAAGGAGATGTATTATTTCCGAATTGCTCTGCAAAATCAAAATAGGAAGATTCAATTCTAGAGCTGACAGCAAACCCGTGGTACCATGACTGTATGTACCGGAATACGCCGCGATTGGAGCGTAATTCAATGAGTTGGCATAGAGTTTCGCATATATACCGAACGTGTGAACACCGAATGAGAGTGAATGGCGAGGAGATTCGAACAGGGATCAGGAATGCACTATTGGTTATACATACAAAGGTGGGTCAATGTTTCTAATTTTAAAACACTTTGTTGGTCGGAGTTTTTGGAGAAGACCGGATTATCACAGAAGGTGGAAAGTACATGCTCTGACTACGTAATTATAAACCAGGAGCAAAAGAAGAAGAAGAAGGGTAGAAATGAGAATAACAAAGCGTAGAGTGGGTGAAGTAAAACCCAAAGATTTTGGTGGGTCAATAATTCCAACAATGAGGAAGTGGGAATAACAAATAATGGATCTGCTAGAAATCAACACGGGAGGTCCAGAATGAAGAAAAGTGTGTAAAGTCTGTGTATACCATTGCTGGGAAGAATCACGTGGGGAGATTTTGCCTGAAAGGGAAGTAGGGTTTGCTACAATTGTGGTCAGGTAGAAGGGCCACCATAACCATCAGAAAATTGTCCGAGAATCCAAAGAAAGGCAGCATGCTTTTCATTTGCGGAAATCAAAGGATCACTCTGGCTAGGGATTGCCCTCCAAGGAAGGCTGCAGGAGGAGCAGGGAGGAACAGGAGGGGAATAGGGGAAACAGAATACAGTAGTGGTAGCACGTTATACTATAAACCGGTATCCCAAAACACCACAACACCAACCCGACCTATCGCCAGGACTTTCAATATGACCTCTGTAGCAAGAATGCCGTGCAGTCTCATGCGATGTCGGTTGTCCAGGTATCATTCCGATTCGAATATTATATAGAAAAGTCTGCTTATGTAATTGTTTGATTCGGGTGAGCTACCTTGTTCATTTATATCCGATGACTTTGCTTAAAGAACTTAGATATTGCCTAAGGAGGGAAATTCATGGATTATCCCTTTTAAAACCATACGAAATTGTGGGGCGCAAAATAGGGACGGTAATTCCTGTTAGGCCACGGTACCACAAGAACTGTTAGAGTGAACATTAAGGGTAAACGTGGATGATCTGTAGATCTGATTCCAATCAAACTTGGGTGAATTTGACGTTTATTATTCGGGAATGGATTGGGCTATAACCAATTGTTTGGATGGAGCGATAATTGATTATTCCAAAAGAAACGGTATTAGCCTTTAATGGCCCCTCCGTCAAAGGTAGTTATTTTTATGGGCAGCAAAATCGCCTAGTACAAGCGAGTTGTCCTGACGATGCATTGCAAGGTCCAAGATAGTTGTTATATCAGGACAAGGCTGAATATGGTATACTTAGACCCTACATAGTTTGATACTCGAAAAGAGAGTACTGAAATTTAGAACGAGATACCCCGTTATGTACAGGGACTTTTGTAGGACCATCTTCCCTAGACGATTGTGGCCTGGACTTCCGCTAGATAGGGAAGTTGAGGTTTTGTAATCGCTTTAGCACCAGGAACTGCACTGATATCGAAGGTCATCCGTAGCCGTAGGGCCCCAGTAAAAAATTGAAACGAATATGATTGGATACAATTTGCCTATGAACTTTTAAGATAAGATAGTATTATTTCAGGACCTGAGCGTTATCGGCCGGTGGGGGAGCGCCGGGTGTTTGTTTGTTAAAAAAAGAAAGGATGGGATTCGTATGCGGACTTTCTGCATTAATTATAGTAGAGTTGGAACACTAGGTCAACGATTAAGAAATAAATACACCGTTGCCGAAGAAAACGGATGCACTTGTTTGATTAAATTGTAAAGGAGCTAGATATTTCTCGGAAGATTAGATTTGAGGAGGTGTTGGGTATCCATCAGGTCCGGAATGGTAAGGTAAAGGAAGATGTACCGAAGACAACGTTTCAGGGTCGATAATGGTCACTACGACCCATCTGCTGGGTGATGTCATTTGGTCTATCAAATGCATCCCGCAACATTTCATGGACTTAATGAACAGGGTGTTTAAGCCATTTTTGTGACAAGTTTGTAAGTAAGTAATTCATTAACGATCATTCCTAATTTACTGTCCAAAACCAAAGAAGAGCATGTTAGAACATATTGTAAGGCTACATTAGAAGTGTTAAGAAGAGAGAAGTTGTGACGACTCTAAGTATTTTCAAAGTGTGAATTCTGGGTAAGTAGCGGGTGTGCAATTTCTTGGACACATTGTTGATTGGACAAGGATGGATATATTTCGGTGGATTCCGTTTCAAAGGTTTTGAAGCAGTTAGTGCTTTAATTGGGAATCAGTCGAAAAAAACCCCAACCCATCCGGGGGACGTAAGAAAGTGTTCCTCGGATTGGTGCGGGTGTTAACTATATAAAGATTTATTCAAGATTATTTTCCAAAATCGCGTACGTCCGTTAACGAATTTGACTAGGACGAACCCCGGGTGTTTGAAGTTCCGTTTTGGACGGAGAAGTGTTGATGGATATAGTTTTTCAAGAATTAAAGAAAGAGGTTGGAGTACCGGCGCCTGGTGATTTGTCTCTACCGGATAAACACAGGAAATTTTTATGGTGTATAGTGATGAGTTGTCGGATAAAGGACTAGGTTGTTAGTGATCTTTAAATGGCAGAACGGTAAAGGTCATTGGCGTCATGCCGTCACGGACAAATAACGGACTAATGCTAAGGGGTATCCGACCCTAGAGGTATTTAGAAATTGGCCGCGGGTTAGTGTATTTGCTTTAGAAGATATAGACAGGTTCCCATTTAATCTTTTATGGGGAGAAGTGTGAAATATATTTTCAGACCACAACGAGTCTGGAAAATATTTTTACACAGAAAGGATCTGAACATGCGCCTCAGTAGGAGATGGTTGTGAATTGATACAAAGATTACGGGACTGCCGAGAAAATTTTATCACCCATCCGGTGTATTAACGCGAACCGTTGTGGCCGACGCCTTAAGCAGACAAGGGTAACGGGAGAAATTGTCATATGATTAGCCGCTCAAGAGTGAGCTAGATTACAAACAATGGGGGGGGGGTGGGGGGGGGGGGCAAAAACCTGGAGTTGTCGAGGTGGAACATTTATCGGGAATAGTGGTGACGAGACAAATTATTTCAATTAAGAATTGGTTCAAAACATTATAGGTAGGGATACGGTTAAGACAAGTATATAATAAATAATACACCAAATTCCAGGACGAAGAAATGTGATCTAGAAATCAGGAAGAGAATTATCTGGAGGGTGGTGAAGATGAAATTCCCAAAGTGGGAATCAATGAAGGGAGTAATTATGAGATGTCGAGGGAAGAATTTAGTGTTACGCCAGAAAGTACTAAGAGGTTAAGAAGAGGAAAAATTTTGAGCTGAGGTTCATAATTCAAGATATTCTGATTCATTCCCAGGTAGTACGGAAGATGCCCCATACCAAAGATTCTACCGACAATACATATTTTGTTGGACCGATATGTCATAAAGAGGAGACAGGTTTCCGGACTGTGTAGCCAAGTGTTTGAGACATGTACCAAAAAAGTTAAAGCAGAACTTCAGAGGGCCAAGATGGGCTATTACAACCGTTTAGAAATCCCAGAATGGAAATTGGGAGCACATCACCCATAGGAATTCGTTAGTAGGGTCTGTCCGTACGACATCAGAAAAGTTTCGTACGCAAATATGGGATTATCGTGGATCCTGTACTGATTGAAATCAAGACACATTTACGTTACCTCCATCAAGATCAAAATTCAATTTGGATCAGTTTAGCGATAGTGTATATTGTTGAAGGAGATTTTTTTTTTTATTTCGGAGGCACGGTGTGTTCCCATATCTATCGTTCTCAGATAGGGGATCCGCGTTTCACATCAAAACTTCTTGGTAAACGGACTACAAGTAATGCCATAGGGAACGCCAAATTTACGTATGAGTACTGGCATATCATCCACAGACCGGCGGACCAAAGTAGGAAAGACACGATTTCAAAAACATTGGAGGGGATATGTTAGGGGGAGAGCTATAGCATCATGGATTTCAAAGGAAATTTGGGGCATGATCACTCTACTTGTTGGTTGGAATTTGCTTACAATAACAGGTTACCACGCAAGTCATTGGCGTGCTCTGCCTTACGAAGCATTGTTACTGGCAGAAAGTGCAGAAACTCCATTATGTTGGGTTGTGAAAGTTGGTGAGAACGATCAATTACTAGGGCACCATGAACTGGTGCAAACCACCGACCGCAAGAAATACGTCAAAGTTAAATCAGGTGGCTAAGATTAGATAGTAGCTCAGGATTAGGCAGAAGAAATATGACCGACCAAACATCGTAAGAATCGAGTGAGTATTATTGAGTCTGGTAGCTTACGTTTTTCTTATAAAAGGATATCCTCCCTGAAAAAGGGACAGATTCGTTTGTGGTAAGAAGGGAAAACCTGAGCCCGAGGTTCATTGTGATCCCTTTGGAAGTAGTTAAGAAGAGGTTTGGTGACGGAGACTCATATATAGATAGCTTTACCTCCAACGCTGGAAATGAACACATCCACAATGTCCCTTTTCAATGTCTCGGTGTTACGCACCAATACAAAACCCGAACTACAAGCCTTGTATATAGAAATCATGCAAACCCCTACAAGTTTAGAAAGATTATTATCACTTACGAAGAAAGAACACCTGGTTCAGGATAGTATGACAGGGAAAGAGCAATATCGTGCCTTCGTGCTACGGAAATAAAATTATAACCTATCTGCTAGAGGTGATTTAGAGGCACACACCATGCTGGGAAAAATGCTACGAGGGAACTCGAATGATTAGATGATGAGAAATTAATCCACAACCTACATTTGCTTTAGTTTATATGTAGCGATATCTTGGGGGCAGAATCATTATGTAAGGGGGGGGGGGGGAGGAAGGAATGTAACGGGACGAGTTAATTGGAGTCGATATGGATTCTGGGGACAAAATCCTTTAGAAGGGGGAGGAAAAGACTTAATTTAATTAATTATGTGTTATACATTAGTTAAATTGATGTGGAGAAATTTTGTCTATTTAAAAGTATGTATATTAATTGAGTTTATTTGATTAAATGCCATTATTTAACTAAGCATGATGTTATTTCTAATTAATTTAATATTAAATTAGAGATTTTTTAATAATTTTTGTCATATTATTAATAAAAGAGAATTTATATTTTATGTGGACTATGTGATTTAATGATAGAATTATTCTATTTTATTTAATTGATATTAAATGAGATTATTTAATTAGGACCTTTTTTAAATATGTGAACATTAAACTATATATATAAAGTTAATTTATTAAATAGTAGAACCAAAAGAAGAGTTTTAATAAGCAAGGCCAACGCACGAGGCCTTAATGGTGAAAAGTTGGAGTCACGTTAAACCCATTTATGGGATTAATGACTAGCATACTCTGCACTTTATTATGATACGCGTGATCTCCATCATCACGGTTTTAGAAAATCAAGTCAGAGAGAAGAGAAGATTGAGGAGAAAATTTGGAGTTTGAAGAAGGAAATATTTGGAGAATTGAGTGAAATTCCTAATCATTTTGTCTCAGCATTTATAAAACTATTAATTTGAAGGTACTTTCCTTTAAAATCTAAACTTCAATTACGGTTTTTTAAATTCTTCCATGAAAGTATTCTGTAAGTTATCTGATAATTAACAATCATTATGTGAGAATTGCATTGTATAGTTGTTTAATAATTTAATTTATAAAATGCATTGTATAATCTACTGTTTAATGGTTATATAGAATTGTTTTAATATGAATTAATTCGATGAGATATCTGGCCCTTGAAAATTGGAAGTTCTGGAATTTACATAGTATGTATGTATGAAATAATGAAACTATATGTAAATGGAAAATTGACTATTTGTTTTTGCATGTTAATTGGTTTAAAATATTGATGACTAATCATGTTTGTGCATTGTTAATAAAAAACGAAAGAAAAAAGGAGTAAGAAAAAACAAGAGTTTAACGGATTAATTTGGTTAAGAACTGAATTCAATTCCAGTGTGTTTAATTACGTTAACCTGTATCAATATCGTAAATACAAAAAACATGAACAGTGGATTTTTAGCCTTTAATTTTGGGTTGTCTCAGGATTGTCATAATAATGTTTGAAAATCGTATTGTGTGTGGTAATGGGTTTTTGATTTTATAACACATAGTGATGAATGGGTAGACCTTAAGTTAAATTTATCATTCGATGATGAAAAACCTTTTGGTGGCCAAATTTGGCATTTTTTCTGTTCGTTTCTTTGGCGTAACTGCAAGGGAACGGATTATCGATAGAAAAAAAGGGGTTCCACCGCCCCGCCGCGGTTATGAATTTCACTCTAGGAATTGCCGTCCCCAGTGGTGGGTCACCGCCCCCCGACGGTTAGAAATAAACTAGTTTAGAAACTGGGCAATTGTCGCCACCGGCAGTAGTGTAGAGTAAGCTCGTCCCCGGCAAGACTTTTGTTTGAAGAAACCCTAACCGCCCCGGCGGGTGTGGAACACGGGAAAACAAAAAAAAAAGTTAAAAATGAAGTAGAGTTAAAATTTTTTCTTCTTTCTATTGTGGAATTATGTTATGTTTATCCGTAGACATATCTAATAGCGTAGGCTAAACATATTAAATTGAGAAGTATTAAAATGGAAATTGGATGAGGAATGAGTCCTGCAGTGTTATATTAATACGTGTAAACTAATTATTGTTTACTGTTTTTATAAATTGTGAATGTAATAGGTTGAATTAATGAACGTGAATTTTAAATTGTATAGTTCTACGCACGAGGGCAAGTATCTTATACCTTAACTTTTTATAATTTACGGCAAGTACCCTTAATCTATTATTTTCGTTATGATTGTAAGCATTGGTTTCGTAATAATAACCTCGATTTCATATTACGCAATGTTCCTGAACTTACTTCTTCTTATCAATATATGTTTTCATAATGCTATTACTTACTTCGAGGCAAGTTATTGATTTCTTATTTCCATTCAATATTTCATGGGATTTCAATGAGATGTTATTTAATTGTCGCTTCTTCTTAATACGTTCAGTTATATAGAACTTATCCAATTGGACCTTTTGTGAGATTTAGTTTTTTGATTCTCGAATTACACCTTGTTGAACCTTGATTGGACTATCGAAACCCTTATTTGATTCCGACTTAGTCACTATAGTTGATGAGCGTTAATTTAAACTTCTAAAAACGCTTTATTGAAAGTAAATCCAAACCCAAACTATTCACTTTGTGGTGCAGACTCTGATGTTCATAACTGAGTATGAAACAACCCTTATAACAGGGGATTTTATTTTACGCGTCAGCGTTAAGATGTTATTGCACATACATGGTACAAAGGGCTGAATCCCCCTAAAGTACGATGGAAGTTAAGGTCCCTATAGTCTTACGGACTGTTATAAAGGTTATAAAGTAGAAATTACTTGATTAAACACCTGGGAACTGTCCAATGAGATGTTCTTTTAGAATCTTTGTACTTATAAAATTCTTGAACTCAAAAGCTAAACATCTTTGATTATTCAATATGCGTTAATTTATTTCGCCATGTTATTATTATTATTTGTTGATATGTAACTTAGCTGGGCAATCATTGCTCATCCCTTGCATAATTAACATTGCAGCTTAAAGTTGGAAAGAGAGTTGAAATGAGCCCATCCACTAGTAAGGGCAAAGGAAAAGGTGAAACACAGTGTATGAAGACTTGTTTATAAATTTGTTTAAATGATTGTTTAATGTAATAGACTTATGTTTAATGTTTCCGCATTTGGGATGTTTTATTTAAGGTTTAGACAACCTGAGATTATGATTTAGTTAAAGTATTGTTGTAACCCTTTAATGGGGAGATTTTCTAGGTTATTAATTAAGAGTATTTTCATTTATAAATAAATTGAATGGGTAGTATAGATGTTGATGTGAATGTATTTTTGGATAGGAGAACACCAAAATCCTGAGGGAAACGAAAGTTTTTTTTTTTAAAACCCGGATTTGGGGGTGTTACACATTTTTATATGGTGTTGGCAAATTTAACCGTGAATGGACTTTAACCATACTTGACTTGCATGAAAAGTATACTTTCCAAAATTGAACACTTTACACTAAGAAAAGGAAAAAAGAGATTAGATGTTAAATATACCTTTATGTGGCACTGTAGACTCGGTTCATATCAATGAAAACAAGGATTAACCAAGTATTGCATAAAGGATGGACTAATTTAGAGCTGTCTGATTATGAAATTCATATACCAACTTGTGAAATCTTGGTCTTATTGGGTATGTAAGATGCCTAAATCCCCTTTTAGTGGACAAAGGCGAAAGAGTTTACAGAGGTTTGTTTAGCGGTTTGTTAGTTACACATAGATGTATATGTAATAGAAGCCTATGACAAACGAATGCACTGAGGAGGGTAAATTCTTTATTTTAGTACTTTCACTGGATGATCATTCTAGATTTGAATATGTGTATTTAATTGAAATACAAATCTAAATTCATATTTGAAAAGTTCAAATGAATTCAGAAGTGAAGTAGAGAAGCCAAAACTGGTCAGAGTATTAAGCTTCTTTCGATTCGGATCGAGGGGGAGGGGTAATTACTTAACCCCTGAGTTTCGTCAATTGTCTCAAAGATAAATATGGTATACTCTCACAATGGACTCCACCAGGGACGCTTACAGATTGAGATGAGTGTGTCCTTGGAAAAGGCAGAAATACAACCCCAAAACATTGTTGGACATGGTATATACGTCCATGATGTAGTTTTACCTGACCCTTCCAGTATCCTTCTAGGGGTTTAAATGACCCTAGAAATCGGCTGCATAAAAAACCTATCTTAATAAGTGGGTACCCTACCAAATCCGTCCCAAAGACTCCATATTGAGTTGCGGATGGAGCAGGGAGTGGAAACCCCAAAATCTTAACGCATGTTAAGACTTGGGCGTGTACTTGTCCAGCTATAATGTCAAAACGGTTTTGGACCATGATAAAGCTGAAGGACTAGATCCGGAACAAATGTAAAAGATTACGTGGGAGGATACCCTAAAGAAACATCAGGAGTTATTATTTCTATCATTCCTTACTGATCAAAAGGTAGTAATTTGGTTGGCAAAACTACGCTGCCTTCTTGGAAAAGGAATTTTTATCCTTGAAGGGGTCAGTGGGTAGATAAGATATATCTTGAAAAAAATTCAAGACCCACAAAACTAACTACGGATCAAAGGTCAGATACCTAACTAAGGTAGGAAGAAACCTACATGTACCTCAACCTATTCGTAAAACTACTAGAAGCGGATGTACCGAAAATACCTGATAGAGTGTGGTTTCATCATAGACAAGATGATGATGGAGGTACCTACATCATAAGATGATGAATGATCCATTGACTTACCGAAGAGGCTCATGTGGAGTAGTAAAGACTCAGAGAAATGGCTAGGAATCCATATCAAATCCGAAGATTTTTGGGACTTCCATGTATTGAAAACCAAGTATGTACTTTGGTTTCTCCACCTGAGGGCATTATGCCTATTGGGTGTAAAATGGGGTCTTTAAGAGAAATGAAAAACTGGAGTGAGATGGGCAAGGTTAGAGACCTATTGTTTGGTGGTTTACCACAACCTATAAACTCGCGCAAGTATACGCCGGATTCTAGACAAGAGTAGTATAAGAGATTAAAGTCCCGGAGTGTCGGAACCCACCTGAGGGACAACAGTACTAACAAGTTACTCATGAATTAAAATGTATCGCAACGGGTCTTATTTTAAACAATCTGTGAAATAAGAGTTGTGTGTTGTCAATCCAATTAGGCAGAAACAATTAAAATCAAAAAGGCGAGTTATATCTCAAAGATGTCAAACCTAGGAATTTTACAATCTCCCCTAAATGCCTCAACCTAATATTCCACCCTAACACTACCATTTAAGCCTAACAAATCACTAAGAATGGTTAATCGAGAACACAACGGTAGGGGTACACATACAACCTCTATTCCGCAATGGTCCAAATGAAATATCCCTTAGCTCGTTGGAAATCAACAATAATTCCTATGGTGACAAATATAACTACGGACTAAGGGTCATTTAATGTTAATCATTAATGGTATTACACAAGGCAAAATTAGACATATTCCTATTCTAAATCATTGCAATTTGATGCACTCATTCCCTAGTGGCAATGGTCATAACAAGTGTTGTTGGTACTTAAGGAAACGGTATATAAACCATCGATTTTCCCAATAATTCAGTTAAATTACCTAATACTCCAATTCCTATTCATCAAGCAAATTGATAAGATAAGCATGCAAGATACAACCAATCCATTCAGAATATTTTGTTTGTTTTTTAATTTGGGGGGCATTTCATTACATTAAATATGAGAGAAATTCAATATTTAAGCTAAATATTAGGTTACATTGCAATCTCATAGAAATGTACATTAGGATTCATAACTTATAGAAACTCAAAATTAAATACATTCAATTGCTAATTCAACATAATTTAACAATTACACGACTGGATACACGAAAAATTGAACGAGGAGAAAACTCCTGCGGCAGGGAAATGTGTTTCAATGCTTCAGCTCAGCCTCCTTGTGGTAGGCTGCCTCCTTCTTTCTCTTCTTAATGGTTTCTCAGTGCTCACGTTAAGTTGTTTGACTAGCTTTTCCCTTATGTATGCAGCAGCTAGGTCCATATAAAGGGAAAAGCAGATGGCTTGTGGAACCGGCCCTTCACGCTAGCGGCGTGGGCCTTGCGCCTTGCATTGGCGCTGCAGCGTGAGCTCCGAGTTTCCCTAGCCAAGGGAAGGCTCGCTGCTAGGCGCCAAACCCATGAAGGATTGACAACTGGTTGCAGCCGCGACGAACTCCGTGCATTTGGAAAGGGCGTGGTTCGCTGCAGCGCCAGACCATGAAGGGAGATGGTGTCGCTGTTAGCGTTGAACTCCGTGTAAATTGGCCAAGGGGTCGCTCGCGATTGCAGTGTGGACTCCTAGGTTTAGCCTTGGGTGCTGGCGGCGCGGGCTTCGTGTTTTCTAGCAATCCAGGGGGTTCCTTTTCCCCTCTTTAGCACCAAATGAAAAACACACCTCCCACCTGAAAAAGCAAATAACACAAAATGGTAAACAGATAAAACAATAAATTTGCGCATAGAAGACACAGAATATATCAAAGCCATTTCTTTAAGTTGAGATTTAAGAACCCGATTCACAGGTATGAATACCCGCTCACTTCAAATACCCACAAACTTATAGCTATTTGCTTTGTTCCGCTAAGCAAACCAAAAATATATTTAAAATTAAAATTAAAAACTCTTAGCCTCAAAGCTTAGGCTGAGAGTGATCTAAACTACTATATTATACCTGCATTATGGCCGTCATAGGGTCAGAAATTACCAATTTCAAGGTAGAAAAACCAAACTCATTAATAAAAAATTCTAGCTCAAAAAAAACCCTCTAGCATAGACTGCTAACTGATCCAATATTCTGTTGTGTGGTGTGCAATTACCAACTGTTACAAACCGTTTACATCTCAAACACAAACTCAATTGCAAAGATGAAATTGTTGACTCAATCACTCATGCTACATCAAACATTTCAGAAACAAGACATCGAGTGCAAGAATAGACCAACTCTGCATTAAAATGCGGAGCAACAAAACTCAGTAAAAGACCTTTGTGCAGAAGTTTTAATTTACATTAGGCTATGGACAGGAGTTACTCCTGTATCGAGCTTGTGTAGAACAATGGGACCTCCCAAGCTTGAAGGCTTTAGGGCATTAGGTGTAGAACACCCCAAGAAATTTACTAACTCGAGTAACAAAGGCCACGTTAAATTAGACTTTGAGCTCAAACTAAAGTTTATTTGATTGCCAAGCATATTAACCTAATCTCAAGAATTGATCCGTCTGCAGTGCCTTAATACCTTTGTGGCTCTTCAAAGTTACCCCATGTAACGAAGTGTTTTGAATCAAGGACTCGCATAGTCAGGTGACTTTAGGGCAATGGGTGTGAAAACACCCCAAATGATCTACTTAACTCAAGTAACAAAGGCCATGTTAAATAGGCGTGGTCCAACTGGGGATTAGCATTTTTTTTTCTTTTTTTTTTCTTTTTTTTTTGATGATAATCAATATGCCAACGAATCTATCTGTTACTTACAATCATTGGATTCACATACGAAAGAACGATGAAAATCTGTATGACAATTACCTTAGGCAAAAACCACTTAGGCTCGGTCAAAATAAAAAATAGTTCTAACATTTGGTATGGTGCGCAGGATAGAATAGATAGGATCAACAGCAGTGCTACACTAAACCAAATGATCTACATGACTATCTATCTCTAAATGTTTTACAACATCATTGACAAAGCAATACCTCAATTCATATCATTGGCCACCCCCCCCAATTAAAATCAAAAATTTCTTTTCATTTACCCCAAGCTAACTATAGCACAAAATAGGGTAATGAAAAAACATGTTGAAAGTCCCCAAACAAGATGGGTAAAAATCAAAACTGGAAGAACACCATAGGCTACTCATGCAGATAAAAACCAGAAACTAAGGCATCCATAAGATAATATACTAATAAAGCATCCATAAGGTTCTAAATAAACCAAACTAATTGCAGCAAGCAGTTCTCCAACATTAAAATATCCAAGGAAAAAACCATCCTAAACTACCGCAGTTCAAATCATGCCATAACTGATAAATTAAATATAATAGCTAAAAAGAAATCAGCTAAAAAACTCCCCCAAACTTGAATTGGGGCCTCAAATTTGCCCTCAATAGCTTGGGAATGTGCTGGTTAATTGTGGTGCTGGGTGGTGCATTGTGGTGGGGCACATTCCTCGCGTACTTGCAGAGTTATCGCCCTCAGCATTTCACCCTCATCCCCCTCCTAGTCCTCGGCCTGATCGCCCGCTGGTGGAGACGGAGGCGGGTTACGGTGGAAAGACAGGGAGGACCCCTTTCAGGAAACTGGTACGGCATGAAGTCACGTCATCACCTCCTCCCCCCTGAGGACCGCATAGATGCTGGCCACCGTTGGTTGGCAAAACTCAACATGGATACTGTGCAATAATATGGGGGTTTTTTTTTTTCTGGGGGGGGGGCCTCACTGGGCATATAGTTGTCCTGTCTTGCGGGGCTTGTGAACGAGGCCCATCTTGCTGTTGATGATTTAGTCTATCTTTTGGTGCATGAGGTTCCATTTGATGCTCATTAAGCGCAACAAGTGGATCAGCTGTGAGGTGAGGAGCTAAGATCTGGATGTCTGGGGTATGAATAGAAGTCTCACCCTCTATAGTAAGGGGACTTGATTCAGGACCTGGCAAGTATCCCTCGCCCACACTTCATGAGAAATGCTCACCACCCCCCGGGCCAAATAGTAAAAACCTCTTGAAGATGGACATGGTGAATTCGATGACTGGACATATAGGTGCCTGAGTCTTAGGTTCATCCGGTCCCCACTGATACTTTGGCCCGCTTGCAGAGATAAAGTGATGAGAGAAAAGGTATGTGGGAAGGCCTGATAACCAGTATGTTTACTCTTTTATGGCCTTTCTGATTGGACTCCTGAATGAATCACCCCAATGTCGAGTCTTCCAGCCCAGTGATTGGATGGCAAATAGAAGCTATAACACCCGCTCACTGGTGTGGGGTTTGACATCGCTTGAGGTGACGATACGTTTGTGGCTAATGATGTTGGAGCAGATAAAGGCATTACCCAAGCCTTCCCATAGTGGGCCTGAAGGGCTGGCTGTGGGGAAGTAGCTCGTTCTTTTCCACCCTGGGAAACTCGTTCACCTTCCAGGCGGTTTTTTTGTGCCGGGCTAACAGAGCCTGTTGACGTAGTTTTATACCTACAAATTAGATACGTTTTTAGCGAGATTCTTTATAAGTCTTTAAGTGTTTGAGTACACTTTTTACTTTGTTTTTATATTGCTTTTATGGTAGGTCGAGGCTGGGTATGAAGGATCAAAGAAAGCAAAATGGCTTGGGTTTTCAAGTGCTATTCTTCGCCGTGGATGGCGGAGCATTCTAAAGACTTAAATTTCCTCGCCGGGGGCGGTAATCTCGACGGGGCTGTAGGAAAAGTTGAATAGAAACTTCTCGCGGGGTGAGAAAGCTGGCAGATAGGTAATCCTGATTTTGCTTGGAAGTCAGTTATTTTGGAAAGATGGAAAGTGATCAAGGAGCTTCTTGCCTATTAATCTGATTCTGGGGGACTCAAGGATGATATAAATAGAAGATCAAGACTTGGATTAAGATATACACACGACTTATTCAAGAGATTGAAACTTTCAGAGTTTTAGCAAGGAGATATGGAGAACAAAGTCAAGCATCGTGAGGAAATTCAGATTGGAGTGAGCTAGAGATTATATTGAGTTTGTCTTTTGATCTTTATTCTCTGATTTTGTAAATTAATTATGATGACTTATTTGTGTTATTCTAGTTTTTGTTGCCAGTTATGACCTTAAATTCTTATTTAAGGCTACAATTTGAAAACCAGTTTATTTTAATGAACTAGCTATTATATTGGATTCTAGTTATTTAAATTGATGGTGAGTAATATCTATTTTATTCTGATGCTTTATTTGATTTAATTGTTGGCACGACAATTAGCGGGATTACTTTAGATTAAATCTCGGGAAGAGAAGAAGATGTCAATTTTCAATCTAGGGTTAGACTGGATAAGATAGCATATATTCTTAATTATTTGCATGTGATGAATAATTAGATTGGTGAATGTGAATAGGGGATATCTCTTTGACTGCAATGTAACAAATTAGAAATTGGAGCTTAATGAATTATAATCCTTTAACTTTGCATAGGAATATCGTTTAGGAGTAATTGGATTAGATATATTTTATTTGATCACTTGGAAAAGGGGCTTATATAAATGCAATTGGAATTTCTGTTAACAACTCCATTGAAGTGAATAATTGGAAAGACATGATAGATTGGTGTTTTTATGATAAATTAACTGGGGATATTGTTGAGTCTATAATCATAAATAAATTCTGAATTTCAAACCTTTAGTGTATAGTTGTTTGTGTTGTAAGTATTTAATTTAATTAGTTTCAATCAATAATATCAAATTGCAAATGTTTATCAGGAATATGGGCATAATTTCGATTGACAGTTGGAATATATTAAGCATAATAATCCCTGTAGGTTCGACACTCTTTCTTATCACTTTATTATTTGTTGATGCGTGTATGTATACTTGCACGTAATTGTTGATTGGTAAAATCGGACAACAAGTTTTTGGGGCCAGGTTACCGGGGAATTTATTTGTGTTTATAAATTTTGAATATCAGTTTAATTAAGTTCTGTTCTTAGTTAAGCAAATTTATTTTTCTTTTTTGTTTCTTTGCTGTTCAGGTGTCTTTTGATTCGTTTATGACAAACGCGCATCAAAACAACTAGAAACTCGTGCATTCCTGCATAGTGTGATGGGGATAATCTTGAGAACAAGCTTCGGTCAGTTGAGAAAAGTTTTGTAAGGGAAACACATTGAGAAAGAGAAAACTGGCTAGACGAAGAATTATAAATCATTGAGGGAAATATGTTAGGCCTAAGATAGACGAGATACAAATATATGGAGCATTACATGAGGACCAGTCATCACCGCTAATTCCTTCGAAATGAAAAGCCTAGGAACAATTTATATGCTTCAGAATGCGGTAGACAGTTTGGGGGTTTAGCTAACGGATGATCCCAAATGAACACTTGTGGTTAGTTTTTTAGAGATTTGTGATACCTTCAAATATCCCAATGTGACAGATGATGCTAAGTGGAGATTACGTCTATTTCCGTTCACCAACTGAGCAGATAAAGCCATAGAGCTGGTTGCAACTCACTTCCGCCAGGGTCCATCACAACTTGAGGATTGTTCTAGCTCAGATATTCCTAGCGATATTATATTCCCCGCCAGCTAAGTCAGCTAAGTTGAGAAGGAAACGTGAATTTCTACATTTTGGGTCAACAGCATGGAGAATCTCTTATACGAGGCTTGGGAAAGGGTTCAAGGAGTTATTGGAGAAAGGAATAATGGTCCACTTCATGGGTCTACCCATGTGGCTACAAGTTCAGACAATTTTCTACAATGGACTAAAATAATGACACTCGAGACATGCATTGGGATGACAGCTGCAGGAGGGGAGCACTTATGGATAAAAATTATGGATGACGACTTACACTTTGTTAGAGACTATGGCTACAAATAATTATCAATGGCCAACTTCCAGACCCTGAATCAACAAAAGTAAGCAGGAGTAGTGGAAGGAGATGCGATCACGGCACTAACAGCTCAGATGGCAGCCCTCATCTAAGAAGATTGAAGCTTTGGCAGAATCGAAGGACCAGCAAGTAGCCCTATGTGTGCGAGACTTTGTGCAGGGTGCACATTCGACGGAGGTGTATTGTGCCATTAATCCGGAATCGGTACAGTTCGTGGGGAGTTTATAACAGACCGCAACAACCAATATCAACACGCTTATAATCCCGGGGTGGAAGAAACACTCCGGGTTTTTTCATTGGAGCAATAAAACTCAGACGCAAAATCCCGCTCCAAGATCACAGAATCCCCCAGGTTTTCAGAACCAAGCTCCACAACATGCAGAAAGAAAACCGAGTTTAAGAAGATTCGTTGACAAGGTTTATCACGGACATACTGAGAAAAGAATGAAATGATCCAGATAAGCTTTTATAACTCAATGTAGAGTTGAACGTAGAAAAAAGCCAAGCAGTGTCAATTAGGAACTCCTGGAAAACCAGCTGGGACAGTTGGCTCACATCTTGAATACTCGACCACAAGGAGCACTTTCCCAAGCGATACAGAGGTTACCCCAAGAACGGAAGGCAAAGGAAGCATGGGCAAAGGTGTATCACCTTAAGGAGTGGTAAAGAGCAGCCTGATGCGGTTAAAGGAGCAAATTCTAAAACCAAAAACAGTTGTGGAGAATGAGGAGGAGTAAGCCCTGGGTAGAATAAGTAAGGTGAATGAGTCTCAAAAGGTGAAGGATACAGAGGTACGGTGAGACAAAGGCCAGGGAACTCAAGCCAGATGGTGCAGTGCCACCCGTACGATTCCCGCAAAGATTGTAGAAAGCCAAGCTAGACAATAAGCAATTTACAAGATTTTTGGATGTATTTTTCAAGAAAACTGCACATTAAATATACCGATTGCAGCAGCCCTGGAACAGATGCCCCAGTTACGCAATCAGTTCATATCATGAAAGAAAATTTTAGTCAAGAAAGAGGAAATTAGGTGAATTCGAGACGGTAGGCCCTTACCGAGGGAATGTAGCGCATTTTTGCCAAACAAGTTGCCACCTAAACTAAAGGATCCAGGAAGCATCACTATCCCTTGTGTAATTGGTAATCCAGTTCACTCGAATGGCAATGTGTGACTTAGGAAGCATAGTATCAATTTAATGTCGTTATCAGTTTACCCTCAGCTATGGTGGTAAAGGCACCAAAACCGACGAACATCAGCTTGCAGATGGCAGACAGATCAGTGATATCTCCAAGGGGTATTGTGGAAACTATTATGGTTAAAAAGTCCGATCAAATTCATCTTCACCGGCTGATTTACAGTATTTTGGGATTACGAAGAGGATAAGGAGATCCCCATCCATACTAGGTCTTTCCGTTCTTACGGACAGGGAGGACGTTGAAAGATGTACAAAAAGGTGAAATTAATCATGGAGAGTTCCAGATCAGGCAGAAAGTCACCTTTATGTGTTT